>CM065811.1:107881214-109110857 GCA_033398695.1 Orobanche coerulescens | reverse complement strand
CATCCACCCCCCGAATACTCGGGGGTTAGCAAAACTCCACTGTTTTGCTAGTGCAAGAACAAAGTGCAAATACGAGCCATACAATTCACATTCCACGAATAACAATAATCAGGAATCCTCAAAGATCCAAACGAAACGAAAAGTACTTCCCGAGGCAAGAATTTGAGAAAACATTTCAAAATCGAAATATCATAAATCAATGGAAATAATTTATAAAACGGTTTAGAATGCCATCGAGAGTTTTAATAGAAGATAATTTAGGATTATCAAATCCTACTTTTCAAAATCCAAAAGACAAAAGGGGTCACCGCCCCAAAAGTTTACTTTCCATAAAAATAACCTTAACCAAACCGTTGGGATTTTAGCCCCAAATCCGTAAAACGACTTTTACAAAACCATTGGGATTTTAGCCCCAAATCTCGGCAACTCACAGTACACAAGAACGACCACAAGGTTCGTCTCCCAACATCAAAATCCACAAATAAAGGATTTAACACAACAACAAAATACTGTAGAGCCATCCTAGCCAAGTAGGCCAAACGAACAACTTACCTCTTACTCACTTAGTCAATGCATGCAAATGAAAACCGTTCAAAAGCACTCATTTCCGGAAATGCCATAAATAAGTCACATTTGTAAAATGCACCACAATTAACCGTCGATCCACACCTCCGTGGACCCCTACCGAGACCCCGTCGGATCTAACCCGTAGTGGTTAAAAGCAAAGCTCGTCGATCCACACCTCCGTGGACCCCTACCGAGACCCCGTCGGATCTAACCCGTAGTGAGCATACACACACACACGTTACTCATGCAATACTAACATGCTAAGAATGTAAGTTCATTAAGAATACTCACTAGAGATGGCCATTAACTCGACACCATTACCAAACTCTTCAAAAACACAATAACAAGATTAAATACGGAATACACGATTCCATAACTTTAAACAATAGGAGTATCATCATAAAATCCTTCAACGTTCAAAATAATCAAATCATAATCAATTCTCAAAACACCGTTCACAAAACACACGCGTTTTGAATGAAAGCCTTTAACGAGGCCAAACCGAAATCCTTTGAAACTTCATTTCAAATAACCAAACAAACACATCAAGACGACCACCGATCATCATATCCATAAAACGAGAAAAGTATGGGCAAGGTACTTGCCTCGAAACCACGATCGCAATAAGACGACGGATAGGACGCGGTCGAATAGCCCCGAACCCCCGAACAATATCAAGAACGCGATAGCACCACGAGTATTACGAGAATAACACCACACGAATCATCAATCACCAAACGGAATTCAATATCGGAATCCTCGAACACCTATAAACCTCCGGAAGTAACAATAACACATGGTTACGACGAGAATCAAGGCCAAAACAACGGAAATCCCAACAAACTATCGAAGGGAAACTCATTGGGACATTTAATCGAACACTAAATGTTCAATAATTCCCAAGAACACTCGAATCGTCGATCGAGTTAAACAAACTTGATATATGGATATACAACCCATAGAACATGATTAATAACATCATACTACACCAATCGATGTATCAAAATCGGATTAGAAACGAAATCAAGAACAATTTCTCCAAAAAGTCAACTTGAAGGATAATCAAGAAATATACCTTGATTTGGATGAAGGATTCAAGTAGAGGTCGAAAATCTACAACAAGACTTGAGGTAGATGATCTCTACAAGTTTGGGAGCACTCAAAATCGCCCAAAAATCGCCCACAATCGCCTAAGATGGAGGAAGAAGAGAGGAGAAAAAATGAAGTTTTTCTCCTCGCAAATCTGCTAAAAAACGCAGAAAAAACCCGTGTGCCGCGGCACAGGACAAGTGTGCCGCGGCCCAGGACCACTAAAAATGCCCAGGAATCAGCTTAGTGCCGCGGCACAGCCTGAGTGTGCCGCGGCACACGGTACAACCCCCTTCAACACCAAAAAGGCACACCGTGCAGTCTTCGTTATTTCGACCATAACTCCTTCGTCTGGACTCCGATTGACTCACCGTTTAAACCATTGGAAATCTAACTTGATTCTCTATAATATTGCAAAGATTCAGAATTTTTGGAGTTTCCAAGAATTAATGGTGACGTTACAAAGTCGAACTCCCACGTGAAAAAGTCGATTAAGGACACGGAACTCAACAAAACGACACCGAAACGGACTCGGATGACAAAAAGTGCAGAATTAATCATTCTCGGAATGACGAAACGGTCAGGAGCGAGTCGTCAAAACGAACTTCCGCCGAAAAAAGAAAATTACCGAAATTCGAAATTGCGGATATTACACTTCAAGCACATTTGTACGTTTTGAATAACACTGATGAGGTTCTTCCGTACTTGTCTGCTCACAAGAATCTTTTGAAGACAAAGAATCCCCGAATGAGCGAGAAATGGTTGTTGATTGAACATAATAAGACTTTTTTGAGGTGGTTTAAGGTACAAATCTCTGAAAGTGATAGCGCATCGGAAATGTTAAAATGGCAAGCTTACGGGCCGAAGTCCTATGTCGTAACTTGGAATGGATATGATATCAATAAGTACTCATTCTATACAAAGTCACAAGATGACAAAAGTTCGGTTCAAAATAGCGGAGTTACTCTTCAAGCCGAGTCCATGCACTTTTCAAGCTCGAAAGATAAAAATCCAGTTATGGCATCGGCAAGTTACTATGGAGTTATTGAAGATATATGGGAACTTGATTATGTTAAGTTTAGAGTGCCTATTTTTAAGTGTAAGTGGGTTGATAATAACACGGGTGTGGTAATCGATGAACTGGGCTTTACATTGGTAGATCTTCATAGGATAGCTTACACTGACGAGCCTTTTATCATGTCATATCAAGCTAAACAGGTGTTTTATGTCAAGGATCCATGCAATGAAATATTGTCAGTGGTCATTCCGGGTAGAAGTGTGGATATTAATGAAACTGAAGAGTTAAGTTTTGACATTTGTGAGTTTATTCCATTATCAACACGGATGCCGACTATCGTTGAAGAAAATGTAGCAGACGACATACATGCCATTCGAGATGATCATGATGAAGGCATATGGGAAAACGTTGTTATCTAGAGTCAAGTTAGATAGTTGATGATGAAGGCACAGTCGATTATGTTGAATTGTAGTATTAATGTTCAATTTTGTGACATTGTTAATGATAAAGTTGGTTTTGTTGAATTTTAGTATTAATGTTGAACGCGTTACATTATGAAGAATCAAGTTTTTATATTTTAGTAATTAAGATTATTTCATTACTTGTTATTAAAAAAATGTGTGTATGCGTGTGTATATGCACTCTGTGTAGTGTGTATAGCAATGTTTTAAAAAGCGATCGGCTAAATGCGAGTCGACTCGCGAGTCGCATAATAAAACTTACATATTAATAACACAATAAAAGCTCATAAGATAACTAATGACAATCGAGAAATGGTCAAAATAAAATTTTATTAATAAAATTTTACATATTAATTCAATTGTATCGTCATGCTAGACTTTCAACTTCCTTCTCGTTTCAACTTGACGTACTCGTAAGATGAAAGTAATGGGGACACACTGTCATAATACAGGCTGTTCTTGGGTCGGTTGAACGCATGTTATCTATACTTATTGAGAACTATAAGGGAAATGGCCTCTGTGGCTTAGTCCACGTCAAGCCATTGTTTGCTCGATGTCGATAAATCACAAGCATATCTTTATGCAGGTTGTGTTCATCTTACCGTGTTTTTACATTCTATTGTTTACTGCAACTTCTCTATATTTGTATTGTCTAATTTGGGAGTTGCAATAATGCCAATACGGAGGAAGCACAGTTGAATGTGTTTCCCTACTTAACTAAGGTCAAGTGAAAAGTTAAGCTTTAACCAAGAGATTTCATCGAGTTTTCCCGCCAAAATTGTGAGAATATATAACTTATTTAACGACTTATATTATATCATTGTTATAAAAATATGTTTTTTTACATTCGATTATATCGAGATATTACCGATCTCTCCTATGTAACTTTTGATAGGTAAAGGAGCGATTCATGAAGGAAGTGGATATTATGTAGATGTTGATATAAGTGATAAGACCGTGAACAAGAAGGTGATATAAATTTTGCTCCAGTGCTTAATACCATGTTGTAGTTCTTCATATAACTACGTACATAGATATTACTCTTGTTTGACAAAAAGGAGTCCCATTTAAAACTGTGTTTGTTACATAAGAATGAGTTGACTATTTATTAACGGTATTAAAATGTGATACAACATCGTCAAGTTTATTAGTCATGTCTTCCTGTCGATCTATATATTACAAGTACCTATACTTGGGTTGGAGTAATCACGGAATAAAGGTACATCTTTAAGAAGTTTAAGTTGGAAAGGTGACTGTTTTACATGAAATTATGGGGGCAATATCTACTCTGCTTTAACAAAAGCGTTGCCAGAATTTGGCTTTCGTTATATTTAAACGGAAAACCAATTGCTTACAAGCAGTGACTATCAAGAATATCTTGTGGTTAACTTGTGTATGTGGTCGTTGATATATATTTGGTGCAGTCCAGGAAGCTCAAGATAAACAGTACAACTACATACTTGTGGTTGGCAAGGAGGAGATTGAAAACGGAAAGGTTGTTTCTCTGCAATCTTTTTCTGTTTTGCAAAATCACACACCTTAAGGATAACTCTCATTCCAATAAGGTCATTGTTATAGTACTCGCCCTCATCTAGAACTGGTCTATCTTGATCTGTCACCAATATCGTCGACCCAACAAGTTTTCGTTATTTATTTATTTGCAACATGTTTCTCTTCTTTTTTCCCTTTTTTTATTTATGTAGTCGGTCGATGATGGTTTCAAAGGACGATTCATTGGTTACTAGTCTTCAGTTTTTTCGTATGTGGGGCATTCTGTGATATTAAACATTATTACTTTATACACGTCTTTGACTTCATATTCTTATTTTGATGAGATTTGATTTTCAGTCATGGTATTGTTTCCTATATTAGTATACCTCCTGTTTTTGTTTTGATTTCTTGGAGGGTTATTGGTATGCATGGTTGACTAAGGATATGGTGTTTGCATTTCAGAGAAAATGTCTGAGACATTGCCTCCCGCACCACCGCCGCCACAAAGAGCCCAAATTCGGTATCCCGATCTGCATTGGTGCATTAGTTGAGGAGACATCTACAAAGTGTGGCCACATTTTCTGCAAGGTGTGTATTAAAGCTGCGATAGCTGCACAGACCAAATGTCCTACATGCAGGAGAAGAACAACTGCTAAAGACATCTTCAGAATTTACCTTCCCACCACTACAGTTGCTTGAGGTCTCTCTCTCTCTCTCTCTCTCTCTCTCTCTCTCTCTCTCTCTCTCTCTCTCTCCCTCCCTCCCTCCCTCCCCCCCTGTGTGTATGTGTGTGTGCGTGTGTGAAATATGAATGTCCAAGCAGCTATGTTTACTGGAGGTTGTTGATCTAGATCATAGTTTTCAATCGCGCATAATGCCCCACAGCGATAAGGTCCCCTATCGCTATAGCGAATAGCGAGGGCTATTTGAAAGTAAAGCTCCACAAGTATATAAATACATAATATATAGCATATACCAAATTTAATTCAAAATTTGATGCATATATTGTAATATAACATAAATATAGTTCAAAGAACACAGAACATCAATTCTAGTAATAGAAAAACATAATATAAAATTCATCATACCTAAAAACACGCTTTAGATTTTGGTTTTTTATTTTTATTTAAGATTTATCTTGCCCATAAACATGTATCTTCTTGGAATAGTAAAGCGCAATTTACAAAAATGTCCCAGAAAATAAAAAAATAAAAATTGAAAAAATAACCTGGAATGCATGAGGTATGATATAGCGCCGGTATTCTTGCTACCACGATCGGCGCCATAGCGAGGATAGCGCTCGCGATCCAAAAATCCATAATCCATAACGCTGCGTAGCGATGAAGCTTCGCTTCGCGTCGCTGTTCGCTATAGCGAGCGCTATGTGCGCTATTCTACTTAGCACACTTATCAAGCATTTCTACTTAGCACACTTATCAAGCAATTCTTGGTGATTAAATTTATTTATTAATGGAGGCACATGGCGTCTCCTTCTCGTTCCCCTCACACTCCTCCCGCTCGTTCTCCTCATTCCTCCCGGTCTCCCGATGCTCATACACGTAGTACTTCTATATCGAGAAATCCCACACGATGTAGAAGTATGTCGAAACTCCGTGTTGACGGAAAAAAATTACCTCCACATTGATCCAGTACGGGGAAAGATCAAATACGAATACAAATTGAAGTTAAGTACATACATGGGAAAACTTGCCAAAGATCATGTCTCGATACTGTACAAGAGTTGGAAGCAAGTACCTGACAAGCCGGATAAAGAAATGTTGTGGCAGGATATATTGGTACATGACTCTCTTTTTGCAACCATGCTTCAAATTGAATTAGTTAGCAGCATTCGTTTTATTAGTAGTTTTTTACATCAGACATTGTTTTTATGTGTGTGGCACCATTATTAGTTGTTTTTATTAGTTAACTCATTGTAGTTTTTTTACATCAGACATTCGTTTTATTAGTAGTTGTTTTACATCAGCATTGTTTTTTACGTCAGACATTGTTTTTATGCAACCATGTTTTTATGTTGTGTGTGTTTGTGTGTGTGGCTAACTCTAGTTTTAATTGTCAATATGTAGGCCAATTTTGATGTTAGCCAGATTAGCAATCTTGGTCATTTTCAAAAGACATGTTTACAGTCCATTGGCGTAAAATGGAGGCAGTTTAAGTCTGATTTGACCGGTGAGTACATATATGGTCCAAGCAAAGAAAAATCTCCTTGTGACAAGTATGGTATCTCCGAGGAGGACTGGAGAGATTTCAAAAGGATTCGTGAGGATTCCGCTTGGGAGGTAAAACCAATACAATGTTTTAAGTTTTTTTAAAGTTCAATCTTGAAAGTAATGAACGATAATCAAATAAAATAATTTCTAATTAATAACATAAAATCAAATAAAAAAATGTTTTAAGTTTTTTTAAAGTTCAATCTTGAAAATAATGAACGCACAATCAAATAAAATAATTTCTTATTAATAACATAAAATCAAATAAAAAATGTTTTAAGTTTTTTTAAAGTTCAATGTGAAAATAATGAACGACAATCAAATAAAATAATTTCTAATTAATAACATAAAATCAAATAAAAAAATGTTTTAATTTTTTCTTTTAAGTTCAATCTTGAAAATAATGAACGCACAATCAAATAAAACAATTTCTAATTAATAACATAAAATGAATAATTTTACAAGAATCAAATAAAACAATTTCTAATTAAGAACCTATTTCTAATTAAGAACATAAAATATGAAAAAATGTTTTGAATTTGAAAATACTTATAAAATTGTTTATGGATTATTTGATACTTGTATCGTGAACAAAGAAGTAAGAAACAAGAATTAGCCAAAATGAACATTCCGCATTATATGGCTCGAGGAGGGTACGACTTGGTGGATATACGGGAGATGGAGAGGAAGATGAAGGAGCGTCGAGAAGTATCCAAATCAAGAAGATATTGTTATTGATCCTCCGTCTCCACCTACGCGTCATCAAAGGTGGAAGCTTGGTCATACAAAAAGACGGGAGGGTACGTCATCCGATCTGCCACGGGAAATTGTCGAGAGGATTGTAAGTTCTTTTTAAGAATTATTTTTCTTGTAAGAAAAAGAAAAAGCTCCACTTTTTGTTGCTAAGTGTTAGCAAACATTAAAAATTTGAGGTAAATTATTTGCTTTATTAAATGTAAATAACCACTTTTCTACCCAATTATTTTTATCTACATTCTTGTATTGTTTTTTCTCCTTCATCAACTTGTATCAGTTGTTTGCAAATTTCAAAATTTTGTAATATGGTGCCAAATTAAATTTTGTAGGATGATTTGGAGAAGCAGTATACACAAGGTACCTTCATTCCTGAGGGACGACAGGATATATTGGCGGCTGCCATTGGGAGACCCGAGCACCCTGGTCGTGTTCGTGGCATTGGTTTTGGTGTGGGTATTCGCGAATACTTTGGACGATCATGTGGATTGACGTCTTCCGTAAGTAAAGATGTGTTGGAGCAGTTAAGGAAAGAGATCACCCTTGATGTCACAAAGACTTTGAGGAAAGAGTTCGGCCAGACAATGGGTGCTAGTTCCCAGCGGCCTATTGATATTCATACACCGGATGAGGTTACTCGTGTTAGCACGAAGGGGAGTTGTGCTGATGCTATTTCTGGCCCTTCCGGAGAGAGGCTTGTGACTGGAGACACTCATCGAGTTGGATTTTATGTGGACGAACATCCTCCCCGTCTAGTTGCTATCGGTAGGGTTATTCAGGGCGTTTCGACCCTACATTGTGCACCTTTACCAGCTCATTTGGTTAAGGTAGTGGTTGAGGAGGCCGTAGATGCAGCCCAAGTCCCCTGTGGCGACTGATGAGGTGAGAGTCGTGGGGGAAGCTTTAGGTGGATTTATTGCATGGCCACGAGATTTTATTTTCTCCAATTTTTCAAAGGTAAAAATTTTCTTTTTCTTTTTAGTAACTACCAAATATTATTGCAAAATCAATCCAATATAAATTGATTATGATTTCTAATATGGAAAAGATTAAACGCAACCAAAATCCGTAGTAACATCCCAAAGGAATGGAAACATGTAGGAATAATAATAAATAAAAATAATAAGCCCTATTCTTTTTTTGTTTTATTGACTTTATTGGAGTATATATTTAGATAGTATATATATAAAAATATTTTAACCCCTGACATGTATTGACATGTAGAATGGGACTCTCTTTAATTTCGTGTGATTAATCAGTTCTTTAAAAGATTTATCAGACTATGGAGTGAATGATTTGATGAATGAATATTCGTTATTCAATATAGAAGAAATTCGCACCAATTCTTCTCTTTTTAATATTCAAAAAATAGATATAGGTTCGGGTCATTATTAATGAGTTTATATAGTATTCAATAGATACGTTTATCCATCATCCTTTCTGAAGTTACAATGGAAAGAAAACAAAATAAATTATTTTAAATTTATTTGTATTTTACACTATACTATATGAAATAGGATATTCAGCGACCAAAGAAGCAGGCTCGTCAGAATGACGGGTCGAGGACCAAAGATGACATCATGAGAGACTTACTTATGGCTGCGTCGAGTATGTACAATAGTCCGATATCAGTGCCGTGGGATACAGCTATCTTTGGCTGTGGTGGTGATGATATTCCATTGTACATCGCTCACACTGATATTTTAGAGATCGTTCAAGGAAAGGAGTGGCTTAGTTTATCAGTTTTACAGCTTTGGACTATGTGAGTAATTTCCTTTATGGAATCTTTCTACATTCGTAGTATGTGTGTGTGTACAGTGTGTGTGTGTGTGTGTTTGTATGTGCTGTGTGTGTGCAGTGTTTGTGTGTGCAGTGTGTGTGTGTATGTGCAGTGTGTATGTGTTTTTATTATGTGGCAGTGTGTGTGTGAAAAGTGTGTGTGTGTTTGTGTGCAGTGTGTGGAGTGTTTTTTTTATATTAATATTTTGCTTAACAAATTAGGTATTTGTCTACTATGAATGTGGGCACGATGGACGAGGTTTTGTATGGATATTTTGATCCTCAATCCATACAAAATATGGGACAGAGGGGAGAGGAGATCTCGAGATATATATCGACGCGTATGCTTGAGTCGAAGAAGCAAATATATATGGGAGCTTACCATCATAAGTAAAATAAAAGATTGTAAATTTCAAAATATTTTCTTTTTAACAAAACTATTTCCTTTTTTTTACAACATACTCTAGTAATATGTTCTTTCTTTCAAATGCATTTATCTATGTAGGCATCATTGGCAACTTCTGGTCATTGTGCCAGCAAGAGGAACTATTATATAGTTTTGCTCACTACATAGTAGGCCTGACTCTCGCATTAAGGCCATACTCCAAAAGTAAGATTTTACTTATAATATATTTGCTTTAAAATTATATCAACGACTCAATATATTATTGTTACTTTTAAGGAGTGCCGTGACCGCATTCAAGACCATGGATGGTATGCATACAAGTAAATCAAAGCAGGCGGTTAGTTGGATATATCCCAAGGTAATACATTTAATTACATGAGTGTAAATATGTGTGTTTGTGTGTATAAATATTTGAGTGTGTACGACAATATTGTTTTTGGAAACACGAATTATTTTGGGATAGACGTGGTTAACGTCGTAAGGATCTTCTCCCTTTGGGATAGATGTTAACTTTCGTCTTAAGGATCTTCTCCCAACATATCGTGTATGAAGTGTCCGTTTGTTTGTGTTGGTTTTTTTTTTCTATGCAGTGTGTGTGTGTCTGCAGTGGCAGTGTGTGTGTTGTGTGTGTGTTTGTGTTTGTGTGTGTTTGTCTGTGGGAGCTTCTCATAGTGGTCGAGTACAATTGATGAGAAGTGTTCTGTATGCGATTCAGAATTATTGGAGTCAAGTATTCTGGCCTACTGAATGGGATGGCAGATTTGAGAATGTCACTAACATCTCTGTCCCTAATATTGATGATAGTAAAAAAGATAGAAGTGTTTGGATTAATAAAAAGGGTATGGAAGTTGAGTTTTCTATTAATGAAGTTTGGAAAGCTATTAGTAATGACTCCCCTGATGGTATTGGTATAACCATGTGTGGTTTTCAAATGTGGGAGTTTGGATGATGCAAGAAAGGTTTTTAACCAAATAAGTGTAAAAGACGTGGTTTCATTCAATGCCATGATCATGGGCCTTGCTGTAAATGGCAATGGGAATGAGGCTCTATCACTTCATTCCAAAATGCACGAGCTTCATTTACGTCCTGATTATGGAACTCTTCCTGGTGTATTATGTGCTTGCAGTCACTCTGGGCTTTTAAATAAAGGGTGTGAAATTTTTAACCACATGATCCAGAATAATTCGGTTACCCCAAGATTGGAACACTATTCTTGCTATGTTGATCTTCTAGCTCGGTCTGGTTATATTGAAGAAGCTCTTGGTGTTGTCACGTCTATGCCTTTAGAACTTAATAATTTTGTGTGGGGAGCTCTACTTTCTTGGTGTGTGCTTCACAATATGTTAGAATTGGCTCAAAGTATTTCCACCATTCTAGTTGAGGTTGATCCCGAGAATTCGGCTGGCTATGTTATGTTGTCTAATTCGTTCGCTGCGGATAGTCAATGTCATGATGTCTTGAAACTTAGGGGTTTTATGAGGGTGAAGGGGGTATCCAAGCAACCTGGACGGAGTTGGATCAACATCGATGGGGTGGTTCATGAATTTGTTGCTGGATGTGCCTCGTACTGTCAAATAGGAAGAGTTCGTCAAATGATGGACTCGTTGTTGAAAGAAATGCGATTATATAACGCATAAGGTATTGTTCCTATCCTGGACAGGTTTTACTAATCTGATAGCCTTTTAAGCAAGGGACAATCTACAAAAACGACTCGTGACATGTGGAGTAATTACAAAAAAAGATCTAGAGAAATTTCAGAAGTACCAAAAAAAAAAACCTCGAGTTTTGTTCCTAGTTTTTCTTCCTAGAGAAAGCAATTTGTTCTTCCTATTTTCTGATTAGAAATTGATCTGCTGTTAGATTAAAATGAAAATTGATGATTAGTATCAGATTCGTTCCAACAAACTGAACTGTGTAATTTATGAAGTTGGAGTTTTATTGTACTATTTAATCATAAAACTAAAGTTTAGTTTTTAGGTGTCCAGTACCTGATGCGGGCTGGGATATCCTTCTCATAATGTTTATTTGTGTCTAATTTTAACATGATGAACATTCCAATCTCTTGAAGTAGAATGTCGATTACTTGCGTTTTAACATCATTTGTCTACTGTGTGTGAAGTTTGTGTGTGCTGTGTTTTTTTTTGTGCATTGTGTGTTTGTGTCAGTGTGTGTTTTTTAACTGTGTATGTTGTGTACGTGATGATTTTATTTACTGAAATCGACTCATATAATTGTGTGTTATTTTGTTTTAGTGTAATAAACAAAATGGAGGTTGGGAGTGTGGTTATTATGTTATGCACTGGATGTCGACTATCGCCCGAGCGCGTATTTTGGATGGTTGGATGGAGGTAGTATATTTTTTACTTGAAGTGGTGATAAAACTGTTTACTCTTTTACATTTAAAGTTTGTTTATTATACATTTATATGTGCATATGTTTGATGATGTTGGAGCACTGTCTGGAGATGTTTTTGATAAAATTCGAGTTGATTGGGGACTTTATTTCTTGGAGGTGCGAAATCGTCTCGCGACATGATTTTGGTGTTTTTGTGTGAATACATTGGATATTTGTATGAATTATTTTGGATGAATTGGGATTTTTGTATTATCTTTTTCAATGTATTGGTGGTTCAATGAATTTGGTGTTGGTTAGTACATTGGATATTTGTATGAATTATTTTGGATGAATTGGGATTTTTGTATTATCTTTTTCAATGTATTGGTGGTTCAATGAATTTGGTGTTGGTTAGTTCTTTTCGGTGTGTTTGGATTCGATGAATTGGTGGTATATTGATTAGTTTGATCCGATTCAGGTACTAGATTGTGCAAAATAGGGGAAAAACTGGATAAAATGATTAATATTTCAACAGCGGTTCCTCCGAAACCGCTGTTAATTCTTACACTTAACGGCGGTTCGATAATCACGTGGAGTATCGTATTTAACAATGTTACTTTTAACCGTTAAATGGCACATTTAATGCAGCTTCAAAACCGTAACATATGACAAATTCAACGGCGGTTCTATAACCGCCGTTAAGATCAAGTTTAACAGTGGTTACCATTAACCGCCGTTATTTGACATATTTAACGGCGGTTTTTAAAACCGCCGTTGATATTAACAGCGGTACATATAACGGCGGTTCCGGAACCGCCGTTAATTGGGCATTTTAACCGCTGTTAAAAGCCAGTTTTGTAGTAGTGATTAAGTTGTATTTAATTAAACTACTTGCTGTAAGATTGTGCCAATGAGCAACTAACGATTTAAGTTGTAATACACTTAGTCTTGTATGATTTAAAATTATAAAACATGCATGCGAGCTATTCAAATTTTAGTCATATCTTGAAGATCAGATCATCCGACAGAGGATTTGAAGATGGCTTGTGTTTGTATTTTACCTTTATAAGTAAAATATCTACAATGACTTTGTTGTTGCCAACAGTCCTTTTTGTTGTAAGCTGGAATCTTCATGATTTAAGTTGTAATACACTTAGTCTTGTAGGATTTAAAATTTTAGATCATGCCTGCGAGCTGTTCAAATTTTAGTACAAGTCTCGAAGATTAGATCATCCGCCAGAGGATGTGAAGATGGCTTGTGTTTTTAAAGGAGTTATGGCATTATCAAAAGGAGGGATATTATTGGGATAAAACTACCCTAAGTGTTGTGATAACTAAAGACTTATTCTACAACAATATTCATACAACACTCAAAAGGATGACTCCCATAAGTAGAGTTCCTTTACTCCTGTTCTTCCTTTTAATTTGTCACCGAGTCGCACCTTTGGACTACGACCTTCTACATAATATTTTATCTTGCTGACATCTCCTGTAATGTAGCGAGAACATTCATTATCGAAATACCAGATGTCCTTCTCCTTGATATCTTGTAATAAAAGGTTAAGTAGATTTAGGCCCTCTTTGACTTTTGGGTCCTTGGTTATTAGTGCCTTTAGGTATCTAAATTTTCCTTACAATAATGGGTTTGTTGTAGGTTATGTTAGGTCCTATTTTGCGAGATTTACATGGAGCAGGCACATAATCACTATAAGTATTGTCATGCATGTAAATTTTAGAATTTTGGATCCAGTAAGGTTGATGTGTGCAAGGAGGAACTGTATTTCTCTGCCTTCTAGCCTGCCTTCTGGGTTTTCAGTTGGATTTTCAGACTTGCTGTTAGTAGAGCTGCGCGGCAGCTTGGTTAGAGAAACATACCTGGGTTTCTGTACCTAGTATTTAGGAGCATTATACTGTAGGTAGTACTGAGGTGCATGCTATTGGTTGTACTAACAATTTTCCAAGCCGTATTCTGTATATTTAGTGGCCAACATTTCTTTTATGTGGCCCCAATCTTTGAAAGACTGAAGTTCGTCTCATTTCCTGCCATTCACATCAAGTACATCTTCAGTTGTCGAATATTCATCTTCAATAATATAAATGATATTTGCTCTTCTAATTGCGATGCGAATCGGACTATGGGGGGCATATCCCAGGCCATTCTTTGTTCCCTTGATGGTACAAATGCTTTTCCTTAATATTTTATGAGTAACATTAGGTCTGAGTTCCTTAATAAGTTTCTGGGATGTATCATTTGATGTTGAGCTTCCCTGTGGATCGTACCTAGCCTTAACTAAGAGTTTGAGAGCGTGAGGATTGTATGACTTCATAATCACAGCTTCTGGTATCTCTCCATATTCTGTGCTACCTCCTTCAGTAGGATGAGTGTATTCTTTGAGCGGTTGCGAAGAATGTCTAGATGCATCAATCTTGGTCAGAGGCAGTGTCAGTTCTTCCAACACTTCAGTATTTTTTGGAGGTTGGTTGCATTCATCAACCAGAGATGCGAGATCGTTTCTTTTATCCCATTCGACTAGTTCGTCCTTTGTTATTTCTTGTGACAAGCGCTCTTCAGTCTCTCTAGTTTTCTTATTCTTGAAAAAGTACTTAGCATCAGCAAAGTATGATTTAACATCGGTGAAAGGCTTATCATCACCAAACACTCTTTTTACATTGCCGTCTTCACAATACGTGAAGCATTGGTGCAATGTCGAGGGTATTACGGAATTCTCGTGTAACCACGGACGTCCCAGAAGCACATTATATGATGTCCTTGCATCTATGACGTGGAAGAGTACGATTGAGGCCATTTCATCGATCAATAAATCAAGGATAATTATGCCAAGAGCTCTTTGTCCTTCTTAATTGAACCCTTGGATCATTAAGCGGTTGCTTGTGAGTTCATCCGCTTGTATGCCCAACCTTTTCATCGTTCTCAAAGGCAAGATGTTCACTCCTAAACCCCCATATATTAACATTCGATTAATCTTCCGTTCCTTAGCATATCCAGTTACGAACAATGGTCGGTTGTGGGGTTGTGAACTAAGTAGCAAATCTTGTTCCGTAAATATTACTTCCAAGACGCATTCTTTGCTTTCACTAGAAGTTTTATCTTGAGATGAGAAGTCTTTATTTTTCTCTCCACTCGTCATATGGCATGCAAGGCTATTGTGATCAGCATCCTTGACAGTGACAAGATTCACAGATGTTTCGTCCTCTAAGATGATTTTGCCTTATTCGTCCATCTGCATGATTTTATCTTTGAAGATAAAGCAATCTTGAATTGGGTGGCCTACTAGTGTGTGGTACCTGCAATATTTTGGGTCATAGGTACGTCCAACTTCCTCTAATCGCTTCATTTCCGGTAACTCGATAAGATTATATTTTAACAAATCATCAAAAATTCCTGGGACATCCGAGTCTAGGAATGGATATTGCCTCTGTTGCATTTCTTTTAAAGTCATTTTTCTCTGCCCCCTTTCTTGGACGACACCTTTCCCCTTGTCATTTATCCCTTCCTTGTTTCTTTGGTACTTGACAGTTCTTGCATTTATTGCTGAGGGTCTCAACAATAAAGTTTTGAAGTATCACGAGTAAGAACAACAATTGTAGGCTTTATAGTCTTCGATGTAGATGTGATGTTCTTTGTTGAGAACTTAGATATTTCTTCACCAAGATATTCGTTGTATGCTTGAAGAAACATATTGCTCTTGGATATTAAGTTCGACAATAAGTCATGTAATGAGTAAGAAATGTCCTCTTGCTTGGGCTATTTATAACCTTGGAATAAATCTATTATAAATATAGCCGTTGGCTGGTTGGTAAGATTTAGACAGGTCTGATTGGCGACTTCAGAATATTTGAGTTAAAGATGTTTCACATTTAATACTCCAGACATTCTCTTTGATTCGTATTAAATGCTCTTCTGTTTGTGATCTCTTTGGCTGTACTAAATATTGTCTTATCAGCATTAAATACTACTTTAAAACAGTGAATACTTTGTAAATAAATAAATGGTTATCTCACAACTGTTTAAAGTTCTAAGTCCATATCCTGTTGGGTTGTGTTTTATATTTCATAAGTGTTTACCTACAACTTCTTTATTGTAGCCAACAATTCTTCTTGTTGTACGCTGGAACTTCTATTAGCTGTTGGATTTGATTCTTTGGGCACTGTATGAAGTTCGTTGTTGGGACAGGTTGTAGGGTGCATTTATCAAAACACTTAGGGTATTATTTTTCCCAACAGGATTCATTGTCATTTTGAGATTTTAATTATGCATAAATTAAATTGGATTTAATTAGTGTCATTTGAATTATGATCCAAGTACTTAGAGAATTTTCACGTCAGGACTCGGCTCCCACTATCTTTATCGAAAAGACACACTCCCATATGAAAAATCAGAAGTCATCAAGCAATCTACTTCTTAGTGGTGATCAAATTCTTTATGAAACTAAAAGATGGCAACATATGGTTTCTAGTCTATTTGTTTCACAAAATGGTGTCCAACACCAACTCATCTACCCCTAGTACACTTGCCCTCAATCCATATGGTTTTTATGGCTCCCTGAACTATCTAATTTTTAAACCATCAATTCCCATCAGTCTGCTAATTGAATCTTACCCGGCAACCCATACGGCCTCTAGTGGTTCGATTTGTCACAACTGAAGGCTTCTGGTGCACTCTAGGAATTTATCGACCTTTCCCAAAATCACTACCCGACATACCTGGAAGAATAGCATATCGGTTTATGTTCCAATCTTCCAAGAGTTTGATGGAGGGTAGGATACCTTGCATCCTTTCCAACTTAGTGTTTGTTATGTGGGAGCACTTCTGATTAATGTTACAATTTGAACATTAATTCATTTATAATCGTGGTTTGATAATCATACAATATGAATAAAATAAATAACAACCTAGTTGCCACCAACATGTAGTTCATGGACCTTTCCTAAATATTGGGCAAAGCGAATGACCCAAAAAAAAGAAATCAAACTAGTCTTGAATCGCCGTCTTCATGATGGATTGCCCTGGGACGCTGTAACACCCCCAAAATTTACCGGGAGGTTATAGTGCCGTGAATCCCATGTGGGACTCACATGGCAATTTTGGAGATTTATAATTTCCTTAAGAAAAAACTATTGAAAGTATAACCCCACGATTATAAAAGTACGAAAACGAAAAGCTTTTATGAAAACATAATTGGTGAACACGGTTATTACATAATTTTGATGGAGGGTAGGATACCTTGCATCCTTTCCAACTCAGTGTTTGTTATGTGGGAGTACTTCTAATGAACATTACACTTTGAACATTAATTCATTTGTAATCGCGGTTTGATATTCATACAGTATGAATAAAGTTAATAACAACCTGGTTGCTACAAACATGTAGTTCATGGACCTTTACCAATATTGGGCCAAACGAATGACCCAGCAAAAAAAGAAAATAAAACTAGTCTAGAATCGCCGTCTTCATGATGGATTGCCCTGGGCCGCTGTAACACTCCCAAAATTTACCGGGATGTTACAGTGCCGTGAATCCCATGTGGGACTCACAAGATAATTTTGGAGATTTATAATTTCCTTAAGAAAAAACTATTGAAAGGATAACCCCACGATTATACAAGTACGAAAACGAAATGCTTTGATGAAAACATAATTTTTTAACACCGTTATTTACATAATTTTGGAATCCTTCAAGAGTTTAATTAAAAAATAAACGAAATGGCGACACTTCATTCCAAGATCGTTCAAGCCTGATCGGAACCTTCCGGAATGTCCTGCACATATTCAACAAATCTGCCTGGCATGAGGAATCTTGCCAGTCAACCTAGGTCAGATAATACAATTGAAATTCAATGATAAAATATGGTGAATTCGCAGAACAAAATATTATTCCAATTTGACAATAGTTCACAGAATACTCAACGTCGTCTTTTTCTATCAATACATAAACTCCCAAGGTCGCAGCCAAGGGTCACGGAAGCATTTACATAGAACTCCGGATGTGGGTATCATTTTTTATCCCTCAACACATTACCATGCGGGTACCATTCAGGTTTTACCCCCAACACATCCGCCCATTGATAATGCAGTTTCTAAAGAATTACATTAACACAAAATTCACCAAATAATGATGCACAATCATTCTTGAGATTTCATAAATTAAATTAACATGGTCTGAGCAAGATAGCACTTGCCTTAATTTCGAGGAGGGTAATTTACTTTTTGCTAACACAATGGCTCGAACGTCCACAATTAATTGAGAGCTCAACCTATTTACATATTCGTCGATTAATACCTCGTAACAATAATGACGAATACTGACAGTTTCCCCCTCCCCGATGGAGTTCTTATCCTAGTTCGATTCTTAACGTTGAAACCACAATTCTACGCTTGATAATAATGTTAATTATTTACAATTTTCACTTCCTTTATTATCAATTCATCACAACATTTTAACCACAATGCTCTTTATAGTATTTCTCCGATACGACTTCAACTACAATCCAAATTATTAATTTGCTAACTACTTTACTTCAAATTCCCCAATTCCGGGGTAGAACGGTCGAACACGATTGTAACATAATTCTTATATACATGATCATCTTATCCAACTCGACATATGATAACTTAGTTCATCTTAACAATTTCAACGAGTTTACTTAACGATAATCGAACTACTAGCACAACCTACTACACAACTAATCCAATCACGTTGGCATTTTTATAGGTTTACTTATAATCTTGCAATCTAATATATGATTTTCACAACAAAATGCACAAATTGCTAGTACGAGATAGGTTTACATCTGACGATTACGATTAATGCTAGTTTCACTAGTTTGATTTATCTTCAGGAGATCAGAACTACCCAAAGCACCCGAAATCTGATACAACATGGCTAACAATAATGAAATAGGTTCACAGATTTGTTAGACTTACCTTAATTGATGAAGAACGATGGAGAACAACAAAGAACAATAAAGGACGGGGATAACACCTTCAAAAACCTTCTCCTAAGTTTAAACAATCCACTCTACTATGATAATACACAGGTTAGGAAGGCTGGAAATCGATCAAAGCGGTTGGAGGACGTTTTGAGAGAGAGAGAGTGATTTTGTTTCGTAAGAAATGAAAGAGGGGTGTTGTTTTATAACATCTGGTTGCGCTTAACGTACGCTATGCCTCAAAATTTACGTACGTAAGGCCTTTAACGTACACCATCTTCATGGTTAACATACATAAGTATGGATCAAAGGCTACTGCCCGGAATGACCCCGTTTCCACATACGTAATGTCACAGTTGTAATATCCGGATAAATTGTTGAGAATTTTCAATCCGTATTTGAACCCTGTATTATTCGAATTTGTGATATCAATAATCGAAGTATGATCTTTCCCATATTCGTATCCACATGCATGATCATATCAACCTTGTAAATTTATTCATGCAACTACGTCATAGCATACGCTAGCTAGAAAGCGTAGCGTATGTTACGAGTCACAGATAGTGTATGCTATGAGCAAGGCATAACATACGTAAAGCAGTCAATTATTAATTAGATTGGTCGGCACATGGGCCACCTCAAGATGGGGACAAGATAAGATTCCCCCGTGTGGCCCGGTCAGTTTTTAATATTAAACCGGTCAACGGAGATTAACGCACGCTAAGGGATGTGCGTAGCGTACACTAAGTATGTTTATTACGTACGTAAATTTGAGGATGTAGCGTACGTAAGAGAGTACAGAATGAGGCAGTAAGCTATCAATGGACGACAGCGTACGCTAAGTATAACAGATAGCATATGCTAAGTTTAGAACATTATAAATGGACCAGCACCCCATTTCATTTCATTACGTTTTCTTCACTTGTCCTTCACTTGTTTGAAGTCCAGAGAGCCACCCCTACTGCCTAAACACCTATAGACCCCCTATAATTGATCATTGAAAATTGGATATCACTTATACTTGATCATTGAAGTTGAGAAACAACTTGGATTGGCACACAAGCAACCGGAGTTGGACTCTACCTATTGTCTCGGTGTTTTCATCATCTTAAGGTATGTTAATGCAATCTCCAACCTTGGATTCATGTTCTTAAGGATGTTATGATCACACTACCGAGAATATTAGGTTCCATAGATGATTTATACAACCAAACATCATGTTTAGAAGTTGGGATGATTATGCTTAAGTTATCTTTGTTGAGAATATTATAGTTGGAATCTTGTTACGGCAACCAATAAGAGTAGTGTTCTGAGATTGATAATCCGTATCGAATGGTGTTGCCATAATGATCGTAGACCTGGTATTGATATCACTTTTGCTAAATGGACTTAAAAAAAGGATCATCGAAGGTTCTATCATTTCTTATAAGTTGGATTGGTTAATTAATCTTCATGATGAAGTTTGAATGTATTGATGATATTGGTAACAAGTGTATCAACCTTAGATTACCCGACCTATGTAAGAGAAGTTGTAATCAAGATTGAGTATAGGATTGTGATGTTATGTGTATCCTTGAAATCGAAGATGTCTTAAACTGTAAGATCATTCAAGTTTGCATGAGTATAGTATGTATGAGGATAACATACATTAAACACTGAGAATTACGTACGCTATGTAATCAGACTATACAGTCATCTGATCAGAGAAGAAACTGTAAAATGCATGCTTATCATGCGCTAGTCTTCATAACTTACATATGTTAACGAGCAGGCTTAACGTACGATACGTTGGGTACGTAACATACGTTATGCCGATCAGACAAGATACGTTTTGTTGAACTTTCGGCCATAGTTGGATTGTTAGATGTTCGTATTCGACGGGAGATGAACTCTATATTATTTCTCCTGTTTAAGGTTCAAGCTTTGCAACGTTATTAATCGAAGGGGCGACCTTCGAGTGTATTGACATTGGTCGAAGTTTTATCCTTGTCATCAATTCGAGGCAAGTACCCTAATTATAGTTGTTCGTATTATGTCGGTTATGTATTTGTTGTAATGTGCATATGTGTTGTGATTAATTGTCCACATTGCGTTGGTCCGATGGGATCATCATGTGAATCTATAATTGTGTGTGCTGGATCGTTGGACAGGTAATTCCACCATGCGTTGGTCCGACGGGATCATAATGGGAATCTATAACTATGTGCGCTGGATCGTTGGAATATCATCAGTATGTTGAGATTGTCGTAATGTGTTATGTGTTGTTATTATTTCTCGCTGGATAAACTTTTCATGATTATCGTTGAATAAATCATTGTTGCATAATTATCGTATTTGTACTAGCATCTTTGTGCTAACCCCTTCGGGGGTGAACATTTGTTTATGTTCAGGATCCAGGAGAGCAGGAAAACAGCCACTGGAATTGCATGACGACGAGGGTGCAGAGTGATGTTCCGACCAGATTTAATTGTCAGATGTTTGTGTTGATTTAAATAAGTACTCGAGTACGTTGTATTTTGTGATGTTGGATTTGATCATGTACTAATGTTCTTCGTCAGACGTTTGTATTTTCAGTATTGGCTCAGAACCGTTGTATTTTATTTTAGTCACTTTCATTTATTGGTATTCGTTATTGTCTTTTTGTTTCATCAGCCTTGTAAATTCTTACGTAAAGGATTTACGGCGCTATAATATTCCTGAATATTTCGGGGGTGTTACAGAATCTAGTATCAGAGCTAAGATTACGGATATCTTGACCGTTGGGTTAAAATAGGGGTCGTATATGTCTTTTGAGGTAACCGGCTGTGAATAACATCACTGTACTACCTACGTCTTCGTGCGAGCAGTGGTTGTAAGTTCTTAAACTCTATCTCGTCCTTTACATGTGATACCTCTTTATACTTGAACGTTAGAACGATATTGTTACCCATATATTGAGTATCTATGCTTACGGTATGTTGAGAGGAGGACGTGGTCGTGGTCGCGGTCGCGGACACGGATGAAGGAATGCTAAGATAGAAGCTTCACCTTTAAATCAGGCTAGACACAGCTCAAGCGAGCCACAAGAGTCTATTAACAACGAACCATAACCTGTTGTTCCCGACATCCTTCGTCAGGTGGTCAACCACATGACTCATTTTACTCATTGCAACAAGGAGAGAGACAGCAAGGCATCCCAGACTTGGGAAGTCAAGGAGACCGATGGCTCTAGGAGGGGGCAAAAATACATCCGCCAAAGTTTGATGGTTTCTCTGAGACACCGACATGGGATCACTGGCTTAGAGAGTTGGATAAAGTATTCGCAGGGATTAACTGCCCAGACGACCATAGAGTTCCCATAGCCTAGTACTTTATGACAGGTGAAGCGCACGAGTGGTGGGAAGCCATCCGACCTATAGATCATGATGCCGACTGGGGAGAATTTAAATTGATGATGGAAGCTCAGTACTGCCCTCGTCCAGTGAGGGAAGCCAAAGTTCGAGAGTTTTTATCCGCGCAACCTACAGATGTGCCAGTATCTCAGGCGATTAAGACGTTTAACCAGCAGCTGGCATTTGTTCAACACCTGGTCAGGACAAATGCAGAAATGATGATCCACTTCGATATGAGAATGAAACCGGAGATACAGAGGTACATGTAGCGACCACTTTTCTAAAATATAATTCTTCACAATTTTAAGAAGAATAAATAAAAATTTCGCAGCGGAAATACATTTCTAAGAGACAAACTTAATAATTGCAAGTAATCTTCTCGAGTCATTGTTAAAACAAAACATTCCTTGACGTAAAAATAAAACAAATTGAACACTTGTTCATAAACATAGTTTGAGAAAATAACATTAAATAAATAAATATCTAGTCATAGGCTTGATCATCCCACTCTCAAGCGCATGCCAAACCGAGCTCCTCAACCTGAAAGGGGTAAATAGTGGGGTGAGCTTCCAACTCGCTCAGTGTGGAGAGTACGCAATATGTCTACGTTAATTACTAAATATATTAGCAAGTATAAACAACATGACTGATAAATTCTGATGCCCGTCGGCTAGCCCGAAGGCTTTATGCACAATTAAGTGCTTCTGACTGATTTGCACATTTAAGTGCTTCTGACTGATTGCACATTTAAGTGCTTCTGACTGGTTGCACATTTAAGTGCTTCTAACTGATTTCACGTGCACATATGAGACAATATATAAAGCAATTAAAATAAACAAAAGCGTAATAAATCCCCACACCTGGATAAAATGCAGTTCTTGAACTTGAATGTGATGAGATGCTTGACTCGACAATTCTAGGCCCGTAAATTCTTGTTATTATCTACAATTAATAATAATAGAAAATTATTATTATTATATGACTCAGAATTAAATTATGAGTGAATAATAATATAAATTAAAAAAATGTCAACATGTTAAAAGCTTGGCCGAAAGGGACTAATTTTAAATATTAAAAACTAGTTGGCGTTCATTTGAGGGAATTAGGACTGAATGGACTGAAATTAAAAAGGCTGAAAAAGAATCTGGGGTTAAATCGAAAGGTCTGGAAAACAAGGGGGACTCAATTTAATAACCCTAGGTAATTGGGGGTATAAATACCCTATTAACCCCATGTCGGCCGAATAAATCTCATTCAACTCATCTCACTCTCTCTCCAACCCCTTTTTTTTTTCTCTTCCCAGTTGCGTCGGCCCTCTCTCTCTCTCAAATATCAACTCTCTCTCCTCTGAACTCTCTCTCTCTAAAACTCTCACTACTGGAAAATTTCTCTACCTGACACACTCAAACTTATACACACACACGCACCTAAAGACACACCAAATCACGACCGACAAAAGAAAAGAAAGGGGAATGGCGGTCGCGGCCGGATTAAAGCTTCTGTCGGGGTGATTGACAACGCCACCGCGGCAGCGGACGAGTGGCGACGGAAACGAGGCGACTGAAACTTGGGATTGATGGGTGTTGATCTTGGTTCGGGCCGAAGCTTGGCTGATTAGAATTGTTTTAGGTTTTTGATGGATTTCTGGGCTTGGGTTTGGCTGAAATCTGGACTGGGGTTGTATATGCGGGATTGATTTCTGATCTGTTTTCTTGGTTCGGGGTTTGATGATTTCAATCGGTTTTTTTTTTTTTTTGGTTCAAATTTGGGGATGTTCATGATTCTGATTGGGTTATCGGCTGAGCAAAATGGTTTTATGAGAAATAGAGAAATTCAACAGGACAGAACTGACAAAAAGGATTACTGATATTAAAGAAAGGGTTGTAGAAGATTGTTTACCTTTGGAGAAACTGATAATTTTGTAGAAGAGGAGAGGAAGCAGATGATCCACAGAAGATACAAGTGTTGTGTTGCGGCTACAGTGAGCTTATGTGTATTGTGTATTCTAATTGTATTATACAGTAGTTATATTGAAAGAATTGTAGCCACCCACGATGTTAAACTGCCCCCCCACTACCTCCATTAAGGAGATTAATGAAGGTGCAGAAAACCCTCCATATTCTGCTCGTGTGTGGGAGAGGATGGGCTTGGATGAAAATTAATTAAGATGATTAGTGTTAATGGACTGGGCTTAGGTTTAGGACTCTCAATTGGCTAGAAAAAAAAAGTTTGGATCACTAAACAAAATTAATATGGGCCACCATAATATTACTATTAATGATAATAATTTAGTTTAAAATAATTAACAATAAATATAATCGGGCTCTTAATTAATTATAGGATTTGGGCTGAATATTATAACGAGTTCGGCTTAGGCCGGCCCAAAGTGAATGGATTAAAATTAATTAAAATGGACTTGTGAAATTTTATGCGTAACGATTTATATCGCTTAAAATTTGACTTGGGCCTAGAAATGAGGACATGACACACGATAAAATAAAATGAGAAATGACACGACATGAATCACATGTCTGAACATGAATTATAATGACAAATGAATTTGCATGATTATGAGAATGAAATGAATTAAATGATAAATTATTCGGGCATTAATTTAATAAAATTGAACATGTTTTCTATAATTCACAGTAAATGTATTTGCGAAATCGGGGCATTACAACCTACCCCCCTTTTACAAATTTTCGTCCTCGAAAATTATGTTACGTACCTTGAAAAATGAATGTCGGATACTTAGAGCGGATCTCTTCTTCACGTTCCCAAGTTGCCTCATTTGGTCCATGACGACTCCATTGAACTTTCACCAACTTAACCTCTTTATTTCGTAACTGGTGTACCTTACGCTCCAAAATAGCTATAGGTACCTCCTCATAAGTCAGGTTCTTGGCTATGTGTAACTCCTTGAAGTTGCATACGTGACCAGGATCATGTATGTACTTTCTTAGCATTGAGACGTGAAAGACATTGTGCACTCCTGATAACTCCGACGGCAGTGCCAAACTATAAGCAAGGTCACCAACACGACCCAAAATCTCAAAAGGTCCGATATAACGAGGCTGTAGTTTTCCTTTCTTACCGAATCGTATTACTCCTTTCATAGGTGCTACCTTCAAGAACACCTTCTCTCCAATCTCAAATTGGATATCTTTCCTTCGTTTATCAGCATAAGTCTTCTGCCGATCCTGGGCAGTCTTAATTCTGCTTCTGATATCGGATATCTTCTCTATAGTCTGCTCGATCAATTCTGGACCCAAAATTTTTCCTTCTCCAACCTCACTCCAATAAAGAGGCGATCGACATTTCCTTCCGTAGAGAGCCTCGTACGGGGCCATTTGTATAGTCGCTTGGTAACTATTGTTATAAGCAAACTCCACTAACGGCAAAATATTCTCCCAATTCTCACCAGTATCAAGAACACACGCCCTCAACAAGTCTTCAAGTGTCTTGATAGTCCGCTCAGATTGACCATCGGTTTGCGGATGATATGCAGTACTGAAATTCAACTTAGTGCCCAAAGCACTCTGAAGACTCTTCCAAAATTTCGACGTAAATCGCGGATCTCTATCTGATACGATCGACACTGGAACACCATGTAGCCTCAAAATCTCCCGGATATAAATCTGTGCATATTGTTCCATACTGTAAGTCATCCTCACAGGTAGAAAATGAGATGACTTCGTCAAACGATCTACTATCACCCAGATAGCATCGTTCTTCCTCACTGTTCGTGGCAGACCAACCACGAAATCCATTGTGATATGCTCCCATTTCCATTCTTGGATTTCTAACGGTTGAAGTAAACCTCCTGGCCGTTGGTGTTCTGCCTTCACCTGCTGACATATCATACACCTCTCCACAAATACACCAATGTCCCGTTTCATTCCTCTCCACCAAAAGAACTTCTTCAGGTTGTGGTACATCTTTGTACCTCCTGGGTGAGCGGAGTATGGTGCATTGTGAGCTTCTTCAAGGATTTGCTTCCTAAGGGATGGATCCTTAGGAACACATAACCTCCCATCATAAGTCAAAACGTCGTCTGCGGAAACGACAAACTTCTCAATACTCCTAGCTTGTGCTCGATCCTTCATCTTACACAAGAACTTATCACGTGGTTGAGCCTCCTTAATCTTATCTCTCAAGTTTGGTTGCAAGACCAAAGATGATAAGATTGCTTTCGAACATTTTGAAGACTCAACTATCTCAATCCTCAACTGGGAGAACTCCTTTATCAAACTCTCCTTATCGGTCAAGCAAGCTAACTCGCATCTAGTCTTCCGACTCAAGGCATCAGCTACTACATTCGAATTACCCGGATGGTAATGGATGGTACAATCATAGTCCTTCACCAATTCTAACCATATCCTTTGTATCATGTTAAGATCCTTCTGTGTGAAAAGATACTTCAAACTTTTATGGTCCGTGTATATCTCACACTTCCCTCCGTAGAGATAGTGACGCCAAATCTTCAGCGCATGTACTACAGCAGCCAATTCCAGATCATGTGTTGGATAGTTCAATTCATGTGGTTTAAGCTGTCTCGATGCATAGGCTACTACTTTACCATGTTGCATCAGAACAAAACCCAACCCCTGCTTTGAGGCATCACTATAAATAACAAAGTCATCCGTCGGATCAAGAATCGTTAATACTGGTGCCGAGGTTAGTCTCCTTTTCAACTCTTGGAAACTTTCCTCACACTTGTCACTCCATTCAAACCTCATGCCTTTCCTTGTTAGCTGGGTCATAGGAGTGGCGATTTTCGAAAATCCTTCGATAAATCTTCTATAATAGCCAGCTAAGCCCAGAAAGCTGCGAACTTCGCTCGCATTCTTGGGTACCCCCCAACTACTCACTGCTACAACTTTATCGGGATCTACCTCAATCCCTTTTGAAGTCACCACATGTCCAAGGAATCTAACTCTGTTCAACCAAAACTCACATTTCTTGAACTTGGCATACAACTTCTCCTTGCGAAGTGTCTCCAATGTAATTCTCAAATGCTCTTGGTGTTGTTCCTTGTCCTTAGAATACACCAAAATGTCATCTATGAAAACGATCACGAACTTATCCAAGTAATGTTGGAACACTCTATTCATCAAATCCATAAAGACTGCCGGTGCATTACTCAGACCAAATGGCATCACTACAAATTCAAAATGTCCATAACGAGTCCTGAAGGCCATCTTGGGAATGTCACACTCCCTAATCTTCAGTTGGTGGTAACCCGACCGCAAATCGATCTTTGAAAAGGTTCCAGCTCCTCTCAACTGATCGAATAGATCCTCGATTCTCGGTAGTGGGTACTTGTTCTTCACCGTGAGTCGATTCAACTCTCTGTAATCTATACACATCCGAAGTGACCCATCCTTCTTTCTTACAAATAGTACTGGTGCACCCCATGGTGACACACTAGGACGAACAAATCCGAGCTCCAACAGCCCTTGAATTTGGACCTTCAATTCTTGAAGTTCCCTCGGAGCCATCCTATATGGCGCTTTGAACGTTGGGGCCGCCCCAGGGACTAAATCAATACTAAACTCCACTTGCCGGTCGGGTGGGACTCCCGGCAAATCTTCTGGAAACACATCCAAAAACTCCCGTACTATAGGTACGTCTCAGGGAAACCTCATTAGTATGAGTGTCGACCAAACTCACCAAGTAACCCTGGCATCGCTCCTTCCTTAGGCTTCTTAGTGCTTTCATGGCTGTGATTACTCTGGGTACCGTCCTACTCTTAGTACCATAAAAAGTGATCGACTCGCCTTCAGAACACCTCAATGTCACCTTCTTCTCACGACACCTTATATCGGCATCATGTCTATCGAGCCAGTCCATACCAAGGATCACGTCAAAATCCATCGAGCTAATCAAATACAGGCTAGCATCAAATTCTCTACCTCCTATCTCAATATTCTCGTCAATCATTGTATTAGTGAGGATCGTATTTCCTGACGGTAAGCTAACCTCGAGAGACTCAACAGTTCTAACGCTTTTATGACCAATGGAATGATAAAACTTTGCAGACATAAAAGTATGTGTTGCACCAGTGTCAAATAAAGCGAAAGCAGGCACATTAGAGATCATAAGCATACCTGACACCGTGCCGGGATTCTCATCTGCATCCCTTTGGGTCAAAGTATAAATGCGAGATTTTCCTCCAGAACCTTGACCTTTGGCCCTTTGGAGATGACAGTTCGAAGATGAATGTCCTTGCTCCTTGCATCTATAGCAGACACCTTTTCCATACAAACACTCTCCGCCATGATTTTTACCACACTTTGGGCATGCAGGCTTAGTGATCGGTGCACCCGGTCCAGATTTCTCATCTACCTTCTTCTGTTTATTAGAAGCCACAACCTTATTTTGGTTCCCATTCCAATGCCTCTTACCGACATTAGGCTTAGTTGACTGTTGTTGATCCAGATTATGGCTAGCCTCAACCTCTTGAGCTCGAAATACTGTCTCGGTATATGGTAACACCCCATGACCAGCCACGATGTGATGAATACTCGGGCGTAAACCACTCCGAAACTTAAGGGCCCTCTTCCGGTCTGTATCCACCATGTGCTCCACAAAGAAGCTGATTTGGTTGAATTTCCTCTCATATTCTTCAACCGTCATCCCTCCTTGTTCGAGATTCCAAAACTCTCTCTCCATCTTCTCTCGGTAATGCTGTGGGTAGTACTGTTCCATCACTATTTCCTTGAATCGATCCCAAGTTAATGCAGCACGCTCGGCCACCGGCCTCAAACGCCAATAGCTTATCCACCAGCGTCCAGCATCCTCCACCATTTGATATTGGCCACAAATAATTCTTTGCGCATCAGTACACCCAATGAGCTCAAAGGTGCGCTCGAGCGACATGAACCATTCATCAACAAAAGCCGGCCCTTCTCGACCATTGAATGTTGGTGGGGTGAAACGCCGGAACTGTTGCACAACTTGTGCCTGAGTAGGAGCTGGCACGTTATTGTTGTGGTTATCCTGACCTCCGTCACCACCACCACCACTAGCACCAAGGTTGGCATTCTGACCACCGAGATTATCTGCACCTCGGTTAGCTAGGCGTCCACGTCCACGAGTTGCCATTATCCTATGGCATACCACAGGCAACAACCCTTCAGTACTTACCCAACGACAGGGAGAAAATAAAATGGAGAGTTATATTACATCTCTAGCAATGATGATTTACGCATGTCACACATATACTTATGAATTTATAAGAAAACAATTTCATGCCCAAATACTTTATCATAAAATTCTTATGTACAAAATATAATGAAGATGCATTTTTAATACATGAATCACGGTTGATCTGGTAAACTGCATTCATCACAAAATGAATAATAATAACTTAATGTACCTTGGAGTGACGTGGAGTGGCAGAGGTGGATGATCATAATTGCTAAAAATATTTGACTACTTGCGAAAATGAAATTTCAGTTTATAAAAAGAAACTACTTTTACGAGTCTACAGAACCGCAGACCCGCTCTGATACCACTTATGTAGCGACCACTTTTCTAAAATATAATTCTTCACAATTTTAAGAAGAATAAATAAAAATTTCGCAGCGGAAATACATTTCTAAGAGACAAACTTAATAATTGCAAGTAATCTTCTCGAGTCATTGTTAAAACAAAACATTCCTTGACGTAAAAATAAAACAAATTGAACACTTGTTCATAAACATAGTTTGAGAAAATAACATTAAATAAATAAATATCTAGTCATAGGCTTGATCATCCCACTCTCAAGCGCATGCCACACCGAGCTCCTCAACCTGAAAGGGGTAAATAGTGGGGTGAGCTTCCAACTCGCTCAGTGTGGAGAGTACGCAATATGTCTACGTTAATTACTAAATATATTAGCAAGTATAAACAACATGACTAATAAATTCTTATGCCCGTCGGCTAGCCCGAAGGCTTTATGCACAATTAAGTGCTTCTGACTAATTTGCACATTTAAGTGCTTCTGACTGATTGCACATTTAAGTGCTTCTGACTGGTTGCACATTTAAGTGCTTCTGACTGATTTCACATTTAAGTGCGCTTCTGACTGATTTCACGTGCACATACGAGACAATATATAAAGCAATTAAAATAAACAAAAGCGTAATAAATTCCCACACCTGGATAAAATGCAGTTCTTGAACTTGAATGTGATGAGGTGCTTGACTCGACAATTCTAGGCCCGTAAATTCTTATTATTATCTACAATTAATAATAATAGAAAATTATTATTATTATATGACTCAGAATTAAATTATGAGTGAATAATAATATAAATTAAAAAAATGTCAACATGTTAAAAGCTTGGCCGAAAGGGACTAATTTTAAATATTAAAAACTAGTTGGCGTTCATTTGAGGGAATTAGGACTGAATGGACTGAAATTAAAAAGGCTGAAAAAGAATCTGGGGTTAAATCGAAAGGTCTGGAAAACAAGGGGGACTCAATTGAATAACCCTAGGATATTAGGGGTATAAATACCCTATTAACCCCATGTCGGCCGAATAAATCTCATTCAACTCATCTCACTCTCTCTCCAACCCCTTTTTTTTTCTCTTCCCAGTTGCGTCGGCCCCCTCTCTCTCAAATATCAACTCTCTCTCCTCTGAACTCTCTCTCTAAAACTCTCACTACTGGAAAATTTCTCTACCTGACACACTCAAACTTATACACACACACGCACCTAAAGACACACCAAATCACGACCGACAAAAGAAAAGAAAGGGGAATGGCGGTCGCGGCCGGATTAGGGCTTCTGTCGGGGCGATTGACAACGCCACCGCGGCAGCGGACGAGTGGCGACGGAAACGAGGCGACTGCAACTTCGGATTGACGGGTGTTGATCTTGGTTCGGGCCGAAGCTTGGCCGATTAGAATTGTTTTGGGTTTTTGATGGATTTCTGGGCTTGGGTTTGGCTGAAATCTGGACTGGGGTTGTATATGCGGGATTGATTTCTGATCTGTTTTCTTGGTTCGGGGTTTGATGATTTCAATCGGTTCTTTTTTTTTTTTTTGGTTCAAATTTGGGGATGTTCATGATTCTGATTGGGTTATCGACTGAGCAAAATGGTTTTATGAGAAATAGAGAAATTCAACAGGACAAAACTGACAAAAAGGATTACTGATATTAAAGAAAGGGTTGTAGAAGATTGTTTACCTTTGGAGAAACTGATAATTTTGTAGAAGAGGAGAGGAAGCAGATGATCCGCAGAAGATACAAGTGTTGTGTGGTGGCTACAGTGAGCTTATGTGTATTGTGTATTCTAATTGTATTATACAGTAGTTATATTGAAAGAATTGTAACCACCCACGATGTAAAACTGCCCCCCGCCCCCCCCCCCCACTACCTCCATTAAGGAGATTAATGAAGGTGCACAAAACCCTCCATATTCTGCTCGTGTGTGGGAGAGGATGGGCTTGGATGAAAATTAATTAAGATGATTAGTGTTAATGGATTGGGCTTAGGTTTAGGACTCTCAATTGGCTAGAAAAAAAAAGTTTGGATCACTAAACAAAATTAATATGGGCCACCATAATATTACTATTAATGATAATAATTTAGTTTAAAATAATTAACAATAAATATAATCGGGCTCTTAATTAATTATAGGATTTGGGCTGAATATTATAACGAGTTCGGCTTAGGCCGGCCCAAAGTGAATGGATTAAAATTAATTAAAATGGACTTGTGAAATTTTATGCGTAACGATTTATATCGCTTAAAATTTGACTTGGGCCTAGAAATGACGACATGACACACGATGAAATAAAATAAGAAATGACACGACATGAATCACATGTCTGAACATGAATTATAATGACAAATGAATTTGCATGATTATGAGAATGAAATGAATTAAATGATAAATTATTCGGGCATTAATTTAATAAAATTGAACATGTTTTCTATAATTCACAATAAATGTATTTGCGAAATCGGGGCATTACAGTACATGTCTAGTTTTGAATGCACCACTCTCTGTCAGTATCAGGACAAAGCGTTGGCATATGAGATTAAAGAAGCAGCGATGGAAAATTTGTCAAAATCTAAGAAACAGAAAGTGCCTGGTAATTTCACGGAGCACAAGAGCTGTGGGCCCTGCAAGGCCCAGTCATACTATCATTCATTCAAGAAACCTCCGCATCCATCCAAGAGCGGAAAGAACTTCAGAGCGGTATCAACACCAACAGATGTGGTCAAGAGCTGTTTTAATTGTGGTCACCCAGGACACCTTTGGCATGATTGTTTCCATTCCCCAGTAACATGTTATGATTGCAGACTAGAAGTGCATCATGCGCTGTTCTTAAAGGATGCCATGAAGTTATATGGAGCTCGAACTTCGCAGCCGGCTCAGAAAGAAGTAAGTGTCCAGCAGATGCAGCAGAGTGTCCAGCTACCCTAGAGTTTTGGTCGAGGACGAGGCAGAGGACAGTTCGACCGAAAGGGGACATAGAGTGCTGAATCTGTTTCTCCATGCCTATATGAGATAAGGAGGGAAGATGATCAGGATGCTGCTGTCGCATCAGGTACCGTTCAGATCCTTTCATAATCAGTTATCGTTTTATTCGATACAGGGGCTACACATTCATTTATATCCTTGTCTTGTGTAAATCGTTTGAACATTTCTGGTTTTCATAATTGTGAGCCTTATGTTGTGGGTTTACCGAGTGGAGAGAGAATTGTGGGGAACTTAGAAACTAAAGATTTTCCTGTATCAATTGGAGGCAGAGAGTGGCCCTCAAATCTGATTGTGATAGAAATGCAAGCAGACGACCTAATTCTCGGAGATGATTAGCTTAGTCGATATGGAGCTATTGTAAACTACTGGAAGAGGAATATGTCGATGATAGCTCAATATGGTTCCGAAATATTGTTCGAGGGATGGAGACTAGGAAGCTCAGGAAAGGTGATCAAAGCAATGAAAGCTGTAAAACTGGTAAAACAGGGTTGTACTAGATACTGGTGTTACGCTATGAAGAAGGAAGACGGAAAAGTAGAAATTTCATCCTTTCATGTGGTGAACGAATTCCCGGATGTGTTTCGTGATGAATTACCTCGACTACCTCCATGACGAGATGTAGAATTCACCATCAAGCTGGAACTAGGAGCTACACCAATTTCTAAGGCGCCGTATCTTATGGCACCTACTGAGATGTACGAATTAAAGAAGAAACTGGAAGAGTTACTGGACAAAGGCTATATTCAGCCAAGCGTTTCGCCCTGGGGTGCACCAGTTCTTTTTGTCTGGAAGAGAGATGGATTGCTTAGATTGTGTATTAACTATCGAGAACTGAACAAGATGACGATCAAGAACAAGTATCTGTTGCCACAAATTGATGATTTATTTGACCAGCTGTAAGGAGCAACAATATTTTCTAAGATCGATCTGAGATCGGGATATCATCAGTTGAGGATTAAGGAGTTCGATGTTCCGAAGTCAGTATTCAGAACTCGCTATGGACATTATGAGTTTGTAGTGATGCCGTTTGGTCTTACTATTGCACCTATTGTGTTCCTGCAATTGATAAATCGAGTATTCATAGAGTATTTAGACAAATTCATAGTTGTGTTAATTGATGATATTCTGGTTTATTCTAAGAGCCTGGAAGAGCATGCGCAACACTTACGGATCGTTTTGGATCTCTTGAGAAGCGAACAGTTATATGCCAAACTTTTTAAGTGTGAATTCTGGCTAAAATAAGTGATGTTCCTCTGTCATGTGGTATCCGCAGAAGGAGTCCGAGTAGATCCCCAGAAAATCGAAGCAATTATGGATTGGAAGTCTCCTAAGAAAGTGAAGAAAGTCAGGAGTTTCTTAGGACTTGCTGGGTATTATCGTCGGTTCGTGGAAGGGTTTTCCAAAATTACCCGCCCACTTACTCGATTACTGGAGAAAAGCCAAAAGTTTGAGTGGAACGACATGTGCGAGACCAGCTTTGATGAATTGAAGAAGAGATTGACAACGGCACCGATTTTAGCACTCCTACAGGGAATTGGAGTATTCATAGTTTACAGTGACGCTTCAAACCAAGGTCTCAGGTGTGTACTGATGTAGAATGAGAAGGTGATATCCTATGCGTCACGACAGTCGAAGCCCTATGAAGTAAATTATCTAACGCATGATTTGGAGTTGGCAGTTGTGGTTTTCGCCTTAAAATTTTGGAGACATTATTTGTATGGGACTCACTATTAGATCTTCACGGATCATAAGAGTCTCAAATATATATTCAGTCAGAAAGAGTTAAACATGCGGCAGAGGAGATGGGTGGAATTTATTAAAGACTATGAGTTGGAGATTCTTTATCATCCCGGGAAAGCAAATGTGGTGGCTGATGCACTAAGCCGCAAACCCGTTTCTATTCGAATGGTGGAAACTCTTACCTCCCAGCCTAACATTCAACGAGAATTTATTCACGAAGGAATTGAAATATGGTTGCAAAGAGTCCAAGGGCAGCTGTGTGTGATGGAACTAACTTCATCATTAACCGAAGAAATCAAATTTAAGCAATTAGATAATCCTCTGATGATTCGGTTATGTGATGAAGTGAGCAAGGGAAAGGCCCCAGGATTCGTAATTCATGATGATGGAGTTTTGAGATTTCAGAGCCGACTTTGTGTTCCCGATGTCGATGTTTTGAAGCAGATAATTCTGAAGGAAGCTCACAGTACGCCCTATTCTAACCACCCGGGCACCCATAAGATGTATAAGGATCTGAAGCAGAATTTCTGGTGTGGCAACATGAAGAAAGATGTAGCAAATTATGTTTCGAAATGCTTGATTTGTCAGCAGGTTAAGATCGAACATCAACGACATGCCGGAATGCTGAAGCCGCTCCAGATTCCTGAATGGAAGTGGGAGGACATATCAATGGACTTTATCACTAATATGTCGAAGACCAGAACAGGGATGCACTTGATTTGGGTGATAGTTGACTGTTTAACCAAATCGGCTCATTTCCTAAGCATTAAGGACACTTGGGGACTAGAGAAGTTGGGACGAGTATTTATTTCAGAGATAGTCTGATTACATGGTACGCCGAAGACCATTATTTCTGACCGGGACAGTTGCTTCATGTCTCATTTTTGGAAAGAAGTTCATAAGGCCTTGGGAACTGACTTGAACTTTAGCATAACTTATCATCCGCAGACAGACAAACAGTCTGAGAGAACTATTCAAACGGTGGAAGACATGCTGAGAGCTTGTGCCTTAGATTGGTCGACTGATTGGGAAGTTCATTTGCCGCTGATTGAATTCACTTACAACAATAGTTGGCATGATTCCATTAAGATGGCGCCGTTTGAAGCATTATACGAGAGGAGATGCAGATCACCCCTGTGTTGGGATGATTCATCAGACTTGATCAGGACAGAACCAGAGTTGATCGTACAGACGCAAGAAAAGATAGCTTTGATTCATGAAAGACTGTTAACTGCCTAGAGTAAGCAGAAATCTTATACAGACGCGCGCCGTCGCCCATTAGAGTTCAGTATTGTAGATCACGTGCTTTTAAAGGTTTCTCCTACTTGGGAAATCTTTTATTTTGGGAAAAAGGGAAAGCTGAGTCCGAGGAATATCGGACCGTTCGAGATTCTTGAAAGAGTTGGAGAGTTAGCATACAGGTTGGCATTACCGCCGTCGCTGAGACATGTTCATAACGTATTCCACGTATCCTAGTTATGGAAATATATACCGGATCCCATCCATGTCATTGATTCGGTGAGATTGAAGTCGCTAAGGATGGCACGTTTGAAGAAAGACCGATTAAGATACTCGAAGGTCGAGTCAAACAATTGAGAAATTAACAAATCACTTTGGTTAAGGTTCAGTGGTCACGCCATGGAGTTGAAGAAGCCACTTGGGAGATGGAGGATAGTAAGAAATCCAGATACCCAGAGTTATTTTCGTCTTAAGTTTCGGGACGAAACTCCTTTTTAGAAGGAGAGTATGTAATATATGGATAAATTGTTGAGTATTTTCAATCCGTATTTGAACCCTGTATTATTCGAATTTGTGATATCAATAATCGAAGTATGACCTTTCCCCTATTCATATCCACATGCATGATCATATCAACCTTGTAAATTTATTCATGCAACTACGTCGTAGCGTACCCTAGCTAGTAAGCGTAGCGTACATTACGAATCACAGATAAGGTACACTATAAGCAAGGCATAGCGTACGTAAAGCAGTCAATTATTGATCAGATTAGTCAACACATGGGCCACCTCGAGATGGGGACAAGATAAGATTCCCCCACATGGCCTGGTTGTTGTGTCGCGATTAACACATCTCGACGGCGATTGGCATAAGGGACGAGCGACCGAGTCATCGTCAAATGAACCACGACACACCTACCAAACGGAGATCCCAGATCAAGTCCAAGTGCCGAGCGATCGACATCCAGGGCGATCGTCTCTTGGCACCTGGCGATCGACTCTGGTTCCCAGCCAAGGACGACCGCCTCATGCCACGCGTAAAGCTAGCATCCGTCAAGTCAGCGAAGACCGAATCTCGGGATAGAGGCCCACGTACAGATCCGGAAAAGGCGCCGCAGGAAAAGGAACTCTGACTCCATCCCATCAACAGCTGTCAACGACAAAGACAGTCTCACCTACCGACAGACCCGCCGAAAGATCCTAGGTGGGACCTCCCAAGACAGTGACTTAAGACGCGTGTTTCCCTCTCATTGGTTCGCACATCCGGGTGCTAGTAGGTGCTGCGGACTTTAAGGAGACCAACTTATGTAAAAGGTGATCGCCCTACTACCTCCTCTCCTATAAATAGAGGACTTACAGCATTTGGAAGAGGGCTGCTTCTTTTCTCTCAGGCTGCTCCCAGACACTCAAAACCATTCTCGCTCACTCTCGACCGAAAGACGATCGGCAGAAATGAGCATCACGTTTCCTTTGTTTCAAGAACACACTGAGCATTAACTCTGGTTCTTTCGGCAATCACCAGCACTGAAGAGCTAGATAACAATGGTCTTTTCACTCATTGTAATTGTACTCTTAGATTAATATTTGTACTCCAACGTATTCGTATTAAAAATATCTCGCGAGAGCATTCAAGCCCGGGCCATACAAACCCGGAAAATCTTGTGTTATTTACATTCCCTCGGACTTGCTCTCACATTTTGTTTGTTACTCACCCGAAGCCATATCCAGCAATCCCTTCCGAATAATATTTTGGGTAACAATAATTGGCGCTAGAAGGAGGGCTTACCTTCATTTTCATTTTGACCGTTCCGAAGAACACTCACTGTTCTCCGGATCATATACTTGAAGAAACACTCACTGTTCTTCAAAGAAAATCCTTCAGAATAATGACGTCTACCACCCCATCGAAGAGAGCCACTCTCCGATCCGCTGGACTCCTTATTCCGGCTCAATCCGAGCCCCAACCTATGGCAGAGGGTAGTCGCGGTGGCGCGAGACTCTCGATCCCACCCCCGAGGAACGGCCCTAGCCTCTCGCTCGATCAGTTCCAAACCGCGGAATAGATCGAGGAGGCCATGGCCATCCTACGGGAGCGACGGAGAGCATGCGAAGCGCCCGCTATACCCCCCTCAGCCATCCACCGCGCGGGCAAACGGAAGCTCAAGGGGTTACTTGTCGAGCAATCGTCAGGAAGCCCCGATTCACGAGAAGAAGCACTCGGAAGGCTGTACGGTTCCGTTTTCAGCTGCCTAGGAAGCGACCCATCATGGTGACCGGGGCATTCTGGCCCCAGCAATGGGACGAGGGAGCCCGAATCCATCACCAGGAGTTCAGCATACCCAACTCCCAAAAGGCAGGTCGGTCGTTTGGCTCCCCCTCACAGAAGAACCAAGATCGGCGACGACGACCTCACCGCCTACCGTGGAGCCAGGAGATCAGTACACGATCGCCTCGCCTCCCGCTCCGAGAGCCAAACCACGAGCGACCAAGCTACGGCAATGGCCGCAATGCAACGCCATCTCGATGGCATGAAGGCGCTCTTAGAAACTGGGGCAGGCGCCAAGAGAAAGATTGCCGGGCCGAGTGAGCCGCTCGCAATCCAGATCGAACTTGCCCCCGTGCAGCCAAGGATTACTCCTCCTCAAACACCTTTGTACGAGGGGATATCGGACCCCGAGACTCACCTAAGCAAGTTCCGGATCTACATGACCGGATACGGTGCATCAGACGCGAACAGGTGCCAAATATTCCCGCTAACATTGGGCGAACTGGCCCATAGGTGGTACATCTCACTGCCACCGCGATCAATCAATTCCTTTGAGAAACTGGCGAGCGACTTCACATCGTACTTCACCGCCAAGGTCGCTCGACCAGAAGGTCCCCACCGCAAGATGAAAATCAGGCGGGGGGAAGACGAGTTCGATGAAGACTACATCGACCGGGTGGATGAGATAATCCTCAACGGCGAGCCCGTAAGCGACGAGATCGCCCTCTACTCGGTCCTAGGGCGATTCAATGGTCTTTCGCCCATGTTCAAGCATCTTACGAAGGACATCCCCCTAACCTACGCGATCTTCCGCGCCAAGGCCGCAGACTTTTTGGCTAGACGGAGGTTGCTCGCCCTTCACCAAGGTGAGGGGGCAGAGACGGCGATCGCCAAGTCCAACAAGGCGGTCGCCAAGCCATCCGGTGATTTCAGGACCTTCGAGGATGTGGAAGCCCATATCCACCACAACCTCAATCTGTCTCCGGCCCATATTTTTATGCCATCCAAGGGCGCGAGCGGCTAAGCAAGCCGAAGGCGATAAGGGACAACGGTCATCTGGACCGCAACAAATTTTGTGCTTACCACAAGAGTCCCGGCCACAACACCGATCAATGCCGTGACCTCCTCAGACAACTCTGGAGATTGTTTGAGGAGGGCAAGCTGGACAGTCTAGTAACTTAACCGGATCCTTGGGCGGAAAGGATCAAGGGCCGCGATCGGCGAGCCATAAAACTTGTACTAGTCAATCCCCCCGATCGACCCTGGCGGCCAGATCTTTATGCTTCAATCAAGAGGTGGAAACTCCGGAGGTCTTTCCCTAGTTTCCACCATGTCAAACGAAAGGCTACTACCCAAGCAACATCTCCAGAAATGGAGGACTCGCTCGCCCTCTAAAGTTCATCATCTAACATGATGGACCTAGGTATGAGATCGCCTCCCTCAGCACAATATATACCATCGAGGATCAACATCTAACATGGCGACCCGAGGTAGAAGAGTGCATCCATGGTCCTGGAGGTCGATGGAACCGACAACTTCATCCATGAAAGGTTCCTTTGGGCTGAGATCGCTCGCCCTTCGTTTAAATACGAGGCAGACGTAGCCGAAGGACCCTCCAAACAAATCTGTGGACACGCTCGCCCGTCCTCAAAGGTCCATCATCTAACATGGTGGGCCCGGACAATGCGACGCGTCCCTACGCCCATTACAACGTATACTGTCTAGGATCGCCATCTGACATGATGATCCGAGGTAGAAAAGTACTAACAAGCCACGGTCATGGAGTCGATTAATCTGACGACACCCCGTGCAAGGACTCCTCTAGACCAAGACCGCTCGCCCTTTGTTTAAATGCGAGGCAGGCGCAACCTAACGGAGGACCCTCACAATAAAGTGAGTCGCGAGACAAACCTACAGGTGGAATGTCGCTCGCGCCCAAAACATGGTTGCGGAGGTCGGTCCATCGAACTCCGCGACCGTGCACGGTTCCTCAAGACCAAGATGATCGGCCTTCCTCAAGGAATCTGCAAAATTGAAGACCGCAAAGAGCTGAACCAAGAATCAATCCTCTCAAGAAAATGATCATCTGGTCCATAAAGAGTTGAGTTGCTCATCTGTAATTCAAACGATCGCCGGTAATACCACCTCACCCAATGCCTTCAACATCGGAGTGAGCTGGGGGGAAATTGTTGTGTCGCGATTAACACATCTCGACGGCAATCGGCATAAGGGCCGAGAGACCGAGTCAGCATCAAATGAACCACGGCACACCTACGAAATGGAGATCCCAGATCAAGTCCAAGTGCCGAGCGATCGACATCCAGGGCGATCGTCTCTTGGCACCTGGCGATCGACTCTGGTGCTCGGCCAAGGACGACCGCCTCATGCCACGTGTAAAGCCAGCATCCGTCAAGTCGGGCCAAGATCGCATCTCTCGGATAGAGGCCTACGATGCATCCGGAAAAGGCGCCGTAGGAAAAAGAACTCTGACTCCAGCCCATCAACAGCTGTCAATGACAAAGACAGTCTCACCTACCGACAGACCCGCCGAAAGGTCCTAGGTGGGACCTCCCAAGACAGCGACTTAAGACGCGTGTTGCCCTCTCATTGGTTCGCACATCCGCCTCCCAGCAGCTGCTGTGGACTTTAAGGAGACCAACCCATGTGCTAAAGACGGTCTCCCGCTTATTTAATACAGTAAAAGGCGATCGCCCTACTACCTCCTCTCCTATAAATAGAGGACTTCCAGCATTTAGAAGAGGGCTGCTTCTTTTCTCTTAGGCTTCTCGCAGACACTCAAAACTATTCTCGCTCACTCTCGACCGAAAGACGATCGGCAGAAATGAGCATCACGTTTCCTTTGTTTCAAGAACACACAGAGTATTAACTCTGGTTCTTTCGGCAATCACTAGCACTGAAGAGCTAGATAACAATGGTCTTTTCACTCATTGTAATTGTACTCTTACATTAATATTTGTACTCCAACGTATCATATTAATAATATCTCGCGAGAGCATTCAAGCCCGGGCCATACAAACCTGGAAAATCTTGTGTTATTTACATTCCCTCGGACTTGCTCTCGCATTTTGTTTGTTACTCACTCGAATCCATATCCAGCAATCCCTTCCGAATAATATTTTGGGAAACAATAATTGGCGCTAGAAGGAGGGCTTACCTTCATTTTCATTCTGACCGTTCCGAAGAACACTCACTGTTCTCCGTATCATATACTTGAAGAAACACTCACTGTTCTTCAAAGAAAATCCTTCAGAATAATGACGTCTGCCACCCCATCGAAGAGAGCCACTCTCCGATCCGCTGGACTCCTTATTCCGGTTCAATCCGAGCCCCAACCTACGGCAGAGGGTAGTCGCGGTGGCGCAAGACTCTCGATCCCACCCCCGAGGAACGGCCCTAGCCTCTCGCTCGATCAGTTCCAAACCGCGGAATAGATCGAGGAGGCCATGGCCATCCTACGGGAGCGACGGAGAGCATGCGAAGCGCCCACTATACCCCCCCTCAGCCATCCGCCGCGCGGGCAAACAGAAGCTCAAGGGGTTACTTTTCGAGCAATCGTCAGGAAGCCCCGATTCACGAGAAGAAGCACTCACAAGGCTGTACGATTCCGTTTTCAGCTGCCTAGGAAGCGACCCATCATGGTGACCGGGGCATTCTGGCCCCAGCAATGGGACGACGGAGCCCGAATCCATCACCAGGAGTTCAGCATACCTAACTCCCAAAAGGCAGGTCGGTCGCTTGGCTCCCCCTCACAGAAGAACCAAGATCGGCGACGAAGACCTCACCGCCTACCGCGGAGCCAGGAGATCAGTACACGATCGCCTCGCCTCCCGCTCCGAGAGCCAAACCACGAGCGACCAAGCTACGACAATGGCCGCAATGCAACGCCATCTCGATGGCATGAAGGCGCTCCTAGAAACTGGGGCAGGCGCCAAGAGAAAGATCGCCGGGCCGAGTGAGCCGCTCGCAATCCAGATCGAACTTGCCCCTGTGTAGCCAAGGATCACTCCTCCTCAAACACCTTTGTACGAGGGGAGATCGGACCCCAAGACTCACCTGAGCAAGTTCCGGATCTACATGACCGGATACGGGGCATCAGACACGAACAGGTGCCAAATATTCCCGCTAACATTGGGCGAACTGGACCATAAGTGGTACATCTCACTGCCACCGCGATCAATCAATTCCTTTGAGAAACTGGCGAGCGACTTCACATCGTACTTCACCGCCAAGGTCGCTCGACCAGAAGGTCCCCACCGCAAGATGAAAATTAGGCAGGGGGAAGACGAGTTCGATGAAGACTACATCGACCGGGTGGATGATATAATCCTCAACGGCGAGCCCGTAAGCGACGAGATCGCCCTCTACTCGGTCCTAGGGTGATTCAATGGTCTTTCGCCCATGTTCAAGCATCTTACGAAGGACATCCCCCTGACCTATGCGATCTTCCGCGCCAAGGCCGCAAACTTTTTGGCTAGGCGGAGGTTGCTCGCCCTTCACCAAGGTGAGGGGGCAGAGACGGCGATCGCCAAGTCCAACAAGGCGATCGCCAAGCCATCCGGTGATTTCAGGACCTTCGAGGATGTGGAAGCCCATATCCACCACAACCTCAATCTATCTTCGGCCCATATTTTTATGCCATCCAAGGGCGCGAGCGGCTAAGCAAGCCAAAGGTGATAAGGGACGACGGTCATCTGGACCGCAACAAATTTTGTGCTTACCACAAGAGTCCCGGCCACAACACCGATCAATGCCGTGACCTCCTTAGACAACTCTGGAGATTGTTTGAGGAGGGCAAGCTGGACAGTCTAGTAACTTAACCGGATCCTCGGGCGGAAAGGATCAAGGGCCACGATCGGCGAGCCAAAAAACATGTACTAGTCAATCCCCCCGATCGACCCTGGCGGCCAGATCTTTATGCTTCAATCAAGAGGTGGAAACTCCGGAGGTCTTTCCCTAGTTTCCACCATGTCAAACGAAAGGCTACTACCTAAGCAACATCTCCAGAAATGGAGGACTCGCTCGCCCTCTAAAGTTCATCATCTAACATGATGGACCTAGGTATGAGATCGCCTCCCTCAGCAAAATATATACCATCGAGGATCAACATCTAACATGGCGACCCGAGGTAGAAGAGTGCATCCATGGTCCTGGAGGTCGATGGAACCGACAACTTCGTCCATGAAAGGTTCCTTTGGGCTGAGATCGCTCGCCCTTCGTTTAAATATGAGGCAGACGTAGCCGAAGGACCCTCCAAACAAATCTGTGGACACGCTCGCCCGCCCTCAAAGGTCCATCATCTAACATGGTAGGCCCGGACAATGCGACGCGTCCCTACCCCCATCACAATGTATACCGTCGAGGATCGCCATTTGACATGATGATCCGAGGTAGAAAAGTACTAACAATCCACGGTCGTGGAGTCGATTAATCTGACGACACCCCGTGCAAGGACTCCTCTAGACCAAGACCGCTCGTCCTTCGTTTAAATGCGAGGCAGGCGCAACCTAACGGAGGACCCTCACAATAAAGTGAGTCGCGAGACAAACCTATAGGCGGAATGTCGCTCGCACCCAAAACATGGTTGCGGAGGTTGGTCCATCGAACTCCGCGACCGTGCACGGTTCCTCAAGACCAAGATGATCGGCCTTCCTCAAGGAATCTGCAAAATTGAAGACCGCAAAGAGCTGAACCAAGAATCAATCCGCTCAAGAAAATGATCATATGGTCCATAAAGAGTTGAGTTGTTCATCTGTAATTCAAACGATCACCGGTAATACCACCTCACCCAATGCCTTCAACATCGGAGTGAGCTGGGGGGAAATTGTTGTGTCGCGATTAACACATCTCGACGGCGATCGGCATAAGGGACGAGCGACCGAGTCAGCGTCAAATGAACTATGGCACACATACCAAATGGAGATCCCAGATCAAGTCCATGTGCCGAGCGATCGACATCCAAGTGCCGAGCGATCGACACTCTGGTGCCCGGCCAAGGACGACCGCCTCATGCCACGTGTAAAGCCAGCATCCGTCAAGTCAGCGAAGACCGCATCTCTGGATAGAGGCCCACGTACAGATCCGGAAAAGGCGCCGTAGGAAAAAGAACTCTGACTCCAGCCCATCAACAACTGTCAATGACAAAGACAGTCTCACCTACCGACAGACCCGCCGAAAGGTCCTAGGTGGGACCTCCCAAGACAGCGACTTAAGACGCGTGTTGCCCTCTCATTGGTTCGCACATCCGCCTGCCAGCAGCTGCTGTGGACTTTAAGGAGACCAACCCATGTGCTAAAGACGGTCTCCCGCTTATTTAATACAGTAAAAGGCGATCGCCCTACTACCTCCTCTCCTATAAATAGAGGACTTCCAGCATTTAGAAGACGGCTGCTTCTTTTCTCTTAGGCTGCTCCCAAACACTCAAAACCATTCTCGCTAACTCTCGACCGAAAGACGATCAGCAGAAACGAGCATCACGTTTCCTTTGTTACAAGAACACACAGAGCATTAACTCTGGTTCTTCCGGCAATCACCAGCACTCAAGAGCTAGATAACTAGGGTCTTTACACTCATTATAATTGTACTCTTACATTAATATTTGTACTCCAACGTATTCGTATTAATAATATCTCATGAGAGCATTCAAGCCCGGGCCTAACAAACCCGACAAATATTATGTTATTTACATTCCCTCGGATGCGCTCTTGCATTTTGTTTATTACTCACCCGAATCCATATCCAGCAATCCCTTTCGAATAATATTTTAGGTAACAACACCGGTCAGTTTTTAATATTTAACAGGTCAATGAAGATTAACGCACGCTAAGGGATGTGTGTAGCGTACGCTAAGTATGTTTATTACATATGTAACTTTGAGAATGTAGCGTACGTAAGAGAGTACAGAATGAGTCAGTAAGATATCTGTAACACCCCAAACTAGGCGGATATTACAGTGCCGTGAATCCCCGACTGGGACCCACCAGGCAAATGAAAATGATGAATTAAATAATATAATTGTAGTGCCGAACCACATTATATTACCAAGTACTCCGATGAGGAGTTTAAGTACAACACACCAGGACTAAACCGAATACTCGTATATTTTATATGGAGATAAAATACACCACCCTGAACAATTAAACATCTCAAACGGAATTTGCAGCGGAAAATACAAATGACGGAATAACTGAAATGACTGAAATGACTGAACAAATGAAATGACTGGGGCCCCCTTCTAGTATCAATGGGACTCCTCGCCGTCAGCATGCTCTTCCCGTGCCTTTGCCTTGCCGTGACCTGAAAACAAAATCCCCCAACGGGCCGGGCCATACGTAACAACAATCCTCGAGGTTGAAAATACACAATCATGAATAAAGCAAGTTATGAAATATCCTTAGTTATGAATTACGCTGAAGAGGAGTATCATAGTACGCCCGTAATGTTCTGTGCAAGTGTACAAGACGAATGACCGGACACACCCGTCCTTGTACCTAATTAGTCTCACGGAGGTAAGCGTTACCGTGTGCACGGTCCAATGTATCGGTGAACCCAAAACATGGCCATCGTGTGCCCGACTAAAAATTCCACACAGCCACACCCGGCCACGCAATATGAACCCAGAAGGTCATATGAACGAGAATGACCACAATGAATACCAATGAATAATAATTCGACAAGGCCAAGATGACTCACCGAGATGAAAATAATAGTGACTTGATTGATAACCCAATGAAATGATTTGGAACCGTCGCTCCTCGTGAATGAAATGATTATTCGACAATTACAAGTCTCAATATGATTAATATTATGATGAATGAATTATGATTATGAGCAATCAACAACAAAAGGAATGAGTATCCTTTTAACCGAGTAAGAGTTAACTTACTCAATACCGATGACAAAGTCCTTCCACGAACAACGTCCTAATCGATATACCGGTCACTCGAACAACCTTGAATAACAATAATTACCAACAACCGATCAATACACGTGTCAAGCAACAAAACACGACCAACCCAAAAGTCGATACAACGATAATCAAACTCATAGGGGCATTCAAACGAATATGTAACCAACCACACAAATTCGGAAATATCCAGTCCCGAATTAATCAAAACCAACACCAAAATGAATATTTCGAACTAACAAAACACTTCAATGATATCAATAATCCAATAGGAATCCACAATTCAAGATTACAACCACATCAATCGGAAAAATCCCAATTAACCGAAGTCAACCCCAAGGGTTCTTGAAATAATTCCGAAAATAGCCATTAAATCCGTAGGAATATATTTATCCAAGGTAGATAATCCATATCTAACATATTCCAATGATAATCCAAGCTTACACGAAGAAATCGGAAGGAAAAACCCAAAAATCCGAAATTCTAGATCCAAGAGATTAATACCTTTGATTTGATGTTAAGGAGATGATGAAGTGATGATAATCCAACTTCAAGCCTTGAATATGATGATAGGTGATAGCAGCTCGAAGAGAACACTCCAAGTCGCCCGAAATCGCCCGAAGTCGCTCCAAAAACGAAGGGAAATGAGAAATGACGAAACTCAGGCTAACTGTCCAATATATAGTCACTCCAGGTTAGCGTGCGCTAGCCCTTGTGCGTAGCGTGCGCTAACGGGTAATTTTGGGTGGTCCAGTACCCACTGTCCGAAAACGGTAGCACGCGCTACGTACCTTTTGTAGCGTGCGCTACAACCATACCATTAGCGTGCGTTAATACCCATGGTTAGCGTGCGCTAACGAATTATTAGATGCCCAGTACTGGAATCCAGAAACCGTCTGTCCTCTGATCTGACCTCGGTAGCGTGCGCTACAACCAATATTTAGCGTGCGCTACTACACCTTTTGCGTACGCTAAAAATCACTCATAGCGTGCGCTATGAATTAATCCAGTGCAGTCCAGTAGCCACTGGACTCAACCTGATCCGTCCTTAGCGCGCGCTACAGCAATTATTAGCGTGCGCTACTACAACCCACTAGCGCGCGCTACTTACCATTCGTAGCGTGCGCTACTTATAACTCACCTGCAGTCCAGTACCTTCTGGACTGCAGCCAGGGTAACCTTAGCGTGTGCTAATGCTGAGTGGTAGCGTGCGCTACCTATACTCAATTAGCGTGCGCTAAAAAGAGTACGTAGCGTGCGCTACTCCTCACGCACAGTCCACAATGAAAATGACGATGATGATAAACACGGCACGAAACTCCAATTAAATTAGTCATGAATGACGATTGATACACGATACAATTACTCTGAATGATGAATACCATGATTGAATATGAGTGACAAATGATCATTAATGAGTGAAATTACTGAATGACAATTACTGAATGATAAATACTGAATGATAATAACTGAATTACAACCGGGTATTACATACACCCCCCCTTAAAAGAGTTTCGTCCCCGAAACTAAGGGTCAAACAACTCGGGATAACTCTCCCGCATGCTATCCTCGGTTTCCCAAGTAGCCTCTTCGACTCCGTGTCTAGACCACTGAATTTTAACCAAAGGAATCGTCTTATTCCTCAACTGTTTGATTCGCCGCTCTAAAACTCGTATAGGACGCTCCCCATATGAATGATCATCGGCGATCTCGATTTTGTCGAACTGAAGTATGTGACTCGGGTCGGCAACATACTTCCGCAACTGAGAGACGTGAAACACATTATGAATTCGGCTCAACGCCAGAGGTAAAGCCAATCGGTAAGCTAACTCGCCTACTCGATCCAAAATCTCAAACGGTCCAATAAATCTCGGACTCAACTTACCCCTCTTCCCAAAACGGAAGATACCACGACTCGGGGATACCTTGACCAACACGTGGTCACCTGCCTCGAACTCTAATAGTCGACGACGGTTATCTGCATATGATTTCTGTCGACTCTGAGCAGTCAACAAACGACTCCTGATCAAAGCTACCTTCTCACGGGCGGCTATAAGCATATCGGGCCCGGTGCGGATTGATTCTGATAGGTCGTCCCAACACAACGGGGATCGACAACGACGACCATACAAGGCCTCGTAAGGTGCCTTCTTAATCGAAGCATGCCAACTATTATTATACGTGAATTCGATCAATGGTAGTTGGGCTTCCCAATCGTCTTTCCAATCGAGGACGCATGCCCTCAACATGTCCTCTAATGTCTGAATAATCCTCTCTGATTGCCCGTCGGACTGAGGATGAAAGGCGGTACTGAGATTAAGCTGAGTTCCCATAGCGCGATGAACTGATTTCCAAAAATACGACATGAACCGTCCATCACGATCGGAAACGATACTTTTAGGAGTACCGTGTAGTCTGACTATCTCTTTGATGAATAACTGGGCAAGTCTCTTGGGACCCCAAGTGTCCTTGATCTCAAGGAAATGAGCTGATTTAGTTAATCGGACCCAGATCGTATTCATGCCACGACGACTCGTCGGCAAACTCGTGATGAAAACCATAGAAATGTCTTCCCACTTCCATTCGGGAATAGGAAGAGGTTTCAGCATACCCTCCGACCGCTGATGTTCAATCTTGACTTGTTGACAGGTTAAGCATCTCGAAACAAATTCTGCGACTTCTCGCTTCATATTACTCCACCAATAATTTTGTTTCAAGTCCTTGTACATCTTGCTAGACCCCGGATGAACAGAATAAGGGGTAGCATGAGCTTCTTTTAAAATCGAGTTTTTCAACTCGTCATTCGCCGGTACGCACAACCAATTCTTAAATCTCAAAAGTTCATCCTCGTGGACCACGAATCCAGGGGCTTTCCCCTGAGCCACATCCTCACGGATGCGCAACAATGCTGGGTCTGAACCTTGATTCTCCCTTATTTCCTCCTCAAGTGACGATGAAATCTCTAACATACTGAACTTCACAAGTCGACTCGATCTCGGTCTAAGGAATTCCCGCCAAGCTCCTTCTCGGATCATTAAACGAGCAAGCATCTGCTCCGAACGGACTTACGACTCAAGGCGTCGCGACAACGTCACCGCCCGGTGGTAAAGGATCTCAATATCATAATCTTTGATTAATTCCAACCACTGTCTCTTTCGCATATTTAACTCCTTCGAGTAAATATATACTTTAAACTCTTATGATCGGTGAATATCGAATGTAACGCCATAAAGATAATGACGCCAAATCTTCAAAGCGAACACCACGGCTGCTAGCTCCAGGTCGTGTGTCGGATAATTAACCTCGTAAGGTCTCAATTGCCGTGAAGCATAGGCAATAACCTTTCCATTCTGCATGAGCACACATCCGAGACCCTGTCCGGATGCATCACTATAAATCACAAATCCTTCCATCCCCTGCGGCAAGGAAAGTACAGGTGCTGACATTAACCGGCTCTTGAGTTCCTCAAAACTCCGTTGACACGCGTCGGACCACGTGTATTTCTTATCCTTCCATAAAAGGCTCGTCAAGGGTTGAGCGATTTTAGAAAATCCCTCCACAAATCTCCGATAATACCCTGCTAATCCAAGGAAACTTCGGATTTCCTTAACATTCTTCGGAGGTAGCCAATCACGAATAGCCTCCGTCTTCTGAGGATCGACACGAACTCCGTCTGAAGAAATTACGTGTCCGAGAAACGTCACTTCGGACATCCAGAACTCACATTTGGAAAACTTCCCATAAAGTTGTTCTCGTCTCAACACGTCGAACACTTGATTAAGGTGAAACTCGTGTTCCTCTGGGTCATGAGAATAAATCAAAATGTCATCGATGAAGACAACAACAAACTGATCCAAAAAGTCGATGAAAACCCGATTCATTAACTCCATGAATACCGCAGGTGCATTAGTCAATTCAAACGGCATAACCACAAACTCATAATGACCATAGCGTGTTCGAAATGCCGTCCTCGCGATATCTGACTCTCGAATCCGCAACTGATGATATCCAGATCTCAAGTCGATCTTGGAAAATACTGAAACTCCGTGAAGTTGATCTAAGAGATCATCAATACGGGGTAAGGGATACTTATTCTTGATTGTCACCCTGTTCAACTCCCGATAATCGATACACAAGCGAAAAGAATCATCCTTCTTCTTGACAAATAACACTGGTGCTCCCCACAGGGACGCACTCGGTCGGATATAACCCTTCTCGAATAACTCCTCAAGTTGGTTCTTTAATTCCTGCATTTCGGTCGGGGCCATCCGGTACGGTGCCTTCGATATCGGAGACGTACCAGGCTCCAACTCAATCGTGAATTCCACATCTCTCTGTGGAGGAAAACCAGGTAACTCGTCTGGAAAAACATCGGCATACTCCCTCACTACCGGAATATCCGTCAACATTACTGATGATTTCTCGGTTTTGGTCATATAGCACCAATAACCAACACACCCCTGATTGAGTAATCTCACTGTTTTCATCAAATTAATGACCTTACTGCAATGTACCGGATTACCTCCTGAAACACACATTCAACCCCATCATCCGAAATGATAGTGATCATACGCTACGGACACTAATGATGGCATCATGACGATCCATCCAATCAATACCCAAGATGACGCCGTCCCTCGGCAAATCTACTACGATTAGGTCCGCTGCCATACACGACCATGAAATCAATCGGACAATTGAATCTCACGACACGATAATTCGTCTACCATCGTGTAGGCCAATGACATAAGGCTCACAACTAGTAGCACTACCTGCACGTAGTCTACTCAAACATGACTCGGAAATGAATGAATGCGATGCACGATCAAAAAGGGTACACAAAGTTGAGATAGAATATCGAGTGTACCGAGATCATTCGGCCTCTCAGATTACCATCGGTCTTCTTCATCTCATAAATCCGGGGCTTGCTAGTCCCGGCAACGGACGCTCCCGTCTGCTGGCTATAGGCTCCACCTTTAGTCGCTCCTGTCGTTTTAAACGACGCTGATTGAGTGGCCTGATTCTGAACGGCTGACTGCTTAGGGGCCTGAGATGAAGTCTGAGTAGGTTTGGAGTCCCTACGGCAAAAACGGGCCTTATGCCCAACAATCCCACAATTATGACATGTGATAGTCTGTCTCGGACACTTGGTACTGAGATGACCAAGATCCCCACAGTTAAAACAGGTGATGGCCGAACTGGCCGCTCAAGACTGAGATTCCGCGGGTTTAGATGTCACAGGGGGTCGCTCAGAAAAAGCAGAGCCCGCACGCGGTTTCTTGAAAGCGGCCTGACTGCCATCAGACTGATTACGGTTCTTGGACTTCTTGCTAGCAGATGAAGGTTGCTGCTTAGCAATCTCCTTAGCAGTAAGCTCATAGGTGAGAGCTTTCTCAATGAATTCGGCCAACGTGGTGCAATTATGATTAAGCAACTGAAGTCTCATACGGGGTTTCAGCCTCTTGCTGAAATACTTAATCTTATCTGCCTCGGAATGTATGATAGATGAGGCAAACAGAAGAAGTTCCTGAAATTTCTCGGCAATGGCGAGAACATCCCCGTCTGCTGAAGGGTCGGGTGTGAGTAATTCTGACAGCTTGGCCTCTCTGAGTGGGGCCGGATAATACCTCTCCATCATGAGAGTCTTGAACTGATCCCAAGTACATGATCCTTCGGTGGGCTTCAACGACAACCACCAAGAATGAGCGCTCTTACCCAGGTAGTAAGCCGCAACAGAAACTTTGTGTCCTTCGGGACACTCTACCATAGCAAACAACTTCTCGAAATGCTCGAGCCAATGAATGATATCCGCCGGCTCAGACGACCCTCAAAAGTAGGTGGCCTCTGGCGAGAGATGTCGCCGATGATATTGCTCACATTCCTCTCTTGCCTCTGAGGTGACGGCGGAGGAGCCTGCTGATTATGATTGACGGAGTTATGCATCGTCTCTATCAGCTGTGCCATCTGAGTCACTTGGGCCATCATGCCCTGCATAAAAGCGAGTGGGTCAACCCGGACACCTTCTGACTGAGCCGTGTCCCGAGTAAGACTCCCCGTTAGTGAATGATCGCGTCCAGGTGAATGAGTGGCAGCGTCGCTGCTCGATGAATTAGCATTATTTCTCGCGTTTGCACGTGTATTCACACGAGCTCTCGGGATTCGGCCCGCTCCACGGCCTCGTCCTCCACGTCCTCTTCTTGCCCTCTCCATACTGAAGTAGGAAAGTCACATGATGATTATATTTCCCGCATGAATATCACGTTATGAATATGACATGAGATGATGAAAATGAGCATACGCGCTCTAACACAGTGATTACATGAATGATTAACTAACGTGACATGATTATCTGATGAAATTACTGAAATGATTATCTTGAACAAGTTAACATGATTAATGATTTGATCTTCCAGATCAACAACCGAGTAATGAAATGAATTGAGTGATTAATGAGTTAACCTGACCGTCCTGGTCAAAATGACAATGATGATTGAGGATTGTTAACTGATGAATTATGAATGAATGATTATTGCCAGAAATTATACCATGGCATTAGAAATCTTACAGTTCTTAGTCTGATTGGCTCGGCATTTGCACAGGTCATACGTGACGCGAAAGTCCAATGATACTAGTCCGATGAAGATGATTTCAAATGAGACATGACTTGGAGGGTAGTATTCAAAACCACTCTCTGATACCAACTCTGTAACACCCCAAACTAGGCGGATATTACAGTGCCGTGAATCCCCGACTGGGAACCACCAGGCAAATGAAAATGATGAATTAAATAATATAATTGTAGTGCCGAACCACATTATATTACCAAGTACTCCGATGAGGAGTTTAAGTACAACACACCAGGACTAAACCGAATACTCGTATATTTTATATGGAGATAAAATACACCACCCTGAACAATTAAACATCTCAAACGGAATTTACAGCGGAAAATACAAATGACGGAATAACTGAAATGACTGAAATGACTGAACAAACGAAATGACTGGGGCCCCCTTCTAGTATCACTGGGACTCCTCGCCGTCAGCATGCTCTTCCCGTGCCTTTGCCTTGCCGTGACCTGAAAACAAAATCCCCCAACGGGCCGGGCCATACGTAACAACAATCCTCAAGGGTTGAAAATACACAATCATGAATAAACTGAAGTTATGAAATATCCTTAGTTATGAATTACGCTGAAGAGGAGTATCATAGTACGCCCGTAATGTTCTGTGCAAGTGTACAAGACGAATGACCGGACACACCTGTCCTTGTACCTAATTAGTCTCACGGAGGTAAGCGTTACCGTGTGCACGGTCCAATGTATCGGTGAACCCAAAACATGGCCATCGTGTGCCCGACTAAAAATTCCACACAGCCACACCCGGCCACGCAATATGAACCCAGAAGGTCATATGAACGAGAATGACCACAATGAATACCAATGAATAATAATTCGACAAGGCCAAGATGACTCACCGAGATGAAAATAATAGTGACTTGATTGATAACCCAATGAAATGATTTGGAACCGTCGCTCCTCGTGAATGAAATGATTATTCGACAATTACAAGTCTCAATATGATTAATATTATGATGAATGAATTATGATTATGAGCAATCAACAACAAAAGGAATGAGTATACTTTTAACCGAGTAAGAGTTAACTTACTCAATACCGATGACAAAGTCCTTCCACGAACAACATCCTAATCGATATACTGGTCGCTCGAACAACCTTGAATAACAATAATTACCAACAACCGATCAATACACGTGTCAAGCAACAAAACACGACCAACCCAAAAGTCGATACAACGATAATCAAACTCATAGGGGCATTCAAACGAATATGTAACCAACCACACAAATTCGGAAATATCCAATCCCGAATTAATCGAAACCAACACCAAAATGAATATTTCGAACTAACAAAACACTTCAATGATATCAATAATCCAATAGGAATCCACAATTCAAGATTACAACCACATCAATCGGAAAAATCCCAATTAACCGAAGTCAACCCCAAGGGTTCTTGAAATAATTCCGAAAATAGCCATTAAATCCGTAGGAATATATTTATCCAAGGTAGATAATCCATATCTAACATATTCCAATGAAAATCCAAGCTTACATGAAGAAATCGGAAGGAAAAACTCAAAAATCCGAAATTCTAGATCCAAGAGATTAATACCTTTGATTTGATGTTAAGGAGATGATGAAGTGATGATAATCCAACTTCAAGCCTTGAATATGATGATAGGTGATAGCAGCTCGAAGAGAACACTCCAAGTCGCCCGAAATCGCCGGAAGTCGCTCCAAAAACGAAGGGAAATGAGAAATGACGAAACTCAGGCTAACTGTCCAATATATAGTCACTCCAGGTTAGCGTGCGCTAGCCCTTGTGCGTAGCGTGCGCTAACGGGTAATTTTGGGTGGTCCAGTACCCACTGTCCGAAAACGGTAGCGCGCGCTACGTACCTTTTGTAGCGTGCGCTACAACCATACCATTAGCGTGCGTTAATACCCATGGTTAGCGTGCGCTAACGAATTATTAGATGCCCGATCGAATCCAGAAACCGTCTGTCCTCTGATCTGACCTCGGTAGCGTGCGCTACAACCAATATTTAGCGTGCGCTACTACACCTTTTGCGTACGCTAAAAATCACTCATAGCGTGCGCTATGAATTAATCTAGTGCAGTCCAGTAGCCACTGGACTCAACCTGATCCGTCCTTAGCGCGCACTACAGCAATTATTAGCGTGCCCTACTACAACCCACTAGCGCGCGCTACTTACCATTCGTAGCGTGCGCTACTTATAACTCACCTGCAGTCCAGTACCTTCTGGACTGCAGCCAGGGTAACCTTAGCGTGTGCTAATGCTGAGTGGTAGCGTGTGCTACCTATACTCAATTAGCGTGCGCTAAAAAGAGTACGTAGCGTGCGCTACTCCTCACGCACAGTCCACAATGAAAATGACGATGATGATAAACACGGCACGAAACTCCAATTAAATTAGTCATGAATGAAGATTGATACACGATACAATTACTCTGAATGATGAATACCATGATTGAATATGAGTGACAAATGATCATTAGTGAGTGAAATTACTGAATGACAATTACTGAATGATAAATATTGAATGATAATAACTGAATTACAATCGGGTATTACAATATCAATGGGCAATAGCGTACGCTAAGTATAATAGATAGCGTACGCTAAGTATAATAGATAGCGTACGCTAAGTTTAAAACATTATAAATGGTATAGCACCATATTTCATTTCATTACGTTTTCTTCACTTATCCTTCACTTCTTTGAAGTCCAGAGAGCCCCCCTACTGCCTAAACACCTATAGACCACCTATACTTGATCATTGAAGATTGGATATCACTTATACTTGATCATTGAAGTTCAGAAACATCTTGGATTGGCACACAAGCAACCGGAGTTGGACTCTACCTATTTTCTCGGTGTTTTCTTCATCTTAAGGTATGTTAATGCTATCTCCAAGCTTGGATTCGTATTCTTAAGGATGTTATTATCACATTACTGAGAATATTAGGTTCCATAGATGATTTATACAACCAAACATCATGTTTAGAAGTTGGGATGATTATGCTTAAGTTATCATTATTGAGAACACAGCAAACAATAAGAGTAGTGTTATGAAATTGATAATCCGTATCGAATGGAGTTGCCATAATGATCGTAGACCTAGTATTGATATCACTTTTGCTAAACAGACTTAAGAAAAGGATCATCGAAGGTTGTATCATTTCTTATAAGTTGGATCGGTTAATTAATCTTCATGATGATGTTTGAATGTATTGATGATATTGGTAACAAGTGCATCAACCTTCGATTACCCGGACTACGTAAGAGAAGCTTGTAATCAAGATTGAGTATAGTGTTGTGATGTTATGTGTATACTTGAAATCGAAGATGTCTTAAACCATAAGATCATTCAAGTTTGCATGAGTATAGTATGTATGAGGATAACGTACGTTAAACACTGAGAATTACGTACGCTATGTGATCAAACTAGCAGTTGTCTGATCAGAGAAGAAACTGTCAAATGTATGCTTAGCGTGCGCTAGGCTTCTTAACTTACGTATTCTAACGAGCATGCTTAACGTACGCTACGTTGGGTACGTAATGTACATTATGCCGATCAGATAGGATATGTTTTGTTGAACTTTTGGCCGTAGTTGTATTGACAAATTTCGGGGTATAATTGTAATTTCAGAAATATCAGTCTCAAAACTGAACTTTTGAAAACTCTCCTGATTCTGGGATTAGATAATCATACTTGATGTTTCCATGAAATATCATGACCGATCGAACTCAAATTGAAACGATCCAATATAATATCCCCGAAAACTCCAAAATATTATTAGGGGAAAGATTCTCCTTCATGAAAATGTTTAATCAAAACAATATGTCTTCAACCAAGTCTATAATCTCATAATGCTCGTGCCATAAATAATTTTCCAATCCCATTGTATAATCAAAGTATACCAAGGGTTTCTACTAATTGACTACGTGACTATAATATTACGCTTGCGCCTATAGCGTGATGCGTTTAACTGATAAGTGTGACTGTCCGGGAACTAAGTGCTATACAAGAAAAGTACCACGGACGGGACCGCCCTCCACGTCGATGGATGGGGGCCACCTCTTGAACCCATACGAAATAGAGCGCCTGACCTAATATCCGGGACCACCTCTTGAACTTGTAGGAGCTACCGCTAGAATCCCAAATCATGTCGGGACGGTTATACCGAGTGTTGGATTGAGCAGCACGGCTGGAGTTCATGAGCGAGGCTACCATTGTTGCCTATTCCCATAACCAAGTAATGGAGTGTTCCGTGGGACCTGGGTCGTAGACCGCGGGATAATCGCGATTATGACAGGATCCGGGAGAAAGACCCACGATCAGGACACGTCTTGCCCAAATAAGAGATCAGAAAGCACGGCTAATGTAAAGAGCACAAGCTCGATCAACATTAGGAGTCATAAGGAAGTGCTAGGTTCCTAGTCAAAATCGGCGGGTTCCGAGGCTAATTGATTGATTGATTGATTATCTATTGCTAGTGTTAGGCGTATTTTTATACGCTTATTTATCATTATTTTGCAGTATTTTGGTGAGTGAAATCATCTAAATGAGCTTTTAATGCCCTAATTTTGTATGATTGACAGGAAATTGAAGTCCGGAAGCTAAAACGAGGCAAAACGGGCGAAAACGGCAAATCTGGACGATGAGCCGCGGCACAAGAAAGCTGAGCCGCGGCACAGGAAGACACCACCCAAGGGCGAGTAACTTTGTACTCAGTGCGCGGCCTGACCAGTGAGCCGCGGCACAGAAGAATTTATTTACGCCCAGGCATTCAGCTGAAGGCGATGTGCCGCGGCACAGGTTTAGTGAGCCGCGGCACACTTAGCGGGTTTTGTAGGTCTGCGCGGATTTTTAGCTGTTTCGAAGCCAGTTTTCGACCGACTAATACGGACGCGATTTACTGATGTGCTGAGCTATAAATAGGGTTTAAGACCCTAATTAAATCATCTTGGAATCATTGGATCTTAAACCTTAGAGAGCTTAAGCTTGGAGACGACAGAAGAAGAGGGAAGCAGAAGAATTCAAGGGCAGAAGGCGGAAGCTGAAGAACGGAGGAATCCGAACTTCATCTGCGTTTGAATTTTATGCTTTCGTTTATTTATTCTGTATTTTCAGTTTTTAGTATGTCAAAGCTAAAGCCTAATCTAGGGTTTTGATGAAACCTTTGTTTTGACGAATTGATTGAGATTATCCAATTTATTACCTTTTTATTGAGTTTTCCCAATTATGTTTAATGCTTGCAATTATCTGGCCAATAGTTGTATTGATTTAATCATTCACTTCGAATCGGGAGAGGAGATTTGGTGAGGAACTATTGGTGAGGACCGTTTTATTCTGTGAGATAGGAATATACTCATAGGAACTACGTGGCCTTTAGGAGATTTCATGCTTTTTGCCTATCGACGAAATAATTCACCTAGGGATAGAGTGCATTAGTCGCCGTTAGATAAATCTATTGACCTCGGGAGAGGCGGTAGAATATATTAGCAATCTCCGCCTTCAATAAATTGGGAAAATTAGTTATTACGGATAATCGAGAGTAAATTCGGATAAACTAAGGTGGATTCAGAACCCTAGACTTATTCACCATTTGATTTCCTTTATCCAAGATATTGTTTTCTACTGCTTAGTCTTTTAGTACTTCTTTTAGTTATTAATCGTAAAAACCCAACTTCGATTGTTCAAATAAAATTGGAATACGAAAACATCGGTAGTTAGAGATTCAATCCTCGTGGGAACGATACTCTACTTATCACTTTATTACTTGTAAATGATGACGTGCACTTGCGTGTAGGAAATATCGCAACAAGTTTTTGGCGCCGTTGCCGGGGATTGAAATTTTCTAATATCGGTTTAAGTATTTCCAGTCTTAATTTGAACGTTTTATTTTTATTTTTGTGTATTTAATTTCGTTTATTTATTTTTCCTTTCAGGACATTTCGTGTAGTGCATGAGAAGACTCGGTTACGAAGGCCTACTACCTTTGGATACCGAGCTCGAGCGCACGCTAAGAAGGAACAAAAAGGAGAAAAGAGAGTTGCAGACGACGGTCAACATGGCCGAGAATATCGAAATCCAAGGAGGAGACAACCAAGTGCGGCAAGTTTAACCGGAACTCGCTCTTCGAGATTATGCCATGCCGTAGGTCAACGCTAATTTTTCGGGAATTCGGCGTCCCACTATCCAAGCTAATAATTTTGAGATCAAGCCCGCCATTATTCAGATGGTGCAGGCGAGCCCATTTTGTGGACTGCCGAAGGACGACCCGAATGCCCACATTGCTTCTTTCCTTGAGATATGCGATACTTTCAAAACTAATGGTGTCACCGACGATGCCATCCGATTGAGGCTTTTCCCTTTCTCTTTGAGGGATAAAGCAAAGGTTTGGTTAAATTCCTTACCGCCGGGGTCGATTACAACATGGGAGAGGCTAGCGCAAGCCTTCCTTGCCAAATTTTTCCCACCAGCTAAGACGGCAAGGTTGAGAAACGAAATAACCACTTTTGCCCAGTACGATATGGAATCGCTCCACGAGGCGTGGGAGCGATATAAAGAATTGCTACGAAGATGCCCTCATCACGGCATTCCTGATTGGCTTCAGCTGCATACGTTCTATAATGGTTTGAGTGCTTCTACACGCACTCTCGTGGATGCGGCCTCTGGTGGGACATTCATGGGAAAATCTATGGCCGAGGCACACGTGCTTTTGGAAGATATGGCCGAAAACGCATACCAATGGCCATCAGAAAGATTGACACCGAAGAGAGTCATGGAAGTTTCAAGCAATGATCCGATCTCCACCTTGTCAGCTCAAGTCGCCGCTTTGACACAATACTCCGTGCATTTTCGCACGCACCAGCCCCCGTTACCATTGAGACATGCAATTGGTGTAACGGATCACACCCGAGCGCGGAATGTCAAGTTGGAAATCCGTTCGAGCAACATCAGATGGAGCAAGCTCAATTCGTGGCCAATGGAAATCGACAAAGCAATTTTTACCCCAGCACTTATAATCAAGGGTGGAGGAATCAACAAAATTTTCCATGGAGTAATGGGCAAGCTATGAAGCCTCCACAACCTCACTTCGTGCAACCCCCACAGCAGCCCCCTCAATCACCAAAGGTATCTTTGGAGGATGCTCTTGCTCAATTGGCGGCTAACACAAGCCAATTCATGACCCGCACCGAGACGACCCTCCAAAATCATTCGACCTCCATCCGAAATCTAGAAACACAAATGGGGCAGATTGCTAATTTATTGTCTTCTCGGTCCCAAGGTGCAGCCCCCAACGCAGCCGAAGTGAAATCCAAGGAAAATGTGCAAGCGATCGAATTACGAAGCGGAAAGGAGTTGAAAGGGCAACCTATTAATGACAAAGAGCAGCCGATCGAGCAGAACGAGAAGGAAATGGATGAGACGCCTAAGCTAAAGGAAGTATCGACTACTCAGCCCACTCCTCAAATTCCATTCCCACAGCGTTTCCAAAAGCAAAAACTGGACAAGCAGTTTTCAAAATTCCTCGACGTCTTCAAGAAATTGCACATAAACATTCTGTTCGCCGACGCATTGGAACAGATGCCGAGTTACTTCAAGTTCATGAAGGAGATCTTATCCAATAAACGAAAGCTCGAGGAATATGAGACGGTCGCTTTAACGGAAGAGTGCAGCGCTATTTTACAAAAGAAACTCCCACCTAAATTGAGAGATCCGGGAAGTTTCACCATCCCTTGCATCATCGGAAATTCATCTTTTGAAAGAGCCCTATGCGATCTCGGGGCCAGTATAAATATTATGCCCCCTTCGATTTTTAAAAAGCTGGAGATTGGGGAAGCCAAGCCGACGACAGTCTCTCTACAATTGACCGATAGATCCATCAAATATCCGAGGGGTGTGATAGAGGACGTTTTAGTCAAAGTGGATAAGTTCATCTTTCCGGCCGATTTCATCGTACTTGATATGGAAGAAGACCAAGATATCCCAATTATTTTGGGAAGACCATTTTTGGCAACAGGCCGAACGTTGATTGATGTGGAAAAGGGAAAGCTGACTTTGCGTGTTCAAGAGGAGCAAGTAACATTCAATATTTTTCGATCCGTAAAATATCCAAGTGACGCTGAAAATTGTTTCCAAGTTGACGTCATTGACTCGTGCGTGAGTAGAACTTTTCGAGAAAATTATCCACCCGATCCATTGGAATCCGTTTTGATTGGGGCTGTTTCCGAACCAAATGGAGAGCATGCAGCCTACGTACGACACATGGATGCTTCCCCGCCAATTTTTATTCGTAAACCATTCGAGGAGCTAGGAAGTTCACTAACTCGACCGACCCCATCGATTGAAAAACCTCCAAAGTTGGAACTCAAAAAGCTGCCACCTCATTTGAAATATGCATTCCTGGGGCCCGACGACTCCCTTCCAGTTATTCTTTCGGCCACTTTAGCAGGAGATCAAGAGGCAAAATTATTAAGAGTTTTGAGGGAATACAAATCTGCTCTTGGATGGTCTATTGCGGATATTAAGGGAATCAGCCCATCGATTTGCATGCACAAGATCTTGATGGAGGAAGACTACAAACCATCCGTGGAGCATCAACGCCGGCTGAATCCTAACATGAAGGAGGTGGTAAAAGTCGAGGTTTTAAAACTCCTCGACGCAGGTATGATCTTTCCAATTTCTGATAGTAAGTGGGTAAGTCCGGTTTAAGTTGTGTCGAAAAAGGGTGGGATAACAGTTGTTCAAAACGATAATAATGAATTAATTCCCACCAGGATTGTTACGGGGTGGCGTATGTGCATAGATTATAGGAAATTAAATAAGGCCACTAGAAAAGATCATTTTCCCTTGCCTTTTAATGATCAGATGTTAGATAGATTATCCGGACACGATTTCTATTGCTTTCTCGATGGTTATTCGGGGTATAATCAGATTTACATAGCCCCCGAAGACCAAGAGAAAACGACGTTTACATGTCCTTACGGCATTTTCGCTTATAGGCGCATGCCTTTTGGATTGTGTAATGCGCCGGCGACTTTTCAACGGTGTATGATGGCTATTTTTTCTGACATGGTAGAGCAGTGTATTGAGATTTTCATGGATGATTTTTCTGTTTTTGGAGATTCTTTTGACATTTGTTTGGAAAATTTGCAGAAAGTCTTGCGAAGATGTGAAGAGACCAATTTAGTCTTGAATTGGGAGAAGTGTCATTTTATGGTGCAGGAGGGCATTGTGCTTGGCCATCGAATATCCTCACATGGAATTGAAGTCGACCGAGCGAAAATTGAGACAATTGAGAAGATGCCTCCACCCACTTCGGTCAAGGGGATTAGGAGTTTTCTGGGACATGCCGGTTTCTATCGCCGATTTATTAAGGATTTTTCAAAGATCACTAAGCCGCTGTGCAATTTACTCATGAAAGATGTCCCATTTATTTTCGACGAGTCTTGTAAAGAAAGTTTCGAGTTGCTGAAAAAAGCTCTAAGCACGACACCGGTGATAGTCGCTCCGGATTGGGACCTTCCGTTCGAACTAATGTGCGATGCTAGCGACTTTGCCATTGGGGCTGTTTTGGGGCAGAGACGAGGGAAGGTGTTCCATGTCATATACTATGCGAGCCGAACACTCGATGACGCCCAAAGAAATTATGCCACAACAGAGAAGGAATTGTTGGCGGTGATCTTTGCATTTGATAAATTTCGGGCTTATCTACTAGGAACGAAAGTGATAGTGTGGACCGATCATTCGGCAATAAAATACCTTTTGGAGAAGAAGGATGCCAAACCAAGGTTGATTCGGTGGGTGCTACTCCTTCAAGAATTCAACTTGGAGATTCGGGACAAGAAAGGGACAGAAAATGTAATAGCCGATCACCTTTCACGGTTAGAGAGTTCCCTCGAGAAGGAAGAAAGTCAGCCACAAATTATAGAAACCTTCCCCGACGAGCATCTCTACAAGTTGGATTCAACACATGCACCTTGGTATGCTGATCTAGTGAACTACTTAGCAAGTAAAACAATTCCGAACGACCTCTCACGTCATCAAAAGAAGAAGCTAATCTCGGATGCTAAGTACTATTTGTGGGACGATCCTTTTCTCTTCAAGCGATGCCCCGATCAAATTATCCGTAGATGCATTCCAGATGAGGAAATCCACATTGTGCTGAACCATTGCCATGCTTCACCCTACGGTGGACATTTTAGTGGAAATAGAACAGCAGCGAAGGTCTTACAGTCGGGATTTTATTGGCCGTCCTTATTCAAAGATGCTCACTCCTTTGTGTCTACATGTGATCGGTGTCAACGGACAGGAAACATCTCAAGACGACACGAAATGCCGCTGAACACCATACTTGAAGTCGAATTATTTGATGTATGGGGGATCGACTTCATGGGTCCATTTCCCCCATCAAACAAGAATCTCTATATTTTGGTGGCCGTAGATTATGTCTCAAAATGGGTTGAAGCGGTGGCACTACCTACGAATGGGTCCAATGTCGTAATCAAGTTTATTAAACAACATATCTTCACACGCTTTGGGACTCCACGTGCTATTATAAGTGATGGTGGGTCACACTTCGACAACAAATTTCTTGATGCAGTTTTGAGAAAATACGGAGTCACTCATCGTGTTGCCACAGCATACCATCCGCAAACGAGTGGTCAAGTCGAGATATCAAATCGAGAGCTGAAGTGGATTCTAGAAAAGACGGTCAGCTCGTCTCGAAAAGATTGGGCATTTAAACTCGATGATGCACTTTGGGCGTACCGGACTGCGTATAAAACACCTATCGGAATGTCGCCCTACAGATTGGTCTATGGGGAAAGGTTGCCATTTACCCGTAGAGATAGAACACCGTGCTTACTGGGCGATAAAGAAACTAAACTTTGATCTAAAATCCGCTGGGGAAAGGCGTTGTTTGCAGCTGAACGAGTTGGAAGAAATTCGCCACAACTCATACGAAAATGCAAAACTTTATAAGGAGCGGACAAAAATTTGGCATGATAAGCACATCACGCAGAGAGAATTTGTCCCGGGTCAAGAGGTGATGCTATTTAACTCACGCTTAAAGTTATTTCCCGGGAAATTGCGTTCACGATGGTCGGGACCATTCACCGTAGTTCAAGTGTTTCCACATGGGGCAGTAGAAGTTCAAAGAGATGGCCGAAAATTCAAAGTTAATGGACAACGGTTGAAGGCATATTTGGGAAATCCAATCGACACGCAGAAAACGAGCGTCACCTTATCCACCGCCGGATGAATGCGAGAAAAGTCCGGCTGAAGACTATAAACTTAGCGCTCCTCGGGAGGCAACCCGAGTATTAGTTGTAGATTCTTTGTTGTTTTCTTGCATTTGTAGAGTCTCTCTTTGTCTTCTTTGATCCATCCTTCCCTCTCGTCTTGATGTTTTCGTGTAAAAATTCTGTGCAGGAATCAGCAAAGGGGAGGAATTCAATGATGGGCCGCGGCACAGTCCAGGTGAGCCGCGGCGCACACCAGCTGATGAAAATCGGCCGATCAAACTGTACCCTGTGCCGCGGCATGATCGTACTGAGCCGCGGCACACCAGGTCGCTAAGCCGCGGCACCCGATAACTGAGCCGCGGCACACTAAATGGTCAATGAAAGGCCCAGGAGCCTGTACTTTGTGCCGCGGCACACTAAACCTGAGCCGCGGCACACTAACACACTGAGCCGCGGCACACGAAATCTGTGCCGCGGCACCCGACGACATAACAAAACGTCCCAGTCCGACTGTACTTTGGGCCGCGGCTCACTTATATTGTGCCGCGGCCCCCGTCGCAAAATAAGAGCAGCCAGGTAAGGCTCATTCAGTCGATCGGCCTGCATAGGATACTTCTTCCCTCCCTTCCTTCCTTCCTGCACACAATGAGGTTAGTTGGTTCCATTCTATTAGTCTCCTTCTCAAATTCTCCAGGTAATTTTTGATTTCTAAATCATAAGTGATTCTTGTTGTGAAAAGATTTGGAGTTTTAATATTGCTAGTTGTTCTTCATTGTTGTTTCTAAAATGGAGTTGGAATATGGGGAATTTGTTATTGTGATGGAATTGATGTTTATGAACGAATTGTTGATGATGGTTTTTGTAATTCAGGGTTATAATCTGTGTTATTATTTTTGGGATTTGGAATTAACCATCAAAATTTTTGTTCTTCATTTTAACTTGTGCACACAAGGTGTTTGATAAATTGCAGCAATGAAAAATTGGTAAGCTAGGCATTTTCAAAATTTTATGCAATGAATCGTGTTGTCAAATTATATTATCCCCAACCCCTACATCATATTCAACTTGAGAGCTCGTACTTAACTTTTTTTGATGATGCAAGCTCATTCATTCACACTCCGCATGATGTAGTCAAGAAGCGTGCAAGCTCACCGGACGATGCCGGTACCAGCTCCTGAGCAGACTGGAGGGGAGTACTTGACCTTTTTAATTTTATTGCATATCATTTTTGTCCATTGAGGTCAATGTACGTCCTAAGTTTGGGGGGGGGGGGATTTACTTTCAGTTGCTACATTCATTGTTGTACCTTATTTTATTGCTTTACATTATTTCGTTGCACTTTTCATTTCTATGCGTAAAATTTTTTTTTTTTTTTAGATAGCCTTGCTTGTCTTAGTTTTCTTTATTCGTGAATCTTTCGTGCTTCTATTTGTGTGATACTGATGTTACGACACTGTCTTTCTCTCTGAAGAAGCGGGCGAGTTCTAGTCGAGTTTTAGTCAGTTATTTCGTCGCTTAGTATTCAATTAGGTCCGAAATTTTTCGTCATTGTAGAGGTCTTGGCAGATAAGAGACGATACATACTTGTTTTTAAATCCCCATCAATACGTTTGGCTACATTTTCCGGATAGAGAGTCGTACTATTTTTTCAGTCGTTTTGGCACTTAGATTGAGTTTAGAATCGGTCAGTTTTTCCCTAAAGTCGAGATAATGTGTTCTATGAAGGGAAGTCTACTAACCGGGGGTATTCGCGTGACCCGCTGTTTACTCTCGCGTAAAACGACGACCCTGATTAGACTAGTGAGTTAGATATTTCACATGTGCCAATGATAGGGAGCCTAGTAACCGGGGGTATTCGCGTGACCCGCTGTTTACTCTCGCGTAAAATGGCAACCTTGATTCGGACATGCGGAAATTATATATTCGAGTTGTTTCTCCGCTGTAGACGGGAACTTAGTAACTAGAAGCATCCATGTGCCCCATGAGTGTCTTTTACGTCAAACGGTTTCCTAATACATGAGAATGGAAGTTCCACCCTAGGATTATCCCGATGAAACATCCCGAGATCCTAACCTAGTGGTCGACTCGAATCAAATTTTTGAACATATATATATAAGGGAATACTGTCCGAGGTTTAATTGTTATGAAACTCGTGAAAATTGTGCCTTCCGACTGTGGAACAGGACGAACTAGCTTGGGTGTGTTAGCCTTTCATATTGACGGTCGATTTGACTCACGTTTTGTTAATCTTTGAGCTGAATTTTCTTCATGAACGAGTGATTAGGACTGAATTTGATTACTTTGCAGAATCAGTATTCTGAGTGCAGCTCGCTTTTATGACACTCGTATTATTTAGAGATAATGGCAGGATAGTATTGATTAGGTTGAACACTATGAGTTGCACGATGATTCACGACATTCTTTTATTGAATTTAATTCTTTTTGCTTGAGGACAAGCAAAGGCTTAAGTTTGGGGGTATTTGTTAGGCGTATTTTTATACGCTTATTTATCATTATTTTGCAGTATTTTGGTGAGTGAAATCATCTAAATGAGCTTTTAATGCCTTAATTTTGTATGATTGACAGGAAATTGAAGTCCGGAAGCTAAAACGAGGCAAAACGGGCGAAAACGGCAAATCTGGACGATGAGCCGCGGCACAAGAAAGCTGAGCCGCGGCACAGGAAGACACCACCAAGGGCGAGTAACTGTACTCTGTGCCGCGGCACAGCCCAGGTGAGCCGCGGCACAGAAGAATTTATTTAAGCCCAGGCATTCAGCTGAAGACGATGTGCCGCGGCACAGGTTTAGTGAGCCGCGGCACACTTAGCGGGTTTTGTAGGTCTATGCGGATTTTGAGCTGTTTCGAAGCCAGTTTTCGACCGACTAATACGGACGCGATTTACTGATGTGCTGAGCTATAAATAGGGTTTAAGACCCTAATTAAATCATCTTGGAATCATTGGATCTAAAACCTTGGAGAGCTTAAGCTTGGAGACGGCAGAAGAACAGGGAAGCACAAGAATTCAAGGGCAGAAGGCGGAAGCTGAAGAACGGAGGAATCCGAACTTCATCTGCGTTTGAATTTTATGCTTTCGTTTATTTATTCTGTATTTTCAGTTTTTAGTATGTCAGGCTAAAGCCCTAATCTAGGGTTTTGATGAAACCTTTGTTTTGACGAATTGATTGAGATTATCCAATTTATTACCTTTTTATTGAGTTTTCCCAATTATGTTTAATGCTTGCAATTATCTGGCCAATAGTTGTATTGATTTAATCATTCACTTCGAATCGGGAGAGGAGATTTGGTGAGGAACTATTGGTGAGGACCGTTTTATTCTGTGAGATAGGAATATACTCATAGGAACTACGTGGCCTTTAGGAGATTTCATGCTTTTTGCCTATCGACGAAATAATTCACCTAGGGATAGAGTGCGTTAGTCGCCGTTAGATAAATCTATTGACCTCGGGAGAGGCGGTAGAATATATTAGCAATCTCCGCCTTCAATAAATTGGGAAAATTAGTTATTACGGATAATCGAGAGTAAATTCGGATAAACTAAGGTGGATTCAGAACCCTAGACTTATTCACCATTTGATTTCCTTTATCCAAGATATTGTTTTCTACTGCTTAGTCTTTTAGTACTTCTTTTAGTTATTAATCGTAAAAACCCAACTTCGATTGTTCAAATAAAATTGGAATACGAAAACATCGGTAGTTAGAGATTCAATCCTCGTGGGAACGATACTCTACTTATCACTTTATTACTTGTAAACGATGACGTGCACTTGCGTGTAGGAAATATCGCAACAGCTAGCATGATAGAATATTTGAAAAATTAATTTTATCACAGAAACTACTTTGTTGGCCTTTATATGCCTATGCGTACTGCTCTTAAAGCTCGTGCCAGCTACCCTTGGTGCCGTCTCCTCCGCGTGGGTATTGAGGCTCAGGAGTTCATTCGCTGGACTCTTGGTCGTGGCTGCGGGGAGGTCAGCTTTTGGGACGATACTTGGATTGGGGATAGGCCAATTTCTTCTTATTGTCACATTTCTAGTAGACCCCATCTTAGGATTAAGGAGTTATGGGTTGATGGGTCATGGGACATGGGTAGGTTGGAGTCTATTGTTGGAGAGGAGCTATGATTTACCCCTCAGTTCATCCAGGATATCTCCGCGATTCCCATCGCCGAGGAGGACTCGGATAGTATGTGCTGGACTCTTACCTCTTCGGGTGCGTTCTCATTGTCGTCGGCTTGGTATCACATCAGGGTGAGGGGTCAGGCTAAACTTATTTACGGGGCCATCTAGACAGCCTTACTCACACCAACCATTTCATTGTTTATTTGGCGACTTCTCATGCGACGGATCCCGACTGATGACATTCTATAGAGGAGGGGTGTTTCATTGGCTTTTAGATGTTTGTGCTGCTCGCATACCCTTACCCAGACCTACCATACCGAGACCATTGCCCACCTTTTCCTGGAGAGTGATGTGGCTCGTGGCGTGTGGGAGTATTTTGGCGCATGAACGCATTTATGCCCACCCCATACTCGGAATAGTTTTGAGCTCCTGAGTTTTTTCGCACACGGCACACACTTTAGGCATGCGACTTTCATTATTCCTTGTCTTATCCTTTGGTTCATCTGGACGGAAAGGAATAGTGCAAAGCATAGGACAGTTACTTTTCATTCTTCTCATGTTATTGTGCAGGTGGAGCGCCATGTTGCATTATTGCCATCATGGGCTGATTTCTTCTCGCCCGGGCGGGCCGCCGCTTGATCGTTTTCAGCGAGTCTCATCTTCCCCCGCTCAGACTCGTCGCCCCGTTCCAGTGGTTTGGCTTCGACCCGAGACCCCTTGGATCAAGCTGAACACGGATGGTTCGTTTGATAGAGATACTCAGATTGCGGGTGGGGGATGTCTGATTAGAGATCATCACGGAGAGCTCCTTCTTGCTTTCCACGCCTCTTTTCAGGCCTCTTAGAGTTTTGATGCAGAGATCCAGGCGCTGGCGATTGGATTGATTTTAGTTTCCTAGAGATCGAGACATGTTTGGATTGAGCTTGGTGCTACTACTATGGTGACCCTGCTATCATCTGGCCACCGGGGCTCTTGGAAGGTTCGTCACACTCTTATGCGTATCCGATACATTCTCCGAGATATTCAGTTCAGAGTCACTCATATTTTCCGGGAGGGCAACAGGCCGGCCGACTACCTCACTGAGCTCGGCATGTCGTCCCTCGGTATTCAGACTTATACTTACGATACTGCTTCTCCGTTTCTTCTCTCCCTTATATGGATGGATCACCTTGGTTATCCCTCATTTAGATTTAGGTAAGTGTTATTTTTGATTGATTGATTGTTTGCCTATTGGTCCACACATTAGCCCACGGTTTTAGTGGTGCACCTTGTATTATTCTAGCGGGCCGTAGGCACTTTAGATTTTAGATTCCGGATTATGGCCCATTTTCGGTCATAATTCGGAGTTGATTTATATTGGTCTACGGGTCCGCATATTAGGCCACGGTTTTGTGGTGCACTTTGTACTTCCTTAGCTGGTCGTAGATCTCTTAGATGTTTGGACCGAATTATGGCCCATTTTTGGTCATATTAGGCCGTAGATTTCTTGATTTCTTCTTATCTACAGGTTTATGGGTCCTGCCTTAACCCCCCGTCCACCCTGGACGTTTTTTTTTTTAAAAAAAATCAAATGAGTAAATCTTCTTTCTAAAAAATGTACAAATTATTTTGATAAACTAAGACAAATATTATTTCATCATTTACAAATCGTTGGACATGCATCACTACAAACTTGAAATAAAAGCAAGCCGCACTTGCACACGATCACCCACTCACTGAGACCTTTTGTCTCACCCCACCGTTTTCCCTTTTAAACCAGACGGTGAGTAGATTGACGCAGGAGAAGACCTTGCGGGAGAGACTAATTAGATCATCCCTCTGCCAAGACTTAGATTTCCGTCGTTATCTTGAATGTAATAGGCAAGTTATATTCCGCACTTTAAATTGTTATTTTATTTTCGCTGCAACTTTGTAATTTGGATGTTATCCTTTTGTATTAACAAATCATAGAATCATTGGGCTAAGATCGTTACCTTTAATTTTATATTGTCTTTATTTATCTTTCGCTATTTATTCGGTATATTTATTCCAATTAATCGAATGATCGACCGATGCGTCGCGCCCTCGTCCTTCCCGATGTTTGGGGGCGTGAAAATTGTGATCCTTCACCAACAGGAATTCATGTTCTTAGTGATGTTATGAAACTGTTACTGAGATTACCGAGTTTCTTATTATCATGTTGAATCGAACACCATGTTTTAAGAAGATTGATTTTGGTTATACTTCGGTTTTCCTTCATTGTTAAGAGAATTAATCAAGCCTTGTTGAGATTGAACCCTAGGATGTAGTTTTTCTGAAATTGTTACTGATTTTGAACATGATTTCGAATTAGTTTTCTGATGTTATTAGGGGGTTTCACCGAGATTAGTTCATGTGGTAAGAGGTGCTTGAATTGATAAACTTCTTCATATTCATGGTTAGAATGGATCGATTATTTTGGTGATAATAGAATTGAACCCAGAGCACAGTTGTATTATTTCCATTCAAAGCATGTTTTGGTATTCTTATATTTTGAATCATACCTTTGATATGAGTAAGATTAGCCGAATCATATGTTGGATGTCGAAAATCGAGATTGAAGTTTGGTTTGTGATGACATGTATATCCTTGAAATTCGTAGATGCCGACATTTCATCTCTATTATGGTCATTTGATTCGTATGAAGTATGTCATTAGTTCGAATTAGCATTCATCGAGTAGTTGAACCGTGAAATGGCCATATGTGAAATGTTAACTCTGACATAACTTGAGGCGTTAGGTGTTCGTATATTAGCTATGTGACATAAGTTAAACTCTTTGTTGTTTCTTTTTTAATAAGGTCCGAGCTGTGCAAAGTGATTGGTCGAAGGGGCGACCTTCGGGCGTATAGATAGTCGTTGAAGTATTTATTTCTTGCCATCTTTCTAAGGCAAGTACTTTAATTATGTTTTATGTATTGATGTTATATATGTTGTCGTGCATATGTGTCGTTATTGTATGTCCACCTCGTGTTGGTCCAACGGGATCATCTTGGAATCTATGATAGCGTGCGCTGGATCATTGGACAAGTTTTTCCACCTCGTGTTGGTCCGACGGTATCATCTTGGGATCTATGCAGTGAACGCTACATCATTAGAATTACCATGTGTATGTTATATCATGTTGCAGTTATCATGGTGTGTATGGTATTATCAGTCTTCTCGTAGCAGAGACTCGTGGTTTTTGTTGTCGTTTATGATTTTGTCTTTATTCTTCATGAGATGTTGAATAATTTGTTGTTGTATAATTAGTTTACTTGTACTAGCATCGTTGTGCTAACCCCTACGGGGGTGGACATTTGTTTTATGTTCAGGATACAGGAGGACAAGAAACAACCACTAGAGCTGCATGATGATGAGGGTGCAAAGTGATGTTACGGTCGGGATGATTTGTCAAATTGTGTTTTGTTTTAATAAAGTACTCGAGTACGCTGTCGTTTTATTTGTCTTTTGAGGTTTATTTTCGGGTGTTGGCCGATTTGTACTTTTTAGACTGGTGATGTAATAATTTAATTTTATGGTTGGTATTTAATAATGTTGTTTTTAAATTCTTAGCCTAGTAAAGCCTTACATCAAGGATTTACGGCGCTGTGATAATCCTGAATATCTTGGGGTGTTACAGAATATGGTATCGGAGCTAAGATTATGGATATATTGCCCGTTGGGTTGAATTAAGGTTCAGATGTGTCTTCTTGGGGTTAACCGGCCGCGAATAACATCACTGTACTGCCTACGTGTTCATGTGAATGGTGGTTTTAAGTTTCCTAAACTCTATCTTTTCCTTTACATGTTATGTCCTTTATGATAATTGAACGATAGAACGATATAGTTTCATGTATATTGAGTATGCATGCTTACAGTATGTTGAGAGGGGGACATGGATGTGGTCGCGGTCGTGGATGCGTAAGTAGAAACGCCGAGAGGGAAGCTTCACCATCTGTTTATGATTCGCTGTCAGATCAGGTTAACTACAGTTCTAGCAAACAATAAGGGTCTGTCAACAACGAACGAGAACAAACCGTGGAAACAAATGCCGAACCTACTGTTGCCGACATCCTTCGTCAAGTGGTCAACCAAATGACCTAATTTGCTCAAGTTGTGGACAGAATGCTAGTGGCGGTAGGATTATAGCCGGTAGAGAGATAGCAAGGCATCCTAGACTTGGTAAATCGAGGAGATAGATGGCTACAGGAGGTGGAGAAGATGCACCCGCCGAAGTTCGATGGTTTTTCGGAGACGCCGACATGGGATCACTGGCTGAGAGAGTTGGAGAAAGTATTTGCAGAGATTAATTGCCTGTACGACCGAAGCGCCCCCATTGCCCAATATTTCTTGACAAGAGAAACGTCCGAATGGTAGGAAGCTATCTGACCTATCGATCATGATGCCGATTGGGGAGAGTTTAAACTTATGATGGAAGCTCAGTACTGCCCTCATCTGGTGAGAGAAGCCAAGGTTCGAGAGTTTTTCTCCATGCAGCCTACGGATGTGCCGGTGGCTCATGTGATTAAGAACTAGTGTTTGTTCGACACCTGGTCAGAACCGACACAGAAATGATGATCACTTTGATATGATAATGAAGCCGGAAATGCAGAGGAGCATGTCAGGTTTTGAATGCACCACTCTCCGCCAGTATCAGGACAAAGCCCTAGCATATGAAATGAAAGAAGCAACTATAGAAAAGTTTTCTGAATCCAAGAAGCAAAAGGCCTCTGGTGGTTTTACAGAACGCAAGAGTAGTGGGCCCCGCAAAGCCCATTCATCCTTTCATTCATTCAAGAGGCCTACGCATCCACCCAAGCGGGAAATAACTCCAGATCAGTATCAACAATGCCAGATACAACCAGGAAATATTTTAACTGTGGACGGACAGGACACTATCGATGTGACTGCTCACTTCCCTTCGTGATGTGTTACGAATGTGGACGGGAAGGACATTATGCGGTTTTCTGTGGGGAGGCTATAAAATCTTTTGGAGCTCGTACTTCACAGCCAGTTCAGAGAGAGTCGAGTGTCCCTCAGATGAAACTAAGTGTTCAGCCACCCCAGAATTTTGGCTGAGGTAGAGGCAGAGGATAGTACGACCGAAATTAAACATCAAGTGTTGGGTCCGCTCCTCCACGCCTTTATGAGATGAGAAGGGAAAACGATCAGAATGCAGTTGTCGTATCAGGGACCGTTCAGATCCTTTTGCAACCAGTTAGTGTTTTGTTCGATACAGGAGCTACATGTTCGTTTATATCATTGTATTATGTTAACCATTTGAACATTTCTTGTTTTCGTGAATGTGAGGCTTATATTGTGGGTTTACCAATTGGGGAAAGAATTGTGGAGAATTTAGAAACTAGAGATTTTCCTGTAACAATTAGAGGCAAAGAGTGGCCCTCAAATCTGATTGTAGTAGAAATACAAGGGGACGATCTGATTCTTGGAGATGATTGGCTTAGCCGTTATGGAGCTATTATGAACTACTGGAAGAGGAATATCTCGATGATATCCGAAGATGGTTCCGAATTATTATTGGAAGGATGGAGACCAGGAAGCTCAGGGAAAGTAATCAAAGTTATGAAAGCCATCAAACTACTAAAGCAGGGCTGTACCGGGTACTAGTGTTATGCAATGAAGAAAGAAAAAGGAAGAGCGGGGATATCGTCTATTCCGGTTGTGAACGAATTTCCAAATGTGTTTCCTGACGAATTACTTGGACTACCTCCACAACGAGATGTAGAGTTTACCATCGAGCTAGAGCCGGGAGCTACACCGATTTCTATGTCTCCGTATCGAATGGCACCTACCAAGATGTATGAACTGAAAAAGCAACTAGAAGCATTGCTGGACAAAGGTTATATTCAACCAATTGTTTCGCCATGGGGAGCACCAGTTCTTTTTTTCGAAAGAAAGATGGACATTGACTACCGAGAGTTAAACAGGATGATAGTCAAGAATAAGTACCTGTTGCCACAGATTGATGATTTGTTCGACCAGTTACAAGGAGCGACAATATTTTCAAAGATCGATTTGAGATCGAGATACCATCAGGTCAGGATAAAGAATCCGATGTCTCGAAGTCAACATTTAGAACTCGTTACGGGCATTATGAGTTTGTAGTGATGCCATTTGGTCTCACTAATGTGCCTGCTGTGTTTATGGAGTTAATGAATGGAGTATTCATAGAGTTCTTGGACAAATTTGTAGTGGTGTTTATCGATGATATCTTGGTCTGCTCCAAGAGTCCAGAAGAGCATGCGCAGCACTTACAGATCGTTTTACCTCTTGAGAAGCGAGCAGTTATATGCCAAACTTTCTAAATGTGAATTGTAGCTAAAAGAAGTGGTGTTTCTTGGTCACGTGGTATCAGCGTAAGGGGATCCGGTAGATCCCCAGAAAGTCGAGGCAATTTTGGAATGGAAGTATCCTAAGACTGTGAAGGAAGTCGATAGTTTCTTAGGACTTGCTGGGTATTATCGTTGGTTCATGGAAAGGTTTTCCAAAATTACCCGTCCACTTACTCGATTACTGCAGAAAATCCAAAGGTTTGAATGGAACGATATGTGTCAGGCCAGTTTTGATGAATTGAAGAAGAGATTGACGACGGCTCCAATTTTAGCACTACCACAAGGAACTGAAGGATTCATAGTTTACAGTGACGCTTCAAATCAAGGTCTCGGTTGTGTACTGATGCAGAATGAGATGGTGATCACCTACGCTTCACGGCAGCTGAAGCCATATGAAGTTAATTATCCAATGCATGATTTTGAATTGGCAACTGTTGTTTTCGCCCTGAAGATATGGAGATACTATTTATACGGGACTCACTGCCAGATCTTCATAGATCATAAGAGTCTAAAATACATTTTCAGTCAGAAAGAGTTGACCATGCGACAAAGGAGATGGATGGAATTGATTAAAGACTATGACTTGGAAGTTCTTTATCATCGAGGAAAAGCAAACATAGTGGCTGATGCACTGAGCCGCAAACCCGTTTCTATTCGAATCCTGGAGACACTCACATCCTAGTTCAACATATAGCAAGAATTGATCCATGAGGGAATTGAAGTATGGTTACAAGGCGTTCAAGGACAATTATGTGTGATGGAATTAACTTCATCGTTGATCGAAGAAATCAAATCCAAACAATTAGATGATCCTCTGATGATTTGGCTACGTGAGGAAGTGGGCAAGGGAAAGGCCTCAGGATTTGTGATTCGTGAGGATGGAGTTTTGAGATTCCAGAGTCAACTTTGTGTTCCAGGTAATGACGTTTTGAAGCAGGCAATCATGAAATAAGCTCACAGTACGCCCTACTCTATTCACCCAGTCACCAGTAAGATGTATAAGGACATGAAGCAAAATTTTTGGGGCAACATGAAGAAAGATGTGACAGAATATGTCTCGAAGTGTTTAACCTATCAGCGGGTTAAGATCGAACATCAACGACCCGCCGGAATATTGAAGCCACTTCCGATTCCTGAATGGAAGTGTGAAGATATATCGTTGGACTTTATCACCAACATGCCGAAGACCAGGATGGGAATGAATATGATTTGGGTAATAGTTGATAACCAAATCGTCTCATTTTCTGGGACACCGAAGACCATTATTTCAGATTGAGATGGTCGCTTCGTGTCACATTTTTGGAAAGTGGTTTATAGAGCATTGGGAACTGAGCTAAACTTTAGTATAGCTTATCATCCTCAGATTGATGGACAGTCCGAGAGGACTATTCAGATAGTAGAAGACATGTTGAGGGCTTGTGCCTTAGATTGGCCCATGGATTGGGAAAGTCATCTACCATTGATTGAGTTAACCTACAATAATAATTGGCAGGCTTCCATTAAAATGGCACATTTTGAAGCATTGTACGGAAGAAGATGCAGATCACTCCTATGTTGGGATAATTCGTCTGACTTAGTTGGGACGGAACCAGAGTTGATAGTACAGACTCAAAAGAAGGTAGCTCTGATTCGCGAAAGGCTGTTGGCTGCTCAGAGTCGGCAGAAGTCTTATGCCGACAAGCGCCGTCGCCGGTTAAAATATATATTGGGGATCATGTACTTCTGAAGTTTCTCCTACCCGAGAAATTTTTCGTTTTGGGAGGAAAGGAAAGCTGAGTCTAAGATATATCGGACCATTCGAGTTTCTTGAAAGAGTTGGGGAGTTGGCATACAGGTTGGCCTTGCCGCCATCGCTGAGTCATGTTCATAATGTATTTCACATATCTGAGTTACAGAAGTATATCCCGGGTCCCAGTCATGTCATCAATTTCGGCGAGATCGAAGTAGCTAATGATGGCACATTCGAGGAGAAGACAATTAAGATACTCAAGAGTCGAGTCAAGTAATTGAGGAATAAACCCATCTCCTTGGTTAAAGTTCAATGGTCATGATATGGAGTCGAAGAAGCAATTTGGGAGACTGAAGATAGTATGAAGTCGAGATACCCGGAATTATTTTCATCTTAAGTTTCGGGATAAAACTTCTTTTCAGAGGGAGAGTATGTAATACCAGGATAATTATTGTGTATTTCATCTATATTGAAACTTGTAGCATTTGATTATGTGGAATTAATAATCAAAGTGTGATTTTCCCGTATTCATATTCCTACATTCCTGATCATGTTATGGAGAGTTTCCAAATTCATGCATGCATCTGCACGTCATAACATACGCTGATAGTTGAACATAACGTACGTAAAGTGCTGCAAATAACGTACGCTATAGATGAAGCATAGCGTACGTAACAAGCAGTCAGATAGGGTGTGGTTGGCTTGTGGGGCCAAATGGGGATATTGTCGGATTCCCTACGTGTATCTGGACAACTTTTGTTATAACATGTCAATGAGCATAACGTACATTATAGACGACAGATAATATACGCTATAATGATGAGATTACGTATGTAAGGGTATGTTAACATACGTTATGGAGGATGGAAAATGAGACAATGAACTACGTCAGATGATAGTGTAATATCCGCAATTTCGGATTTCCGGTAATTTTCATTTTTCGGCGGAGGTCCATTTCGACAACTCGCTTTTGACCGTTTCGTCATTATGAGAATATTTAATTCTGCACTTTTTGTCATCCGAGTTCGTTTCGGTACCGTTTTGTTGAGTTCCGTGCCCTTAAAAGACTTTTCCGCACTTGAGTTCGATTCTCGCGAATCTCATCCGAAACTGTTGTTTCGAGTTTCTCGGAAGTTCATTTAATGTTATTATTCATGTTGTAAGCTTCGGTTTGGTGTTTCGATCGTGTATCAGGTATTTCGGACGTTTTGGGCCATTTTCGTAATTTCCCAAAGTTTGGGGTAATTACTTCCGTTGTCGAATTTCGAGCCCTCGGGTGGTCGGAATCGGGTGTTCTCTTAGTATTCGGATTCGTCTTTGCGAGTACTTCATAATCGTGTTTTCGGTTTACGTTCAGGTCGGAGTTTCGGATTTTTCGGTTGTCGGATCGACCGAGGCCTGGCCGCCAGCCTGGCCGTGTAACGGCCGTAATGGCCCGGCAGTAACGGCCGTAATGCCGGTTACGTACGTAACAGCCTTTCGATTACGTATGTAACATGTCCGCGTAATCACCCAGAGTTCGCCTTGGCCGACATGACGTAGGCCTCGCCGACGACGTAAGCGGCCGGCCAGGTCGGCTATTTATAGGCCTCGACCGAGTCATCCGCCAGTTCTCATCTTTTCTTCGTTCCTTCTGCGATTTTTCACCATAGATCGATGGTTTTGAGTAGAATCAACTTATATCAACATGTTTTGGAAGTTGTAATCATGGATTAACATCATCTTCCACCCGGATCGAAGGTAAGAACACCTAAACTTTTGTTTTTTGGATGTTCTTGAGGTTTCTTGGTTTTTTGGCCGATTTGCTTCGTTTTGATTCATATTATTGTTAGAACTTGATTGTAAACTCGTAATCATTCAATACCCTTGAAGTTTTGTGGAACGAATTTGAGTATTTCTTTGAATAATCGATTAAATTGGACTACGCCCTCAAAGTGTCCGATAAAATGCTTCAATGGGTAGAACTTGGGAAATTCCATACGTTTTCGTATAATTGTGATTGAATCGATATCGTTGTGACTTAGGAGAGAATTCTTGTGAAGAACTCAAGTCGGAACCCTTCCGTTCGTTGCCTTCTTTGGGGTTCGAGCTTCCCGGTCGAACCGTGTTCTTCGGAGCGTTCGGTAGCGGTTATTAAGGCAAGTATCTTACTATACGACTTGTATCTTGCGACTAGTAATTACGTATGAGATGTATGATGACTTTGCTTGCCTTCGTAAATATGTTCCGTTTGAGTTGGTTGTGTTTTCCGCAATTTGAAGGCTTTGTGATAATAGTGTTATATCAGTATACGTGTTAGGCGTTGTGCCATTTGTGCAGGAATGCGACGTACATATGGGATGGTTGTACACTTGGTTGTGCAATGTATTGTGTACCGAATGTGTGTTATGTTGGTTAAATGTCGTTGATTGATGATAGTTGTTGCGAGTGTCGAGGTTGTGTTATGTGCGTGCAATGTACGATTTTGTGGTGATCAAGGTGATTGATTAATTGTGCTCATTATTGTATGTAATGTGAATGTGGATATGTGTGTGACCGCTAAGTTCACTCGTGTTGGTTCGACGGGACCTACGAGGATTCGTGGCAGTGGACTACGGGATCAGAACTTAGTGAGGTACTGAGGTCCAATCGTGCTGGTCTGACGAGGCCTACGATAATGCATGGCAGTGGAACATGAGTTTCGGACACAGTGCGTCCAACCGGGTGAGCTCAACGGGGCATACGGTGACACGTGGCAGTGGACTACGGTGTCAGGATTGTGTGTGTGATTGTTGTGATTGATATAGTCCGTGCGGGTTGTTATGCCTACTGAGACACGTGACAGTGGATCACGGTGTCGGAATTGGTTATGTTTGGTTAATAGTCCGTGCGGGTTGTTATGCCTACGGAGACACGTGACAGTGGATCACGGTGTCGGAATTGGTTATGTTTGGTTAATAGTCCGTGTGGGTTGTTGAACCTACGGAGACACGTGACAATGGATCACGGTGTCGGAATTGATTATGTTTGTTTAATTGTGCGTGATGTAGTCCGTGCGGGTTGTTGAACCTACGGAGACACGTGACAGTGGATCACGGTGTCATGAGCATGATACTTTTCAAATCAAAGTTTTTAAAGGAAAAGTTTTAAGAAAGAATGTTGGGCCGAGCCCCACGAGATTTATGGAAATGTTTCCGTATTGTAAATCTGAATTATGAAACAAGTTTTGGGTTAAGGCCCTTAAGTTTTTCGAAAGGTTTTGTGAATCAGGACTTGAGGTCTTAAGGTTTTGAAATTCTAAAAATTCCCGAGATGATAATCTTATTTTCGAATGCTTCATAGCTTATCTTCCCTTGTGAAAACCTCCGGAATATTTGATACTTGATTATTATATTTGATCACGATTATTAATTGCTTGTTACATTTCGTATGATTTGATACTTGCACTAGTAAAACAAAGGAGTTTTACTAACCCCGAGTAATCGGGGTGGATGTCTTTTTGCGTCCGTGTACATGCATTTAGGGAGCAACACAGGATTGGCACAAGAGGATGACGAGTGCGATACTAATAAAGAGTAGAGAGTTATTTTGATTTTTGTTGTGTTGTCAGAGTTGATTTCAGTCTTCCGCTGTATTGTATTTCGACCCCTATGTGGGTAATGTTATTTAAGTCAGTTTTATCGATTGGGTTGTGTGACCTCATCGGTCTGTGTATTCACGTGTAAGTGACCATATCGGTCTGTATCATTTTATTGTTTGACCCTGGTCGGGCAAGCATTTGGTTGTTTATGGATGTTTAGCCTGGTAGATCCTTGTGGAAAGGGTCTACGGCATGTAATATTCCCATATGGTTTTGGGGATGTTACAGATAGCGTACATAAAGGATTTGTGTACGTACGTAATGCTTCATGGATAACGTACATAATGTATAAAACTCTATTTATAGACATCAACCTCCTTTATTTCACCTCCACCCTTGTCCGATTTTCTGCAAATCTGAGAGTTCCACAGCTCTATAAATCCCCTAAATCAGCCTCCCAACTTGGTTTAGAAGATCATAGAGCTATGTGGGTTAGTGTTCAAGCTTCCGGTGTTGAGTTTTACCAAGTGTTTCGTCGTTCTCCTCTATATTAAGGTATATTGATCCCTCACCAGCTGGAATTCATGTTCTTAGTGACGTTATGAACCTATTACTTAGATAACCGAGTTTTTTATTATCATGTTGAATTGAACATCATGTTTTAGGAAGATTGTTTTTGGTTATACTTCGGTTTTCCTTCATTATTACGAGAATTAATCGAGCCTTGTTGAGATTGAACCCTAGGATGTAGTTTTTCTGAGATTGTTACTGATTTTGAACATGATTTCGAATTAGTTTTCTGAGGTTATTAGTGGTTTTCACCGAGATTAGTTCATGTGGTAAGAGGTGCTTGAATTGATAACCTTATTCATATTCATGGTTAGAATGGATCGATTATGTTGGTGATAATAGAATTGAACCCGGAGCACAGTTGTATCATTCCCTTCAAAGCATGTTTTGGTATTCTTATATCTTGAATCATACCTTTGATATGAATTTTAAGATTAGCCGAATCTTATGTTAGAAGTCTAAAATCGAGATTGAAGTTTGGATTGTGATGACATGCATATCCTTGAAATTCGTAGATACCGACATTTCATCTACGTTATGGCATTTGATTTGTATGAAGTATGTCATTAGTTAGACTTAGAGTTCATCGAGTAGTTGAACTGTGAAACGGACATATGTGAAATGTTAACAATGACATAACTTGAGGCGTTAGGTGTTCGTACGTTAGCTATGTGACGTAAGTTAAACTCTTTGTTATTTCTTTTTGAATAAGGTCCAAGATGTGCAAAGTGATTGATCGAAGGGGCGACCTTCGGGCGTATAGACAGTCGTTGAAGTATTTATTTCTTGCCATCTTTCTAAGGCAAGTACATTAATTATGTTTTATGTATTTATGTTATACATGTTGTCATGCATATGTGTCGTTATTGTATGTCCCTCTCATGTTGGTCCTATGGGATCATCTTGGGATCTATGCTAGCGTGCGATAGATCACTGGACAGGTTTTTCCACCCTTCGCTTCTTTGTTGTTTTGCTTTGTTTAGCAACTTTAATCATCAAAACTCTATTAATGAATGTATGGAATAAAATATTCCAACAATCTCCCCCTTTTTGATGATTACAAAACAACACCTCTGAATGGATAAATACATGAAAAAATAAAATATATGTATATTTCTACGAATCAAAGTTTTCGGCTTTGATCATTTCGTTAGTTCTCCCATCTTTTCTTTTTCTGTCCTTTTCGACTTCTTCGTTGTCATTTTTGATGTTTCGACTTTTCTCTCCCCTTTTTGTTTTTCACGGGATCTATATTTTTCGACTTCTTCGTCTTTTTCATTTCTCCCCCTTTTTGTATTTTATTTTTCTCGTCATTCTTCCATGATGCTTTTTATCTCATTCATCGCTTTTCTCCCCCTTTTTGTCATCAGCAATAAGTGTAAATAATATGAATAAAAATACCAATTGATATATATAATATGCATGATAGGGTATAACTCACCCTGATAAAAATATCTGTTAAAAAAATTACTCCCCCTTAGTAAAATACAATTTGATGAAAATCAGTTTTTGGGGACCAACCGAGAGTTAGTTTTTGTTTTGAAATATGGATGATGTTAGGAATAACAGTTTCTTTTGGAATCCAAATCTTTTTTATTTTAACCGTCCGTCGTGGGCTTTTGCAATTCGAAATGTGGTGCCCAATTTCCAAACATTTTTCACGATTGGATATTTTGAAATTTATGGATTCGTTTTTAGAATTTGGTTTGAATACTATCCCCTGTTTGTTTAAAGTGTATTTTTTAATACAGAGAATTTGTTCAAATTTATCATTCCTGCATGAAACTTTTTCATCAAAATTTTAAGTTCATCTTGAACTTTTAAAAGATCATTCTTTAAAATAATTTCATTTTCAACGCATTTTGAATGATCAAATTCGACAAATTTTCCCTTTTCAAGTATATTGGAATTTTCAATTTCCAATAGTTTATATTTAGATTTAAGGGATTAAATATCGGATAAAGCATTTTGATAATCTATATGCAATAATTCAAATGCTTCAAGAAGTTCGTCGTAAGAATTACTTACTTGGCTTTCGGCGTCGCTATCCTCGAATGAACTTCGGGCCATGAGAGCGAGGTTATTTTGATTCATGAAATCTTCATCCTCGTCTTCGTCACTCCATGTTGCAATTAGAACCTCCTTCTTGGGTTTTGCTCTGCAATTCTTCGCAAAGTGGCCTGGTTTACCACATCATCGATAATTGTTGTCGAGTTTCTTAGATTCGCCCTTTTGGATGTCCTGCTTACTCCGGTTTAATAAGTGTTGGAAATTACTAATATTCATGGCATTATATTCCGATTCTTCGCCGCTTTCATCAATCGGGATTTCTTCCTTTCTTGACATCTTAGCCTTCATGGCTATCAATTTTTCCTTCGGCTTTGGTTTGGCATTTCGGGATTTTAAGACAATCTCGTAGTTTATAAGTGAACCAGCAAGAGCACTAAAATCAAGATTGTTTAAATCTTTAGATTCCATTATAGCCGTCACCGTACCATCCCATTCTCAAGGTAGTGATCGTATGATCTTTTTTACTTTTTCACTACTCGAAAGTGGTTTTCCAAAACATGCCAATCCATTTGTGATGACCGAAAATCGGTCGAGCATGATCGTGATGGATTCATCTTCTTTCATTTGGAATAGCTCATAATCGTGAAGAAGTATGTTGATCTTCGTCGCTTTGACTTGAGACGTTCCTTCGTGTGTAACTTCAAGCATTTTCAAAATCTATTTGGCATTATCACACGAATATTGTCGGTTGTGTTCTTCCAGATTTAAGGCACAGTATAAGAGTTGTATTGCCTTACAATTGTAGTGATCATTTTTCTAATCCGCGTCATCATATTCTTCGAAAGATTTAAGCGTACCATCGGATTTAAGAGGAATTTTTGGACCAAGACATATCACTTTCCAAATCTCGATGTCATACGCTCGGATGAATATTTACATCTTTTTCTTCCACGTCATGAAATTTGATCCGTCAAAGAATGGTGGTCGGTTAAGAGCAAGACCTTCAACTGGTGCAATTTGAAATGCCATTTGGATCGACTCTTGGGATGTTAAGCCGCTTATTAGAGGTACCTCTCTGATACCAATTGTTGGAACGAGATCGGTTATATGCGCTATTGTGCGGAAGCGTATTTAAAAGAAAGTGCATAAATTAAATCGACACAAGGATTTATAGAGGTTCGGCCAAACGTGCCTACATCCTCTCTCGATATCTTTTTCTATAGGATAAAGATAAACCTCTGCACCTCTGTTCTATCAGTCGAGGGATAACCGATACAAGTTCGTCTTCTATCGATTCCGAGTAAACCATTCAATCAATTGTCTTTATGTCGGTCCAAGTTAAACCGTTTTCCTTTTCTATTGGACAAGGAATCAACCAATCTAGCTTTCTATAGATACTAGATGAACCTCACTTGGATATCGATTGTGATTCTAATAATTCTGGATCCTTGATCCTAATAATACCGAATCCAATCATATCTTTTCTTTTTTCTCTCTTATATGATTTTGTGTACGACACTCAATCGCTATAAATTCAAGCTCAAGTACAAGAACAAGGATGTTTACAATGATGTAACAAGTATATATGTTTTTATCAAGGTTATTGTATGGTTTGATACCAAGTGGTTTGGTATTTATACCCATTTCTATCCAACTAGCCGTTAGCTCCTTTTGACTTGCTAGCGTGCGCTAGCCTTTACTCATAGCGTGCGCTATGGCTTGTTACGTACGTTATAGCTTTCATGTAACGTTTGTTATCGACTTCCAGTTTCAGTCTAGTATCTTCGTTTATTTTTTTACGTACGTTATGCCTTCGTATTATGTACGTTAACTTCATTGCGTAGCGTACGTTAACCATGCTTCGTAGCGTGCGTTAACTCATATATCTGTTGCCTTGATTTGTCAAAGTATTTGTTTGATTCTCTGACTTTGACTAGATTGTTTTCAACATTCATCTGTTTGAATTCATATTCAAACTCCTTTACATACGTTAACACTGTTGTGTTACGTACGTTAAATGTCTTCGATACCATGCGTTAATCTTCAGTTGTAGCGTGAGCTATCCTCATCAGGTAGGTTGTCTGATCTGCAGGTAAGTCCTTGTTACGTACGTTATGGTGCGTATGTTACGTACGTTATCTTCATTCGATTGCGTGCGCTATACAATGTATATAGCGTGCGTTGTCTATATAGTTTGGGCTACTTTTTGCGTCTTTGATTCCTTCGTTGTTTTGCTTCGCTTCTTTGTTGTTTTGCTTTGTTTAGCAACTTTAATCATCAAAACTCTATTAATGAATGTATGGAATAAAATATTCCAACAATCTCCCCCTTTTTGATGATTACAAAACAACACGTATGAATGGATAAATACCTGCAAAAATAAAATATATGTATATTTCAACGAATCAATGTTTTCGGCTTTGATCATTTCGTTAGTTCTCCCATCTTTTCTTTTTCTGTCCTTTTTGACTTCTTCGTTGTCATTTTTGATTTGTCGACTTTTCTCTCCCCTTTTTATTTTTCACGGGATCTATATTTTTCAACTTCTTCGTGTTTTTCTTTTCTCCCCCTTGTTGCATTTTATTTTTCTCGTCATTCTTCCATGATGCTTTTTCTCTCATTCATCGCTTTGCTCCCCCTTTATGTCATCAGCAAAAAGTGTAAATAATATTAATAAAAATACCAATTGGTGTATATAATATGCATGATGGGGTATAACTCCCCCTGACAAAAATATCTGTTAAAAAAATTACTCCCCCTTAGTAAAATACAATTTGATGAAAATCAATTTTTGGGGACCCAACCGAGAGTTAGTTTTTGTTTTGAAATATGAACGATGTTAGGAATAACGGTTCCTTTTGGAATCTAAAACTTTTTTATTTTAACCGTCCGTCGTGGGCTTTTTCAATTCGAAATGTGGTGCCTAATTTTCAAACATTTTTCACAATGGGGTATTTTGAAATTTATGGATTCGTTTTTAGAATTTTGTTTGAATCCTATCCCCTGTTTGTTTAAAGTGTATTTTTTAACACAGAGCATTTGTTCAAATTTATCATTCCCGCATGAATTTTTTTTCGCCAAAATTTTAAGTTCATCTTGAACTTTTAAAAGATCGTTCTTTAAAATATTTTCATTTTCAACGCATTTTGAATGATCGGATTCGATAATTTTTCCTTTTTCAAATATTTTGGAATTTTCAACTTGCAATGATTTATATATAGATTTAAGGGATTTAATCTCGGATAAAGCATTTTGATAATCTATATGCAATAATTCAAATGCTTCAAAAAGTTTGTCGTAAAAATTACTTACTTGGCTTTCGACGTCGCTATATCGTCGAATTAACTTTGGGCCATGAGAGCGATGTTATTTTGATTCATGAAATTTCCGTTTTCATCTTCGTCACTCCATGTTACAATTGGAACCTCCTTCTTGGGGTTTGCTCTGCAATTCTTCGCAAAGTGGCCTGGTTTACCACATAATCGACAATTGTTGTCAAATTTCTTAGATTCGCCCTTTTGGATGTCCTGCTTTCTCTAGTTTAATAAGTGTTGGAACTTATTAATATTCTTGGCATAATATGCCAATTCTTCGTCGCTTTCATCAACCGGGATTTCTTTCTTTCTTGAAATCTTAGCCTTCATGGCTATTGATTTTTCCTTCGGTTTCGGTTTGGCATTCCTAGATTTTAGGACAATCTCGTAGTTTATAATTAAACCAACGAGAGCACTAAAATCAAGATTGTTTAAATCTTTATATTCCATTATAGTCGTCACCGTACCATCCCATTCTCGAGGTAGTGATCGTAGGATCTTTTTAACCTTTCCACTACTTGAAAGTGGTTATCCAAAACATGCCAATCCATTTATGATGACCGAAAATCGGTCGAGCATGATCTTGATGGATTCATCTTCTTTCATTTGGAATAGCTCATAATCGTGAAGAAGCATGTTGATCTTCGTCTCTTTGACTTGAGACGTTCCCTCATGTGTGACTTCAAGCATTTTCCAAATCTTCGCACTATCACACGAAGATATTCGGTTGTGTTCTTCCGAATTTAAGGCACAGTATAGGAGTTGTGTTGCCTTACAATTGTAATGATCATTTTTCCAATATGCGTCGTCATATTCTTCGAATGATTTATGCGTACCGTCGGATATAAGAGGAATTTTCGGACCAAGACATATCACTTTCCAAAGCTCGATGCCATACGCTCGGATGAATATTGACATCTTTTTCTTCCACATCATGAAATTTGATCCGTCAAAGAATGGTGGTCGGTTAAAAGCAAGACCTTCGACTGAAGCAATTTGAAATGCCATTTGGATCGACTCCTCGGATGTTAAGCCTCTTAATGGAGGTACCTCTCTGATATCAATTGTTGGAATGAGATCTGTTATACGCGCTATTGTGCGGAAGCGTATTTAAAATAAAATGCAGAATTAAATCGACACAAGGATTTATAGAGGTTTGGTCAAAGGTGCCTACATCCTCTCTCGATATCTTGTTTTATAGGCTAAAGATAAACCTCTGCACCTCTGTTCTATCGGTCGAGGGATAACCATTACAAGCTCGTCTTCTATCGGTCTGAGTAAACCGTTCAATCACTTGTCTTTATGTCGTTCCAAGTTAAATCGTTTTCCTTTTCTATTGGACAAGGAATCAACCAATCTAGCTTTCTATGGGTACTTTATGAACCTCACTTACATATCGATTGTGATTCTAATAATGCCGGATCCTTGATCCTGATAACACCGAATCCAATGTATCTTTTCTTTTCCTCTCTTGTATGGTTTCGTGTATAACACTCAATCACTATTAATTCAAGCTTAAGTACAACAGCTATGATGTTTACAATGATATAACAAGCTCATCTTCTATCGGTCCGAGTAAACCGTTCAATCACTTGTCTTTATATCGGTCCAAGTTAAATCATTTTTCTTTTCTATTGGACAAGGAATCAACCAATCTAGCTTTATATGAGTCCTAGATGAACCTCACTTAGATATCGATTGTGATTCTAATAATTCCGGATCCTTGATCTTAATAACAGCGAATCCAATCGTATCTTTTCTTTTTCCTCTCTTGTATGATTTTGTGTATAACACACAATCACTATCAATTCAAGCTCAAGTACAACAGCTTGGATGTTTACAATGATATAACAAGTATATGTTTTGCTCAAGGTTGTTGTATGGTTTGATATCAAGTGGTTTGGTATTTATAGCCATTCCTATCCAACTAGCCGTTAGCTCCTTTTGACTTGCTAGTGTGCACTAGCCTTTCCTCATAGCGTGCGCTATGGCATGTTACGTACGTTATAGCTTTCATGTAGCGTACGTTATCGACTTCCAGTTTCAGTCCAGTAGCTTCGTTTATTCCTTTACGTACGTTATGCCTTCGTATTACGTACGTTAACTTCATTGCGTAACGTACGTTAACCATGCTTCGTAGCGTGCATTAACTCATATCTCCGTTGCCTTCATTTTTCAAAGTATCTATTTGTTTCTCTCACTTTGGCTAGATTCTTTCCAACGTTCATCTGTTTGAATTCATATTCAAACTCCTTTACATACGTTAACAATGTTGTGTTACATACATTAAATGTCTTCGATAGCGTGCGTTAATCTTCAGCTGTAGCGTGCGCTATCCTCATCAAGTAGGTTGTTTCATCTGCAGGTAAGTCCTTGTTACGTATGTTATGGTGCGTATGTTACGTACGTTATCTTCGTTCGATTGCGTGCACTATACAATGTATATAGCATGCGTTATCTATACAGTTTGGGCTACATTTTGCATCTTCCACTCCTTCGTTGTTTTGCTTCGCTTCTTTGTTGTTTTCCTTTGTTTAGCAACTTTAATCATCAGAACTCTATTAATGAATGTATGGAATAAAATATTCCAACAATCTCCCCCTTTTTGATGATTACAAAACAACACCTATGAATGGGTAAATACCTGCACAAATAAAATATATGTATATTTCTAATCAAAGTTTTCGGCTTTGATCATTTTGCTAGTTCTCCCATCTTTTATTTTTCTGTCTTTTTGACTTCTTCGTTGTCATTTTTGATGTTTCGACTTTTCTCTCCCCTTTTTATTTTTCACGGGATCTATATTTTTCGACTTCTTCGTCTTTTTCTTTTCTACCCCCTTTTTGCATTTTATTTTTCTCGTCATTAGTCCATGACGCTTTTTCTCTCATTCATCGCTTTTCTCCCCCTTTATGTCATCAGCAAAAAGTGTAAATAATATGAATAAAAATACCAATTGATATATATAATATGCATGATGGGGTATAACTCCCCCTGACAAAAATATCTGTTAAAAAAAATTACTCCCCTTTAGTAAAATACAATTTGATGAAAATCAATTTTTGGGGACCCAACCGAGAGTTGGTTTTTGTTTTGAAATATGGACGATGTTAGGAATAATAGTTCCTTTTGGAATCCAAATCTTTTTGATTTTAACCGTCCGTCGTGGGCTTTTGCAATTCTAAATGTGGTGCCTAATTTTCAAACATTTTTCACAATGGGGTATTTTGAAATTTATGGATTCGTTTTTAGAATTTTGTTTGAATCGTATCCCCTGTTTGTTTAAAGTGTATTTTTGAACACAGAGCATTTGTTCAAATTTATCATTCCCGCATGAAAATTTTTTCGTCAAAATTTTAAGTTCATCTTGAACTTTTAAAAGATCATTCTTTAAAATATTTTCATTTTCAACGCATTTCGAATGATCGGATTCGACAATTTTTCCCTTTCCAAGTATTTTGGAATTTTCAATTTGCAATGATTTATATTTAGATTTTAGGGATTTAATCTCGGATAAATCATTTTGATAATCTATATACAATAATTCAAATGCTTCAAAAAGTTCGTCGTAAGAATTACTTACTTGTCTTTCGACGTCGCTATCGTCGAATGAACTTCGGGCCATGAGAGCTGTAATACCTGGTTGTAATTCGATCATTATCATTCAGTAATTTCATTCGGTATTTGTCACTTTGTAATTTTTCACTTGATAATAATCATTCATCCGTGTTCACCGTTCGGAATAACTTTGAGTTGTGTATCGATATTGTTCATTGTTTCAACCTTACTTGGGAATCGAGACAAGAGTATTATCTCGATTGTTGTAATTGATTCATTAGTCGATGTTGACATTGGAGTTCATGTCATTTCTAATCTCCTCATTGTTTAAATTGTGTTTTGTTGGGCGAACCCTTGTAATCATTGCTTGGAACCACCGTTTTGGGGTTTCCGTACTTCCATCTCGTGTTGTTGTTTCCCAAATATTGATTCCTATTGCTTTTATTCTCTTCCCGGGTCATTTTTCATCATTTTAGGACCCAAGGGGGGTATGGGCCGCGGCACAAGGAGTGTGCGCCGCGGCACACACATTGTCCAGTTTCTGGCCGAGCAGTCTGTACCGTGGGCCGCGGCACATGCCGGCAGGGCCGCGGCACACTGCCGAGTCACTGCCGCGGCACACCCGTACGGGCCGCAGCACACTTGTGTTGCACTTATCGGCCAAACCCCTCTGTACCGTGAGCCGCGGCACATGCCGGCAGGGCCGCGGCACACTGCCGAGTCACTGTCGTGGCACATCCGTCCGGGCCGTGGCACACTGCCGATCACTGGGCGCAGTTTTGGCCCTGTGCCGTGGCACACATCGGCTGGGCCGCGGCACACGGAGCAGTCAGCGCTATAATTGCGTTTTTCTGTGAGTTCAGCTCATTTCTTCCATTTCTTCACTTTGGTCCGAGAGAGAGGGTTTGTGAGAGAGCATATTCATCATCAACCACTTGAGTATTCATCTTTCATCATTTTCATTCGGTTGTGGATCTCGGATTGTCGATCTAACGTGATTTCATCGGATTAAAGTACTTGGATCTTCAAAGGTAATTTCTCCAACATCTGGGATTTCGATTTTGTTTTGAGATATGATGTTTTGGATGTTAAGATCATGTTGTATGAAGTGAAATACAAATTATTATGGATATGTTTGATTATTCATTAGATTATTGAAGAATTATTCAAGAACACTTTGAATATTGTGTTGGATTTGGGGGTTTTCGATTAATTGTTGTTGAAATCACGATTTTGGATATTCATAATGGATTATTGATCGTATTGAAGATGTTTTTTTGGTTTGAAACACTTCTTGGGGATTGGATGTTGGTATTATTGAGGTTTGGTTATAAACAATCGAAGTTTGGCCACAAAGTGTTCGATATAATGCCCCAATGAACTTGGTTTAATCGTATCGACGTTTTGAGTTTGTTATATTCGTGTTTGATTCTTATATTGAACGGATTGTTGGTAGCGGCCGATAATTTCATTAAGGACGTTGATCGTGGAAGTACCTTCTCGCCTTCGGTTTGAGGCAAGTTTTATACCTGTACTAGTCAATGAGATTAATGTCATCATATATGTATATGAATGTGTTGTATCATTCCGAGACTTAGACTCTTCATGAATTCATTGATATTTAAGAGATCGTTTGATACGATACCTTTCGGAAACTATGCCAAATGTTTATTATTGTCCGTTAATGGTCGATTCAAGGCATTTTGATACTCGTTATTAATATCATTGTCGATAGCCGGTTCGCGGTATCGATGTATCGATTGTTGTTAATATTGATGTCAATCTAAGACATCGTTCAGATCATTGTTATTCCTGTTGGGGTTGTCATTAAAACTTTATTATCCGATTAAAGGCATTGGCGTATTCATTCCTCATCTTCGTCGTCAGTCACCGATTAAAGGTGTCGAGGCATCCTTCGTGTCATTGTCATCGATTAGCCGTTCTCAGGCAAATCGAAATGTTCAATCATTCACCATATCATTGTTATCGATTGACCGTTCTAAGGCAATCGAGGTATTCAATCATTCATCGTATCATTTGTATCGATTGGCCATTCTAAGCCTATCGAAGCGCTCAATCATTCATGGAATCATCCACTGCATCATTGTTATCGGTTGGCCATCCTAAGGCAATCGAGGTGTTGAATTGGGACTGTCGAGGAAGGTGCCTATCCGTGTGTTACTGTCATCGTGTTGGCCGACTCAAGGCAGCACACTATCATTAATGGTGATACGGCTTCGTGGCGTGGCTTCGGCCCTAATGGTGATACGGATTCATGTCGTGGCTTCGGCCGTAATTGTGATACGGCTTCATGCCGTGGCTTCGGCCCTAATTGTGATACGGCTTCGTGCCGTGGATTCGGCCCTAATGGTGATACGGCTTCGTGCCGTGGCTTCGGCCCTAATCAATAACAGCTGCGGGCTGTTTTGGCTTCACGTGATTGTGATAATTTGACAGCTTCGGCTGAGTGGCTTTCAAGCCTTTATTATTGTCCTGGTAATTTCATTCGAGCCTTCGGGCATTGTGATTCATAATTAATTCAGTCCTGGTTTGGTTCATGTCGTGTAATTCATTGTGGTATTCTGTGATTATGATTCGTCGTTGGGCACTTATGTTCTAACCTGTCGAACAGGTATTAATAGTATGCCGTGGGCATAGTATTTCACGAATGCTCGGTTCTTACCTTGGTTTGTGAGCATCTCGTGTTATTATTATTATCATTGTACCGTTTCATTCTGCCTTTGTAAGCATATCATGTTATACATGTATTTGATGTTCATTATCTGGATGACTGGCCCCGTGGGGGCGGAACATGTTTTCATGTTTTATGTGCTTGCGAGGAGAGAGTTGAGACACAGGGGCATGACGATGGTGATGAGGCATTCGAGCGATACTAGTCCGAGTTGTTCATTGTCGGTCAGTTAGTTAGAGTGTACTCCAGTCTTGTCAGTTGTTGTCGTGTTGTATTACCCGAACAGATGTTCGTGGATGTTGTTGTATTTCATTTTTTTTGGCCATGTAGGCCACTTTTGTCGTTGAAATTCCTTATCGGAATATTGTGTCGAATGTCATGGTAGGGACTATGATTTTCCCTTATTGTGTAATTTAATGTATTTTAGTCATGTTCGCCTGGTGGATCTCCTGGCGGGGGGTCCACGGCACTGTAATAACCCAATAGGATTTTGGGGTGTTACAGAAGATGGTATCAGAGATTTTGAGTTGTTAGATACCCTGATATGTGAGTTATGTGGCTCTACCGATGCGGTAGTAGTGGAACTGTCAGGTTATGACAATCTGGACAGTCGGGTTTTGTGAGTTGTAATATTAGTACGACTGCACGAGTCATTCATTCATCGAGTCGTCGTCAGTTGGAACTAGTATCGTGAGACCTCGAAGCTTCGTATGACCTGTGTAAGGACTCGATTCTCTTTATGTTCATACATTCATCATGTAATTAATTGTTCATGCTTTGTTGAAACCTATATGTGATATTAGTGTTATGATTGATTCACGACTAATTGTTTTGAAGCACGTGTGACTTATGTAAGCATTAAGGATCAACTCATTCATCAGTTAATAATCCTCAATCATCATTTTGATCTCATCACTCAGTTAATTCATTCAGCACTCAGTCAATATCATTACTCATATAATTCATTCATCACTCGGTTAATTCATTCATCACCTAGTCAATATCATTGCTCAGTCAATTCATTTATCACTCAGTCAATCTCATTGCTAAGTCAATTCATTCATCACTCAGTTAATCTCATTGTTCAATTAATTCATTCATCACTCAGTCAAACTCATTGTTCAGTCAATTCATTCATCACTCAGTCAATCTCATCGCTCAGTCAATTCATTCATCACTCAGTTAATCTCATCGCTCAGTTAATTCATTACCACTCAGTCAATCTCATTGTTCAATTAATTCATTAATCATCCAGTCCATCTCATGGTTCAGTTGTTGATCTTGTGAATCAAATTTTCAACCTTGTTAACTTGTTCAAGGTAATCATTTCAGGAATTTCATCAGATAGTCTTGTCACCTCAATTGATCTTTCATGCGATCTTATCATATTCCGGCGTCATATCGACGATAGTTTTATTGCATTATTAATGCATTCATTGTATTAGAGCGTGTATGCTCATTGTTATCATTCCATCACGTAATCATAATGCGATATTCATGCGGGATCTATAATTATCATGTGGCTTTCCTGCTCCAGTATGGATAGAGCTGTACGAGGAAGCAGGGGAAGAGGCCGTGGTACGGACCAGAACCCGGGATCTCGTATGAATGCCCGCGCGGATGCGAGGGTTAGCATGTGTTCATCAGATAGATATGCTACTCATTCACTGTCAGATAATCACTCACCGTCAGGGAGTCGTACCCGAGAAACAGCTCACTCGGAAGGTGTTTGGGTTGACCCATTCATATTTATGCAGGGCATGATAGCCCATATGACTCATATGACGCGGATAGTGGAGACCATGCAGACCTCGATGGTTCGTGGTCCACCGCAACAGGGATTCCAGGTTCCGTTTCATGGACAGACTGGAGTAGTGAATCAGATTGTTGGCGATATCTCTCGTCAAAGGCCGCCTACTTTTGAGGGTTCGTCAGAACCAGCTGATATTGTTCATTGGCTTGAGCATTTTGATAAACTCTTCGACATGGTTCAGTGTCCGGAAGAGAGTAAAGTGGCGATGTGACTTATTACTTGATTAAGGGTGCTTATTCGTGGTGGCTTTCTGTGAAACCCACCGATCGCGATTGTAGTTGGAGTGAGTTCAAGACCCTCATGTTAGAGAGGTATTATCCGGCTCTACTTCGTGAAGCCAAGTTGTCGGAGGTTTTGAACCCCGAATCCATCGCGGACGAGGGTGTTATTGTCATTGCTGAGAAGTTTCAGGGACTACTTCAGTTTGCTTCGTCAGTTATCCGTACTGAGGCGGATAAGATCAAATATTTTAGTAAGAGGCTAAATCCGCAGTTCAGGATGCAGTTGTTCAATCACAATTGTAGTTCACTTGGCGAATTCATCGGGAAGGCTCTTGGATCAGAGCTTTTGATCAAGGAGCTTACTCAGAAGCATCCTTCAGTTTCTTCGGGTGAGAGGACTAGAATGTCGGCTCGTTCAGAGGGACATTGGGCTCCGACGTCCAAGGGGTCATTTTCTAGTCATCTTCGTGCTGGCATAGCATCTTCCTCTCAGGCGACGAGTTCGACTGTTGTTTGCTTTAACTGTGATTCAGCAGGTCACGTTAGTACCCGGTGTACGGTGCCAGCTATTGTTTGTTTTTTGTGTGGGAGGCAGGGACACCGGCATAAATACTGCAGGAGTTCTAGTGCCAGTAAATTTCAAAAGAACTCAAGGGCCTCGAGAGACTTCGTTACTCCATCCCGTGCATCATCCAAGGGACCTTATCAGGCCTCGAGGGCCAGAGGTAAGGACATTCATCACCGGTTTGAACAAGTTAATTCTTGTTCGTTAGTGGGATAATCATTCATTTCATTGTCGTTCATTCATTCATATAATTCATTCATTATATATATCAATCATGTTGGGACTCATAATTATCGATTAATCATTCAATTCACGAGGAACGATGGTTCCAATCACTTCATGGAGCATTCACTCATTAATTTATTAATTCACCTCGGTGAGTCATTCTTAATCCTTGTGGGATTTCGATTCATTATCATTCATTGTGATCATTTTGTTCTTGTGACCTTCCGGGATCATATTGTGCGGTGAGTTCAGATTTGGGTCTACCTTAAATCGTTGAGATAGAGGAGATCGATGATATGGTAGGATATCGATGTTGGGTATATTTTGTAATATCCGGATTTATTACAGTGTATTTCATCTGTATTCAAACCATGTATTATTTCGGATTGGTGATTTTGATTATTGGAGTATGATATTTCGTGCATTGATATCATTATACATAAGTATAGAAACTTGCAAAATTGCTCAAGCAACCTCTTGATAGCGCACGCTAAGAATGTATCTTAACGCGCGCTATCGGGCCATTATTAGCGCACGCTATACAGGTAGGAGTAACGTGCGCTAAGAACTCAATTATTGAGCGGGACGGCTAACACATGCGCCAGCCGGGACATGGGTCCGGATAAGATTCCCGCTGACGCACCCGGACAAATTTTGAAGTCAACCATTATTAGCGCACGCTAAGGGATGCTTAGTAGCGTGCGCTAACTTGTTAATAATGCAGAATATTATAAATGGGACATCAACCATTTTGGCTTTCATTTCTTTCGCCCTTTCTCCATCCTTGAGAGTTCAGAGAGCTGTAGTGATACTTCTATACACTTAGAACACATATTGTTAGTGTTTATACATTGGTTATCACGTGGGAATGTTCATGGAAGTGGAATAGCACCTTGGAGTGGCATACAACCAACCGGAGTTGGATTCTACCTTACGGTTCAGTGATTTTCATCATTTTAAGGTATGTTCAATCTATCTCCAAACTTAGAGTTGGATTCTAACGATTTGGATGATCATGTTAACAAGATATGGATTTTCAATGATGAATTATCCAAGTATATCATGTTTGGAATAGTGAGATGAATAAGCCTTAAATACTTTGGTTATAATCATCATGATTCGAATCTTAGTACACTGAATATGTGAAGAGAAGCTTCTATCATTGGTAAACCGAATCTAATAGATGATTTCATAGTAATCTTGGACTAGACGTTAACATCCTTATTGTTAGATAAATCTAAAGGTTTGATCATGGAAGGATTTATCTAGTATATGTAGGACGTTTATCAACTTCAGTATGATAATATGGATTGATATAGAGGTGTTGATATCAACCGATAAGCTTTTCGAATTGTCGTATGAAGATTTGAAGTCGGAATGGAATATGGTTTTATATTGGTATGCATATCCTTGAAATCCGAAGTTGTCTTTATTCGTAAATCATTCATAAGGGTATGAACATGGTATTCATGGAAGTAACATGAATTATCACGAAAGATTTCATTGTTTCGATCATGGCAAGAACAGTTTAGTGCTCAGCAGTAAACTGCCATGCAGAGATAGCGCACGCTATGCTATGCAGTTTAACGTGCGCTATCGAACACTAGTTAGCGTGCGCTACGTTTGGTACGTAACGTACGCTAGACCATCAGACGAGTCAGTTGGCTGATCAGTGAAGTACTGACCATGCATAGTTAGCGTACGCTAGTCTTTGTTGTTTGCGTGCGCTATCGGGCAGACTTAACGCACGCTACACAGAGTACTTAGCGTGCGCTAAGCAGTTCGGGCAGATTGCATTTTATGAACTTTTGGCCGTGAATCGAATTGTTAAACATTCATACGACGTGAGATAAATCCTATATCATTTCTTTTGTTAAGGTTTGGTCTCGTTACATGATTGATTGAGGAGGACGATATTCGAGTGGTCATTTTTGTGGAAGTGTTGTTATTGTCTTCAAATCGAGGCAAGTACCTTAATTGTTTTATGTATTGTTGTTATACATATTGTCGTGCATGTATGTCGTTATTGTATGTCCACCTCGTGTTGGTCCGACGGGATCATCGGGGGATCTATGCTAGCGCATACCGGATCATCGGACGGGTTTTTCCACCACGGGTTGGTCTGACGGGATCATCGTGGGTTCTAGGCAGTGAATGCTGGATCGATGGAATTACCATGTGTATGTATTGATATCATGTTGTGATTACCAGTTGTGTATGTTATTTTTGAGTTTCTCGTAGGAGAAGACTCGTTGGTATTTTGTCGTTTACGTTATTATTATTCTTCGTGAGATATGAATAATATGTTGTGGTACTTGCACTAGCATCGTTGTGCTAACCCCTTCGGGGGTGAACATTTTGTTTGTGTTCAGGATCCAGGAGAGCGGGGAAACAACCACTGGAACTGTATAGGAGTTGTGTTGCCTTACAATTGTAATGATCATTTTTCCAATCCGTGTCGTCATATTCTTCGAAAGATTTAAGCGTACCGTCGAATTTAAGAGGAATTTTCGGACCAAGACATATCACTTTACAAAGCTCGATGTCATATGCTCGGATGAATATTAACATCTTTTTCTTCCACATCATGAAATTTGATTCGCCAAAGAATGGTGGTCGGTTAAGAGCAAGACCTTCGACTGGAGCAATTTAAAATGCCATTTGGATCGACTCCTTGGATGTTAAGCCGATTATTGGAGGTACTTCTCCGATACCAATTGTTGGAACGAGATTGATTATACACGCTATTGTGCGGAAGCGTATTTAAAAGAAAGTGCAGAATTAAATCAACAAAAGGATTTATAGAGGTTTGGTCAAACGTGCCTACGTCCTCTCTCGGTATCTTTTTCTATAGGCTAAAGATAAACCTCTGCACCTCTGTTCTATCGGTCGAGGGATAACCATTACAAGCTCGTCTTCTATCGGTCCGAGTAAACCGTTCAATCACTTGTCTTTATGTCGGTCCAAGTTAAATCATTTTCCTTTTCTGTTGGACAAGGAATCAACTAATCTAGCTTTCTATGGGTACTAGATGAACCTCACTTAGATATCAATTGTGATTCTAATAATGCCGGATCCTTGATCCGGATAGCACTGAATCCAATCGTATCTTTTCTTTTTCCTCTCTTGTATGATTTTGTGTATAACACTCAATCACTATCAATTCAAGCTCAAGTACAACAACCAGGATGTTTACAATGATATAACAAGTATATGTTTTGCTCAAGGTTGTTGCATGGTTTGATATCAAGTGTTTTGGTATTTATAACCATTTCTATCCTACTAGCCGTTCGCTCCTTTTGACTTGCAAGCCTGCGCTATCCTTTCCTCATAATGTGCGCTATGGATTGTTACGTACGTTATAGCTTTCATCTAGCGTACGTTATCGACTTCCAGTTTCAGTCCAGTAGCTTCGTTTATTCCTCTATGTACGTTAACCTCATAATGCCTCCATATCACGTATGTTAACTTCATTGTGTAGCATACGTTAACCATGCTTCGTAGCGTGCGTTAACTCATATATCCGTTGCCTTCATTTGTCAAAGTATCCATTTGATTCTCTGACATTGACTAGATTCTTTCCAACGTTCATCTGTTTGAATTCATATTTTGATTCAAGAAATCTTCGTCCTCGTCTTCATCACTCCATGTTGCAATTAGAAGCTCCTTCTTGGGTTTTGCTCTGCAATTCTTCGCAAAGTGTCCTGGTTTGCCACATAATCGACAATTGTTGTCAAATTTCTTAGATTCGCCCTTTTGGATGTCCTGCTTTCTCCGGTTTAATATGTGTTGGAACTTATTAATATTCTTGGCATAATATGCCGATTCTTCGTTGCTTTTATCAACCGGGATTTCTTCCTTTCTTGACATCTTAGCCTTCATGGCTATCGATTTTTCCTTCGGTTTCGGTTTGGCATTCCTAGATTTTAGGACAATCTCGTAGTTTATGAGTGAACCAACGAGAGCACTAAAATCAAGATTGTTTAAATCTTTATATTCCATTATAGCCGTCACCGTACCATCCCATTCTCGAGGTAGTGATCGTTGTATCTTTTTAACCTTTTCACTACTTGAAAGTGGTTTTCCAAAACATGCCAATCCAATTGTGATGACCGAAAATTGGTCGAGCATGATCGTGATGGATTCATCTTCTTTCATTTGTCAAAGTATATGTTTGATTCTCTGACATTGACTAGATTCTTTCCAACGTTCATATGGTTGAATTCATATTCAAACTCCTTTACACACGTTAACACTATTGTGTTACGTATGTTAAACGTCTTCGATGGCGTGCGTTAATCTTCAGCTGTAGCATGCGCTATCCTCATCAGGTAGGTTGTCTGATCTGCAAGTAAGTCCTTGTTACGTACGTTATGGTGCGTATGTTACGTACGTTATCTTCGCTCGATTGCGTGTGCTATACAATGTATATAGCGTGCGTTATCTATACATTTTGGGCTACTTTTTGCGTCTTCGACTCCTTCGTTGTTTTGCTTCGCTTCTTTATTGTTTTGCTTTGTTTAGCAACTTTATTCATCAAAACTCTATTAATGAATGTATGGAATAAAATATTCCAACAATCTCCCTCTTTTTGATGATTACAAAACAACACCTATTAATGGATAAATACCTGCAAAAATAAAATATATGTATATTTCTACGAGTCAATGTTTTTGGCTTTGATCATTTCGTTAGTTATCCCATCTTTCTTTTTCTGTCTTTTTTTACTTCTTCGTTGTCATTTTTGATGTTTCAACTTTTCTCTCCCCTTTTTATTTTTCACGGGATCTATATTTTTCGACTTCTTCGTCTTTTTCTTTTCTCCCCTTTTTGCATTTTATTTTTCTCGTCATTCTTCCATGACGCTTTTTCTCTCATTGATCGCTTTTCTCCCACTTTATGTCATCAGCAAAAAGTGTAAATAATATGAATAAAAATACCAATTGATGTATATAATATGCATGATGGGGTATAACTCCCCCTGACAAAAATATCTGTTAAAAAAAATTACTCCCCCTTAGTAAAATACAATTTGATGAAAATAAATTTTTGGGGACCCAACCGAGAGTTGGTTTTTGTTTTGAAATATGGACAATGTTAGGAATAACGGTTCCTTTTGGAATCCAAATCTTTTTTATTTTAACCGTCCGTCGTGGGCTTTTGCAATTCGAAATGTGGTGCCCAATTTTCAAACATTATTCACAATGGGGTATTTTGAAATTTATGAATTCGTTTTTAGAATTTTGTTTGAATACTATCCCCTGTTTGTTTAACGTTTAATTTTGAACATAGACCATTTGTCAAATTTATCATTCCCGCATGAAAATTTTTTCGTCAAAATTTTAAGTTCATCTTGAACTTTTAAAAGATCATTCTTTAAAATATTTTCATTTTCAACGCATTTTGAATGATCTAATTCGACAATTTTTCCCTTTTCAAGTATTTTGGAATTTTCAATTTGCAATGATTTATATTTAGATTTAAGGGATTTAATCTCGGATAAAGCATTTTGATAATCTATAACAATAATTCAAATGCTTCAAAAAGTTCATCGTAAGAATTACCTACTTGGATTTCGACGTCGCTATCGTCGAATGAACTCCGTGCCATGAGAGCGAGGTTGTTTTGATTCATGAAATCTTCTTCCTCGTGTTCGTCACTCCATGTTGCAATTAGAACCTCCTTCTTAAGTTTTGCTCTGCAATTCTTTGCAAAGTGGCCTGGTTTACCACATAATCGACAATTGTTGTCGAATTTCTTAGATTCGCCCTTTTGGATGTCCTGCTTTCTCCGGTTTAATAAGTGTTGGAACTTATTAATATTCTTGGCATAATATGCCGATTCTTCGTTGCTTTCATCAACCGGGATATCTTCCTTTCTTGACATCTTAGCCTTCATGGCTATCGATTATTCCTTCGGCTTCGGTTTGGCATTCTGAGATTTTAGGACAATCTCGTAGTTTATAAGTGAACCAATGAGAGCACTAAAATCAAGATTGTTTAAATCTTTAGATTCCATTACAACCGTCACCGTACCATCCCATTCTCGAGGTAATGCTCGTAGGATCTTTTTAACTTTTTCACTACTCGAAAGTGGTTTTCCAAAACATGACAATTCATTTGTGATGACCGAAAATTGGTCGAGCATGATCGTGATGGATTCATCTTCTTTAATTTGGAATAGCTCATAATCATAAAGAAGCATGTTGATCTTCGCCTCTTTCACTTCAGACGTTCCCTCATGTGTGAATTCAAGCATTTTCCAAATCTCTTTGGCACTGTTACACGAAGATATTCGGTTGTGTTCTTCAGGATTTAAGGCACAGTATAGGAGTTGTGTTGCCTTAGAATTGTTATGATCATTTTTCCAATCCGCGTCATGTTGCGAGATTTTGTGAACGCAAGTGCACATTATCGTAAACAAGTAATAAAGTGATAAGTAAGATATCGTTCCTACGAGGACTGACTTACTAACTACCAATTTATGAGTATTCTAATTTTATCTGAACGATCGAAATTGGAGGTGCAATTAAAAAGAATAAATAGTAAAATCGATTGTTTGAAGAAAGAAATCAAATAAGGAATTAATCTAGGATTGTGAATCCACCTCGGTTTATCCGAATTACTCTCGATTATATGAATTTAATGATTTCCCAATTTATTGTAGGCGAAGGTTGCTAAAATACTCTACCGCCTCTCCCGAGGTCAATAGATTTTTTCTAAGGCGAATAACACACTCTATTCCTAGGTGAATTAATTCGGCAATAGGCAAAAAGCACGGAATCTTCAGACAGGCCACGTAATTCCTATGAGTATACTCCTATCTCACAAGATAAAACGGTTATCACCAATTTTTCCTACCAACTATCCTCTCCCGATTCGAGTTGCGTAATTAAAACAATTCAATAATAGGCCACATAATTGAAAGCATTAAGAACAATTGGGGAAAACTCAATAGAAAAGGGAATTATATTGATAATGCAAAATCGAAAGTTAATTCATCAAAACCTCGGTTTCATCAAAATCCTAGAACATGGTTCTAGCCTCACATGCTAGAAATTTAAAAAGAATTAAAGAAAGCATAAAAATCAAACGCAGTCGAAGAACTCAGATTCCTCCGTTCTCTAGCTTCCGCGCTCTGCTCCTCGATGTTTTTCTTCTTCTCTTTGATTCCTCGATGATTCCCCCTCTCTTTTCAGACCTTTAATCTCTATTTATAACCCTCATTCGTCTCCAAAACGCATCCGTGGATTAGGTTGAAAATGGTCTTTAGAAATGGCTCAGAAACGCGGCAATTACATCAAAACCGCCCCGCGGGCCACGGCTCAGTAAGTGCGTGCCGCGGCCCCAACGTTCAGCCCCCCATGCCTGGGCGCATTTTTTTCTTCATGGGCCGCGGATCAGCTTCAACGTGCCGTGGCCCCCGGTACAGTGCGTTCGGTGCCTCTGTGTGCCGTGCGTGTGCCGCGGCTCGCTTTCCTTGGGCCGCAGCTCGTGACCAGAAATCGTCGTTTTCGCCCGTTTTTCGTCGTTTTGGCTTCCAGACTCCAATTTCCTGCAAAACATATAAGAATGGTGCATTAAAAGCTCATTTATGCAGATTTAGACTTAAAATGGATATAAAATAATGATAAATAAATGCATAAAAATACGCCTAACAAATACCCCCAAACTTGAGCCTTTGCTTGTCCTCAAGCAAAAATTAATTTTAAACAAAAAGTATCGTGAATGATCGTGCACATCCGTAGTGCTCAATTTAATCAATACTACCCTAAAAATCTCAAAGAATAATACGAGTATCATATTAGTGAGTCACATCAAGGACACTGTTTCCACAAAGTAACCGTTGTTAGTGTTAATCAATCGTTTATGAAGAAAATCAAGATCAAAGATTAACATGCGTGAATTTAACCGACCGCCAATATGAATGGTTAGATTAAACAAGCCAAGTCGCCCAGTCCCAGGTCTAGTGGCAAAAATTTCAAGAGTTTCATCGTCAAAAATAATCCTTGGACAGCATTCCCTTATATATGATCAATAAAATGATTCGAGTTAACCACTAGGTTCCGGCTGTCAGGATGTTTCATCGGAATAATCCTTGGGTGGATTTCCATTCTCATGTATTGGGGAACCGTTTGACGTAAAAGACACTCATGGGGCACATGGATACTTCTAGTTACTAAGTTCCCCTCTACAGCGGAGAAAAAACTCGAATAGCTATTCCCGCATGTCCGATTCAAGGTCGTTGTTTTACGCGAGAGTAAACAATGGGTCACGTGAATACCCCCAGTTACTAGGCTTCCCATCATCGGCACATGCGATATCTCTAAACCATTAGTCTATTCAGGGTTGTCGTTTTACGCGAGAGTAAACAACGGGTCACGTGAATACCCCCGATTACTAGACTTCCCATCATAGAACAATTAATATTTCGACTTTTTGGGAAAGACTGTCCGACTCTAAACTCAATTTGAGTGCCAACAAGACTCATGTTACTGGACGACTAGCTACGCGAAACGTATAACCAAACGTATAGACGGCTATTTGAAAACACGTATGTCTCCTTTCTTATACGATAAAATTTCTACAATAACGAAAAATTTCAGACCTAGATGAATACTCAACGGAAACAGATATCACTGACTGCAACTCAACCAAATACTCAACCATTTCTTCAAAAAGAAATCAGTATCATATCACCAATTTTACACAAGGAAGCACGCAAAATTCATGAATGCAAATAAAAACAAGACAAGCGAGGCTAGCGTCAAAAATAACGAAAAATAACAACGAATAAGTAAAAAAAAAGCAATTGAAAGTAAACCCCCCCAAACTTAGGACGTACATTGACCTCAATGGACACAGATAATAATATGCAATAAAAGAAAAGGTCAAGTACTCCCCTAATGTCCGCTCATGAACTAGTGCCGGCCTCGTCCGGTGAGGAGGGTGGTGTGGTTGGCCTAACTAGTGGAATGAATGGCCCGTCCGGGTGTAGAATATGGCTTGTCCACGCAGAAAGGTAGTCCTGATGGTACGCATCCCTCACCGCCAAGTGCCTCTCCTCGCGTCGATTGGCCCGGCGGGCCTGCTCTCTCATCTCCTCCCGTACAGCCGCGAGGATGCTCTCTCTGTCCGCATCTCCTCTCTCAGAGCAGCTAGGTGGCTCTCTCTCTCTCTCTCTCTCTCTATCTCTCTCTCTCTCCTCATATCCTCTCTCAAGCTGTCGAACATCGCCTGAAGGTGCTCTCTCTCGGGCGGCGGGCTGGACTCCGTCTGCTCATGCGTCAGAAGAAGAGGCTCGGGGGACTGCTCATGTGCCTCGTCAAGAAGAAATCCTCGTCCCCGAGCGTGTGCCGGCACTCCACCCCACTGTTCAAAGTGAGAAATAATGTGATGATCTATCGGACCCTGGGGTGCTAGCGTTGGCTGATCATCCGACCAAGTCATGCCCGACTGGCGGCATAGAGCGCAAATGAGAGAGGGGTGTTTCAGCCCCGTCTTGGCCCCTCCTTGAATGCGCTGAAGGATAGATCAGACCAGATGAGGGGCCATATCGAATCTGAGCCCGGTAGTGATAGCATATAGTATACGGGCACGAGAGAGTAAAACTGAGCGAATCTGTGAGGTAGGATCGACTCGTGCGTAGAGGAAGTATAACCAGGCTCGCCCGAGCCGACTGAGGCATGAGCTCTTAAAATAGAAGGCTGGAGAACCTGGGGCGCGCGTCTCCCAGACAAAGCCGGGCTGTGTGAGTGTCTCAAGCAGAGCCTCCCTCGTGAGGCTACTCATACTCTGCGTATACGTCGTCTCATCCACCACTGGCAGCTCGTATAGTCTCCGAATGGCGGCCACTGAAAAATGCACAGTATGGCCTCGGACGACGACCTGAGTCCGAGTATCTGATTGTGCCATCATCTGCCCTGCCCGAATATGACTCAATAGAGCGCTAGCATAAAACTCCTGGACGATAGAGATCAAAGCCGGATCGGGAGGTGCACGGAAACGAGCCCACCCCATCTCGTCAATCATAGTCAGAAGCTCACCGTCCTGGGGGGGCGGGAGTGAATCCCTGCTCCAGGATTAATGGTCGCGGCCGGATTTTCTCATTGAATATTTTGTCAATGTCCGGATCGGAGAATTGATGAGATTCCACATCGGCTTGGTTCCATGAAGTCTCCACTCTTGTGGGGGATGATTGTGTCCTAGCCCTCGTGCTAATCTTCCTTTTTCTAGCCATGGCGAGGTTCCTGAAAAAAATAAACACCAGAAATTACACAACCTTTAAGAAACACTACACCACTCGACTTAAGATACGCTAAACGTGAATATAGAGTTTTGCACCATCGTAAGAGGAAATTAAGGCTAAGCTTTCAAATTTAAACATGACATAAGGGTTGGGGTACACTGTAATCCGATAAAATAATTCGTTGCATATAGTTTTAAAAACGTTTGGTTCAAAATTTTTCATTGACGCATTTCATCAAACACTTAGCATGCATGGGTTTGAATGAAGAACAAGAGTGATAATGGTTTAATCCAAATCCCCAACAATGATGACAACAATTGATAGTCGCAAATAGGATCAACAATCCATAGATAATCACAATTAACATCAACAATCGATCAATAATCACCATAATTCAATTCAACTTTGATAGCACTTTGAAAAAAAACTAAAAACATATTAAACCATGAATAAAGAACATCACCTCACTTTTAATTCTATGTTGTAATTAAGATTCAAAGATGAGAATTACCTTGCTTGGATCGAAGAATGCAAGAAGAAGAAAAATTGAATGGGGATCGTCCGAGTGCCGCGCGCAGGAGTGGAGGAGACTTACCTGTTTTTGCCGGCCGATCGATGTTAAAAAGGGATCCTGGGCTGTTCATCTTCGCAGCAGGGGCCGCGGCATAACTTAAGTGAGCCGCGGCCCAGAGTACAGCCTGCCCGGGCTTCTTTGTTCTATTGCCGTGTGCCGCGGCTCACTATCCTTGTGCCGCGGATCAGAGGTCTGGTGTGCCGCGGCTCAGTAAGTGCGTGCCTCGGCACATGGCACAGGAAGGTTAGCCCCCTTTTTTCGACTTGTGTGTGCCGCGGCTCACTATCCTTGTGCCGTGGCTCAGGGTTAAATTTTCCCCTGGGGATATTCCTGCACAGAATTTTCAAAGGAAAACACTTAGAACGTGAGAGATAAGCATATCAAAGCAAAAATGACGAAAAACATAGACTCTAAAATGAAAGAAAACACTAAAAAATGAAAATATACAACTAATACTCGGGCTTCCTCCCGAGAAGCGCTAAGTTTATAGTCTTCAGCCGGACTTATTGAAAATCAGTTCGCATTTCGCAAAGACTATTTGGACTCCGCACAGTACATCGAACCGTTATTACGTGATTTAAATTGTTGATCATTAAATTTCAACTGTTCGACTTTTGGTTTGGACATTCAACGTTCTTTGCGAAACGGCTTTAACAATAGTAGCCTTCCAAAACACCCATTTTGCAATTGATTTGGTACTCGTTTGACATCCGGCTTAATTTTCAACTCCACGGGCGAACTTATGACAGCATGAGAATTTTTCGATGGTAGATGAACGGATGTTGAAGACGACATATTCAAATGCTTAAGATATGCGACTCGCTCTTCATTTTTATTAGATGTCAGAGCAGCTGAAACGTATTCTGAACACTTCGACCGACAACTCTCCCGATGTGTGTCTTTCTCAAAGCTATAAATTTGTGAACACTTCTGGTCCTTGCTTGGACACGAGAGAGATCGAAACACTTTGAATGTGACTTGCTCATCTTCAACCCGAAGTATTAATTTACCCTCCTGAACATCAATAAGGGTCCTTCCGGTGGCTAAGAACGGTCTACCCAAAATAATCAGAATCTCATGGGCTTCTTCCATATCAAGCACAATGAAATCATAAGGGAAAATGAATTTATCGACCTTGACCAAGACATCTTCTATCACACCTCTCGGGTATTTGATGGATCTATCGGCTAGTTGTAAAGAAACCGTAGTGGGTTTTGCTTCCCCAATTCCTAGCTTCTTGAAAATAGATAGAGGCATGAGATTAACGCTAGCGCCGAGATCACATAATGCTCTATCAAAAGACAAGTTCCCAATAGTGCACGGTATAGTGAAGCTTCCTGGATCCTTCAATTTAGGCGGGAGCTTTCTCTGCAAGATTGCGCTGCACTCTTCAGTCAGTGCTTTCTTTCATGAACTTCACATAGCTAGGCATTTGTTCTAAGGCATCAACAAATAGAATGTTGATGTGTAGTTTCTTGAAGACGTCTAGAAACTTGGAAAATTGTTTGTCCAATTTTTGCTTTTGCAATCATTGCAGAAACGGGACGGGTGACACATAGGCTGTCGGATTATCTGGAAATAATTTCGAGGATCTAGAAATTTGTGATTTCTCGGTCGCTGAATTTTTCTTCTCCTCATCATCACCTCTCTTTTTGTTCTGCCCGGGCAGCTCACACAATTCCTTCCCGCTTCTCAAACCAATGGCATTAATACTCTCCCTCGGGTTCGTCTCAGTCGTACTTGGCAAGGTACCCTTCGGGCGGGCTGTTAACACATTTGCTATTTGGCTCAATTGGACTTCCAAGTTGCGAATAGAAGCGGAATGGTTTTGCAAGGTTGCTTCCGTACGGGTCATGAACTGACTCGTATTTGCTGCTAATTTCGCCATTGCTTCCTCTAGAGAGATTTTTGGAGCAGGAGGAGGTTGCTGTTGCTGTTGAGCAAACTGAGGTTGGGTTAAGTTTTGTCCGTTTTTCCATGAAAAGTTAGGGTGATCTCGCCACCCCGGATTGTATATGTTGGAGTACGGATTGTTCTGCCGATTCCCATTCCCCACAAACTGAGCTTGTTCCATCGGGTGTTGCTCGAAAGGATTTCCAACTTGGCACTCTGCGCTAGGATGAGACCCGTTACACTAATTACATGATTCTGTGGTAACGGGGGAAGGAGCATGTGAAAAAGCTTGAAGTTGCTGAGTCAAGGCGGCAACTTAGGCCGATAGTGTAGATATTAGATCATTATTGGAGATTTCCATTACTCGTTTCGGGATCACTCATTCGGAAGGCCACTGATAAGCATTTGCAGCCATCGCCTCCAATAGAGAATGAGCTTCTGCCATCGTCTTTCCCATTAACGCTCCTCCAGCGGCTGCATCAACAAGAGTGCGTGTAGATGCACTTAGTCCGTTATAAAAGGTTTGGATTTGTAGCCAATCCGGTAAGCCATGGTGTGGGCATCTCCATAATAAATCCTTGTATCGCTCCCAAGCTTCGTGAAGCGACTTCATATCAAATTGCCCGAAGGTGGTTATCTCGTTCCTAAGTCTCGCTGTCTTTGACGGCGGAAAGAACTTAGCCAGAAAGGCTTGTGCTAATTCCGCCCAAGTCGTGATAGATCCCGGCGGTAATGAATTCAACCAAAATTTAGCTTTGTCCCTTAGAGAGAAAGGGAAAAGCCTAAGACGAATAGCATCATCGGTAACACCGTTATTCATGAAGGTGTCACATATCTCGAGAAATGAAGCGATGTGTGCTTGGGGTCATCGTTCGCCAGTCCAAAAAATTGGCTTGCTTGCACCATCTGAATAATAGCCGGCTTAATTTCGAAGTTGTTCGCTTAGATGGTTGGACGCCGAATCCCCAAAAAGTTTGCATTGATTTGTGGCATTGCGTAATCACGGAGTGCTAATGCCGGTTGAGCTTGCTGAATAGGGTTGTCTACTCCGTGATTTTCTGTGTTATCGGCCATGGTGCCTGTTGTCGGTAGCTCACGTTTCTCCTTCTTGCTTTTCCGAAGAGTGCGTTCGATTTCAGTATCCAAAGGTAGTAGGCCTTCGTTACCGAATTTTCTCATGCACTAACCAGAAATTCCTGAAAGGAAAAACAAACAAAATTACACAAAAATAAAATAATGTTCAAATTAAGACTAGAAATACTGAAATCGATATTAGTAAAATAATCAGTCCCCAGCAACGGCGCCAAAAACTTGTTGCGATATTTTGTGAACGCAAGTGCACATTATCGTAAACAAGTAATAAAGTGATATGTAAGATATCGTTCCCACGAGGACTGACTTACTAACTACCAATTTATGAGTATTCTAATTTTATCTGAACGATCGAAATTGGAGGTGCAATTAAAAAGAACAAATAGTAAAATCGATTCTTTGAAGAAAGAAAATCAAATAAGGAATTAATCTAGGATTGTGAATCCACCTCGGTTTATCCGAATTACTCTCGATTATATGAATTCAATGATTTCCCAATTTATTGAAGGCGAAGGTTGCTAAAATACTCTACCGCCTCTCCCGAGGTCAATAGATTTTTTCTAAGGCGAATAACACACTCTATTCCTAGGTGAATTAATTCGACAATAGGCAAAAAGCACGGAATCTTCATACAGGCCATGTCATTCGTATGAGTATATTCCTATCTCACAAGATAAAACGGTTCTCACCAATTTTTCCTACCAACTCTTTTCTCCCGATTCGAGTTGCGTAATTAAAACAATTCAATTATAGGCTACACAGTTGAAAGCATTAAGAACAATTGGGGAAAACTCAATAGAAAAAGGGAATTATATTGATAATGCAAAATCAAAAGTTAATTCATCAAAACCTCGGTTTCATCAAAATCCTAGAACAGGGTTCTAGCCTGACATGCTAGAAATTAAATATACAAAATGAATTAAAGAAAGCATAAAAATCAAACGCATTCGAAGAACTCGGATTCCTCCGTTCTCTAGCTTCCGCGCTCTGCTCCTCGATGTTTTTCTTCTTCTCTTTGATTCCTCGATGATTTCCCCTCTCTTTTCAGACCTTTAACCTCTACTTATAACCCTCATTCGTCTCCAAAATGCGTTCGTGGATTAGGTCGAAAACGGACTTTAGAAACGAATCAGAAACGCGACAATTACATCAAAACCGCCCCGCGGGCCGCGGCTCAGTAAGTGCGTGCCGCGGCCCCAACGTTCAGCCCCCCATGCCTGAGCGTATTTTTTTCTACATGGGCCGCGGCTCAGCTTCAACGTGCCGCGGCCCCCGGTACAGTGGGTTCGGTGTCTCTGTGTGCCGTGCGTGTGCCGCGGCTCGTGACCAGAAATCGTCGTTTTCGCCCGTTTTTCGTCGTTTAGGCTTCCGGACTCCAATTTCCTGCAAAACATATAAGAATAGTGCATTAAAAGCTCATTTATGCAGATTTATACTTAAAATGGATATAAAATAATGATAAATAAATGCATAAAAATACGCCTAACACGTCATCATATTCTTTGAAAGATTTAAGTATACCGTCGGATTTAAGAGGTATTTTCAGACCAAGACATATCACTTTCCAAAGCTCGATGTCATACGCTCGGATGAATATTGACATCTTTTTCTTCCACGTCATGAAATTTGATTCGTCAAAGAATGGTGGTCGGTTAAGAGCAAGACCTTCGATTGGAGCAATTTTAAATGCCATTTGGATCGATCCTCGGATGTTAAGCCGCTTATTGGAGGTACCTCTCCGATACCAATTGTTGGAACGAGATAGGTTGTATTTAAAAGAAGTGCAGAAATTAAATAGACACAAGGATTTATAGAGGTTCGGCCAAACGTGCCTATGTCCTCTCTCGGTATCTTTTTCTATAGGCTAAAGATAAACCTCTGCACCTCTCTTCTATTGGTCGAGGGATAATCGTTACAAGCTTGTCTTCTATCGGTCCGAGTAAACCGTTCAATCACTTGTCTTTATGTCGGTCCAAGTTAAATCGTTTTCCTTTTCTATTGGACAAGGAATCAACCAATCTAGCTTTCTATGGGTACTAGATGAACCTCACTTAGATATCAATTGTGATTCTAATAATGCCGGATCCTTGATCCTGATAACACCGAATCCAATCGTATCTTTACTTTTTCCTCTCTTGTATGATTTTATGTATTACACTCAATCACTATCAATTCAAGATGAAGTACAACTAGGATGTTTACAATGATATAACAAGTATATATGTTTTGATCAAGGTTATTGTATGGTTTGATATCAAGTGGTTCGGTATTTATAGCCATTTCTATCCAACTAGCCGTTAGCTCCTTTTGACTTGCTAGCGTGCGCTAGCCTTTCCTCATAGCGTGTGTTATGGCTTGTTATGTACATTATAGCTTTCATGTAGCGTACGTTATCGACTACCAGTTTCAGTCTAGTAGCTTCGTTTATTCCTTTACGTATGTTATGCCTTCGTATTACGTACGTTAACTTCATTGCGTAGCGTACGTTAACCATTCTTCGTAGCGTGCGTTAACTCATATATCCATTGCCTTCATTTGTTAAAGTATCCATTTGAGTCTCTGACTTTAACTAGAATCTTTCCAACGTTCATCTGTTTGAATTCACATTCAAACTCCTTTACGTACGTTAACACTGTTGTGTTACGTACGTTAAATGTCTTCAATAGAGTGCGCTATCCTCATCAAGTAGGTTGTCTGATCTGCAGGTAAGTCCTTGTTACGTACGTTATGGTGCATATGTTATGTACGTTATCTTCGTTCGATTGCGTGTGTTATACAATGTATATAGCGTGCGTTATCCATGCAGTATGAGCTACTTTTTGTGTCTTCGACTCCTTCGTTGTTTTGCTTTGCTTCTTTATTGTTTTTCTTTGTTTAGCAACTTTAATCATCAAAACTCTATTAATGAATGTATGGAATAAAATATTCCAACAGTTTGCAATTAGATCATGTTACCGATTGTGACCCTTATGTGATTGGTCTACCCGATGGTAGAAGAATTGTTGGGAATCGTAAAGTGCAGAACTGTCTGATTCGCATGAACGACCATGACTGGTTGTCATACTTGATTGTAGTCTATTTACCTAAAGATGATGTGATCTTGGGTATCGATTGGATGGATAGTCATGATGCATTACTTAGCATCCGCAAGCAAATAGTGACCGGCACATCTGAGGATGGTGTTGAGTGTATTTTTGAGGGTGATAATCCCAGTCATTCCGGGAGAGTCATCAACACAATGAAAATCAAGAGTATTGGGATCTTTAGATTCCATAATTGCCGTAACCGTCCCGTCCTATTCGCGAGGAAGTGATCGTAATATTTTCTTGACCTTTTAACTACTCAATAAGGGTTTTCCGAAGCATGCTAGTCCATTTGTGATAACCGATAATCGGTCTAGCATTTTTGTAATGCATTCTTCGTATTTCATTATGAAAAGCTCGTAGTTGTAGATAAGCATATTTATCTTTGTCTCCTTGATTTGATTTGTTCCTTCGTGAGTTACCTCTAACATTTTCCAGATTTCTTTGGCACTATCACACGACGAAATCCGATTGTGTTCTTCCGGATTTAAAACACAATAAAGCAATTATGTTGCTTAGATATTGTGATGGTCGTTCTTCAAATCCGTATCATCGTATTCTTCGAAGTTTTTGTACCATTGGAATTGTAGGAATTTTAGGACCAAGACAGATGACTTTACAGAGCTAAATATCATAGGCTCGGATGAATATTGACATCTTCTTTTTCCATGTCATAAAATTTGATCCATCAGAAAATAGAGGTCAGTTTAAGGCGAGGCCTTCCACCGGGGCATAGTGAAGCGCCATTGGAACTTTTTCTCCACGGATGTTAAGCCAACTATAAGAGATACTTACTTTAATACCAATTTTTGGATTTGGTACCGCCACTAGAATGGGGGTTTAGATAATGCGGTTAAGAATATATAATTCTTTTGCGATTGCGGATGCGATTAAGTGCGGAATGTAAATGACACAGCAATATATAGAGGTTCAGCCAAATATGCCTACGTCCTCTATTCGTATCTTTTCTATAGGCTTAAGATAAACCTTTCCGCCTTCTCTTCTATCGGTCCGAGGGAAACCGTTACAATCTTGTCTTCTATTGCTCCAAGTTAAACTGTTATAATCTTGTCTTTATGTGGATCCAAGATAAACTGTTTTCCATTTCTATCAGATAAGGAATCAACCTTTCTAGCTTTCTATCGGTACCAGAAAAACCTCACTTGATTTAGATTGTGATTCTAACAATGTCAAATCCATGATCCTAATAATACCGAATCAAATATATAATCCTTTCTTTTCTCTCGTGTATGTTTTGAGTGAATTAAACACTCGAACTCTTATGAATTAAGCTCGATTACAACAACAATAATGAATATACCAATATCTGATGTATGAATACTTTTCTTGAAGTTGTAGCGAGGTAAATACCATATGAAGTGGTATTTATAGGCTTCAAAACCTAAACTATCCGTTGGTCACTGCCCCCTCCATTACGTACGTTATACATATCTATAGCGTGCGTTAAACACTTTAGCATACGTTAACTTGTACTTGTTGCGTACGTTATGTGATGTCCAGTTCAGTCCAGTAGCTTTTGTCTCTTCCATAGCGTACGTTAGATTTAATATCGCGTATATTAATGTCTCCTTGTAGTGGACATTAAATTATTCCCGTAGCGTATGTTATAGTCATATATTCGTTGCATGCTTTTTGACCTTCTAGAATCAATCCAACGGATTGATTTATTTGAATTCATAATTCAACTTTCATTATGTACGTTATCTCATATGACATACCTACATTAATCACAGAACATTGTGTACGTTGGTCTTTGACCATAGCGTATGTTTTCCATGTTGTATCTTCAGTTGGGTTTACATAGCGTTGTTAGCCTTGTTGCGTAGCATACGTTATATGTGATTTTGCTTCAGTTCAATGTTTTTCTGTCCAGCTCGTGCGTCTTCGACTTCTTGCTGATTAATTGTTGTTTTTCTTTGTTTAACAACGTACCGTCAAAAACCTCTAAATTGAATGTCTGGAATCAAATTTTCCAACACACTGACATCCCTTGGATCATTCGACGTCGGCGTAGAATTTGGATCAGGCCTGTTGGCAATATGCTTGGATTTGTTGTACAATATGGGTTTGGAACCACCCAAACACTTCCCAACTAAATTTTTCTTTGCTGTAGACTACTGCTAGATGCCACAACTTGTAAGAATATGGTTCAGCATTAGGCCGAAGGACTTTGTTGCCATCTCTAGCTTGGCAGCCTCCTTCTGTAGGCGCTTCATAACCATTTGGCACCAGCCCACCTTTTCTCCACTCATGATAAGGCACCATCATTCTGAATCTCAGGTTTGTGCACATTTCGAATGCACTGGTTCTGTTCTTTACGAACCTGCAACAAAATTCGTGCAAGTAAAATATATATATATATATATATAAGATTCATTCTTACTGTAATATCCGCAATTTGGATTTCCGGTAATTTTATTTTTTTGGCGGAAGTCCATCTTAGTGACTCTATTGTGACCGTTTCGTCATTCCGAGAATGATTAATTCTAAACTTTTTGTCATCCGAGTTCGTCTCGGTGTTGTTCTGTTGAGTTCCGTGTTCTTAAGAGACTTTTCCACGTATGAGTTCGACTTTGTAAAATCACCATTAATTTTTTGAAACTCCAAAAATTCTGAATCTTTTATGTATTATAGAGCATCAAGTTAGCTTTCCAATGGTTCAAACGGTGAGTCAATCGGAGTCCGAACGAAGGAGTTATGGTCGAAATAGCTAAGACTGCACCGTGTGCCTTTCGATGCTGGAGCGGGCTGTACCGCGGGCCGCGGCCCATTCTGGCCGGGCCGCGGCACAAAACTATTTTACTGGGCGTTTTTGGCCTTGTGCCGCGGCACACAGTACAGATTTTTGTATATCTGCGTTTGTTATGAAGAACATCCTCATTTCTTCATTTTCCTTCTTCCTCTCTTCCTTGGGGCGATTTTGGGCGATTTTGGGGTGTTTTAACATCATCAAAACTCAGAGAATTTCATCTTCTTCAAGTTGTGGTGTGGATTAACAACATGTTTGTGGATTCTTCATCCTAATCCAAGGTAATTTCTTCAACCCTAGATTCGATTTTGAGTTGGAGCTTGATGTTTTGGATGATATAATCATGATTTGTGATGGATATACATATGATTACGAGTTTTTATGAGTTATCATCGGATTGTTGAAAGTTTTTCTCAAGAATACTTTGAAGGTTGACTTGGAATTGGGATTTTCGATTAATCTTATTGTAAGCTCGATTTGACTATTCCTATTGGATTATTGATTGTATTGATGGTGTTTTGTTGGATTGAATCATTCGTTTGAAGTTGGTTCTCGATACAAATAGTTTATTGTTTAAGAAGGGAATTTGTTTTCAAGGTGTTTGTCGAAATGCCCCAATCAACTTGGTTTAGTCGTATCGATGTTTTGAGTTCGTTATATTCGTGTTTGATTCGTATGTTGAACGGATTGTTGGTATTTGTGTTATTCAAGGTTGTTCGATCGACCGACATTTCATTTAGGACGTTTTTCGTGGAAGGACATTCTTCATCGATGTTGAGTAAGTTAATTCTTACTCGGTTAAAGGGATATTCATTCTTTCGTTGTTGTTCATTCATAATCATAATTCATTCATATTGTATTAACCGTATCGAGACTTGTCATTGTCAATTAATCACTTCATTCACGAGGAACGAAGGTTCCAATCATTTCATTGAGCTATCATTCATTTCACTATCATTTCATCTCGGTGAGTCATTATTGATTTCGATGTCACTTTTGTTATCTCGTGGCATTCCGGGTCATACTGGCGTTCCTGTTGGTGTGTGTAGGATTTTCATGTCAGGCACATATTAAGTCGTGTGTTGGTAGTTGGCCTCACATTGGACTGGGCACACGAGACGATTACTTCGTGAGACTGACTAGGTACAAGACCACACGTGTATTCGATCGATACTCGTTGGTGGCTTGTGCACGGACACATTTCCATCCCGAGCATAGTGTGGCGCCACCCTTTGAGCCGTACCGTTAGTTGATTCATACAGCATGTTTGATTGCGTATGTTTTCAACAGGATTGGGTTACAATCTGACCGATTCACTTTTGATCGCATGTGTTCGACGATTTGAGATTTTGATCGAACTTGTGGTTTATACAGCATATATGATTGTGTTTATTCAACTCTTGAGGATTATTGTTCTGTGTAACTGACCCCGTTGGGGGATTTTGTTTTCAGGTCATGGCAAGGCAAAAGTACGGGAATAGAACGTTGACGGCGAGGAGTCCCAGTAATACTAGTAGGGGCCCCCAATCCTTCCAGTATTCATGTTGTTATTTTCTGCTGCAGATTTCCATTTGGATACTCCGTTTCGTTCAGTGTTGTGTATTTTATCTTCATATAAAATATACATGTTTCCGTTATTATCTTGGGTGTGTTATAATGAAACTCCTCATCGGAGTAGTTGATGATACAATGTGGTTCGGTACTACATTTACCCTGTGTATTTCATTCATTTTCACTCGTCTGGTGGGTCCACGACACTGTAATATCCGCCTAGTTTGGGGTGTTACATAGTTGGTATCGGAGCGTGGTTTTGAATACTACCTTCCGAATCATGTCTCATTTGAAATCATCGTTCATCAGACTAGTATCATTGGACTTTCGCGTCACGTGTGACCTGTGCAAAAGCCGAGCCCTTCAGACCAAAGAACAGTAAGATTTCCTCATTTATCATTTTCATTTGTAATCATGTCGATCATGTTAACTCATTAACCGCTCAGTTCATTTCACTGTTCAGTTGTTGATCTTGAGGATCGTATCATTAATCGTGTTAACTTGTTCAAAATAATCATTTCAAGAATTTCATCAGATAATCATGTCACCTCAGTTAATCATTCATGTAATCACTGTGTAAGAGCGCATATGCTCATTTTCATCATTTCATGACGTAAATCATAATGCGGTACTCATACGAGATCTATGATTATCTTGCGACCCTCCTACTTCAGTATGGAGAGAGCTGTCAGGGGATGCACGGGGAGAGGCCGCGGTGCGGGCCGAAATCCAGGAAATAATCACTCACTGCCAGGAAGTCGTACCCAGGACTTAGCTCGATCGGAAGATGTTCGGGTTGATCCACTCACTTTTATGCAGGTCATGATGACCCATATGCAATTGCTCAATCATCATTGCGCCACTCTAGCCGAATTAATCGAGAGAAGTCTCCCGTGTGAGCCTGCTGCTATGGAAATTGCTGAGCAACAACCTTCATCTGTCAGCAGGAAATCAACGAAGCGTAATCAGTCCGAAGGCGGTCAGTCTACCTTCAAGAAGCCTCGTGCGGGCCCTAACGTTTTTGAGTGACCTCATGCGGCGCCTAATCCTGCGGGATCTCAGCCCCAAGCGGCCAGATCAGCCATCACCTGTCTCAACTGTGGAGCGCCGGGTCATTATAGCACTAAGTGTCTGAAACCGTCTATCACATGCCATAATTGTAGGATTGTTGGGCATAAGGCCTGTTTTTGCCGAAGGGACTCCAAGCCGACTCTGGTAGCATCTCAGGCCCCGAAGCAATCAGCGACTCAGAATCAGACTGCTTTGTCAGCGTCGTTTAAGATGACGGAAGCGAATAAAAGCGGAGCTCATATTTATCAGACGGGAGCGTCCGGTTCGGGGGCCGGCAAGTCCCGGATTCACGAGATGAAGAGGACCGACGATCCGGAGGCCCGAACGATCTCAGGTATACTCGTAATTTTAGCTCAACCTGTATGTACCCTTTTTGATACTGGTGCACCGTATTCATTCACTTCCGAATCATGTTTGAATAGACTTAACTTGGATAGTCCTATTAATTGTGGGCCTTATATCATTGGTCTACCTGGCGGTAGAAGAATTTTCGAAAATCATGAGGTTTAGAACTGACCGAATTAAGCTTAATGACCGCGAGTGGTTGATGGACCTAATCGTGGTGGATTTACCTAAGGACGATGTAATATTGGGTATTAGTGGGATGGATCGTCATGATACCATCCTCAATGTTCGTAAGCGTACGGTCACTATCATTTCCGTCGTTGGAGTCGAGTGTGTATTTCAGGGAGGTGATCCCTGTTGTTCCGGAAGAATCATTAATATGATGAAAGCAGTAAAATTACTCAACCAAAGTTGTTCAATCATTCATTATATCATTATCATCGATTGATCGTTCTATGGCAATCGAGATGTTCCATCATTCCTTATATCATTGTAATCGATTGGTCGTTCTAAGGCAATCGAGGTGTTCAACCATTCATCGTATCGTTGCCGTCGATTGGCCACTCTCAGACAATCGAGGTGTTCAACCATTCTTGGTATCATTGTTATCGTTTGACGATGTACTCCCAGACGAGCTACCTGTTTTACCTCCACCGAGGGATATGGAATTCACGATAGAGTTGGAGCCTGGTACGTCCCCATTATCGAAGGCACCGTATCGAATGGCCCCGACCGAAATGTAGGAATTGAAGAATCAATTAGAGGATTTGACCGATAAGGGTTATATCCGACCGAGTGCGTCCCCGTGGGGAGCACCAGTGTTGTTTGTCAAGAAGAAAGATGTTTCGTTTCGTGTGTGTATTAATTATCGGGAGTTGAATAGGGAGACGATCAAGAATAAGTATCCTCTACCCCATATTGATGATCTCTTAGATCAACTTCAGGGAGCTTCAGTATTTTCCATGATCGAATTAAGATCTGGATATCACCAGTTGCGCATTCAAGAGTCGGCTATCGCGAGGGCGGCATTTCAAACACGCTATGGCCATTATGAGTTTGTGGAGTTAATTAATGCACTAATGCACCTGCGGTATTCATAGAGTTAATGAATCAGGTCTTCATCGTCTTTTTGGATCAGTTCGTGGTTGTCTTTATTGATGACATTTTAATTTATTCTCGTGACCGGGAGGAGCACGAGTTTCATCTTCATCAGGTACTCGACGTGTTGAGACGAGATCAACTTTTTGGGAAGTTTCCCAAATGTGAGTTCTGGATGTCCGAAGTGACGTTTCTCGGGCATGTAATTTCATCAGACGGAGTTCGTGTCGACCCTCAGAAGACGGAGGCTATCCGAGATTGGCAACCTCCGAAGAATGTTAAGGAAATCCGAAGTTTCCTCGGATTAGCTGGTTGTTATCGGCGGTTTGTGGAAGGATTTTCTAAAATCGCTCAACCCATGACGAACTTATACGGAAGGATAAGAAATACACGTGGTCCGACGCGTGTCAACAGAGTTTTGAGGAACGCAAGAGCTGGTTAATTTCAGCACTTGTCCTTTCTTTACCACAAGGGACGGAAGGATTTGTGGTTTATAGTGATGCGTCCGGACAAGGTCTCGGATGTGTACTCATGCAGAACGGGAAATTTATTGCTTATGCTTCATGACAATTGAGACCTTACGAGGTTAATTATCCGACCCACGACTTGGAGCTAGCAGCCGTGGTATTCGCATTGAAGATTTGGCATCATTATCTTTATGGCGTTACCTGTCAGATATTCACCGATCATAAGAGTTTAAAGTATATATTTACTCAGAAGGAGTTAAATATGCGTCAGAGATGGTGGTTGGAACTGATCAAAGATTATGATATCGAGATACTTTACCACCCGGGCAAGGCAAACGTTGTCGCCAACATCTTGAGTCGTAAATCTGTTCAGGAACAGATGCTTGCTCGATTAACAGTTCAGAAGGAACTTCAATAGGAATTTCTGAGACCCGAGATCGAGGTCTGGTTACAGCGAGTACAAGGGAGACTTTGTACGTTGGAGATTTCATCGCCACTTGAGGAGGCGATCAGGGAGAATCAGGGTTCAAACCCATTTTTGTTACGCATTTGAGAGGATGTGACTCAGGGGAAAGCCCCCGGGTTTGTGGTCCATGAGGATGGACTTTTGCGTTTTAAGAATCAGTTGTGTGTACCGGCGAATGACGAGTTGAAAAACTCGATTTTGAGAGAAGCTCATGCTACCCCTTATTTCGTTCATCCGGGGTCTAGCAAGATGTATAAAGACTTGAAACAAAATTACTGGTGGAGTAATATGAAGCGGGAAGTCGCGGAATTTGTTTCGAGATGTTTGACCTGTCAGCAAGTCAAGATAGAACATTAGCGACCGGCGGGTATGCTGAAACCTCTCCCTATTCCAGAATGGAAGTGGGAAGATATTTCAATGGACTTCATCACGAGTTTTCCGACGAGTCGTCGTGGCATGAATACAATCTAGGTAATTGTGGATCGCCTAGCTAAATCAGCTCATTTCCTTGAGATTAAGGATACGTGGGGTCCCGAGAGACTTGCCAGTTGTTTATCAAAGAGATAGTGAGATTGCACGGTACTCCTAAAAGTATCGTTTCCGATCGTGATGGACGATTCGTGTCTCATTTTTGGAAATCAGTTCATCGTGCTATGGGAACTCAGCTTAATCTTAGTACAATTTTTCATCCTCAGTCCGACGGACAATCGGAGAGGACTATTCAGACTTTGGAGGACATGTTGAGGGCATGTGTTCTCGATTGGAAAGATGATTGGGAAGCCCAACTACCATTGATCGAGTTCACATAAAATAATAGTTGACATGCTTCGATTAAGATGGCACCTTACGAGGCCTTGTACGGTCGTTGTTGTCGATCTCCTTTGTGTTGGGATGACTTATCAGAATCAATCGGCACCGAGCCCGATATGCTTATAGCCGCCTGTGAGAAGGTATCTTTGATCAGGAGTCGTTTGTTGACCGCTCAGAGTCGACATAAATCATATGCAGATCATCGTCGTCGACCATTAGAGTTCGAGACAGGTGACCATGTTTTGGTCAAGGTATCCCCGAGTCGCGGTGTCTTCCGTTTTGGGAAGAAGGGAAAGTTGAGTCCGAGATTCATTGGACCGTTTGAGATTTTGGATCGAGTAGGCGAGCTAGCTTACCGATTAGCCCTACCTCCGACGTTGAGCCAAATTCATAATGTGTTTCACGTATCTCAGTTGCAGAAGTATATTGCTGACCCTAGCCACATACTTCAGTTTGATGAAATCGAGATAAGATGATCATACGTATGAGGAGCATCCCGTACAAATCTTAGTACGACGAATCAAACAGTTGAGGAACAGGACGATCCCTTGGTTAAATTCAGTAGTCGAGTCACGAAGTCGAAGAGGCTACTTGGGAAATCGAGGATAGTATGCGGAAGAGTTATTCCGATTTGTTTCACCCTTAGTTTCGAGGACGAAACTATTTTTAGGGGGGAGTATGTAATACCCACTTGTAAATTCATTCATTTTTCATTCAGTAATTGTCACTCAGTGGATTTTCACTCATTAATAATCATTCATCATTCATGTTAATTCATTCGTGTTCACCGTTTGGACTAATGTTGAGTCGTGTATCGATATCGTTCATTGTTTCAACCTTGCTTGAGAATCGAGATGAGAATATTATCTTGATCGTTATAATTACTTCATTAATCGATGTTGATATTGGAGTTCATGCCATTTCAAATTTCCTTCTTGTTCGAATCATGCTATTGTTGGATACATTTGCAGTTCTTATGTATCTCGTTGAGTTTTTCTAGCGGGATATTGCTTCTCCCTACTTGTTTTCAGTTTCCAGACGAAACATCTTTTAAGGAGAGTAGTATGTAATATCCGCAATTTGGATTTCCAGTAATTTTATTTTTTTGGCGGAAGTCCATCTTAGAAACCCTATTGTGACTGCTTCGTCATTCCGAGAAAGATTAATTCTACACTTTTTGTCATCCGAGTTCGTCTCGGTGTCGTTCTGTTGAGTTCCGTGTTCTTAAGTGACTTTTCCACGTATGAGTTCGACTTTGTAAAATCACCATTAATTTTTAGAAACTCCAAAAAATCTGAATCTTTACAATATTATAGAGCATCAAGTTAGATTTCCAATGGTTGAAACAGTGACTCAATCGGAGTACGAAGGAATGAGTTATGGTCGAAATAGCTAAGACTGCACCGTGTGCCTTTCGATGCTGGAGCGGGCTGTACCGCGGGCCGCGGCCCCTTCTGGTCGGGCCGCGGCATAAAACAGTTTTGCTGGGCGGTTTTGGCCTTGTGCTGCGGCACACTGGGCCTGTGCCGCGGCACAGAGTACAGATTTTTGTATATCTGCGTTTGTTATGAGGAATATCCTCATTTCTTCATTTTCCTTCTTCCTCTCTTCCTTGGGGCGATTTTAGGCGATTTTGGGGTGTTTTAATATCATCAAAACTCAGAGAATTTCATCTTGTTCAAGTTGTGGTATGGATTAACAACATGTTTGTGGATTCTTCATCCTAATCCAAGGTAATTTCTTCAACCCTATATTCGATTTTGAGTTGGAGCTTGATGTTTTGGATGATATAATCATGATTTGTGATGGATATACGTATGATTACGAGTTTTTATGAGTTATCATTGGATTGTTGGAAGTTTTTCTCAAGAACACTTTGAAGGTTGACTTGGAATTGGGGTTTTCGATTAATCTTATCGTAAGCTCGATTTGACTATTCCTATTGGATTATTGATTGTATTGATGGTGTTTTGTTGGATTGAATCATTCGTTTGAAGTTGGTTCTCGATACAAATGAGTTTATTGTTTAAGAAGGGAATTTGTTTTCAAGGTGTTTGTCGAAATGCCCCAATGAACTTGGTTTAGTCGTATCGATGTTTTGAGTTCGTTATATTCGTGTTTGATTCGTATGTTGAACGGATTGTTGGTATTTGTGTTATTCAAGGTTGTTCGATCGACCGACATCTCATTTAGGACATTTTTCGTGGAAGGACATTCTTCATCGGTGTTGAGTAAGTTAATTCTTACTCGGTTAAAGGGATATTCATTCCTTTCGTTGTTGTTCATTCATAATCATAACTCATTCATATTGTATTAACCGTATCGAGACTTGTCATTGTCAATTAATCACTTCTTGTCACGAGGAACGACAGTTCCAATCATTTCATTGAGCTATCATTCATTTCAATATCATTTCATCTTGGTGAGTCATTATTGATTTCGATGTCACTTTTGTTATCTCGTGGCATTCCGGGTCATACTGGCGTTCCTGTTGGTGTGTGTAGGATTTTCATGTCAGGCACATATTAAGTCGTGTGTTGGTAGTTGGCCTCACATTGGACTGTGCACACGAGACGATTACTTCATGAGACTGACTAGGTACAAGACCACACGTGTATTCGATCGATACTCGTTGGTGGCTTGTGCACGGACACATTTCCATCCCGGGCGTAGTGTGGCGCCACCCTTTGAGCCGTACCGTTAGTTGATTCATACAGCATGTTTGATTGCGTATGTTTTCAACAGGATTGGGTTACAATCTGACCGATTCACTTTTGATCGCATGTGTTCGACGGTTTGAGATTTTGATCGAACTTATGGTTTATACAGCATATATGATTGTGTTTATTCAACTCTTGAGGATTGTTGTTCTGTGTAACTGACCCCGTTGGGGGATTTTGTTTTCAGGTCATGACAAGGCAAAAGTACGGGAATAGAACGTTGACGGTGAGGAGTCCCGGTAATACTAGTAGGGGCCCCTAATCCTTCCAGTCATTCATGTTGTTGTCATTTATTTTCCGTTGCAGATTTCCATTTAGATTCTCCGTTTCGTTCAGTGTTGTGTATTTTATCTTCATATAAAATATACATGTTTCCGTTATTATATTGGGTGTGTTATAATGAAACTCCTCATCGGAGTAGTTGATGATACAATGTGGTTCGGTACAATATTTACCCTGTGTATTTCATTCATTTTCACTCGCCTGGTGGGTCCCAGTCGAGGGTCCACGGCACTGTAATATCCGCCTAGTTTGGGGTGTTACACTTACATCGATTGATGATTATTATTGTATTCTAGGGTCCTTACTATGTTCCCCCTCAATTAATGCACGTTATAGCTGCAAGAAGGTAACTGTACCCTCTTCTTCTTGCAATAACAATATGGCTTGTAGTCCTGAGTGTAACCAGACCACTTTTCTAAGAATTGTCGGGTTAAACCCAAGAAGGTCTTAGTTGCAACATGGAGTGACGAAGATCCTGATGATGATTTCATCGATCAAAATAATCTCGCGCTCATAGCCCGGAATTCATTCGAAAGCCAAGTAAGTAATTCTTACGATGAACTTTTTGAAGCATTCGAGTTATTACATACTAATTATCAAAATGCTTTAAAAGAAATTAAATCCCTTCAATTTAAAAATAAATCATTGGAAAATGAGATTTCCAAAATTCTTGATAAGGGAAAATCTGTTGAGATCGATCATTCAAAATGTGTTGAAAACGAGAATATTTTAAAGAATGATCTTGTTAAAGTTCAAACCGAGCTCAAAAATTTAACGAAGAAATTTTCACTCGGAAACGAGAAATTTGAAAATATGCTCTCGGATCAAAAATATACTTTAAATAAAGACGGGTTAGGATTCAAACCACGATCTAAAAATGAATCCGTAAATTTCAAAATACCCTGGTGTGAAAAATATTTGAAAATTGGGCATCACATTTCGAATTGCAAAAGCCCAAGACGGGCGATTAAAGACAAGAAAATTTGGGTTCCTAAAGGAATAATTGTTTCAAATATCGTTTACGTCTCGAAACAAAAACCGACTTTCGATTGGATCCCCAAAAATTAATTTTTGATATAATACTTTCAGAGGGAGATATTTCCTAGTATTACATATTTTTATACTATTGCATACATTTCATGCATATTCTTTTTTACATTCGTTTATTGGTATCCTCTATATTTTATACTTTTTGCTGAATACAAAAAGCGGGAGAAAAAGTTGAATCGGATAAAAGAGTAATGAAAGATAAAAACCGAAGAAGTCGAAAAGAAGAAAAAAGCATACAAAAAGGGGGAGAAACGAAGGAGTTGAAAAATGAAAAGCGAAGAAGTCGAAAATGACAAAAGAGGCGATGCAAAACGATGAAGGAATCGAAAACGCAAGAAGCTGGACAAAATACAAAGCTAGCGCACGCTAGATACATAAAGTTAGCACATGCTAACGGGTCCCGGCTGCAGATCAGACGAGCTCGAAGTAACTTGAAGTGAAGTCACCTGATGAGGATAGCGCACGCTACACGTGATGATTAACGCACGCTATCGAAGACTTGTTACCATTGTGAAGAGATCCAAACACAGAATGACATATGCACTGAAGTAAGCTTAATGCATGCAAGAGATGATATTTAGCACACGCCAAATATCAGTTTGAATCAAGTCAATCAATCTATTGGGGAGAATCTACTACAAGTCAAAAAGTATTAACGGATATATGACGCATGCAATGATGCATGATTAGCGCACGCTACAAGTGTTAGCACACGCTAACTATGAAGGACAGAAGCCACTGGACTAAAAATAGAAGACGTTAACGTACGTAATAGTACATAACGTACACTAAGGCATATACATATGCGATAGTGAACGCTAAGGAAGTCAGTCTAGCGCACGCTAATAACAACTAGCAGTAACGGCTAGTTTGTGGAAGAAGGCTATAAATACCAAATGAGTTGGTATCATTCCACACAACAAAATTGAGCAATTCATATACACTTGAGATATCTTTGTAAACATTATAGTTGTTGTTCTTGAGCTTAATTTAGAGTGATCGAGTGTTATACACAAAATCATACATGAGTGAGAAAAATAAAAGATACGATTGAATTCGGTGTTATTACAATCAAGGATCCGGCATTGTTAGAATCGCAATCGCTATCTTAGTGATGTTTATCTAGTACCAATAGAAAGCTAGAGTGGTTGATTCCTTATCCAATAGAAAAGGCAAAACGGTTTTACTCGGACCGATTGAAGACAAGCTTGTAACGGTAATCCCTCGACCGATAGAAGAGAGGTGCAGAGGTTTTGATCTTGAACCTATAGAAAAAGATACATCGAGAGAGTACGTAGGCACATTTGGCCGAACCTCTATAAATCCGTGTGTCATTTATTTTCCGTACTTTATTCACGCTTCTGCTAAAACGGCGCATATACTGATATTACTACATCAAGCATGAGGGAGAATCATCCCCAGTTATTTTTTTAGTTTCGGGACGAAACTATTTTAAGGAGGGTGGTATGTGATACCACCAGTATTACATGCTGTTTCACGCTGAGTACCTCATTTCTTTTTCTATTATATGATTGAATAAATGTACTCCATCGCGATAAATAGAATTTTATATGTTATGTTTGGACCATATTATCACGAATGAAGCTTGTCCGCACCTATTATTTTTATGTGATGTGATTGTGTGATAATTGATGACATGTCGGTGATATACCTTGATATAGTTGGGCAATTATCAGTGCGAATATGACGGTGACCAACATATTGTTCCTCGAGAAATTGCTCGATGAGTCTAAAGGGGAGTCGCGTTATAATGAATTAATGTGATAATAAACTTAGTGATCAACAACCTTACGTACGTTATTCGCTAAGCATTGCGTACGTTAAGTATTAAGACATTACCTATGCCAAGGGTTAGGCCTTACGTATGTAATGCAGTCTTCGATCTTCGGACAGGAATCTTCTTCGGATGGTTTGCGTGGTCAGGACAACTTTCGGCGCGACAACAACAGGCAAGTCAACGGGTGTTACGTACGTTAATTAAGCCATCGTTACGTACATAATGATCAGCTATTTCGGACAGTGAGTTATGGGTTCCATTTACATACGTTAACTACACAACATAACGTATGTAACAAGACTTACGTACGTAAAGATTTAGGCCTAACGTACGTAAAGCCATCCTGGTTTTATAAAAGGACACCTTCGCTTTCATTTCTCCCGATCCAAAAATCGTCCCTTCCCCTCATATACTATCCTCCATCTTCCCTAATCCGATTTTAGCCTCCTTAATCAAGTGCTATCTCAAGCTCCAGAGAAGGCTTTGAGGGTGTTATCATTCCGTTCTTCCTTGTTCTTCGGTGTTCTTACTCGTTCTTCGTCGAGTAAGGTGAGCTATCCAACTTTTGAATCTTTTTCAGTGTTGATAGGTATAATTTCGGGTGTCTGGGTAGACTAGAACCCTTGATGATAATCAAACCGTTAAAAACTAACATTAATCATAATCGCTAAACCTAAGACTATCTCGGACGAGCAATTCGTGTGCATACCGTTGTGAAAATTCTATGTTGGATGGTAGCCTTAGGAATGAATCTATGTTGACGATTTTAATGTGTTAGTCATATAATTGAGTATGTTGAATCGATTCGATTATCGTATTAAACTCATTGAAATTGCTAAAGTAAGTTAGTTATCAATTACGGTATTAAACAAACAATCGTAAACAGCAATCATACTAGAACCATGCTCGACCACTCCACCCTATAGTCGAAAGAAAATTCTGAACTAGTAGTAGGTTATTGTAAGATTTTGGTTGAAATATAATCACCTTAGATGAATAATGCAAGTAGCATTGTGATTGTAATATTGTGGTAAATTGATAATCCCGGAAATTGAGAATTACGAGTAGCTAACCCTATCGTCAATCGTGGGAACGTGGTCTAAACGTTAGGGAGTTGTAGTAGGATAAGAACTCCATCAGTAAGGGTAGGTAAATGTTGTTATTCGACGTCTTACGAGGTATTAATCGCAATCATATAATAGGTTGAGCTCTCGGGTGTGGTCGTTCGAGTTGTTGTGTTATCAAGGGAGTAACTTTCGTCGGACTTGAGTCAAGTGAATCTTGCTCGGACTATGTTATATTAAAATTCAGAATTTATGTGTGCCACTATCCGTGGATCTGTGCTCGTGTTATTTATTTGTCGGGGGTATTCCCGAGTAGATCCTTCCGTGACCCTTGGTTGCGACCTTGTGAGTTTATATGTTGATATACCTTATGGAACTATGTTGCGGGATAAAACCTGAATGATACCCACGTCCGGAGTATTCCTGTGTAGATGCTTATATGACCCTTGGTTGCGACCTTGGAAGTTTATGTGTTGACAAAAGAGATAAGATTGAATATTCGGTGATAACATTGTTCTCTGGATTTATCTGATTCTATCAATGAAATTGGTTCGTTTTGTCTGACATAGGTTGACACGATGCATCTGCGTCGTGTCAGGCAAATTTGTTGAATATCTGCAGGACGTTCCCGAAGGTTCCGGTCAGGCTTGAGCAGTGTTGGGAGGAAGCCCTGTTATTTTCTTAAATTGAAACTTGAACATTCCACGTTATGTAATAACCGTGTGTACGGACAGTATTCTTCCTTTCTATTTCAATTCGTACGAATGCTATCATGAGAATGCTTCCGCAAATTACTTGTCAAATAAATTATTTTAAAAAGAAACTCTTTTAAAAACTTACCTTGTGGGTCCCACACGGATTCACGTCACTATGGCGTCTCAGTTAATTTTGGGGGCGTTACATATTTCTATTTTGTGCCTTAAATCCAGAAAAGGTCAATCGTATCTCATCGTGTGAAAGTACTAAAGAGATATGGAAAATTCTTGAAATCACACACGAATGGACAACTCAAGTCAAGGAGACAAAGATCAATATGCTTCTCCATGATTACGAGTTATTAATGATGAAGGGTGACGAGTCCATCACCAACATGCTCGACCGATTTGCGGTCATCACCAATGGACTAGCTTCATTCGGTAAACCATTATCAAGTAATGAGAAACTCAAGAAACTCTTAAGATCACTACCTGTTGAATGGGACGGCACGGTTACGGCGATAATGGAATCTAAAGATTTAAACAATCTTGATTTTAGTGCTCTCGTTGGTTCACTTATAAACTACGAAATAGTTCTAAAATATCAGAATGTCAAACCGAAGCCGAAGGAAAGATCTATAGCCTTGAAGGCTAAGATGTCAAAAGGAGAAGAAATCCCGGTTGATGAAAGCGACGAAGAATCGGCATATTATGCCAAGAATATTAATAAGTTTCAAACCTTATTAAACCGGAGAAAGAAAGACATCTCGGGCGAATCTAATAAATTCGACAACAATTGTCGATTATGTGGTAAACTAGGCCACTTTGCAAAGAATTGCCAAGCAAAACCCAAGAAGAAGGTTCTCGTTGCAACATGGAGCGATGAAGACGAAGATGATGATTTTATCAATCAAAATAATCTCGCTCTCATGGACCAAAGTTCGTTCGACAATAGCGACGTCGAAAGCCAAGTAAGTATTCTTACGACGAACTTTTTGAAGCATTAGAACTATTGCATATGGACTATCAAAATGCTTTATCCGAAATCAAATCCCTTAAATCTAAAAATAAATCATTGAAAATTAAAAATTCCAAAATTATTGAAAAGGGAAAATTAATTAAAATCGATCATTCAAAATGCATTGAAAATGAATATATTTTGAAGAATGATCTTTTAAAATTTCAAACCGAGCTGAAAAATTTAACGAAGAAATTTTCGTGTGGAAACGAAAAATTTGAACAAATGCTCTCGGTTCAAAAATATACTTTGAATAAACAGGGTTTGGGATTCACATTTCAAATTGCAAAAGCCCATGACGGACGATAAAATTTGAAAAACGAATCCTTAAATTTGAAAATACCCCATTGTGAAAAATGTTTGAAAATTGGGCATCACATTTCAAATTGCAAAAGCCCATGACGGACGATTAAAATAAAAAAGATTTGGATTCCAAAGGGAACCGTTATTCCTAACATCGTCCACGTTTCTAACAAAAACCAACTATCAGTTGGAACCCCAAGAATTGATTTTTATCAAATTGGTATTTTACTCAGGGGGAGTAATATTTTTTAAAGGGAGATATTATTTTCAGGGGGAGTTAAATCCTATCATGCATATTTTTATTCATTATTTGGTATTTATTATTCGTTTTATTTATACTTTTTGCTGATCACAAAAAGGTGTAGATAAGAAAAGCGATGAATGAGTTAAACAGCGTCATGGAAGACAGCCGAGAAAAATAAAATGCAAAAAGGGGGAAAAAAAGACGAAGTCGAAAAATACAGATCCCGTGAAAAATAAAAAGGGAGAGTAAAGTCGAAAAATATAGATCCCGTGAAAAGCAAAAAGGGAGAGAAAAGTCGAAAAATCAAAAATGACAACGAAGAAGTCGAAAAAGATAGAAAAAGAAAAGTTGGGAGGACTAACGAAACGATCAAAGCCGAAAACTTTGATTCGTAGAAATATATATTTTATTTTTGCAGGTATTTATCTATTCATGGGTGTTGTTTTGTAATCATGAAAAATGGGGAGATTTTTGGAATATTTATTCCATACATTCATTAATAGAGTTTTGATGATTAAGTTGCTAAACAAAGCAAAACAACAAAGAGGCGAAGCAAATCATCGAAGGAGTCGAAGACGCAAAAAGCTGGAAATGTGCAAGGGTTAACGTACATAACATGTGATATATAACATACGTAATATAAGGAGCTTAACCGTAAGGAAGGATGGCTAACATACGTAATGATGTGTTTGTGAATTCAAACAAGAAGAACGTTGGAGATGATGTCATGGCATAGGTCAGCATGCAACGGACATATTGACTATGATAACATACGTAATGTAAGATTGGCTAATGTACGTAACACAGAAGACGAAGGCAACTGGACTGTTTTATGAAGAGGATAACGTACGTAAACTATAGTAGTTAACGTACGTAAACGAGCTAACGTACATAAGCGGGTGGCCTTAACGTACGTAAGAGAGGCTCAGATGGCTAACGGCTAGTTGGAAGAGAAATGCCTATACATACCACTTCTAATGGTATTCATCATACAACAATGCAAAGCATTCGATATATTGATCAGATATTCATATACACATTCTAGTTGTTGTAATTATGCTTATATTGTTAGTTTGAGTGTTTATACATTCAACACATACACAAGAGGTAAAATAAAAAATACGATTGGATTCGGTGTTATTAGGATAAAGGTTCCAACATTGTTAGAATCGCAATCGATATCTAAGTGAGGTTTATCTAGTACCCATAGAAAGCTACAGTGGTTGATTCCTTGTCCAATAGAAAAGGAAAACAGTTTAACTTGGACCGACATAAAGACAAGTAAGAGAACAGTTTACTCAGAATGATAGAAGACGAGCTTGTAATGGTTATCCTCGACCGAAAGAAGAGAGGTGCAGAGGTTGATCTTCATCCTATTGAAAAAACTACCGAGAGAGAACGTAGGTACGTTTTGCCGAACCTCTATATATTCTGTGTCGATTTATTTGCTGCACTTTACTTAAATCACTTCCGCAACGCAAAAGAGTTTTATAACTCTATCTACAAACGGCGATACCGACCAAAAGTGCTCCAACATGAACCATCACTTTGTCCATGCTTCTATTTTCTTGATCCTTGACCTTTCCATACCTGTATTATTAACAGAAACAACACAAAACTAAAATTCTGATTTTCTTCAGAATGGTGTAGATGTCAAGAGAGCACCCTTAAATCCTGAACTCTCGAATTAAAACAACTGAAGAATTTGAAGGGCACAAGCTACATGATGAAAAAATAACCACTACCAAACCAAACTAAACCAAACATACCCAGTATATCCCGCTCAAAGCAGGGTCTGGGAAGGGTAAGATGTAAGCAGACCATGCCCCTACTTTTTACGGTAGGGAGGCTGTTTCCGTGAAGACCCCCGGCTTAGTGCACAGCAAAGTATTGAGTGATATTTACAAAGAAGCATATGATGCGAAAAAGCTCAAAACCATACCTGAGCCCATGGCTTAATTCACATGAGATTTACCTAAGTGGACTTTGGCAACTGCACTCTCGATGAACGCTGCTCCAACAGAGGAAAGGTAGACTCAGCGCACAACTCCCTGTCAAAAATACACCACACGCAAAAGGCAACAGGATAAAATATACAATATAAGTAAAAAGAAAAATGCAATGCTCTAGGTCAGAGTTAACCGAGACAACCCAACCCCGAGGCTCTCAACTACAACACCGAACCCTACAAAAGAATCCACAACTCTGATCTGGTGCCTCCAAGCGCACCTATCAACAATCATGGTCTCGGAAAGGTTTAGGGCCTTCAAATCTAATCTCAGCTGCTCCTCCCACGTCCTCCTCGGTCTGCCTCTCCTCCTTTCCTCGGCAACCAATAAACTCTCGACCCTCCTCACCGGAACAGGTGCCTGCCTCCTGCGGACGTGGCTAAACCATCTCAATCTCCATTCCATAACTTTCACTGAAATGGGTGCCACTTCTAGCGCATTCCTGAAAACCCCGTTCGAGATTCTATCCAACATTGTGTGGCCACACGACCAACGCAACATTCTCATTTCAGCCACTTCCAGCTTGCTCTCAAGCGACTTCTTCATTGCCCAACATTCGTAGCCATACAACATTGCAGGTCGGATTGCCGCTCTATAGAATTTACCCTTCAACTTTAGAGGGACTTTCTTGTGGCACAGGACCCCTGACGCTGCTCTCCACCTTAGCCACCCCGACTTGATACGATGAGTGACATCGTCTTCACACTCACCTTCCTTATGAATGATCGAACCCAAATATTTGAACTTATCCGTACGGGATACGATCTGATCCGCAATCATTTTCTCTACATCTTCCTCGTTGGCCTCACCACTAAACTAACACCAGAGATACTTGGTCTTATATCGGGTCACACGCAAGCCCTGGGATTCTAACTTAGACCTCCATAGCTCCAACTTCGAGTTCACCTCCCTTCTCGATTCCGCCACTAACACAATGTCGTCAGCAAAAAGCATGCACCACGGGACGCCATCCTGAATCCCCCGCGAAATGACGTCAAGGATTAGTGCACCACTACGAGGCCAATAAATTTTTTTATCAGGAAAAGTTTAATATATTAAATACAATGAGATAAGGAAACATGTTGCCTACCTTACAAATAAAAAACGCACAGTATGTGAATACATATAATGGTTCCAAATAGAACTCCTACCCTAATCTCCACCACACATGATACTTGAGCTTCTGATCCTAACGAAGCTAAGGATAATTAAAATCAAGAAAAGACATGGGGCTAAGTATCCATTCACTAACATTCGCAGTCGGATTATCTTGGCCCCTATCTTGAATCCAGCTCCAAGTATGTAGCTTAATTTCCATCAGAATCTTCTCATTTGCAATTTGTTCCCCTTTAAATATGAAAGCATTCCGCATTTTCCATAACAGCCATACGGTATATTCCCATACACAAACTGCGAAACGTAATCCCTTCTTCCCTCTAAGAAGTCTACTAAAATGAAGTAGATTCGTCGAAGGATTTGAAGAGAACACAAATTAAACCCCAAGCCACTTTAGGCAGTCCATCCATACTCTCTACGAGAAATAGCACTTGCAAAAAATATGTTGAACGGATTCCCGTGCTGAATTACAAAAGATACAATTAATGTTCGTTATCCTTTGGGAGACATCTCCTTCTTTGGAGCTTTGTCGTACTTGGCACATGTTCCCATAAAACTCTCCAGACATGAACACAAACTTTCGGTAATGCAAGCTTAATTCACACCAAGACAAATTCTTCTTTCTTGTCGGTTTTGATCCAAATTTATGCTCCAACAGCAAGTCATATGCCGCATTGGTCGAGTAAACTCCATTATTTTCCGCTCGCCATCTCCAAGTATCCACCATACCTTGTTTTGTACAAAAATCAATAAATAAAGAAACCAAGTTCTCAAGCATACTCCTCTCTTTTATCTCTAAGTTCCCCTTTCCATATCCATTTCCAACACCAAATCCCCTCTCTCCACTCACCCATATTGCTCATGTTACTAACTTTATCTAAAGAAAGATTGAACAGTCTCGCAAACCTAATTTTCAACATAATTTCCTCCACCCAACCCTCATACTAAAGTATGTATCGACCCATCCCCCACCTTCTTCTACAAATTCACAAAAACCAACCCCATTTCTTCTTCCCCACAGCCTTCAACACTTCCCCCCTCCCTCTCGATTTGACCCTCCTTCTAACACCCTCCTGAGGAGGACTCAGTCCTCATGATTCCCCCACCTAGACGTAACAACTCTTGCCCATAACCAATCCCTCTCAATATATAACCTCCATACCCGTTTACCGAGTAATGTTTTATTAAAATACTCCAGATCTCTAACCCCAGGACCCCCAATATGTTTGGGATTAAAAACAGTAGACCACTTTAGCCCAAGGAATATGTTTATTGTTGGGAAAAACACTACTAGCGTCACAACTAGAAATGCGGAAACCCTCGTTTGACAACTTCCCACTCTTCAATTGTAACTTCGAGGTTACCGACGAGTTGAGCACACAATTACAACTCGACAATATAATACAAATGATATACCAAAAGCAATAAATAACGAGACACAATTTTAGCATGGAAAACCCCTCAAGACGAGAGTAAAAACCACGGGACCGAAGCCGCTTAAATCCACTAGTCACCAATACACAATACACACTCGTCCCTAGTACAAACTAGAGGTATACAACACAATCGTCAAATACTCGGTAATAAACGTTCTTCAAGTATTTGGAATACAACAATAATAACAAGATCGAGAAAAGGAAACACCAAAATAGCTTACACGAAAAGCTAACAAAAATACCTGAACTTCCGGACTCAAACCTCGATCTATTCCGGTAAAAATGTTTGCCCAATAGCTACGAAGCTCTTGTCAAATAATCATGATGATCCGATCGATATGTCTCCGGGAAATCACACAAGTATTTTTCTCCCCTTCTTTTCTCTCTTGAATCTCTCTTTGTTACTCTCTCAAAATGTGTAGGTTGGATAATGAAAATCCCGCGGGAAAAACCTACTAAAAATACCCCCAATTGCAGGGTTGACCCGTATGCCGCGTCCCGGGCAAAGTGTGCCGCGACACACAGAGGAAAAACTGCCCAGGTATGAGCGGGGGGCCGCGGCCCGGCTGGAAGGGGTTGCGGCCCAGAGTACAGCCTGCTCCAGCGTCCAAAAAAAAAATTGTGTGTGCTGCGGCCCGGCCGAGGTGTGCCGCGGCCCTCCCTGAATCTCCAAATTTTTGAACAAGAATCAAGTGCCGCGGCCCGGGAGAAGTGTGCCGCTGCCCGTGCTGTTCATTTCCTATATTTCGGAAATTATGCCTACAGATCTCTCCCTTTCCGAATATAGGGAGGAATCCGCCATCCCGGCGATCGAACAACACACTTTCACCTTCTCTCTACTCAACGCCTTGGTTAACATATCGTAACCATTATCATCGGTATGAACTTTATCAAGTTCAAATAAACCATCCTCTAATGCATCTTGGATCCAATGGTACCTCACATCGATATGTTTTGTTCTCTTGTGAAAAGTCGCATTCTTAGCCAAATGAATCGCACTTTGACTATCGCAAAGAACCACGTAACGTCGTTGTCGGAAGCATAGCTCTCGTAAAAATATTTTCAACCATAAGAGCTCTTTACTGACTTCCACCGCCGCAATATACTCGACCTCCATTGTAGATAAGGCAACGCACTTTTGCAATCTTGATTCCCATGACACGGCCCCCTGCAAATGCCATCAAATTACCGGAAGTGGATTTTTGGTTATCTTCATTACCGGCCATATCCGAATCAGAATATCCAACAAGCATTGCTTTCCCATTTCCAAATGTAATCCCCAATTTGGAAGTTCCCCATAAATATCTAAATATCCATTTTACGGCTTCCCAATGCTTCTTTCCCGAATTCGATAGAAAACGGCTCACCACTCTCACGGCATGAGCAATGTCGGGCCTAGTACATAGCATGGCATATATCAAACTCCCGACCGCCGAGGCATATGGAATTTTATCCATTTCCTCAATCTCTTCCTTCGTCTTAGGGCAATCTCTGCTCGTCAATTTAAAATTGTTAGTAAGAGGCGAACTAACAACTTTAGCTTTGTCCATGTTGAAGCCTTTAAGCACCTTCTCGATATATTGCTCTTGTGACATGTGTAATTTCCGGGTTGCTCTATCCCGAGTAATTCTTATCCCAAGAATTTGTTTAGCCGCCCCCAAGTATTTCATGGCAAAAGACTTGTTCAATTCTTTCTTCAAGTTGGCAATCCTCTCGGCATTCTTGCCAATGATCAATATGTCGTCCACTTAAAGCAATAAGATGATAAAATCATCATCTCTAAATTTCTTTAAAAATACGCAATGGTCTTGGGTCGTCTTCCGGTAGCCTTGCTCCCCCAAAACTGACTTAAACTTCTTGTACCATTGTCGTGGTGCTTGCTTCAACCCGTATAAACTCTTCCGGAGTTTACAAACATAATCCTCTTTGCCTTTGACCTCAAACCATTCCGGTTGCTTCATATAAATTTCTTTGTCAAGGTCTCTATCAAGAAATGCCGTCTTGACATCCATCTGCTCAACCTCAAGATCAAGACTAGCCACAATACCAAGGACCAATCGAATCGATCCTATCTTCACAACCGGAAAAAATATTTCGTCAAAATCAATACCCTTCTTTTGGGTAAATCCCTTCACTACGAGTCTAGCTTTGTATCGGGGCAACGAAGTATGTTACTCCGACTTCACTCTATACACTCATTTGTTTCTCAAAGCTCTCTTCCCTTTCGATAATTTCACCAACTCGTATGTGTGATTCTCATGCAAGGAACTCATCTCGTCTTGCATGGCATCCATCTACTCCTTTTTTTCTCATCCTACATACTCTCCTCAAAATATTCAGGCTCTCCCTCGTCAGTGAGTAAAACATACTCATCGTCCGAATAATGAATGGAAGGAGGACGGTCCCTCGTCGACCGCCTATGTGGAACAAAAAATGGCATGTTCGTCACGGGTAGTTCGGGATGAGCTCCATCGGTGTCATCATGTCTCAACTCATCGTTATCACCGGCATCATGTTGTTCATCATTTTGGATATCATCTCCACTGGGTGCCTCAACATGTTGTGGAGGAACGGGGTCCATATCAATAAGATCATAATCATGTTGTGGAGCCAACTCTCCATTCTCAACATCCTTCATCGTTTGATCTTCAACAAAAACATCTCTTGACCGAACAAGCTTCTTGGTCACCAGGTCATATAATCTATACCCGAACTCATCAAGCCCGTAACCAATAAAAATATATGGCTTCATCTTGTAATCAAGCTTTGATCTCTCATCATTTGGAATGTGTACAAAAGCTTTACATCCGAAAACCCTTAAGTGGCGGTATGAGATATCTTTACCGCTCCACACTTTATCCGGGATATAAAACTCTAAAGGAACACACGGCGTAAAATTAATCACATGAACAGCCATGTTCAAAGCTTATCCCCAAAATGACTTTGGCAATCCGGCATGTGAGAGCAAACATCGAGGTCTCTCGACCAAAGTTCGGTTCATCCTCTCCGCCAATCCATTGAGTTGCAGAGTCTTCAGGGGCGTATTTTGATGTTGGATTCATTGCTCTTGGCAATATTCATCAAAGGGCCCGGTGTATTCTCCACCATTGTCCATTCGAATACACTTTAGCTTCTTCCCGGTCTCTCTTTCCACCGAGGCATGAAATTGTTTGAAAACATCTAACACTTGATCTTTGGTTTTCAAGGTGTATGCCCAAATATTCCTTGAGTGATCGTCGATGAATGTGACAAAGTATCGGCAACCACCAAGCGTCCTAGTCTTCATAGGACCATAAATATCGGAATGAACAAGATCAAGAACATTTTCCTTCCGTGAAGGAGTGTGACTCTTAAAAGTAACTCTCCTTTGTTTCCCGGCTAGACAATGAGGGAATCTTTTAATACCTTGTGAACCCCGGATATGTAATATCCGGATTTATTATTGTGTATTTCATCTGTATTTGAACCCTGTATTATTCAGAATTGTGATCTCGATATTTGGAGTATGATATTTCTCATATTTGTATCCTTGTACATAAGTATAACAACATGCAAAATTTCTCATGCAAACTCGTGATAGCGCATGCTAAGAATATAGCATAACGTGCGATATCGGGCTACAACTAGCGCATACTACGAATGAAGAATTGCGTGCACTAGACAGTCAATTATTGAGCTAGACAGCTAGCACATGCGCCAGCCGGACGTGGGCCCAGATAAGATTCCCGCGGGCGGAACTGGATAGTTTTGGAGTGAACTCTTATTTAGCGTGCGCTAAGGGAAGTAGGGTAGCGTGCGCTAATCAGCTAATGTGCAGAAACTTTATTTAAGGGACAACACTCCATTTCTTCTTGTTCCCTTCATTCGTCCTCATTACATGATAGTCCAGAGAGCCCATTATCCTCCTTAAACACACTTAGAACACAACTACTTGATCAATGGAGATTGAATGTCACTTGTGATTGATCGTTGAAGTGGGAAAACACCTTGAATTGGCATACGAACAACCGGAGCTGGATTCTACCTTTTTGACTTGGTGTTATCTTCATATTAAGGTATGTTAATTCTTTCTCCAGCCTTAGACTCGTGTTCTGAAGAGTTAGATGAATCATGCTATCAAGATATTGAGTTTCATTTGTGAATTATTCAACAAACATCATGTTTAGAAGTGGGAACGATTATGCTTATAATATCGTCGTTGAAACCTCGTAGTTGGAATTGTTAGTTCACCTTCAAGATGAAGTCTGAATATGATAATGATAATGGAATCTAGTGCATCAACCTGAGATCACCAACTTCACATGAGAATGATAATCGACTTTGAATATAAGAGTTGTGGTGATATTCATTTCCTTGAAATTCAAAGATGTTTGAATCCGTAAGATCATTCATAAATTTATGATAATGACATGTAGACGGATAACGTACGATTAATCACTAAGGAGTTTGTAATTTCATCAACATTAGAATGGTCTGCTACCCAGTAGTGAAACTGCCATGCACGCTTAGCGTATGCTAAGCTATGCAGATTAACGTACGCTATCGGGCATGTTTAGGGTATGCTACGTTTGGTACGTAACGTACGTTAAGTCATCAGGCGAGTCAGTCGGCTGACCAGTGAGGACTATCGATACATAGTTAGCGCACGCTAGGCTTAGATTGTTTACGTGTGCTAACGAGCAGGCTTAACGCACGCTACGTTGAATACATAGCGTATGCTAAGTAGTTCAAGCAGATTACATTTTATGAACTTTCGGCCGTAAATTGGATTGTTAGACATTCGTATGACATGAAATAAATTCTATATTATTCCTTTTGTTATGGTTCGAGCTTGCTACGTGATTGATCGAAGGGGCAACCTTCGAGTGTTTCGTTTTTGGTGGAAGTAGTATTCTTGTCTTCGAATCGAGGCAAGTACCGTAATTGTTTTATGTATTGATGTTATACATATTGTTGTACATGTATGTCATTGTTGTATGTCCACCTCGTGTTGGTCCGACGGGATCATCGGGGGATCTATGCTAGCGTGCGCTAGATCATCGGATGAGTTTTTCCACCTCAGGTTGGTTTGACGGAATCATCGGGGTGTCTAGGCAGTGAACGATGGATCAATGGAATAACCATGTTCAGGCTATTATGAATCCTTCCATTCCATGTGGTAGTACTAACACCAGAGCGGTAGTCAGTCTCTTCTTTAGCTCGTCAAAGCTCTCCTGACAATCCGTAGTCCAAGCAGACTTGGTGTTTTTCCTTAGTAGGTTTGGCAAAGGCCAAGCGATAGAAGAAAAGGCTTCGACGAATCATCGGTAATAGCCTGCCAATCCTAGGAAACTCCATACCTCCTTGACGTTATTCGGTGGTTCCCAACTCATCACTGTCTCGATCTTTTGGGGATTGATTCTGATGCCTTCTGCTAAAATAACATGTCCTAGAAAGGTCACCTCCGCCATTCAGAACTCGTATTTGGAAAGTTTTGCATAAAGTTGGTGTTGCCTCAAAACACTTAGTACCTGTCTCAAATGTCCCTCGTGTTCCTGTCGGCTCTCGCAATAGATTAAGATGTCGTCAATAAAAACCACCACACACTTATATAGAAAAATGCTCAGAACCTTGTTCATCAATTCCATAAAAATGGTTGGGGCATTGGTCAAGGCAAAGGATACCACCATGTACTCGTAGTGTCCATATCTTGATCGAAATGCAGTCTTAGGAATATCTTCCTTCCGAATCCTCAATTGGTTATATCCGGACCATAAATTGATTTTCGAAAACACAGTCGCTCCCTGTAATTGATCCAGTAGATCATCAATCCTTGGAAGTGGATAACAATTCTTAATAGTGACTTTTCTTAGTTCTCTGTTGTCGATACACAAGCATAAGGAGTTGTTCTTTTTCTTCACAAAAAGGACCAGTGCACCCCATGGTGAAGTACTCGTGCGGATCAATCCCTTCTTTAACAATTCATCAAGTAGTATTTTTAATTCCTTCATTTCAGCTGGCGCCATCCTATAGGGTGCTTTGGAAATAGGCTTCGTTGCCGACTCAAGTTCAATCGATAGGTCAACATCTCATCGTGGAGGCAGCCCTGGTAATTCATCGGGAAAGACGTATGAAAATTCACTCACCACGGGAATGTTAACAACTGATAGCTGTGATGTGTCCGCGTGGAGAACATAATACCAATAATATATCTCTCGAGTTTCACAAGATACTTCAGGTGCAAGGAGACTGAGAGACCATTTCATGCTAAAGTGTTCTCGACCCATGATTATATGAGTGGCACTGTCACAAGCCATGATGGAAATGGTCAAGTGGTAGGTGTCTAATACCGTCCTGTGAATGGTCATTCAGTCCATACCCAAAATGATATCCTTGTTCTAAAGTGGAAAAAGCATAAGATTTGCCGTCCAGCTCCGATCATCGATGCGTATCGGACAGTCTCGAACTTCTAGATTTACCCCCATCTCTGCTACCCTCGGGTAGCTTAATACTAAAAGATTCACAAGGTGCACAGTAAAGGTTCAGATGTTTAACACATTCCACAAATATAAATGAGTGTGTCTCTGCAGTCTCAAATAGTACATGAACAGGCTAGGAATTACGAAGAAGTGTACCTCAGATAGCAGATGCAGGATGATCATCGGTAGTTCTCAATTCAAACACACGGGATGGTAATGTCTAGAGGAGGATGTAGTGTAATATCCGGATAAATTATCGAGTATTTTCGTCCGTATTTGATCCTTGTATTATTCGAATTTGTGATATCAATAATCGAAGTATGATCTTTCCCGTATTCGTATTCGAATGCATAATCATGTCAACCTTGTAACTTTATACATGCAACTACGTCGTAGCGTACGCTAGCTATTAAGCGTAAAGTACGTTACGAGTCACAGATAGCGTATGCTATAAGCAAGTCATATCATACATAAGGCATTCAATTATTGATCAAGATTGGTCGGCACATGGTCCACCTCGGGACGGGGACAAGGATAAGATTCCCCGCGTGGCCCGGACAGCTTTTTGAAAAAGCAGGTCAATTGAGATTAACGTAAGCTAAGGGATGTATATAGCGTATGCTAAGTATAGTGGATTATGTACGTAACCCTGTTTATGTAGCATATGTAAGAGAGTACAAAAATGAGGCATTAAGCTATCAATGGATGATAGCATACACTAAGTATATCAGATAGCGTACGCTAAGTGGATAACGTACGTTATGCATGAAGGCTAACGTACGTAAAGGTCAAAAAATTATAAATGAGACAGCACCCCATTTCATTTCACTTTGACTCTTTTACTTGTCCTTCACCTCTACACAAGTCCAAAGATCCCCCTACTACCTAAACACCTTTAGATCACATATACTTGATCATTGAAGTTAAGAAACATCTTGGATTGGCACTCAAGCAACCAGAGTTGGATTCTACCTATTGTCTTGGCGTTTTCTTCATATTAAGGTATGTTGATACTTTCCAAACTCTAATCCTTGTTCTTACGGAATGATATGAGCATGCTTGTGAGATCATTGGATTAGTGAATGACACCTTAAGTTGAACACCATGTGGTTGAGAGCTAGATGAACTTATTTGAAACCTTTATTGAGAAAGTGGATTTTTAACCAAGCATCTTGAGTTGAACCTATGATATAGTTTTTGAGATTAGTTACACATATTGTCTGATGTTTCTGAGTTACTTGCTTACCAATGTGTTGTTAAATACGATCACTTAGAACGGGAATATTCAAGTAGATGAATTCTTAGGATTTGCGCCTAGAATAATCCATGTGTAGTATAAGTATTCCTCAAGTACAATTCATGATTCCTAGTAACTTCTGAAGATGATGATATTCATGTTCATGTCTTCGTAATGATCATAGAATTGGTATTAGTGTCACTTTTCGTAGACGAACCTAGGAGGATGAACGTTGAAGGTTTTGTCATATCTTGTAAGTTGGATTTGGCTATCTAATATTCATGATGAAGTTTGAATGAAATGAAGATATTGGTAACAAGTGTATTAACCATAGATTATCCGAACTGCATATTTGAATCATAATCGAGATTGGAGTGGAGTATTATGATGGCATGTTATCCTTGAATTCAAAGATGTCTAAAATCGTAGGATCATTCAAGTTTGCATGAGTAATGCATGTGTGAGTATAACGTACGCTAAGCTTTATGCATTTCATATGCTATATCATGAGACGAGACAGTCGTCTGATCAGAGAAGAAACTGTCAAATGCATACTTAGCGTGCGCTAGTTTTCGTAGCTTACGTACACTAATGAGAAGACTTAACATACGCTACATTGGATATGTAACGTACGTTATGCAGATCAGGCAGGATACGTTTTGTTGAACTTTCGGCCATAGTTTAGGATGTTAGATGTTCGTACGTTAGTTATGACGTAAGATGAACTCGGTATTAATTTATATTGTTTAAGGTTCGATCTTGCAACGTGATAGTTTGAGGGGGTGACCTTCGAGTGTATTGATATCCGTCTAAGTATTATCCTTATCGTCAATTTGAGGCAAGTACTTTAATTATATTTATTCGTATGATGTCGATTATGTTATTGTTGTACTGTGCATATGTGTTGTGATTAATTGTCCACCATGCGTTGGTCCGATGGGATCATCATGGGAATCTATAGCTATGCGCACTGGATCGGTGGACAGGTAATTCTACCATGTGTTGGTCCGACGGGATCATAATGGGAATCTATAGCTGTGTGCGGTGGATCGTTGGACAGGTAATTCCACCATACGTTGGTCCAACAAGATCATCATGGGAATCTATAGTTGTGTGCGCTGGATTGTTGGAATACCACGAGTATGTTGAGACTGTCATAATGTGTTATGTGTTGATATTATTTTCTTGTTGGAGAAACTTGTCATGATTATTGTTGAATAAATCATTGTTGTATAAATTATCGTACTTGTACTAGCATCGTTCTGCTAACCCCTTCGGGGGTGAACATTTGTTTTATGTTTAGGATCCAGGAGAGCTGGAAAACAACCACTGGAGTTGCATGACGACGAGGGTGCAGAGTGATGTTCCGGCCGAGTTTATTTTGTCAGATGTTTGTGTTGATTTAAATAAGTACTCGAGTATGTTGTCGTTTGTGATATTGGATTTGATTATGTATTAAAGTTCTTCGTTGGACGTTTGTATTTTCGGTACTGATTCAAAACCATTGTATTTCATCTCTATTACTTTCGTTTGTTGGTATTTGTTATTGTCATTTCGTCTCATCAGCCTTGTAAATTCTTGCGTAAAGGATTTACGGCGCTGTAATATTCCTGAATATATCGGGGGTGTTACAAAATATGATATCGGAACTAATATTATGGATATCTTGGTCATTGGGTTAAAATAGGGGTCACATATGTCTTTTGAGGTAACCGGCCGTGAATAACATCACTGTACTGCCTACGTCTTCATGCGATCGGTGGTTGTAAGTTCCTAAACTCTGTCTTGTCCTTTACATGTAATACCTCTTTAAACTTGAACTTTAGAACGATATTGTTACCTGTATATTGAGTATTTATGCTTATAGTATGTTGAGAGGAGGATGTGGATGCGGTCGCGGACGCGGATGAAGGAATACTGAGAGAGAAGCTTCACCTTCAAATCAGGCTAGCCACAGCTCAGGCGAGCCACAAGAGTCTATTAACAACGAACCAGAACCTGCTGTTCCCGAAATCCTTCGTCAGGTGGTCAACCAGATGATTCAGTTTGCTTAGGTTGTGGACTGAATGTAGTTGGCAGTTGAATTGCAACCGGGAGAGAGACCACAAGGCATCCCGGACTTGGGAAACCGAGGAGGCCGATGGCTCCAGGAGGTGGCGAAAATGCATCCGCCAAAGTTTGACGGTTTCTCGGAGATGCCGACGTGGGATCACTGGCTTAGATATTTGGAGAAAGTATTCGCAGGGATTAATTGCCCAGACAACCGAAGAGTTCCCATAGCCCAGTACTTTTTGACCGGGGAATCGTCCGAGTGGTGGGAAGCCATCCGACCTATAGATAATGATGCCGACTGGGGAGAATTTAAATTGATGATTGAAGCACAGTACTGCCCTCATCCAGTGAGGTAAGCTAAAGTTCGAGAATTTTTCTCTGCGCAACCTTCAGATGTTCCAGTATCTCAGGCGATTAAGACGTTTAACCACCAGCTGGCTTTTGACACCTAGTCAGGACCAATGCAGAAATGATGATCCACTTCGATATGAGAATGAAACCTGAGATACAGAGATACATGTCTGGTTTTGAATGAACCACTCTCCGTCAGTATCAGGACAAAGCGTTCGCGTATGAGATTAAAGAAGCAGCGATGGAAAAGTTCTCAAAATCCAAGAAACAAAAAGTGTCTGGTAATTTCACGGAGAACAAGAGCAGTGGGCCCCTCAAAGTCCAGTCATCCTATCATTCATTCAAGAAACCTATGCATCCATCCAAGAGCGTAAAGAACTTCAGAGTGGTATCAACACCGTCAGATGTGGTCAAGAGCTGTTTTAATTGTGGTCGCCAGGACACCTTTGGCATGATTGTTTCCGTTCCCCAGTAACATGTTATGATTGCGGACAAGAAGGGCATCGTGCGATGTTCTGCAAGGATGCCACGAAGTTAAATGGAGCTCATATGTCATAGTCGTCCCAGAAAGAAGTGAGTGTTCAGCAGACGCAGCAGAGTGTCCAGCTACCCCAGAGTTTTGGTCCCGGACGCGGCAGAGGACAGTTCGACCGAAACGGGACATCGAGTGCCGGATTCGTTCCCCCATGCTTATATGAGATGAGAAGGGCAGACGATCAGGATGCTGTTGTCGCTTCAGGTACCGTTCAGATCCTTTCACAACCAGTTAGCATTTTATTCAATACAGGGCCTACACATTCATTTATATCGTTGTCTTGTGTAAATCGTTTGAACATTTCTGGTTTTTACAGTGACGCTTCTGTAACATCCCCAGATTTAACCGGAAATATTACAGCGCCGTGGGCCCCGAGATGGAACCCACAAGGCTGAAAGAAATTTTGGTAAACATTTTACAAACGCCCAAGAGGCCAGCGATGGTACTATCTTTAAAACATTTGAAGACTATATAAAATCTGTTTATCAAAACCGTCGTAAAATCTCGCTTGAAAGGACAAGGCCTGAAATTCCAGAACTCAACAGTTTAGAAAAAGATTTACAAAGCAACCTCAGTTACCAGATACCAAAAGGTCATTTCAAAATACTCACGCAGCGGAAAAAGACCAACCATAAAGATACTCTAGCAGCGGAATACAAGAACCCATCAAGAAACTCAATGCACAAAACATGTCCTAGCCAGTACCCTCCGGGAAGCTCATCTCTTCACGACTGCTACAAGCTCGATACTCCAAGAACCTAAAAAGAAATCCCACGACGGGGTCAGCCATAATATCCAACAATGATAACCGTCACATCACATTAATAATTACATACCAATGAGAATACAATATAAGAATACGACCAACGTAATCTTACCGCCATAACATTACTTACTCAAGTAATTCTCATCATAATAACCATTATCACATTTCACATCTCGTACTCGATTAACCAATAAACTCGAACATAATATCTGTATTGTACCTCAAACAATACTAAAGATTCTCAAACTATCATCACCAACTTGCGATACGGAAATATAGCAGTTCTGATCAATACGATCCATCGAATAACATCATCAAATCCCAAGACGATAACCGATTGTCCATCAAAGACAAATACCAAGGAAATACGGAACATACCTCGAGATATGATGTGCCACGACAATCATATCAGTCTAATCCGAGATCAGATCAATGAAATATGGACAAGGTCCTAACACAAGACCTATAAATGCATACTCATATGACAACGTCAATATGCTCAAAAACAATAACAACTATGTATATTCAATGGAAATCCCATGATCCAGCGCCCTCAGCATAGATCTCAAGATGATCCTACAAGATCAACACGAGGTGGATAACCAACAATATACATATGCACAACAATAACACAATACTGGGTAATCCAACGATCCAGCGCCCTCAGCATAGATCCCCATGATGATCCCGTCGGACCAACGGATGGTGGAAAACCTATCCAGCGATCCAGCGCCCTCAGCATAGATCCCATGATGATCCCATCAAACCAACGCATGGTGGACATCCGATCCAGCGCCCTCAGTATAGATCCTCATGATCCCATCGGATCATTTACAACATGAACGATACAATCATGCATACACATATGCAACTCAATATGTTCATCAACTAGAACGACATATGAATCAAAACATGAACGACACTATGATGACACAACTAAGACGACTTCATGTTCAGAAACATGAATGACAACCAGCATGATCAACATCATTAACACTAAACCGAATCAAACTAAGATACTTGTCCCGAGTCCTTTAGGAGCAATCTCGATGTCAAATCATCACCGGCAATTATCTTCAATGCTCGGCGATCCAAACGTACAATGAACTATAGATACTCATATCCTCGTCTTTACCATAATGTAACCTCGATACCCGAACATACCAATAACTGAGATAAAGCATATACATTATGATTTACCTCCCAGAATCGAAAGAACGATATGCAATTCGAATACCCAGAGTTCACAATAATAATCATCGCTATATGCATTATAAACGAAATGAAACTGAAACCATTCGTTAAATATTATAACTGAGCAAGTAATAACTTGCCTCGATACCGATACCACCAAGCTCTTACCGAACACATTGCCTTTGTCTACGAGCTCCTCAGCCCCGATCAAAAGCAATACAATGGACATACTCGAACACGACCGCAACATCCGGTTATAATCACCGATAAATAATCTCAACCTGTCGAAGTAATCAAATAACACATATCCGATAACAATCAACAACCGACAAAACTAACCAATCGAACTCAACGGTTCAATACAACCTCGAATAAACGCAGTCAGAACAAACTAAATCAAACCATCACGAATTCATAATCACAATACAAAAATAATGCACTGTCTGCCTACTTAGCGCACGTTAAACACATAATGTAGCGTACGCTAAGTTGCTCCCGTTAGCGTGCGCTAGCCAGTAAGCTTAGCGTGCGCTAATGCTGTACAGTGGCATGCATTCCAAGCATCGGCTAATATCTTGCGACTACGAATCCGAATGAAGGGAGACATAAATATCCATATCTCTTGAAGATAAACGACCCCATAATCATCACAATGATCGTATCAATGTCCATATATCAATAACAACATCAATAATCAAACTGATTCGATAACAAGGATCATATCATACTCAATCTGGAATTCAACCTAGTATCATGATTCATCTCATCTAAATCGACCAATATAATTACCAAGATTCAGAAATCCATCTTAGATCGGGTTAAATGAATCAACATCCTTATAGTATGAAGAATCTTAACTAACATCCAAAACTCTTATCAAAATTCTATTGAATCTCATATAACATCATCATCAAATTATCCAACATGCTCCTCACATGTAATCATCCAATAAAAATGAACCACCATCAAAGGGATACAAAAATTACCTGGATTGGATGAACCAAGAATAAGAACATTCGACTCCATTCCAAGACTCATGAATAACTTGAAGAACAAGGCTTGAATCCATGCTCTCCATCTTAATCTTGTTAAAGATCATCATCTCACCGTGTTTGGGAACCTCAAACTTCTCTCTAAAAACTCTCTCTCTCGATTGCAAGGAAGGAATGGACGAAATGCTTCATAACACCCTTCTGTCCCATTTTATAAAGTATATTACTAGCGTGCGCTAAACCTTATGTTTAGCGTGCGCAACAGCCATAGCGTGCGCTAACTGACTTTGTTAGCGTGCGCTATCGCAGTCCATAGGCTACTCTCTGGCTTCGTACATGTGCTTACATACGTAATTCCCATGCATTAGCGTACGTAACTTACACTGTCTAGCGTACGCAAGTCCTTTGCCCTTAGCGTGCGCTATCCGAAGTTGACTTGCTACAGTCTGCACCTACCCCGAATATGCTCGTGACCCCACATGCCGAAAGCAACCAATAAAGCCAAGATTCTCTGTTGACCGATCTGATATTAGCGTGCGCTAACAACAGGCATTAGCGTGCGCTACTGCTTTACGACAAACATCAGTTGACTTCATCGGCACATGCGCCGAAAGTGACCGGGTCCACAGGTAGATTCCTTCTGATCTGTTCTGAACTAGTGTGCGCTATCTTTTACCATTAGCGTGCGCTAAACCTGCATGATAGCGTGCGCTAGGAATGCATATTAGCGTGCGCTAATAATGCTACACTTAGCCATTTCCCATAATTTTTGTCCAACGTCTCGACATACCAAAAACGAACATAAGACACTGAACACAAATATTGAATCCAATAATATTCTCATACAATATACCCAATATCAAAAGTGCGATAACCTGATACACGATATTCTCAATTGTAATTGTCGACCAGATACGACAATTATACCGATACTGACATCTCAGTCCTTTATTTATTTTATCCATACTGTACAGATTCCACGCTGTACAATATAACTCGGATAAAATAATATCAAACAACAGTAGTAGAAATTTCGGATATTACATTCTACACCACTTAAAATAAGTTTCGGCCTCGAAACTTGCAATCCGTCATAAAAACAAACAAACATACGGTTCAACCAAATTATCCCAAAACCATCACGACAACGATCAATCATTATCATTTTGAATAACCAGAACTGCATACTTACAAATACGCAGGTTGACGATCTCCTGAGATACTACCAAGCGATCTCACTGTACAGTCCCAATACGCTTACAATCACAATTCCTTGAGTCTCAACAAAATATATCATCTTCGGATGAAACAATCTGCCCGAATCAAATCTTGTCTGCCTGATTACATAATCAAGTCCCAATTCCGATAAGACGGATAATACATCATACATCTGTGAAACAACTGCTCAAAACAATGGCAACCAATATCGAAACATCGACACAAAATTCGTACACTTATACGATCATCAACAATGATCAACCAACAAATTAACTGAGAATACCATCGACATGATAAATTCCAATACGACCAATCCAATGGTTAAAACATAACTGAGAATATCATCAACAGGATAAACTCCAATATGACCAACCAGAGGTCAAAGCACAATCGAGTATATCATCAACATGATAAACTCTAATATGACCAACCATAGGTCAAAACACAATCGAGAATATCATCAACATGATAAACTCTAATAATCAGCAGTCGGAACATAAGTTTCTCCTTTTATAAAAGTGGTCTTTGAACTAGAGGGAGTGTTAGGGTCATATCCAAGGCCTGATTTTAAATAAAGTGGCCTCTTGTTCATACACAATTCATCTAGTGTTATAGATGCCTTTAAGGATGTTATTTCCTTAGCTTGTGTATTACTTAGATGTGTCAGTTTGGCAAACTCAGATTTGACATGAGCAAGTGCAGCTGATTTCTCACTGTTTAAAATAGTTAGCCTTTTAATCTCAACTTTGTTATTAACAACTGATTTTTTCAATTTGTTTTCAGCGTGTTTTTCAAATTCAGATTTGATCTTTGTTAACTCTAGGCTGAGTTTTTCAAAAAAAAAATCAGCTACCTATTTTTATTTTGCAGCTGTGTTTTCTCAGCTGTCACAGGCAAGTGTGTAATTTTTAATTTTTCAAAGTCTTTGAGTAGCTGATTGACAGATTCATGTAAGTCAATATCTTGAGACATGTATGACTGTCATATTTGAAATTGAGGTTTTACATGTTACATCTTCATCAGCTAGGTTGGCCATCAGACAGTTGTAATCTTCATCATCATCAGATAAGAATCCACCACTTGATTCTACTCTTTCTTCAATCTGCTCTTCCCCAATGAGCGCTTTTCTCTTATCTTTTTTTATTTCCCATGTCCTTCTTATCTTCATTTCACTTGAGATCAGGGCAGTCAAATTGGATGTGTTCCTGTCTTGCAGAAATTGTAGCATTCCACCTTCCAGTTTCCAGCTTTTTGATTTCTTCTTGGATTGTATTTGTATTTTTTCTTGTACTTGGAGTAGTTTTTCCTGAAGTTGCTGATTCTTTGCATGATGAATGCCATTTCTTCCTCAAAATCTAGAGGATTTGTAGGTTTAACTTCAGACAGGTTCTTGGAAGGGGACTCTGCTGCAAATGCTACACCTTTCTCTGCTGGTTCAGTTGATGATGGGCAGGGCAGCTCAAACTCATTTGCCTTCAGGTCAGAGAACAACTCCTGGATCTTTATCTTGTTAAGATCTTTTAATTCCCTCATGTCTATGTCTTTCACTCTCCATTCGGGTTTCAGAGACCTTAGAACTTTCAGGGCTATCTCCCTGTTGCCATATGTTTTTCCAAGAGAATTGATTTCATTTATTATCTCTGTAAATCTCCCATCCACTTGGTCAATGGTTTCTCCATTCTTCATTTTTAAGTTTTCAAACTTTTGGGTGGCACTTGACAACTTATTTTCCTTGATCAACTCGGTTCCCTCGCACATTACAACTAATGTGTTCCAGATTTCTTTGGCATTCTTGAAATTTTTAATCTTGACCATGGTTGACTTGTCAAGAGTCTGATATAGCACATCTCTGGCCCAGTTGTCAAGATTGGCCAGCTTTCTTTCTTCAGGATACATCTCGGTTCTCTTCTTGGGGATCTTCTCTGGCTTCCTAGCTGCAATTTCTTCAAGTGTGTTATCCTCCTCAAATATGAATAGTCCATCCTCAATTACACACCATATGTCATCATGAATGGATGACAGATGAGCCTGTATTCTTATTTTCCAAAGGTCATATTCATACACAAAAAATACAGGTAATCTAGAGTGCATGTGTTGCATGTGTTCCATTATAATATGAGATTAAAATATATACTCAAGTATATGGATCTGGTTCTATAAAATTGAACCAAACTCTCTGATACCACTTCTAGGTCACAAGTTGTCAGGAATAAGTCTAGGGGGTGGGGGGTGAATAGACTTATTAAACTCTTTTCCTTAATCAGGTGAGTTTATTCAGCTATGTAATATGCAGCTCGCAAACCTTAGCTGCAGATGAGTAGTGCAGAAGTACAGCTGGTAACACTGTAGGTGACTTATGTCAACTGTAAAGACTAAGCAATGCGGAAGGCACTTGACTAATAATTGGAACAGTAAATATGAATGCAGCAGATAAGTATGATGAATGCAGTAAAACACACGAGCACTTATAGTGATTTTAGAGGTGGGGTAAATCTCTACTAGTCCACTTTTCTAGAAACCAGTTGGAGATGAATTCACTATAACTTTAAACCAGTGATAAATGTTACAACAACTTCCAACCAGTAGAAACCCGTGGCCGTTGCAACTCCATTGACAGCCTAGCACCTCTTGATCGAAACCCCATGGATGCATCAACAACTCTCGAGCTGTCTATCACCTTTCAATCAAGAACCCGTGGATGCCTTATCAGTCGCGAAACTTCTGAAGAACCTTGTTCACAGAAGTACCCCGTACTCAGCTTTAAAGACAAGAGTGTTTGTCTTCTCCAACTTAAGCTTCTCAGAATATGATAATTGAAACTTTGATCTTTACGATGCTATAGTTCTCTTGATAGCTTTAATTGCTTAGATTGCTTGTAAGTATTGTTCGAATCATATTTGCTCAATTATGATCTTCAGATACTTATAGTATGTTTCTTTGAGCTTCCTTCATAGCTGTTGCATCTTCTGTAACAAATTCGTCAGTTGGAGAGTGGACTTCTTTGTTTATCTTATCATTCCGTTGCACGGCTTGATTCCATTTTCAATTCTGACCGTTTGAAAGAATTCTTTTGGTCATGCCGCTTTTCTTGATCTGTATATTCATAAGTCTTCAGTACGCAGATCTCAAGGAATAGTTTATTCCTAACTTTCCGGGAATCTTTTCGGTTTGTCTCCTTACGCCTGCATGTGAATTTCCATGTTTGTTAACTTCAGCACTTGCTGACGTGGACTGAGTTTCTTAAACTTGGCTGATATCTTGTCTGGAAGAATTCTCTGATATAGCTAGGTCAGACCAGCCAGATGTGCGGTCAACCCTATCTAATGTAAAACTTATCTGATATAACTTTATACAAGTTCTCTGATATGATGAGGTGAAGTCCTCTGATCTGGTGATTAACTCCTCTCTGATCTGATGGTATTCTATGATGTGATGAATGTTATCTAATCTGGTGAATGTTCTCTGATCTGATGAATGTTCTCAGATCTGATGAATGTTCTCTGATCTGATGGTCAAACTTCAGCTGACACTTGTGTTGACCAGACCTCGTTTGATCTCCAGTTGTCTGCTATCAAAAACTTCTCTGATAATTTCCATTTGACAAAACTTGGCTGATAACTAACTTATATGATATCTAGACAGTTCTATACTTAGCCGATTTTTAACTGAATTTCAAAATAGGCAGCAGCCTAGTCAAAAGTTTAAGCAGTAGCCAAGGTTTACAAGGCAGCCACCTAGACAGGAGACTAGGCAATGGCTAAGGCAGAAGCAGCAGTCAAAACATTATGCAAATTATTACCAAAGATTCCCCAAAAACAAATTTCAAAATGGGAGAGGTAAATGGAAACCTCAAGGTTATCCAAACATTCAAAATGAACAGGTGTGGAGACCCCAAAGATTTTACAAATGGTCTCAGCCAAGATATAGAAATGGCCCACACTAGAGATTTTATGAGGCATATCCAGTATACCATCCTAACCAGGGATATAGACGTAGATAGCACACACCTTATAGGTGTAATCAACATAATTTTTATAACCCAAGGAGAAACCAATTCTCGAGGAAGCCTACTAACCCCAAAGGACCCACTCAAACTTGGGTACCTAAATCCTTGCTTGTCTAATTGCAGAAAAGGTGGAAGGACTACTACCATGTCACCTCAAGTTCAACAGGACGAGGTGAAGAATGGTTTGTAGATTCTGGATGCTCAAGGCACATGACAGGGAATAAAAAGGTGCTCTCAAACTACATCAAAGAAAGAGGTCCAGATGTAACCATTGGAGATAGCTCTCGAGGTCAGACAAAAGGATTTGGGGAACTGAACAGAGGAAACATAACCATATCTAAAGTACATTATGTCAAATGGCTCAAATACAACCTTTTGAGCATAAGTCAATTATGTGATGAAAAGAACCTAGTAGTCTTCACTATTTCGAAATGCATGGTGATTGATATCCTATCTGGAGAAGCGAAGCTACACGGATTTAGAAGAAGATATGTTTACATGATAGATTGGAATACAGGCACTCCAAACACTTGTTTCCTATCAAACACAATTGCTGAGAATGGCTGGATATGGCATAAAATATTATGTCACATGAATTTCAAGGTCGTCAACAAAATTAGCTCTCAAAAGTTGGTCAGAGGACTTCCAGAAGAAGTATTAAAGAAAGAAGCCCTTTGTGATGCATGTCAGATGGGAAAGCAAACCAGAGCAACTTTCAAACCAGTTTAGCCTACCACTCTCACCACCAGAGTCTTAAATCTTCTTCAGATGGATCTCTTTGGCCCCATCAAGCCAAGGACATTGAGTGAAAGGAATCAAGCTTTAGTAGTAGTGGATGACTACTCGAGATATACATGTATTGTTTTCCTCTATAAAAATAGTGAAATACTAACAAAGCTTCCTGAGCTGATGAGAAAGATTCAGAATGAGAAATCCTTCTCCATCATAAAGATCAGATTAGACAGAGGTGGAGAATTTCTCAACAAGGCAATCACTGAATACAGTGATCATAATGGAATCCAGCATGAAGTCTCGGCCGCAAGAACACCTCAACAAACTGGTGTTGCTGAAAGAAGAAACAGAACCTTGAAGGAAGCTTCCAGGTCAATAATTGCAGAAGATGACCTGCCAAAGAGTTTCTAGGCTGAATCTGTCAACACAACATGCCATACACAGAACAGTAGTAAGATAGTAGTGAGACATGGCAAAACTCCCTATGAGGTTTGGAATGGCAAAACACCAACTGTTGCATACTTTCATATATTTGGTTGTAAGTGTTTCATCCACAACAATGGCAAAATCCAACTGAATGACTTTCATGCTAAAACTGACGATGGTCTCCTTATGGGATACTCACAAATAAGCAAGGCATACAGAGTATTCAATGAAAGAACATTAGTTGTGGAAGAAACACCCCATGTTGTGTTTGATGAGTCCACTGTTGAGTATAGAAAACAGGTGGAATCAATTGAGAAAAAGCTCAAATCCGCCACCCTAGAAGAAGTCATCATCCATGACACAAGAATGATGGACTCAACAGAAGACCCAACTGCAGATCCGCCTGAAGACCCAACTGCAGATCAGACAGGATCTCCAACCGTACATGTTCCAACTGCAGCTGAAAAAGACACACCTGCAGGGCAGACAGGATCCTCATTTGTAGATGACAAGACCGCAGCTGAACCAAATGCAGTTCAAGAAGGCCAGAACCAAGCTGATGCAGAGAGAGATGAAGGTCATCAAAGCAACTCAACATGGGGAACAAACCCTAAAGATGATATTCCCAAATGGCTCAGAGATCATCCCATCCAACAAATCATTAGAAACCTAACTGATGGAGTCAAAACTAGGCAATCAACAGAACCAGCCGGAAGGGCTGTGTTCTCATGTTTCATGTCTCAGATGGAACCAAAACAATTGAACAGGACTTGGATGACTTCTCATGGATAATTGCAATGCAAGAAGATCTCAACCAAATGGAGAGGAGCAATATCTGGGAACTAACAGACAGACCATATCACAAGAAAGTCATAGGCACCAAATGTGTGTATAAAAACAAATGTGATGAAGATGGAGTCGTTGTTAGGAATAAATCGAGACTCGTTGCAAAAGGATATGCTCAATGTGAAGGAATAGATTTTGATGAAACATATGCACCTATAGCAAGATTAGAAGCTATCAGACTATTCCTTGCATATGCAACATTCAAGGATTTTGAAGTCTATCAAATGGACATAAAAAGTGCATTTCTCAATGGTGTACTAGAAGAAGTAGTCTATGTGGAGCAACCCCCCAGATTTTTCAAAGGAGACAAAGTATACAAGCTTTCGGAAGCTCTATATGGACTCAAGCAGGCACCAAGAGCATGGTATGAGACACTATCTGTGTTTCTAGAGAAAAATGGATTCAGCAAAGGAAAGGTGGACAAAACCCTTTTCAGAGTAAAACATGAAGACCACATATTACTTGTTCAAATATATATGGACGACATCATATTTAGCTCAACCAATCCTGAGCTCTGTGAAAATTCTCAAGTCTCTTGCAAGGAGAATTTGAGATGAGTATGATGGGAAAGCTAAATTTCTTTCTTGGTATACAAGTCAAACAAGTTGACAATGGAATTTTTATCAACCAAGCAAAGTATACAAGAGACTTAATCAAAAGATTTGGCATGGACTCAGCGAAATCACTAAGAGTTCCCATGAGCATATCCCTACACCTTGATGCAGATGAAGGGGGCGTTACAGTGGATCCAACACACTACAGAGGACTGATTGGATCATTTTTATACCTCACTGCAAGCAGACCATATATTTCATATGCAGTAGAAGTGCAATACCCAGTTGTAATTCAGTCATTATCATTCAGTAAAAATCATTCAGTAATTTGTCACTCAGTAATTTACACTCATTAGTAATCATTCATCATTCATATTCAATCATGGTATTCACCGTTACTCATAGGAATTACGTGGCCTTTCTGAAGATTTCATACTTTTTGCCTATTGACAAATTAATTCACCTAGGAATAGAGTGTTTTATTCGCCTTAGAAAATTTTATTGACCACGGGAGAGGAAGTAGAGTATTTTAGCAATCTTCGCCTTCAATAAATTGGTAAATCACTTAATTCATATAAATCAAGAATAATTCGGATAAACCGAGGTGGATTCACAATCCTAGATTACTTCCCTATTTGATTTTCTTTCTTTGAGCAATCGATTTCATTATTTTTTTTCTTTTTTTTCTTTAATTATTACTTGCACCTCAAATTTCGAGTGTTCAAATAAAATTAGAATACGCATAAATCGGTAATTAGTGAGTCAGTCCTCGAGGGAACGATACTTTCTTGCCACTTTATTACTTGCTTACGACAACGTGCACTTGCGTTCACCAAATTTCGCAACAAGTTTTTGGTGCCGTTGCCGGGGACTGATTATTTTACTAATATCAATTTCAGTATTTCTAGTCTTAATTTGAACATTATTTTATTTTTGTGTAATTTTTTTTATTTGTTTTCCTTTCAGGAATTTCTGGTTAGTGCATGAGAAAATTCGGTAACGAAGGTCTATTACCTTTGGATACTGAACTCGAGCACACTCTTCGGAAAAACAAGAAGGAAAAGCGTGAGATACCAACAAAAGACACCATGGTCGATAACACAGAAAATCACGGAGTAGACAACCCTATTCAGCAAGCTCAACCGGCATTGGCACTCCGAGATTATGCAATGCCACAAATAATGCAAACTTTTGGGGGATTCAGCGTCCAACCATCCAAGCGAACAACTTCGAGATTAAGCCGACTATTATTCAGATGGTACAAGCAAGCCAATTTTGTGGACTGGAAAATGATGATCCCAATGCACACATCGCTTCATTTCTCGAGATTTGTGACACCTTCAAGAATAACGGTGTTACCGATGATGCTATTCGTCTGTGGCTTTTCCCTTTCTCTCTAAGGGACAAAGCCAAGTTTTGGTTGAATTCATTGCCGCCGGGCTCTATCACGACTTGGGCGGAACTAGCACAAGCCTTTCCGGATAAGTTCTTTCCACCATTGAAGACAGCGAGACTAAGGAACGAGATAACTACTTTCGGGCAATTTGATATGGAGTCGCTTCATGAATCTTGGGAGCGATACAAGGATTTGCTAAGGAGATGCCCACACCATGGCCTACTAGGTCGGGACGGACGTTCCAGAGGGGTCTGGGGACTCCAAGGAGTCTTCTTAGAATTGTTTAGAATTGTATAGATCATTCTAGATGATGGCATTCTTGTAAATACTTGGAATGGTAATGTTTTGTTGGTCATTTGCTAGACTAGGAGGATTAGTATAAATACCCCTCCTTGGGGCTCATTTGTAACTCACTCTTCAGAAATCTGATTTGCTACAGTGCAATAAGATAAAACCTTCCCCAAGCATTTCCTTACTTTCCTTCGTAGCAGTCTTGTTTATTAATAGGCTTACTACTTAGGCTTGAGACAACCTAAAAGTGCCGCACGGTGAGGAATTAGCGAGGCGCAAGTATAATCCCATGACAGTTGGTATCGGAGATAGGTTGAGACAACCAAGGCGGATTTTCGAAGATTGCTAGCTGATCGTGCAAGGAGGAAGATGGCACAATCATCCGACGTTACCCAACCCAACACTCAGGCCGAGAAGACCAAGAAGGGCAGAGACAAGTCTGTCGACTGGATTGCTGCCATGGACATCCAAGTGACTCGACCAAAGGAGGTCTATGATGAGGTTGCGAAGAGGGTGGATGACTTAGAAGAAGCTGGTGAGGAGCTGCACAACCATGTACTTTCTACTATCAATGCTTGTGAGGGGGACATGAACCAAGAATTGGCCGATTTTCGGGCTATGATCTTGGCCATGCAAGAGGGCATGGAGGTTCTCAAGACGGAGATGGCAACAGTGAAGAGGGCGATTGCCAATGGAGAACATGTGGGTGCGACACCCGCACGAATTGACATCCCAAGGCCTGGGAAGTTCAACGGATCGAGAAATGCCAAGGAGATTGACAATTTCTTATGGAACCTGGAGCAGTACTTTAGTGCCTCAAACATTCGAGATGATGACACCAAGTTGCGGACGGCGCCCTTGTACTTAGCCGACACAGCCGTACTATGGTGGCGGACCAAGCAGGCTGAGATTGAGAGCGTTGCATGCAGGATGGATTCCTGGGAAGACTTCAAGGCCGAATTGAAGAAGCAATTCTATCCCGAGAATGTAGAGTTCGAGGCTCGGGGCATGCTAAAGAGAGTTAGCCACACCCGTACGATCAAAGACTATGTCAAGGAGTTCCAAGAAATTGTACTGGAGATACCAAGTTTGACGGCGACCGACAAGCTGTTTGCATTTATGGACGGACTCAAGCCTTTCGCAAGGCAAGAGTTGGAAAGGCGCAATGTTCAGGACGTGGCGACTGCCATTGCTGTGGCCGAGGGATTAAGGGAGTTGAAAACCAGTGATAAGCCGAGTACTTTCCGCACAAATAAAGGCAAAGGTGGGGGAGACCGCCCATCAAGGTTCAGGCCAAACAAATACTCGGGCAAGCAACCAGTGGACGAGAACGATAAGCCGAGAGGTTGTCACATTTGCCATAGTACCTCTCACATGAAGTACGATTACCCATTTCAGAGGAAGAAGGTCGCAGCCATTCAAGAGACCACGGAGACCGAGGTTGCGGATGGTGCGCACATGGGCTCATTAAGTTTGCTCAATGCTGTCAAAGTCGTTGTGGAGCCGGCGAAGGGACCCAGAAAGGGGTCTATGTTCGTGGATGCCTTGATCGGAGGCACACACATCAAATCCTTAGTGGATACAGGAGCTACGCACAACTTCATGTGGGACGGCGTAGCCAAAGCATTACGACTCACCGTCACTCCAACAAATGGATCGATCAAGACAGTGAACACCCATGCTAAACCGGTGACCGGCGACGCACGAGGAGTGAAAGCAAAGATAGGTGACTGGCAGGGACTGATCACCTTCACTGTAGTGACCATCGATGACTACGATTTAGTTCTTGGGTTACAATAGTTCGATCAGGTACGGGCTTGCATTCTTCCATTTTCAGATTCCTTAGTCATTTTGGACTCCGACAGGACACAGACCATTCCGGCCAAGAGGGAAGCAAAGGGAACAAGCACCCCTTCAGCCATACAACTTAGACGAGGACTTCGGAAGCAGGAAGAGACCTTCGCTGCATTTTACGTTCCTGATCATGGAGACAATATTGAAGGGAAGGATGTACCAAAGGAAGTTCAAGCCATTTTGGAGGAGTTCCAGGACGTGATGCCCGCGGAACTACCTAAGAAGTTGCTGCCCAGACCGGATGTGGACCACAAAATTGAACTTATTTCCGATGCGAAACCACCTTCGAGGACACCTTATAGGATATCACCACCGGAACTTAAGGAGCTGCAGAAGCAATTGAAAGAGTTGTTGGATTCCAAGATGATCCAACCATCCAAATCTCCTTATGGATCCCTCGTTTTGTTCCAGAAGAAGCATGATGGATCCTTACGTATGTGCGTGGACTATAAGGCACTCAACAAACTGACGGTTCGCAACAAGTATCCCATTCCACTCATTGGAGAGCTGTTTGACCAACTGGGAGGTGACAAATACTTTTCAAAGATCGACCTAAGATCCGGATATTGGCAGGTCCGGATAGCCGAAGGAGATGAACCCAAGACCGCTATGGCGACCAGGTATGGTTTGTTTGATTTTCTTGTGATGCCGTTCAGGCTTACAAACGCCCCAGCGACCTTTTGCACACTGATGAACAAGGTATTTCAACCATACATAGACAAGTTTGTTGTCGTTTATTTGGATGATATTGTCATTTACTCATCATCGATGGAGGAGCATGTAGAACACTTGCGACAGGTGTTCCGGGCATTGTGGGACAACGAACTTTATGCAAAGTTGGAGAAGTGCTCATTCGCCCAACAGGAAGTGACTTTTCTAGGGCACCGTATCAAGGATGGCCGCATAATGATGGACGAGGCCAAAGTGAAAGCCGTTCGAGATTGGGAGCCGCCGACCAACGTAACCCAACTCTGATCATTTTTGGGACTCGTGATCTACTACCGGAAGTTCATCGAGGGATACTCTCGGATAGCAGCACCATTAACGGACCTACTGAAGAAAGACCACAAATGGGAGTGGACGGATAAGTGCCGAGAGGCCTTTGAGCGACTCAAAGGCGAAGTGACGAAACAGCCAGTTCTTGCCTTGCCAGACCATGCCAAGGCATATGAGGTTCATACTGATGCATCTGATTATGCCATCGGAGGAGTATTGATGCAGCTAGGGCATCCCGTTGCCTATGAGAGCAGAAAATTGAATGACACCGAGAGACGGTACTCGGTGCATGAGAAGGAAATGACCACCGTGGTACATTGCCTTAGATCTTGGAGGCATTATTTACTTGGGAGCAAGTTAGTGGTACGAACAGATAACGTAGCCACAAGTTATTTTCAAACTCAGAAGAAGCTCACGCCAAAACAAGTAAGATGGCAGGAATTTCTAGCTGAGTTCGATTATACCCTGGAGTATAAGCCTGGAGTACTTAACCGATTAGACAATGCATTAAGCCGGAAGGCCGAGCTTGCAGCCTTGACCAAGGCCGAGGGAAGCATCAAGGACCGCATACGCAAGGGACTGAGGCAGGACCCTTTCGCAGGAAACATCATGGAGCTTGCCAGGAGCGGAAAGACAAGACGGTTCTGGGAATGATACGAGCTACTCTTTACCAAAGGCAATCGTTTGTACGTGCCCAAATGGGGGAACTTACGGAGGGACATCATGAAGGAATGCCACGATACACTATGGGCTGGACATCCAGGTATGCACCGTACAATGGCTTTAATTGACAATTCCTACTTTTGGCCCAGGATGCATGAGGACGTTGAGGCATACATCCGGACATGTCTTGTATGTCAACAAGAAAAGGTGGAGCAACAACAACCTAGTGGACTACTTCAACCATTACCCATACCGGAACACCCTTTTGAAAGCATTTCAATGGACTTTATTACGGCTTTGCCTAAATCGGATGGGTATAGGTCAATCATAGTTGTGGTGGACAGGTTCTCAAAATACGCAACCTTTATTCCAGCACCGGCAGACATAACGGCTCTGGAGACGGCCAAGTTATTCTTAAAGCATGTGGTAAAACATTGGGGCATTCCAAGGACAATCGTGAGTGACCGAGACCCACGTTTCACAGGGAAGTTTTGGTGTGGACTTTTCAAGCTATTGGGCTCAAATTTAGCATTCTCAACAAGTTTCCACCCACAGACGGATGGGCAGACAGAATGAGTTAACGCACTGCTTGAGTGCTACTTGCGACACTATGTTAGTGCCAATCAGCGGGATTGGGCCAAACTCTTAGACACGACCCAATTCTCATACAATTTGCAGAAGAGTGAATCAATCGGACGCAGTCCATTCGAGCTTGCCACAGGGAGACAACCGGCGACAACGAATAACATTTCCACCGGATACTCGGGACAGAGTCCCGCAGCATATACCTTTGCTAGTCATTACAGGAGGAATCGGACTTGGCTCGAGCATCATTAGACAAGGCAGTCAAGAAGATGAAGAAATGGGCCGATCTCAAGCGACGAGCGGTCGAGTTCAATGAAGGTGACTTAGTTATGGTGAAACTTCTCCCGCAGCAATTTAAAGCATTTCGGGCTGTGTATAAGGGACTTATCCGAAGATACGAGGGACCCTACAAAATCGAGCGGCGTGTTGGGACAGTTTCATATCGAGTGGAACTACTGCCGAAGATAAAGATACACCCGGTCTTTCATGTTAGTCAGCTGAAGACTTACCATCAGGACATGGATGATCAGGGCCGAGCTCAGTCACATCGAGCACTTACTGCCATGATTACTTCCTTCGACAAGGAAGTAGCCGAGATCATTTCACATTGGGACGTTCGACGAAGGGGCGTTGCCCCATACACCCAATACTTTATGCATTGGAAGGGAATCCCAGACGCTGAAAATAGCTGGGAACACAAGGATCACCTATGGCAATTCCGGCAGAAGATCGAAGAATATCGGGACAGCATCGTGCCGAGGACGGTCACGACTTTGGTGGGGGAGAATGTCACGCCCCATCTTAAGGCAGCAGGCATCAAGCAGCATCTGGCCGAAGCCGGGCAGACAGGCGCGCAGCAGGGCCGCGCGCGTACATGGACCGTGCCAAGCTCACAGAGGCCTACCCCCTATAATAGGCTTAGACGGAAAAAGCCTTGTGACAGCAGTAGACATTAAAAGGCGGAGGAACCCACTCTTCAGAAAGAAGGCCTTAGAAGCTTCAAGATGGAGACCAATCAATTCCAGAAGGTCAAAGAGGGTTCCAGAAGGTCAGAATCGGGTCGGATTGCTACGGGCCGAATCGGGCCTTGTCCAGGCCGGGCCGGGACACTTCGGGCCGGGTCAGGCCGGACGTTCCAGAGGGGTCTGTGGACTCCAAGGAGTCTTCTTAGAATTGTTTAGATCATTATAGATGATGGCATTCTTGTAAATACTAGGAATAGTAATGTTTTGTTGGTCATTTGCTAAACTAGGAGGATTAGTATAAATACCCCTCCTTGGGGCTCATTTGTAACTCACTCTTGAGAAATCTGATTTGCTACAGTGCAATAAGATAAAACCTTCCCCAAGCATTTCCTTACTTTCCTTCCTAGCAGTCTTGTTTATTAATAGGCTTACTACTTAGGCTTGAGACAACCTAAGAGTGCCGCACAGTGAGGACTTAGCGAGGCGCAAGTATAATCCCGTGACATTACGCCCATAAGTTTGGCCGGGTACGGCCATATCGATCGAGTTATGCCCGTAAGGTGTATGGGTACGGCCGTATGGATGCCGGCAGGTGTTTTGGATGAGGGCGAGATACGCCCATAAGTCAGGTGCGGGTACGGCCGTATGGTTGTCGGCAGTTTCTGGATGAAGCCGAGTTACGGCCGTATGAGCTGGCTGGTTACGGCTGTACGAGCTGGCTGGTTACGGCCGTAAGGCCGTTGACTTAGGATGTTATGGCCGTAAGTAGGCCGAGTTACGGTCGTAACTTTCGGCAGTTTATAAGGGATTGGACGGGACTTTTTACTCATTTTTCTCATTTCTTCAACCTTGTTCCGAGAGAGAGAGAGCTTGAGGGAGAGATTTTCCATCATCAATCACTTGGGTGTTAGATTTTCATCATCTTCATTCGTTTGGGAAGCTTGGATACTCGATTTGACTCATGTTCATCGGATCGAAGTGTTTGGATCTTCAAGAGGTAATTTCTTCAACATCTTAGATTTAGATTTTGTGTTGAGATATGATGTTTTGGACGTTATAATCATGTTGTATGAAGAGATATACATATGATTATGAGTTTGTATAAATATTCATTAGATTATTGAAGGATTATTCAAGAACACTTTGAATATTGAGTTGGATTTGGGGGTTTTCGATTAATTATTGTTGAAATCACGAATTTGGATATTCATATTGAATTATCGTATTGAAGATGTTTTGTTGGTTTGAAACACTTCTTGGGGATTTGATGTTGGTATAATTGAGGGTTGGTTGAAAACAATCGTAGATTAACCACAACGTGTTCGATATAATGCCCCAATGAACTTGGTTTAGTCGTATCGACGTTTTGAGTTAGTTATACTCGTGTTTGATTTGTGTGTTGAACTGGATTGGTGGTAATTGTGTTATTCAAGGTTGTTCGAGCGACCGACATCTCATTTAGGACGTTGTTCATGGAAGGACTTTGTTCACCGGTGTTGAGTAAGTTAATTCTTACTCGGTTAAAAGGATATTCATTCCTTTTGTTGTTGTTGATTCATAATCATAACTCATTCATCATTGTATTAACCGTATTGAGACTTGTAATTGTCGAATAATCACTTCATTCACGGGGAACGACGGTTCCAATCATTTCATTGAGCTATCAATCACTTCACTATTATTTTCATCTCGGTGAGTCATTCTTGACTTTGTCGGATTATTATTAATTGATATTCATTATGGTCATTCTCGTTCATATGACCTTCTGGGTTCATATTGTGTGGCCGGGTGCGGATGTGCGGAATTTTTAGTCGAGCACGCGATGGTCATGTATTGGGTCACCGATACATTGGACTGTGCACACAGTAACGATTACCTCCGTGAGACTAATTAGGTACAAGGACGGGTGTGTCCGGTCATTCATCTTGTACACTTGCACAGAACATAACGGGCGTACTATGATGCTCCTCTTCAACTTAATTCATAGCTAAGGATATTTCATAACTATAGATATATCATGATTGTGTATTTTCAACGCTTAAGGATTGTTGTTCTGTGTAACTGACCCCGTTGGGGAATGTTGTTTTTCAGGTCATGGCAAGGCAAAAGCACGGGAAGAGCATGTTGACGGTGAGGAGTCCCAGTGATACTAGTAGGGGCCCCCAGTCTTTTCAGTCATTCTTGTTTTTCTTCATTGTATTTCCGTTTGAGATGTTTATTTATTCAGGGTGGTGTATTTTATCTTCATATAAAATATACTAGTATTCTGTATTGTCCTGGTGTATTGTACTTAAACTCCTCATCGGAGTATTTGGCAATATAATGTGGTTCGGTACTACAATTATATTATTTAATTCATCAGTTTTCATTCGCCTGGTGGGTCCCAGTCGGGGGTCCACGACACTGTAATACCCGCCTATTTTGGGGTGTTACATGGAGGAGGACCACGATATCCCAATTATCTTGGGAAGACCATTTTTGGCAACCGGCCGAACTTTGATCGATGTGGAAAAAGGGAAGCTTACTCTACGAGTTCAAGAGGAGCAAGTAACGTTCAATATCTTTCGATCCTTAAAATATCCTAGTGATGCAGAAGATTGTTTCCAAGTTGACGTCATTAACTCGTGTGTAAGTAGAGCCTTTCGAGAGAATTATCCATCCGATCCATTGGAGTCCGTTTTAGTTGGATCTGCTTCCGAATTAAATTCAGAGCATGTAGCCTATGTACGACACATGGATGCTCCCCACCATTTTTCACTCGTCGACCGTGTGAGGAGCTCGGAAGTTCACCAACTCGACCCATCCCATCAATTGAGAAACCCCCAAAGCTGGAACTCAAGCAGCTGCCAACTCATTTAAAATATGCATTTTTGGGACCCGACGAGTCCTTGCCAGTCATTCTTTCGGCCACTTTAGCGGGGGATCAAGAGGAGAAATTATTGAGGGTTCTGAGGGAGTACAAATCTGCCCTTGGATGGTCTATTGCGGATATTAAGGGAATCAGCCCGTCCATTTTCATGCACAAAATTTTGATGGAGGAAGACTACAAATCATCTGTGGAGCATCAACGCCGTTTAAATCAAAATATGAAAGAGGTGGTAAAAGTCGAGGTTTTAAAACTCCTCGACGCAGGTATGATCTTTCCTATTTCTGGTAGCAAGTGGGTAAGTCCGGTCCAAGTTGTGTCAAAGAAGGGTGGGATAACGGTTATTCAAAATGATAATAATGAATTAATTCCCACTAGGATTGTCATGGGGTGGCGTATGTGCATAGATTATAGGAAATTAAATAAAGCCACTAGAAAAGACCATTTCCTTTTACCTTTTATTGATCAAATGTTAGATAGATTAGCTGGACACGATTTCTATTTCTTTCTTGATGGTTATTCTGGGTATAATCCGATTTATATAGCCCCAGAAGACCAAGAAAAGACGGCGTTTACATGCCCTTACGGCATTTTCGCTTATAGGCGCATGCCTTTTGGTTTATGTAATGCGCCGGCCACTTTTCAACGGTGTATGATGACTATTTTTTCTGACATGGTAGAGCATTGCATTGAAAATTTTATGGATGATTTTTCTGTTTTCGGTGATTCGTTTTATATGTGTCTGCAGAACTTGCAGAAAGTCCTAAAAAGATGCGAATAAACAAATTTGGTCTTGAACTGGGAGAAGTGCATTTTATGGTCCAGGAGGGCATTGTACTTGGCCACCGAATATCCTCCCATGGAATCGAAGTTGAACGGGCAAAAATTAAAACAATTGAGAAGATGCCTCCGCCTACTTCGGTAAAAGGGATAAGGAGTTTTTTGGGACATGCCGGTTTTTACCGCCGGTTTATTAAGGATTTTCCGAAGATCACGAAGCCGTTGTGCAATTTTCTCATGATGGATGTTCCATTTAATTTTGACTAGTCGTGTACAGAAAGTTTTGATCTATTGAAGAAAGCTCTAAGCACCGCCCTGGTAATAGTCGCTCCCGACTGGGACCTCCCATTCGAATTTATGTGGGATACTAGTGATTTTGCCATTGGGGCTCTTTTGGGACAGAGACGAGGGAAGGTGTTCCACGTCGTGTATTATGCAAGCCGAACTCTTGACGACGCCCAAAGAAATTATGCCACAACGGAAAAAGAATTGTTGGCGGTGATCTTTGCTTTTGATAAATTTCGGGCGTATTTGTTGAGGACAAAAGTAGTGGTGTGGACCGACCATTCGGCGATCAAATACCTTTTAGAGAAGAAGGATGCTAAACCAAGGTTGATTAGGTGGGTGCTTCTCCTTCAAGAATTCAACTTGGAAATTCGGGACAAAAAGGGGACTGAGAATGTTATTGCCGATCATCTTTCATGATTAGAGAATTCTCTTGAGAAGGGGGAAAGTCATCCACAAATTGTGGAAACCTTTCCCGATGAACAGCTCTACAAGTTGGGTTCGCAACACGCACCTTGGTACGCTGATCTAGTGAACTTTCTGGCGAGCAAAATAATTCCGAATGATCTCTCGCGTCATCAAAAGAAGAAGCTAATTTCAGATGCCAAGTATTATTTGTGGGACGATCCTTTTCTGTTTAAAAGATGCCCTAATCAAATCATTCGCAGATGTGTTCCAGATGAGGAAATCCGCAGTGTGCTGAATCAGTGTCATGCATCACCCTACGGTGGGCATTTTAGTGGAAATAGAACAGCAGCAAAGGTCTTACAATCGGTGTTCTATTGGCCGTCATTATTCAAAGATGCTCACTCCTCTGTGTCCACGTGTGATCGGTGTCAACGGACGGGAAACATCTCAAAACGACATGAAATTCCATTGAACACCATACTTGAGGTTGAATTGTTCGATGTATGGGGGATCGACTTCATGGGTCCATTTCCTCCATCAAATAAGAATCTCTATATTCTAGTAGCAATGGACTACGTCTCAAAGTGGGTCGAAGCAGTGGCACTACCAACGAATGGGTCCAATGTCGTAATCAAATTTATAAAAAAAATATATATTCACGCGTTTTGGGACTCCACGTGCTATTATCAACGATGGTGGCTCACACTTCGACAACAAATTCCTTGATGGGGTCTCGAGAAAATACGGAGTCACTCATCGTGTTGCTACAGCCTACCATCCCCAGACGAGCGGTCAAGTCGAGATATCAAATCGAGAGCTAAAGTGGATCTTAGAAAAAATAGTCAGCTCGTCTCGAAAAGATTGGTCCGTTAAACTCGATGATGCACTTTGGGCATACCGTACTGCGTATAAAACACCTATCGGGATGTCTCCTTACAGATTGGTTTATTGGAAAACTTGTCATTTGCCAGTAGAGATGGAACATCGTGCATACTGGGCGATAAAGAAATTGAATTTTGATCTTAAATCTGCTGGTGAAAAGCGTTGTTTGGAGTTGAACAAGCTGGAGGAAATTCGCCATGATGCGTACGAAAATGCGAAGCTTTATAAGGAACGAACAAATATTTGGCATGATAAGCACATCACACATCGAGAGTTCATCCCGGGTCAAGAGGTGTTGTTGTTTAATTCTCGCTTAAGGTTATTCCCCGGGAAATTTCGTTTACGATGTTCGTGACCGTTTACAGTAGTACAAGTATTCCCACACGGAGCAGTGCAAGTACAAAAAGATGACCGTAAATTTAAAGTCAATGGGCAGCAGTTGAAGGCCTACTTGGGTAATCCAATAGACGCGTAGAAGAAGAGCGTCGTCTTATCCACTGCCGGATGAATGCTAGAAAAGTCCGGCTGAAGACTATAAACTTAGCGCTTCTCGGGAGGCAACTCGAGTATTAGTTATAGATTTTTATTTTTCAGTGTTTTCATGCATTTTAGGAGTCTGAATTTTTTCGTCATTTTGCTTGGATATACTTATCTCTCACGTTCTAGGTGTTTTCCGTTGAAAAATATGTGCAGGAATCTCCCCAGGGAAAAATTCAGCAATGGGCCGCGGCACAATGATTGTGAGCCGCGGCACACACAAGTCGAACAAAAAGGTCTAACCTTCATGTACTATGCGCCGCGGCACAACCTTACTGAGCCGCGGCACACTAGACCCCTGAGCCGCGGCACAATTATACTGAGACGCGGCATGAAAAATGCCCCAGAAACGCCCAGGAAACTGTACTCCGTGCCGCGGCATGGACCAAATAAGCCGCGGCACACTTACACTACGAGCCGCGGCACCCGTACGCTGAGCCGCGGCACACGGCGATATAACAAAAATGCCCGGGCAGGCTGTACTCTGGGCCGCGGCTCACTTAAGCTGTGCCGCGGCCCCTGTTGCGAAGTTGAAATGCCCAGGCCTCCTTCATATACTCGATCGGCCGACACAAATAGGTAAGTTTCCCTCCCTTCTTCGCACAGCGCTCGGACGACCTCTACTAAATTTTTCTTCTTCTTACCTTCTTCAATCCAAAGTAAGGTAACTCTCATCTCTGAATCTTAATTGCAACATAGAATTAAAAGTGAGGTAATGTTCCTCATTCATGATTGAATATGTTGTTAGTTTTCTTAAAAAGTTCTATCAAAGTTGAGTTGGAATATGGTGATGATTGATTGATTGTTGATGTTATTTGTTGATTATCTATGGATTGTAGATGTTATTTGTTGTTTTGTCATGACTATCGATTGATGTTGTTATTATTGGGGATTGGATTAAGCCATTGTCATTCTTACTCTTCATTTAAACCCATGTATACTAGGTGTATGGTAAAATGCGTCAATGAAATTTTTTTAGCCAAATGTTTTCAATTTATATGCAACGAATTTGATTATCAGATTTCATTGTACCCCAACCCTTGCATCATGTTTAAACTTAAAGCTCAGCCTTAATTTACTCTTACGATGAGCAAGCTCATTCGACTCTATAATCACGTTCCGCGTATCTTAAGTCGAGAGTGGTGTAGTTTTCCTTAAAAGTTGTGTAATTTCCTGTGTTTATTTTTTTTCAGGAACCTCGCCATGGCTAGAAAAAGGAAGATAAATACGAGTGCTAGAACACAATCATCCCTCACAAGAGGGGAGACATCACAAAGCCGAGCCGATTTGGAATCTCACGAGTTCCCCGATCCGGACATTCACAAAATATTCAACGAGAAAATCCGACCTCGACCAATAATCCCAGAGCGTGGATTCACTCCCGCCCCCCAGGACGGTGAGCATTTGACGATGATCAACGAGATGGGATGGACTCATTTCACTGTGCCTCCCGAGCCGGCTGTGATCTCTATCGCCCAGGAGTTTTACGCCAGTGCTCTATTGCGACATATTCGGGCAGGGCAGATGATGGGGCAATCAGATACTCGGACTCAGGTCGTCGTCCGAGGCCAAACTGTGGATTTTTCGGTTACCGCCATTCGGAGACTATACGAGCTGCCAGTGGTGGACAAGACGGCGTATACGAGGATTATGAGTAGCCTCACAAGGGAGGCTCTGCTTGAGGCACTCACACAGCCCCGGGGTCTTCAACCTTCTATTTTAAGAGTTCGCGCCTCAGTCGGCTCGGGCGAGCCTGGTTATACTTCCTCTGTGCACGAGTCGATCCTACCTCGCAGATCCGCTCGGTCTTACTCTCTCGTGACCGACTACTATATGCTATCACTGCCGGACTCAGATTCGATGTGGCCCCTCATCTGGTCTGATCTATCCTTTAGTGCATTCAAGGAGGGGCCAAGATGGGGCTGAAGCACCCCTCTCTCTTTTGCGCTCTATGCCGCCAGTCGGGCATGACTTGGTCGGATGATGAGCCAACACTAGCACCCCAGGGTCCGATAGATCATCGCATTATTTCTCACTTTGACCAGTGGGGTGGAGTGCCGGCACATGCTCGGGGACGAGGATTTCTTCTTGACGAGCCACATGAGCAGTCCCTCGAGCCTTTTCTTCTGACACATGAGCAAACGGAGTCCAGCCCGCCGCCCGAGAGAGAGCACCTTCAGGCGATGTTCGATAGCCTGAGAGAGGAGATGCGAAGAGAGAGAGAGTCATCTAGCTGCTGTGGGAGAGGATATGAGGAGAGTTTCAGAGAGCCATCTAGCTGCTTTGAGAGAGGAGATGCGAACAGAGAGAGAGAGCCTCCTCGCAGCTGTCCGGGAGGAGATGAGAGAGCAGGCCCACTGGACTAATCGACGGGAGAAGAGACGCTTGGCGGCGAGGGATGCTTACCACCAGGACTACATTTCTGTGTGGACGAGCCATATACTGCACCCGGACGGGCCCTTCATCCCACCAGTTAGGCCATCTACACCACCCTCCTCGCCGGACGAGGCCGGCACCAGTTCCTGAGCTGACATTAGGGGAGTACTTGACCTTTTCTCTTATTGCATATTACTATCTGTTTCCATTGAGGTCAATGTACGTCCTAAGTTTGGGGGGGTTTACTTTCAGTTACGTTTTACTTATTCGTAGTTATTTACGCTAGCCTTGCTTGTCTTGATTTTATTTGCATTCGTGGATTTTACGTGCTTCATTGTGTAAAACTGATGATATGATACTGATTTCTTTTTGAAGAAACGATTGAGTTTTGGTCGAGTTTTCAGTCAGCGATATCTGTTTCCGTTGAGTATTCATTTAGGTCTGAAATTGCTCGTTATTGTAGAAATCTTAGCGTATAAGAAAGGAGAGAAACGTGTTTTCAAATCTCCGTCTATACGTTTGGTTACATTTTTCACGTAGCTAGTCATCCAATAACATGAGTCTTGTTGGCACTCAAATTGAGTTTAGAGACGGACAGTCTTTCCTAAAAAGTCGAGATATTATACATGTTCTAGGATGGGAAGTCTAGTAACCGGGGGTATTCACGTGACCGGTTGTTTACTCTCACGTAAAATGACAACCCTGAATAGACTAATGTTTTAGAAATATCGCATTACCGATGATGGAAAGCCTAGTAACTGGGGGTATTCACTTGACCAATTGTTTACTCTCGCGTAAAACAGCAACCTTGACGTGTGGGAATAGCTATTCGAGTTTTTTCTCCGCTGTAGAGGGGGACTTAGTAACTAGAAGCATCCATGTGCCCCATGAGTGTCTTTTACGTCAACCGGTTCCCCAATACATGAGAATGGAAATCCACCCTAGGGATATTCCGATGAAACATCCCGAGAGCCGAAACCTAGTGGTTAACTCGAATCATTATAATGATTACACATAAGGGAATGTTGTCCGAAGATTATTTTTCACGATGAAACTCTTGATTTTTTGCCACTAGACTATGGGACTGGGCAAGTTGGCTTGTTTAATCTAACCCTTCATATTGGCGGTCGGTTAAATTCACGCTTGTTAATCTTTGAGCTTGATTTTCTTCATGAACGATTGATTAGCACTAAAAATGGTTACTTTGTGGAATCAGTATCCTTGATGTGACTCACTATTACGGTACTCGTATTATTCCTTGAGATTTTCAGGGTAGTATTGATTCACGATGGATTTGCACGATCATTCACGATACTTCTTATTTAAAATTGATTTTTTTTGCTTGAGGACAAGCAAAGGCTCAAGTTTGGGGGTATTTGTTAGGCGTATTTTTATGCGCTTATTTATCATTATTTTATATCCATTTTAAGTCTAAATATGCATAAATGAGCCTTTGATGCACTATCTTTATATGTTTTGAAGAAAATTGGAGTCCGGAAGCCTAAACGACGAAAAACGGGCGAAAACGACAAATTCTGGTCAGGGGTCGCGGCACAATGAAGATGAGCCGCGGAAAACGGACGGCACAGCAAGGCGGCGAATGCACTATACCGGGGGCCGCGGCACGAAGATGCTGAGCCGCGGCGCATGAAGAAAATTTGCGCCCAGGCATAGGGCGCTGAACATTAGGGGCTGCGGCATGCACTTACTCAGCCGCGGCCCGCGGGGCGGTAATGATGATTTTGCCGCATTTCTGAGCCATTTCTGAAGCCCGTTTTCGACCTAATTCGCGGACGCGTTTTGGAGACTAATGGTGGTTATAAATAGGGATTAAAAGGTCTGAAGATAGATCATCGAGGAAAAGGAGAAAACACCAAGGAGCAGAGAGCGGAAGCTAGAGAACGGAGGAATCCAAGTTCTTCGACTGTGTTTGATTTCTATTATGCTTTCTTTAATTCTTTGTGTATTCTTATTTTCTAGCATGTCGGGCTAGAACCCTATTCTAGGATTTTGATGAAACCGAGGTTTTGACGAATTAACTTTTGATTTTACATTATTAAAATATATTTCCCTTTCTTATTGATTTTTCGCAATTGTTTTAATTACTGTCAATTATGTAGCCTATGATTGATTTGTTTTGATTACGCAACTCGAATCGGGAGATGAGGGTTGGTAGGAAAATTGGCGAGAAACATTTTATCTTGTGAGATAGGAATATACTCATAGGAATTACGTGGCCTTTCTGAAGATTTCATACTTTTTGCCTATTGACGAATTAATTCACCTAGGAATAGAGTGTTTTATTCGCCTTAGAAAATTTTATTGACCTCGGGAGAGGCAGTAGAGTATTTTAGCAATCTTCGTCTTCAATAAATTGGGTAATCACTTAATTCATATAAATCAAGAGTAATCCAAATAAACCGAGGTGGATTCACAATCCTAGATTACTTTCCTATTTGATTTTCTTTCTTTGAACAATCGATTTCATTATTTTTTTTTCTCTTTTTTCTTTAATTATTACTTGCACCTCCAATTTCGATTGTTTAAATAAAATTAGAATACGCATAAATTGGTAATTAGTGAGTCAGTCCTCGAGGGAACGATACTTTCTTACCACTTTATTACTTGCTTACGACAACGTGCACTTGCGTTCACCAAATTTCGCAACAACATGCATCACAGAAAGATTCCTTCTTGAATACTTCTTGTGGAAGTCCTCTGACCAGCTTCTGAGAACTAATCTTGTTGATGGATTTGAAATTTAGGTGACATAGTCTCTTGTGCCACAACCATCCATTCTCAGCTATTATCTTAGATAGAAAACATGTATTAGGGGTTCCTGTGTTCCAATCTATCATATAGACATCCCTCCATCTGAATCCTTGTAGGTTCACTTCTCCAGATAAGATATCTATCACCATGCATTTCCAAATGGTGAAGATTATTAGATTCTTCTCATCACAAAACTGACTTATGCTCAAAAGATTATACTTGAGTCCTTTGACATAATGAACTTTGGATATGGTGATACTTCCTCTGTGCAGCTCTCCAAAACCTTTGGTCTGACCTCTAGAGCTATCTCTAAAGGTTACATCTGGACATTTTTCTTTGGTATAATTTGTCAACACCTTCTTGTTCCCGGTCATGTGCCTTGAGCATCCAGAATCTATAAACCATTCTTCACCTCCAATGTTTGAATTTGTGGAGATGTGGTAGTAGTCCTTCCACCTTTTCTGCAATTCAAACAAGCAGAAATTTAGGTGCCCAAATCTGTGTGGATCCTCGGGGGTTAGTTGGTTTCCTAGAGAATTGGTTTCACCTGGGATTGTGAAATTTGTTGTTATTATCCCTAAAAGGTTTGTAAGGTCTGTGTTTATATCTTCTGTTAGGATTATGTACCGGATATGCCTCATAAAATTGATGGTGGGGCCATGCCTAAATCTTGGCCGAGACCATTTATTAAATCTTTGAGGTCTCCACACCTGTTCTTTTTGAAAATTAGGATACCCTTGAGGTTTCCATTTGCCCCTCCCATTTTGAAATCTGTTTTTGGGGAGTCTTTGATAATAATGGGTGTAATACCCGCAATTTCGGATTTCGGTGATTTTTATTTTTTCGGCGGGAGCCCATTTTGACAAGTCTCTCGTGATCGTTTCGTCATTCCGAGAGTATTTAATTCTGCACTTTTTGTCATCCGAGTTTGTTTCGGTATTGTCTTGTTGAGTTCCGTGTTCTTAAGCGGTTTTTCCCGCACTTGAGTTTGTTCTTGTGAATCTCGCCCGGAACTATTGTTTCAAATTTCTCGTAATTTCATTTAATGTTATTATTTATGTTTCAAGCTTTGGATTGGTGTTTCGATCGTGTAACATATATTTCAGACGTTTTGGGCCATTTTCGTAATTTTCCAAAGTTTGGGGTAATTACTTTCCGTTGTCGAATTTTGAGCCTTCGAGTGGTCGGAATCGTGTGTTCTCTTAGTGCTCAAATTCGTCTTTGAGAGTACGTCGTAACCGTATCTTCGATTCATATTCAGGTTCGGGTTTCAGGGTCGTCCGGGCCGTCGGAATTGGTCCCGGCCGAGTCATGGCCGGGCAGGTTGGGCCCAGGCCAGCCCTGGCCGAGTTACGGCCGGAAGGGCTCGGCAGTTACGTACGTAAGGCCGGTTACGTACGTAAGCCTTGGCCGGTTACATACGTAACACTGCCGGCATTTTTGGGCAGGAGACTCGGCCATGGCCGGTTACGGCCGTGAGCCATGGCCGATTACGTACGTAAGGCGGCCGGCAGGCAGCCTATTTAAGGCCCTGTAGACGGCTTTTTCATCATTTTCCTCAGTCGTTTTCTTCCCTTCTGCGGCTGGAGGTGTGTTGATCATGGAGAGATGTTGTTGGACAATCAATCCATGAAGTCTTGGAGTTCATATCATCAATCATCCACCCTATAACATCCTTCGATCGAGCGAATCAGGTCAGATTTTCTAGAAATCTAGTTTTGGGGAATTTGAGTATTTTGATTGTTTTCACCCCCAAGACGATCAAGGCATATTACAACGCCGTGGACCCCACACTGTGGAATCCAACAGACTAACGTACCAAAATGACATCCGATGAAGACATACAACCATTAACAAAACAACCATTCACAATTCACGACATCCAAACCAAAATAGGAATACGACAATACAAATCCGTTCCCCAAAAAGGGGACACAACATAAATAAATTCAACAAGAAGTACTCGAGTACTTAAACAGATGACATAATAAGTAAACGACAAAACAGAACACCAACAGATGACCACTGAACAGTATCATGCTTGCCCATCATCCTCATACGGCGCGAATGCTCGCTTATCTCCAAGACCTGTACCTGAAATACAAAAGTATTTCCCCCATTTAAGGGGTTAGCGACAACTGCTAGTGCTACATTCTAATCAAAAGAATATATGTGCCAAAATCATTTATATTCCAGAATATTTACGGGGCACAAGCACAAAACACATTTCTCCAACAAAACAATTCAAAGTTAACCGTTGGTACGAGACTCACGGCCACCGTACCCCGCAGAGCCCCGTCGGACATCCCTGGGTGGTTAACCATAGTTCATGATACGCATACACACGGCAATACGTATCCCTAGAGGCCCCGTCGGACCGTCCCTAGGTGAACATACACATATCCATCTACACAACCACGAATAGCCATAATTCAAATACTAGAACAGGTAAATAAATGTAAAGTACTTGCCTTTGAGACATCTCCAACGAAATGGGGACGAACAACGACTACGAATGATCCGGATGGAAAACGACGGTTCGTAAATGAAGGATCAATATAACTCAGTCCTAACGGACAACACTAATCGAATGGAATACACCCATAACCCCGATTACAATTCATGACAATAAATGTTCAATCGATATGGGCGAGGGTTTACACAAATTCTCCCCGTATCAACAATTTACGGATTAAACTCGAGGAAAACGGATTGGGAATCACCCAATAACAACAATCGGTAAGGAATTTCGTAACATACATGAACAATTCGGAATCGATCACGAAAAACCCAAAAAAAACCCAAATTAGACAAGTTTAGGGTTCATGAAGAAAATACCTCGGATTCGGACGATGGAGGATGATTACGTTGATGATGATATGTTAGCACGAACCTACGGTGATGGAATACGAAGAATTCTACGATCAAAACTAGAGGGAATCACCATCTAGAGTCGCCCGGTGAAGAAAACGAAAGAAAAGAATGAAAACTCTTGTTCTGACTTGCCCGCTGATCTAATTAAAACGCATAGTTAGCGCACGCTAAGTATCACAAGGTAGCGCGCACTAACGGGGCTATAAACAGTCCAGTAGGTACTGCCCGACGTCGCTAGTGTGCGCTAGACATGCTTAGCGCGCGCTAAATACCACTCGATGGCGCACGCTGACAATAACGAGTTAGCGTATGCTAACTGCACATAGATAGCGCACGTAAGGTAACAAGGGGTAGCATGCACTACCCACACAGCAGTTCAGTACTGTCCAGATCAGTACGCTGCTGCCGAAGGTACGAAACTCGAAACGCACGAGAAGGCCAGAATCCATAAATACGAACACGAAATATACAAGGCGACAGAGCTAAGCACTGAAAGAAAATATAATTCCGACTACCGGGGAATTCGAAATACAACAAAGAAGATGAAGTTCCCTAAACTTATAGGAAATTACAAAAATAGCCCAAGTGCCCGAAAATCACGATACGACGTCGGAGTTACAAACCGAAAGTCTCAACACGACCAACTCAGCCATACGAACTTGCACAAACCAAGAAACAATGAAAACGAACGAGTTTTACGAGAATCGAGCGTTCACATGGCAAACAAGTCATAAAATGAAATTACGTGAAAACATTACTAAAACTCGTCCAAATAGAAAAACTCCAAGAATAAAGTAGATTCAAAATGTAAAAACGGTTACAAGCGAGTCGATAAAAGTAGACATGCACTAAAAATGGAAACTGCTAAAAATGAAAAGGTACGGATATTACATTCTCCCCCTCTAAAATAAAGTTTTGTCCCGAAACTTAAGAATCAAAAAGTTCGGGGTGCCTCGAATGCATATCCTCCTCTAACTTCCACGTCGCTTCTTCTACTTCGTGCCTCGACCATTGCACCTTAACCAAAGGACTGGTTTTGTGCCTTAATTGCTTGTCTCAACGCTCCAAAATCCTGACGGGCCTCTCCTCAAACGTAACATCCTTCTCGATCTCCACGTCTCCGAAATCAATAATGTGGGACGGGTCCGGAACGTACTTCCTCAACTGGGAGACATGAAATACGCTATGAACATGACTCAACGACGAAGGCAAAGCCAAACGGTATGCCAGATCACCGACTCTCTCCAATATCTCGAAAGGCCCAATATACCTCGGGCTGAGCTTCCCCTTTTTCCCAAAACGGAAAACTCCCTTCAATGAAGACACTCTCAACAGAACATGATCTCCCACCGCAAACTCCAAAGGTCGACGACTAACATCCGCATAGGACTTTTTTCGACTCTGAGCTGCCAACATTATCATTCTAATCAACTCAACTTTCTCCCTCATGTCTAACACAAGATTTGGCTCGGTGCCAACTAGATCAGATGGCTTATCCCAACATATCGGTGATCGGCAGCGTCGGCCATAAAGCGCCTCATACGGTGCCATCTTAATCGTCGTGTGCCAACTATTATTATAAGTAAATTCAATCAAGGCCAGATGCTCCTCCTAGTCACTACTCCAGTCTAACGCACAAGCGCGCAACATATCCTCGAACGTCTGAATGGTACGCTCGGACTGTCCATCGGTCAGACGGTGGAAAGATATACTCAAACGCAAATGTGTCCCCAATGCCCTATGTACCGCCTGCCAGAAGTGCGATACAAACCGGCCGTCTCTATCCGAAATAATAGACTTCGGCATACCATGAAGTGTCACTATCTGCGCGATAAAAATACGAGCCAATTTTTTTGGACCCCAAGTATCCTTGATGCCCAGAAAATGTGCCGACTTAGTCAGTCGGTCTATGATCACCCATACCATATTCATTCCGGTCTTCCTCCTCGGCAAGTTCGTGACAAAATCTATGGAGATATCCTCCCACTTTCATTCTGGGACGGGAAGTGGTTTCAACAACCCGGTTGGCCATTGATGCTCTATTTTGACTTGCTGACAAGTCAAACATTTAGACACAAACTGAACTACCTCATTATTCATGCCGTTCCACCAAAAATTTTTCCTCAAATCTTTATACATCTTACTCGAGCCCGGATGGACTGAGTAAGGCGACGCGTGAGCCTCTCTCATATTATTCTGCCTCAATTCCAAGTCGTTCGGAACACAAAGCCGACCTTGGAATCTCAACACACCATCCTCATGTATCACGAATCCCGGGGCTTTCCCCTTCACCACATTCTCTCGAAGTTGAACAAACACCGGGTCCTCGAACTGTCCCGACTTAATGTTGTCGACTAAAGACGAAGAAATCTCAAGGGTACGCAATTGACCGGAACTCTCTGGTAGCACAATATCAATGTTAAACCTCATAAACTCCCGCTGAAGTCCCGACTGAGCCGTAAGCAACTCAAGCGCCCGAAGCGATACCGATTTCCGGCTCAAGGCATCTGCCACCATATTTGCCTTGCCCGGATGATAGAGAATCTCGAGGTCGTAATCCTTAATCAACTCCAACCATCTCCGTTGTCGCATGTTAAGCTCTTTCTGCGTAAAAATGTATTTCAGGCTCTTGTGATCGGTGAAAATCTGACACGACGAGCCATACAAGTAATGACGCCAGATCTTCAACGTAAATACAACTGCGGCCAACTCAAGATCGTGTGTAGGGTAATTCAACTCATACGGTTTCAACTGAAGGGAAGCATAGGCAATCGTCCTCCAGTGCTGCATAAGTACACATCCGAGCCCTTGGCCCGAAGCATCACTAAAAACTGAGAAACCCTCGTTACCACTCGGTAATGCCAAAACAGGAGCGGTCGTCAACCGCTTCTTCAACTCCTCAAAACTATGCTGCCTCTCATCGGTCCACACAAACTTCTCTGACTTCTGTAACAACTGAGTCAGCGGTTGAGCGAGCTTAGAGAACCCCTCGACGAATCTACGGTAATATCTGGCCAAACCCAGAACATTACGGACCTCCTTCACGTTCTTGGGTGGCGCCCAATTCAACACTGCCTCTACTTTATGTGGATCCACACGAACACCCTCGGCCGAGATCACATGACCGAGAAACATAACCTCCCGTAACCAAAACTCACACTTTGAGAATTTCACAAAAAGATGCCGAGTTCTCAAAATATCTAACACGATATGCAAATGACGGGCATGCTCCTCCTCGTTCCTCGAGTAAATCAGGATGTCATCGATAAAAATGACTACAAACTTATCGAGGTACTCGATAAAGACTTTGTTCATAAGCTTCATGAACACAGCTGGAGCGTTGGTTAGCCCGAAAGGTATAACCACAAACTCGTAGTGACCATACCTCGTTCGAAAGGCCGTCTTCGGAATGTCGGAATCCTTCACTCGGAGCTGATAATACCCCGATCTCAAATCCATCTTTGAAAATATGGTCGCCCCTTGCAATTGGTCGAACAAATCATCAATCCTCGGGAGCGGATACTTGTTTTTGATAGTCACTTTGTTCAACTCTCGGTAGTCGATACACAAACGGAGCGACCCATCCATCTTCTTCACGAACAGGACCGGTGCACCCCAAGGCGAAGCGCTCGGTCGAATATACCCCATGTCTAGCAACTCCCCCAACTATTTCTTCAACTCAAGCATCTCGGCAGGCGCCATACGATATGGCGTCTTAGAAATCGGTGCTGCACCTGGCTCTAAATCGATGGTAAACTCAACTTCTCGGTCCGGCGGCAAACCCAGCAACTCGTCTGGAAAGACATCAGGATACTCACACACTACCGGAATAGACGAGAGCTCGACTGCACCTTCTCCCGATCTCAAAGCGTAACACCAATACCCCATGCAACCTCCTCGAAGAAGTCTCACCGCATTCAAAGCGCTGATCAAGAACCTATGACTACTCCGATTACGCCCCACAAAAGAATGCTCGGTACCGTCAGAGACTAACATCGAAACGGTTCTCATTCTATAGTTCATGATTGCCCCATGACGGTCCAGCCAATCCTCGGCTAGAATCAAATCCTCATCTCTAATATCTACCGCAATCAGATTAGAAGGCCAAACCCTCCCCGCGATACTCACTGGAAAATATCTAGTCTCACGATCCCCCACGATGATATCCCTACTAGGAAGTTTAACAACAAATGGTTCACATGCAACTAGGCAATCAACATGTAGACGACACACACAATCAATATATATGAAAGAATGCGTAGCACCAGAGTCGAATAATATGGAAACAGGATGGTCAAGGATGTGAACGGTACCTGTAGCCACTGTAACACCCCCAAAACCGTATGGGAATCTTACACGCCGTAGACCCTCTCCACAAGGATCTACCAGGCTAAACATCCATAAAAAACCATATGCTTGCCAGGCCAAGGTCAAACGATATAATAATACAGACCTTTAAGGTCACTTACACGTGAATACACAGACCGATGAGGTCACACAACTCAATCAACAAACTGACTTAAACAACATTACCCACACAGGGGTCGAAATGCAATGCAGCGGAAGACTGAAATCAACTCTGACAACACAACAAAAATCTAAACAACTCTCGACTCTTGATTAGTATCGCAGCTCGTCATCCACTTGTGCCGATCCTCTGACTGCTCCCCTGAACCTACATGTACCTGGACGCAGAACAGACATCCACCCCCGATTACTCGGGGGTTAGTAAAACTCCACTGTTTTACTAGTGCAAGTATCAAATCATACCAAAAGTAACGAGCAAACATTTATCAAGAATCAAACACAATAATCAAGTATCAAATTATTCTCGGGGGTTTTAATAAAGGTATTTAAGCTATGAAGCATTTCGAAAATAAGTTCATCACCTCAGAAATTTTGGAATTTTAAAATCTTTAAAACTCTGAGTCCTGGTTCACCAAACCTTTCAAAAGAAGAGTTGAGGGCTTTAACCCAAATCTCGTTTCATAAATCAGTAGTTCACAATATGGAAAAACATTTACTCAAAGCTTAGGACTCGGTCCAACATTCATTTTCATAAAAAATTTTCCTTTCAAAACTTTGATTTGAAAATAAGCATGTTCATGACACTGTGATCCACTGTCACGTGTCTCCGTAGGTTCAACAACCCGCACGGACTACACCACGCACAATTAAACAAACATAATTAATTCCGATATTGTGATCCACTATCACGTGTCTCCGTAGGTTCAACAACCCACACGGACTATTAACCAGACATAAGCAGTTCCGACACCGTGATCCACTGTCACGTGTCTCCGTAGGCTCAACAACCCACACGGACTATAGCAATCACAACAATCACACACACAGTCCTTACACCGTAGTCCACTGCCACGTGTCACCTTAAGCCCCGTCGAGCTCACCCGGTTGGACGTACTGTGTCCGAAACTCATGGTCTACTGCTATGCGTTATCGTAGGCCTCGTCAAACCAGCACGATTGGACCTCAGTACCTCACTAAGTTCTGACCCCGTAGTCCACTGCCACGAATCCTCGTAGGTCCCGTCGAACCAACACGAGTGAACTTAGCGGTCACACACATATTCACATTCACATTCACATTACATACGCCAATGAGCACAGTTAATCAATCACGTTGATCACCACAAAATCGTACATCACACGCACATAACACAATCTCAACACTCGCAACAACTATCATCAATCAACGACACACAACCAACATAACACACGATCGGTACACAATGCATTGCACAACCAAGTGTACAACCATCCCATATGTACGTCGCAATCCTGCATAAATGGCACAACACCTAACACGTATACCAATATTGTAACACCCCCAAGATATTCGAGGTGTATTACAGCGCCGTGGACCCCTACATGGGACCCACCAGGCTAACACAAGAAAACACCACTCGACTAACCATCTCGGTTAGCAAGGAAACAATTATTAACAACAAGAACATAAAACAACACGTCCGGCACAACCGGCATAATAAACATCAACCGACAAATACAGTAACTCCAACAAAGACCAATCACAATCTGAGAGGAAAAAGCCTAAGTACTCGCGAGTACAATCTATAAGTTTACAATTTGGAAAATATCCACATCAAAAGAGACAGTAGGAAATAACAAGACTCAATTGCACATGTCAACAACCTTGGCCGACATCCTCGTACCATCCAGTAGCCGCTCATCCGGTGAACATAACCTGAAATCCATAACAAGAATTTCCCCGACAACGGGTCCCCAAAGGGGTTAGCAATTACGCTAGTACAAGTATTCAAGGCAAACCAATCGCTTACACATTTCATAGTACATGCACCAATATCATTTCAAAAACCAAAACCAGACATGTCTTTTCCGGAAAACATACAGTCCACAATTGGCCTTGAGAACAGGGCGGCAGCATACATTCTCACTCGAGGCCTCATAGGGACCCTACCGAGTTGGCTACAATTACAGAAAAACAAAACTACGCACACGCTATGCCGTGAGAACAGGCGGCGAGATACATTCTCACTCGAGGCCTCACAAGGACCCTAACGAGTTGGCTAGCGGTACGAAACTCGTGAAATCCAGGGCGGCAGCATAGATTTCCCTCCTTGACCCCGTCGGGCCAACACAAGGTGAGCAAATTACACACAATATACATTACCATTTCACGTTAAGCATAAAGGTTTCCAAAAAACTTGCCTTGAATTATTGACGACGCAACGAACGGAAAGGAAGGTCACCGACGAACGCTAGGAACCAATGAAACCGAACCTAACGATTCGAAGAATACAATCACAACCATTTCTAAATGAATACGGAATTGTAATACACCCGAAAACCCGCCTACGATTCATGTATATTCGTATATAAACAACAATTAGGGCGGACCACAACCAAACCCTCTCGATTCTGTAAAAACCACGAAATATACCATGAATCCGTATTGAAACTAAGAATACCGACAAGATTAATCATATTCCCAAAACAAGAATAGTATGGACAAGGTACTTGCCTCGAAATCACAATCGCAATGAGACGACGAATAGGACGTGGTCGAATAGCCCCGAACGCTCGAACACCATCAAGAACGCGATAGCACCACGAATATTACGAGAATAACACTACACGAATCATCAATCACCAACGGGATTCAACATCGGAATCCTCGAACACCTATAAACCTCCGGAAGGAACAATAACACATGGTTACGACGAGAATCAAGGCCAAAACAACGGAAATCCCAACAAACTATCGAAGGGAAAACTCATTGGGACATTTAATCGAACACTAAATGTTCAATAATTCCCAAGAACACTCGAATCGTCAATCGAGTTAAACAAACTTGATATATGGATATACAACCCATAGAACATGATTAATAACATCATACTACACCAATCGATGTATCAAAATCTGATTAGAAACGAAATCAAGAACAATTTCTCCAAAAAGTCAACTTGAAGGATAATCAAGAAATATACCTTGATTCGGATGAAGGATTCACGTAGAGGTCGAAAATCTACAACAAGACTTGAGGAGGATGATCTCTACAAGTTTTGGAGCATTCAAATCGCCCAAAATCGCCATCAAATCGCCTAAGATGAAGGAGGAAGAAGAGAGGAGAGAAAATGAAGTTTTTCTCCTCGCAAATCTGCTAAAAAACGCAGAAAAAGCCCGTGTGCCGCGGCACAGGATGAGTGTGCTGCGGCCCAGGGCCAATAAAAACGCCCAGGAATTAGCTTAGTGCCGCGGCACAGCCTGAGTGTGCCGCGGCACACGGTACAGCCCCCTTCAACACCAAAAAGGCACACCGTGCAGTCTCGGCTATTTCGACCATAACTCCTTCGTCTGGACTCCGATTGACTCACCGTTTAAACCACTGGAAAGCTAACTTGATGCTCTATAATGTTGCAAAGATTCAGAATTTTTGGAGTTTCCAAGAATTAATGGTGACTTTACAAAGTCGAACTCCCACGTGAAAAAGTCGATTAAGGACACGGAACTCAACAAAACGACACCGAAACGAACTCGGATGACAAAAAGTGCAGAATTAATCATTCTCGGAATGACGAAACGGTCATGATAGTTTTGTCAAAACGAACTTCCTACGAAAAAAGAAAATTACCGAAATTCGAAATTGCGGATATTACATTCTACCCTCCTTAAAAGAAGTTTCGTCCCGAAACTTAAAACAAGTAGGGGGAAGCAATATACCCGCCAGGAAAACTCGACGAGATACACAAAAATAGAAAACTCGCGCTAAACGGCGAAACGCTGCAAGAAACGCAAAGAGACCTACGGAGTGAAAACACGCTCCACGACGACCAACACAACGTCGCCGTTAGGGATACAATAAAACCAACAAATGACAAGCGTCATCAAACGGATAATATAGCCAAGTCAATTATCCGAAAATCACAAAACACAACGAACGAAAGTCAGTATGATTGACCGCCCAACGGTACATCAATCGAAACGCGAGCCAATCGAACTAATACGGAATTCCACCGCCCAAGGGTTGGAAGATCAAAAACGAGACTAATTTCCCAAACTTAAGGGAATTAGGAAGGAGCCTGAATGCTCAACGATCACGAAACGAGGACAAAAACCGAACAAACAAACGACCGAACCACAACGGTCGAGACAACAAAAAGCGAACAATCATGTTCGAATCACGAAGAATCAATAAAATTCAAACAACAACTCCAAGGTTCACATCTCGACTCGAGACAATATATGATCCGGTGAAAACAACAACGTATGCATTTACATAAGATCCACATGAAAGGGAATAGAAATTGAAAAGTCACAACGACAAACAAGTTATTCCGAAATGATGCCACACTCGTTCGATAAACAAAAACAAGGGGCAGGACAAGCTCAGAAATGTCAACGAACATAAATGAGTCGACAAAGTAGAATATACAGAAGTTCAAAATCCGATCCCTTCGAATAAAAGGACTAGTAGAACCAAATGATGGTACGTCCGCACAAGGGTCACAAGAATCGAACCGAATTCGGAAAAGTCACAGCGATAACCGGTCGACTCAAAATCGATTACGGCTCGTTCGAACTATGAAACCAAGATACGAACAAGTTTAGAAGGAATCAATGAACACGAGCGAATCGATAGACAGGAGAACGAGAAGATATAGAAGTCAAAATAGTACGGGTATTACCTTTGACCTCGCTCCCGAAACTCACAACAACGGAACCAAGGTAACAATATAACAAGCAATCGACACGACGCGGAACAATCACCGATGCACACAATCATACCAACCCGATCTCTAACGGCTCGCATATATGCGATAACGCATAAACCGCTACGAGGCGACAACATCCAATACCAATATCACACCCCTCGCAGAGGCTACCACGACAACTGTGTGGCGAACGACTCAACGCTCACACCACCAATTCAACAACAACTCGGGGGTTAACACCCTAACGAGAGCACGAACATCACACATATCTTCCCGGACCACAATTAGGAATGATAGGTTTTGAAAACAAAAACCATCTTTTGAAAATAATTTGCAGGCACCAGTTGATCTTGAGTATCATATATCAAAAAGTAGTACAAACATCGTCATCGAGACTAAAAAAAATCATCTTGCGTTTGATAAAAATGAAGACACCTTTCGTTAAATTAAAACTTTTCAGTTATATTCGACCTTCGGGTCTAAGCGAATACGTTTCTAAATCATTAGAAATATCTCAAAATATTTTGATCCTCAAAGTAGAATAATTTTGAAACATAGCGTGGCACTAGTAGGCATCTTGAAACCTTTGTGAGAAAATAATTTATTTTAAAAGTACGTCTCGAGGTTTATTTTCTAAGATACTCAAGGTTTTTCAGAAGTACAATAGGCCAGAATGCCCAAAATTCGCACGTATCAACATTCACTTAAACACATCATATCACACGCATCGAATCGCTCAAAATTACGACAATGATATACAATCCTCAGGATATGTTTAACAACATCGTTAAAACAACAATCGGTTTATCAAAACTGGATGGAAAACGATATCAAGAACAAAACTCCAAAAAGTCAACTCTAGGGATTCAAGAAAATACCCAGAGTAGGCGAAGAACAATGGATTAGATGATGTTAAAAATCATTTAGGATACTCCAAAACACCTTTGGATGGAAGAAAAATCAGCCCAGATGCGAAACCGAGTCGCTACGTCTCAAACTCATGGAGGAAGGAGAAGAAATGAAGAAAAATGCAACTTCTAGACTGGTGTCCAGTATTTATACTGGACACAATTAGCGTGCGCTAATCATTAAGGTTAGCGTGCGCTATCACGGCACCAAACAAAACTCCTGACCAAAAATACACTATTAGCGTGCGCTAACGAGAACTTCAGGCCCAGTCCAGTAGCTCTGGGCGCCACTGAACTACCGAGTAGCGTGCGCTATCCTCCTTAGCGTGCCACAACGCACTCTTGCGCGCGCTAGGCTGCAAAGCGTAGCGTGCGCTAACGACCCACGAGACAACAGAACACATCGGAAAAATTACAGGCCGTAAACATTTCTCACAAGAATTTACCAGGCTAAGCACAATTTCCCATGTCATTTCGAAAATGCTAAAAAGACCAATGACGGTAATATTTTTCCAAAGCTCACAAAATCATTTGTCAAACCATCATGAAATATTCAAGGCCAAAATGCCAAAACTTGATTCAAGGAATCGGTTTTACGAAATAAAACTCAATTTGCAAAATACCGAAAGCCGTTTTGAAAGAACTCACACAGCGGATAAAATGCGGTTCGAAAATACATCAGCAGTGACGACACTCCTCATATAAACCAAATACGAGAGTCTAATAAACACATATCGTGAAATCAAAATCCACAGAAGGATTCCATCATTCAACGACTAATCATACAAATAACTCGTGTCACGCGAGGCACAACACAAGGAAGGGAGTTTTAACATCCATAGGTCGCACGTAAGTGACGACCACCCCTCGATACTAATCACAACCAATGATCTCAAACGACGCGTCGCGATGCGACTAAGTCAGACAGAATTCGACGAGACAAAACTCAACAAACACAACTTGACTCGACAGCCTAGGTTTCCCCAGGCTAATCTGATTTTCAAAATCGTATACTCTAGTTATTCGAAAATAAAACCGATAAGTTAAAAATCTTTTTCAAGACCCTTTCAAATACGACAAGGGCTTAACAGCGGTGGCATTTTATAAAATATCCTAAAACACTTTTAAACACGACCTTTAAATACCGACTCAAGGTTTTATTTGAAAATACAAGGCTGGCTCGCCCAAATTCATGTCACTTTTCAAAAACCCACAATACGATCAAGTCTCAGAGATTTTCAAGCATGCACGCCGCATGTATTATTATTAATAGAAACACATTGGTTGTAAATAACAATAATTAGCCAAGTACCAACAATTCCCGGACACACTCATATCGACATTCAAAAATCACCGGATTCAAAGCGCAACTCGGAAATACCAATTCCAAGCATATGTCAAACTATCTCTTCAAGTTGAACAACGTAACCAAAGATCACCGATTTGGACGTATGTCGAAACCCGACTATGTGAGTTTCTCAACAAACTCGCCATCAATACCTATACCGAACATATCAATGTTCAAAACTTCTACATTATCCGCACCCTTCGGTGTCCAACTCATCGGTACATCCGGCTCAACATACATTTAATATATCGCAATTACCAAACACAGATTCCATCATACAACAAAAGACTAGAGAGTCAAGCCCTCTCACAATATACCACGGAGCAAAACTCGGATCTTTCGATCACCAACGATCTCACCAATGCTAGGAAGTTTAGCGATGGAAGGCTCGCAAAACGACAAACGGTCAAGCCCAGAACGGCGCACATACTCCAGAGAGACAAAGGACGGCGCAATACTAGAATCAAAAATACACAAACCGTATGGATCGAGAAACAACTCGACGATAAGTACGAGAGAGGCAATCACAGTTCAAGAAGTGGAATTTCAATACGAGAAAACAAGAGAATCGAGTAAGGAGAACTTACGAGCACTGGATGTACAGAGATGCCGGCAGCGGTGTGACAATGTGCAAAACAAAACACAACTAGACCCAAATAACCAACAAGCCTAGGTATCCATAAACCTAGAGTTCCGATACCATTTTCTGTAACACCCCCAAGATATTCGAGGTGTATTACAGCGCCGTGGACCCCTACATGGGACCCACCAGGCTAACACAAGAAAACACCACTCGACTAACCATCTCGGTTAGCAAGGAAACAATTATTAACAACAAGAACATAAAACAACACGTCCGGCACAACCGGCATAATAAACATCAACCGACAAATACAGTAACTCCAACAAAGACCAATCACAATCTGAGAGGAAAAAGCCTAAGTACTCGCGAGTACAATCTATAAGTTTATTACAGCGCCGTGGACCCCTACATGGGACCCACCAGGCTAACACAAGAAAACACCACTCGACTAACCATCTCGGTTAGCAAGGAAACAATTATTAACAACAAGAACATAAAACAACACGTCCGGCACAACCGGCATAATAAACATCAACCGACAAATACAGTAACTCCAACAAAGACCAATCACAATCTGAGAGGAAAAAGCCTAAGTACTCGCGAGTACAATCTATAAGTTTACAATTTGGAAAATATCCACATCAAAAGAGACAGTAGGAAATAACAAGACTCAATTGCACATGTCAACAACCTTGGCCGACATCCTCGTACCATCCCAGCGCCCGCTCATCTGTGTAACACCCCGAGATATTCGGAATAATTACAGCGCCGTAAACCCTTTAAGTAAGGATTTACAAGGCTAATTAAAAAGGAAAGTAAATATAAGACAATAATACTGCGGAAATTCAAGTTTGTGAAAACGTACAACTAGTTCAACGAGTAATTAATACAACCATATCGAATTAATATCAATAAGACACGCGTACTCGAGTACAGAAACCAAACCAAGAAAACAAATCTCCAATAACAATAAACATCACTGAACCCCTTCGTCGTCACGTCGGTACTGTGGCTGTTACCCTGCTCCTCGGCTACCTGAACATCAAAACAAATGTCCACCCCTGAAGGGGTTAGCAAAACGATGCTAGTACAAGTATCATATTAATCAATTCGAATATGCATCAACAGTACATAACAAGATACATCACACGGACTTCCGCTACCGGAATCCGACAATGCGAATCCACAAGATTCCATTACACAGCATGGGTATTCCAATGATCCAGCGCCCTCAGCATAGATCCCAAGATGATCCCGTCGGACCAACACGAGGTGGAAATAACCCGTCCAATGATCCAGCGCCCTCAGCCTAGATCCCAAGATGATCCCGTCGGACCAACACGAGGTGGACATCCGATCCAGCGCCCTCAGCATAGATCGTACAACGTATACAAACACAAATCATGCATAAACATATGCCAAATCATTATGTTCATCAACATGAACATATAATCACTATATAACGAATATCATGACAAATCAATGAAGTAAATCTCATGTTCAACAACATGAATTATCATACGCATGCTCCAAAAATACCAATATTAACATATCCTGATACTTGCCTCGAAGATGGCAAGAACGATATGCTTCAAAGATCTCGACACACTCGAAGGCCGCCTCCTTCGATCAACGTAACAAGCTCGAACCTTAACAAAAGGAACGATATACAAATCATCTCAAGTCGAACGATGGCCTAACAATTCGGTCTACGGCCGAAAAGCTCAAAATAGCCAATCTGCCTGGACTGCTTAGCGTGCGCTACGTACTCTACGTAACGTGCGCTAAGCAGGCCTGTTAGCGTACGCTATCATGTAAGACTAGCGTGCGCTAGTTATGAACTGATAGTTTGAACCGGCCGATACATAACGTACGCTATGTACGTTTTATACATTAACTGAACCCCAATAGCGCACGTTAACTCACATATGTTAGCGTGCGCTAACGTTGCATGGCAGAATACTGCAAACCGAAAACTCGGTTGAATAGTGAAGAACTCATGAATTCTACCGTGATAATACAAGTTATCCTCGGGCATATCATGCTAAAAAGGTTGTGGAAGTTTTAAGACTATGAAATACAAATATACGGATAGTCATCTTAATATCATAATCCATCTACGATCTTCAAGAAATAATCTAAGTTCCATCATCTCACGTTCCAAAACACATGATTCCAACGTGTACAACGTATCAACTGGGTAATATACGATTAATGATCATAAATTGATTTGAACATGCTTAGGAGTCCTTATAATAAGATGGTTCAAAGGTTCATTCGATAAAAAGTACCGATACGTCAAAAGTATCCTTCTAACATGTGATGACCGATTATAAACGAAATACTAGCTATCCAAACATGATTCAAACTTCCTTAGGAACATTACTAATCATTGGCGAAGAATCACCTACCTCAAAGTAGTGAAGAACACGGATGAAAATGAAGCAATCCAACACCGAAGGCTTGAACACCAATCTCCAATGATATATGATCTTCAATCTCGAACTAGGAGGTTGATACGAAGTGTTTAGGACGAAGGGAGTTATGCTCTAAGTGTAAAAGTTCGGTTTATGGGAGGAGAAGGACTGAAATCACGAATAGGATGCTGTCCTATTTATAATAAATGGCTATTAGCGCGCGCTAGTCCCTGCTCGTAGCGTGCGCTAACGGCGGTTTGACTAAACTGAAGTAGGCACTTAGCGTGCGCTATTCACATGTCTGTAGCGTGCGCTAAGGCGTTGACTTGGCTTTTCCCGAAAGCCGTCCAGATTCATTCGACACAATCCGACAAGGGTCCCCCGGCCAGATCTCACCTACCGCACGTCTCAATCATTTGACCACGCATAGCGTGCGCTAATGACACTCTGTAGCGTGCGCTATAAATCCACGTTAGCGTACGCTACCCGTAGCCTGTAGCGTGCGCTACATGCACCGAATTTCAACCTTTAAATCACATACACGAAATAATACGCTCGACAACATCGGATTATGAAATACGGAGAATAATACTCAGACAAAAGTACAATCATTACAATATCACAAGTTCCAATTACATAACAGAAATCTCGGGTATTACATCCTTCCTCCCTAAAAAGAAGTTTCGTCCCGAAACTTAGGATGAAAACAACTCCGGATATTTAGCCTTCATACCGTCCTCCGTTTCCCAAGTGGCCTCTTCGACTCCATGTCGTGACCATTGTACTTTAACCAAATGTATTGGTTTATTCCTCAATTGTTTGATCCGGCTCTCAAGTATCTTGATTGGTCTCTCCTCGAAGGTGCCATCATTAGCTATCTCGATCTCGTCGAAATCAATGACGTGGTGGGTCCGGTACATACTTCGCGATTGGGATACGTGAAACACATTGTGAGCATGACTCAGCGATGGCGGTAAGGCCAACCTGTATGCTAAATCCCCAACTCTCTCTAGGATCTCAAATGGTCCGATATATCTTGGACTTAGCTTACCTCTTCTCCCAAAGCGGAAAATCCCTCGTGTAGGAGACACCTTCAATAGTACGTGGTCCCAGTCGAACTCTAGAGGGCGGACGACGTACATCTGCATAAGACTTCATCGACTGCAGGCGATCAGCAGTCTTTCTCGAATCGAAGCTATCTTCTCTTGAGTCTGAATAATCAATTCCGGTTCCGTCCCGATCAAATCCGAAGAATCATCCCAACACAGGGGGGATCGGAATCTTCTCCCGTATAAATCTTCAAATGGGGCCATCTTAATAGAAGCATGCCAACTGTTATTATAGGTGAACTCGATCAAGGGCAAGTGGACTTCCCAATCAGTCGACCAATCTAATGCACAAGCTCTAAGCATGTCTTCTAATTACTGTAAAGTTCTTTGGTGACCATCCGTTTGGGGATGATAAGGCATGCTAAAGTTGAGCTCGATCCCCAAAGCCACGTGAAGCGCTTTCGGAAGTGTGACACGAAACGACCATCTCGATCCGAAATAATGGTCTTCGGCGTCCCGTGCAATCTGACTATCTCCGTAATAAATATTCGTGCCAATCTCTCGGGTCCCCATGTATCTTTAATTCCCAGGAAATGAGCCGACTTGGTTAGTCGATCAACTACAACCCAAATCATGTTCATTCCCGTTCTAGTCCTTGGCATACTAGTGATGAAATCCATCGAGATGTCCTCCCACTTCCATTCAGGGATCGAAAGCGGTTTTAACATCCCGGCAGGTCGCTGATGCTCAATCTTGACCTGTTGACAAGTCAAACACTTCGAAACGTACTCTGCTACGTCCTTCTTCATATTCCCCCACCAGAAGTTTTGTTTTAGATCCTTATACATCTTACTGCTGCCCGGGTGAATAGAATAGGGCGCGCTATGAGCTTCTTTCAGAATAGTCCGTCTCAAATCATCATCATCGGGAACGCAAAGTCGACTTTGAAATCTCAGAACTCCATCATCTTGTATCACGAATCCTGGGGCTTTTCCTTTCTTTACTTCATCACATAATCGAAGGATCAGAGAATCGTCCAACTGCTTGGACTTGATCTTCTCGACTAGTGATGAAGTCAGTTCCATCACATAGAGTTGCCCTTGGATTCCTGGTGCCCATACTTCAATCCCTTCGCGGATCAGTTCCCGTTGAATGCTGGTGCAGGCGTAAGAGCTTCCAACACTCGAAGAGAAAGCAGGTTCTGGCTCAACGCATCGGCTACTACATTTGCTTTCCCCGGATGATAGAGAATCTCTAGGTCGTAATCCTTGATCAATTCCAGCCACCTTCTCTGCCTCATGTTTAATTCTTTCTGACTGAAAATGTATTTGAGGCTCTTATGATCTGTAAAGATCTGACAATGAGTGTCGTACAAATAATGTCGCCAAATTTTCAAGGCAAAGACCACAGCTGCTAGCTCCAGATCATGAGTCGGATAATTAACTTTGTACGGTTTCAATTGTCGAGAGGCATAAGCAATCACTTTATCTTTCTGCATCAACACACAACCCAAGCCTTGATTTGAAGCGTCGCTGTATACCATGAATCCATCAGTTCCCTCTGGCAGTGCTAAAATAGGTGCTGTCGTCAGTCTCTTCTTAAGTTCATCAAAACCAGCCTGACATTTCCCATCCCACGTGAACTTTTGAGTTTTACCTAATGGTGAGTGAGCGGACGAGCAATTTTGGAAAATCCCTCTACAAAGCGGCGATAATATCCGGCCAAGTCCTAAGAAGCTTGGACTTCTTTCACGTTTTAGGGGCTTCCCATTCCAAGATTGCTTCGACTTTCTTCGGGTCCACTGAACTCCGTCGGATGATATCACATGCCCAAGGAAGGTTACTTCCTTAAGCCGAGTCGCATTTAGAAAGCTTAGCATACAGCTGTTCCTTTCTCAAGATGCTCAAAACCACACGTAAATGTTCAGCATGTTCCTCTGCGTCCCTCGAATATATCAAGATGTCGTCAATGAAGACGACCACAAATTTATCCAAGTATTCTAAGAATACCCGATTCATCAATTGCATGAATACCGCAGGAGCATTGGTAAGTCCAAATGGCATCACTACAAATTCATAATGCCGTCGGGACACAGCGAGACTTGGTACATCCGATTCCTTAATTCTTAACTGATGATATCCTGATCGCAAGTCAATCTTCGAGAATACCCTTGCCCCTTGCAGTTGATCAAACAAGTCGTCGATCCGAGGTATAGGATACTTATTCTTGATCGTCATTTTGTTAAGCTCCCTGTAATCAATACACAGTCGGAGGGATCCGTCTTTCTTCCGGACAAATAGAACGGGCGCTCCCCAAGGAGAAACGCTAGCTTGAATATAGCCCTTCTGTAACAATTCCTCCAGTTGCTTCTTGAGTTCATACATCTCGGTTGGCGCCATGCGGTATGGTGCCCTGGAAATAGTGGTTGTTCGAGGCTCTAATTCGATGGTGAATTCCACTTCTCTTTGCGGAGGTAACCCTGGTAGTTCGTCAGGAAATACATCTGAGAACTCATTCACAACTGAAATAGACGAGAGCTCTACTCCTTCCTCTTTCCTCATGGCATAACACCAAAGTCCATGACATCCCTGTTTCAGAAATTTTATGGCTTTCATTGCTTTGATCAATTTTCCCGAGCTTCCCGGTCTCCATCCTCGGAATAAGTGTTCAGACCCGTCATCAGCAATGATAGAAATGACTCTCTCTCGGTAATTCAGGATAGCTCCATAAAGGTTGAGCCAATCGTCTCCGAGAATTAAATCGTCACCGTAGATGTCAACAACAATGAGATTCGACGGCCAATCTTTCCCTCCTATAGATACTGGAAAATCTCTAGCCTCTAGGGTTCCCACAATTCTCTCTCCACTCGGCAATCCCACAATATACGGTTCACAATCAATTAAGCACGAGATTTTCAAACGATTTACACAGTTCAATGATACAAAAGAATGTGTAGCTCCGGAATCGAATAAAACACTAACTGGTTGCAAAAGGATCTGAATCGTACCTGATGCAACAGCGGTGTTCTGATCGTCAGATCTCCTCATTTCGTACAGGCGCGGAGGAACGGACCCAGCACTGGATGCCTCTCTCTTCCCAACGTTCTGCTGCTGAAATCCACTCTGCTGTGTCTGGTTCACACTCGTCTCCTTCGGGACTGAAGCTGGAGTGCGAGTACCAAAAGATCTAGTAGCGGCTCCACAGAAGGCCGCACGGTGCCCTTCTTGCCCACAATCGTAGCAAGTCACAGAAGATGCGGGGCAATCACGTCGAATATGCCCTGCTCGACCACAATTGTAGCATTTCTTTGATGCGTCCGAAACTGCTGATGTTGTCCGGAACTTCTTTCCGCCTTTAGAAGGATGTGGAGGTTTCCTAGCCGAATAAAAGGAAGACTGGCCCTTGCGGGCCCCACCACTCTTGTTTTCTGCAAAGCTGCCGGTCACCTTCTGCTTCTTTGCCTCTACTGATTTCTCCACCGCCGCCTCTTTCATGTCGTAGGCCAGCGCTTTGTCTTGATACTGTCGCAACGTAGTACACTCGAATCCGGACATGTACTGCTGAATCTCCGGCTTCATCCGCATATCAAAATGAAAAATCTTTTCTACCTCCGTTCTGACCAAGTGTCACACACAAGTCAGCTGATGATTAAAAGTTTTAATTATATCTGTCACAGATGCCTCCGAACTCTGTGGTGAGAAAAACTCTCGGATCTTTGCCTCTCTAACTGGACGAGGACAATACTGTGCTTCCATCATTAGTTTGAACTCCGTCCAATCCGCATTATGATTCTCGGGTCGAATAGCCTCCCACCAATCAAAGGCCTCCCCAGTCAGAAAATACTGGGCAATTGGAACCTTCCGGTCCTCGGGACAGTTAAGACCCGCGAATATCTTCTCCAACTCCTTGAGCCAGTGATCCCAAGTAAGTGCCTCAGCAGATCCGTCAAACTTTGGCGGGTGCAATTTAACCACCTCACCAAGACATCTGTCTCCCCGGTTATCCTCGTGGTGCTGCTGTCCCATCGCCGTCTGCATGCGATCAACGACCTGAGAGAACTGGTTTATTTGCGCCACCACCTGTTGAAGCACTCCCGGTGTGTTAGGATTTGCGTCATCATTCGCTGATCCTTGCTGCCCTCCAGAATGGGAATCGGTTCGACTAGCCGATATTTCGGGGGTAGTTGCGGAATCCTCATGTCTCATGTTACCACGTCTGCGTCCACGACCGCGTCCGCGTCCACGTCCTCCTCTCAACATACTGTAAACGTAATTTCTCAATATCCAGAACAAATTATTTGAAATAAAGTCCGTCAATACTCACAAAACAGTAATTAAGTAAAACGGTAGTATAAGAGATTAAGAGACTTACAGCCACGGTCCACATGACGACTTCGGCTGAACAGTGATGTTACAAACGACCCGTAAATCAAATAACGTAAACAGACCCAAATAAAACCCGACTGCCAAGATATCCATGAATCTTAGCTCCGATACCATATTCTGTAACACCCCGAGATATTCGGAATAATTACAGCGCCGTAAACACTTTAAGTAAGGATTTACAAGGCTAATTAAAAAGGAAAGTAAATATAAGACAATAATACTGCGGAAATTCAAGTTTGTGAAAAGCATCTGCTGGTTCAACGAGTAATTAATACAACCATATCGAATTAATATCAATAAGACACGCGTACTCGAGTACAGAAACCAAACCAAGAAAACAAATCTCCAATAACAATAAACATCACTGAACCCCTTCGTCGTCACGTCGGTACAGTGGCTGTTTCCCTGCTCCTCGGCTACCTGAACATCAAAACAAATGTCCACCCCCGAAGGGGTTAGCAAAACGATGCTAGTACAAGTATCATATTAATCAATTCGAATATGCATCAACAGTACATAACAAGATACATCACACGGACTTCCGCTACCAGAATCCGACAATGCGAATCCACAAGATTCCATTACACAGCATGGGTATTCCAATGATCCAGCGCCCTCAGCATAGATCCCAAGATGATCCCGTCGGACCAAAACGAGGTGGAAATAACCTGTCCAATGATCCAGCGCCCTCAGCCTAGATCCCAAGATGATCCCGTCGGACCAACACGAGGTGGACATCCGATCCAGCGCCCTCAGCATAGATCGTACAACGTATACAAACATAACTCATGCATAAACATATGCCAAATCATTATGTTCATCAACATGAGCATATAATCACTATATAACGAATATCATGACAAATCAACGAAGTAAATCTCATGTTCAACAAGATGAATTATCATACGCATGCTCCAAAAATACCAATATTAACATATCCTGATACTTGCCTCAAAATGGCAAGAACGATATGCTTCAAAGATCTCGACACACTCGAAGGCCGCCTCCTTCGATCAACATAACAAGCTCGAACCTTAACAAAAGGAACGATATACAAATCATCTCAAGTCGAACGATGGCCTAACAATTCGGTCTACGGCCGAAAAGCTCAAAATAGCCAATCTGCCTGGACTGCTTAGCGTGCGCTACGTACTCTACGTAACGTGCGCTAAGCAGGCCTGTTAGCGTACGCTATCGTGTAAGACTAGCGTGCGCTAGTTATGGCCAGCGGTTTGAACGGTCGATACATAACGTACGCTACGTACGTTTTATACGTTAACTGAACCCCGATAGCGCACGTTAACTCACATATGTTAGCGTGCGCTAACGTTGCATGGCAGAATACTGCAAACCGAAAACTGGGTTGAATAGTGAAGAACTCATGAATTCTACCGTGATAATACAAGTTATCCTCGGGCATATCATGCTAAAAAGTTTGTGGAAGTTTTAAGATTATGAAATACAAATATACGGATAGTCATCTTAATATCATAATCCATCTACGATCTTCAAGAAATAATCTAAGTTCCATCATCTCACGTTCCAAAACACATGATTCCAACGTGTACAACGTATCAACTGGGTAATATCCGATTACTGATCATAAATCGATTTGAACATGCTTAGGAGTCCTTATAATAAGATGGTTCAAAGGTTCATTCGATAAAAAGTACCGATACGTCAAAAGTATCCTTCTAACATGTGATGACCGATTATAAACGAAATACTAGCTATCCAAACATGATTCAAACTTCCTTAGGAACATTACTAATCATTGGCGAAGAATCACCTACCTCAAAGTAGTGAAGAACACGGATGAAAATGAAGCAATCCAACACCGAAGGCTTGAACACCAATCTCCAATGATATATGATCTTCAATCTCGAACTAGGAGGTTGATACGAAGTGTTTAGGACGAAGGGAGTTATGCTCTAAGTGTAAGAGTTCGGTTTATGGGAGGAGAAGGACTGAAATCACGAATAGGATGCTGTCCTATTTATAATAAATGGCTATTAGCGCGCGCTAGTCCCTGCTCGTAGCGTGCGCTAACGGCGGTTTGACTAAACTGAAGTAGGCACTTAGCGTGCGCTATTCACATGTCTGTAGCGTGCGCTAAGGCGTTGACTTGGCTTTTCCCGAAAGCCGTCCAGATTCATTCGACACAATCCGACAAGGGTCCCCCGGCCAGATCTCACCTACCGCACGTCTCAATCAATTTGACCACGCATAGCGTGCGCTAATGACACTCTGTAGCGTGCGCTATAAATCCACGTTAGCGTACGCTACCCGTAGCCTGTAGCGTGCGCTACATGCACCGAATTTCAACCTTTAAATCACATACACGAAATAATACGCTCAACAACATCGGATTATGAAATACGGAGAATAATACTCAGACAAAAGTACAATCATTACAATATCACAAGTTCCAATTACATAACAGAAATCTCGGGTATTACATCCTTCCTCCCTAAAAAGAAGTTTCGTCCCGAAACTTAGGATGAAAACAACTCCGGATATTTAGCCTTCATACCGTCCTCCGTTTCCCAAGTGGCCTCTTCGACTCCATGTCGTGACCATTGTACTTTAACCAAATGTATTGGTTTATTCCTCAATTGTTTGATCCGGCTCTCAAGTATCTTGATTGGTCTCTCTTCGAAGGTGCCATCATTAGCTATCTCGATCTCGTCGAAATCAATGACGTGACTGGGGTCCGGTACATACTTCCGCAGTTGGGATACGTGAAACACATTGTGAACATGACTCAGCGATGGCGGTAAGGCCAACCTGTATGCTAAATCCCCAACTCTCTCTAGGATCTCAAATGGTCCGATATATCTTGGACTTAGCTTACCTCTTCTCCCAAAGCGGAAAATCCCTCGTGTAGGAGACACCTTCAATAGTACGTGGTCCCCAGCGTCGAACTCTAGAGGGCGACGACGTACATCTGCATAAGACTTCTGTCGACTCTGGGCAGTCAACAGTCTTTCTCGAATCGAAGCTATCTTCTCTTGAGTCTGAATAATCAATTCCGGTTCCGTCCCGATCAAATCCGAAGAATCATCCCAACACAGGGGGGATCGGCATCTTCTCCCGTATAAAGCTTCAAATGGGGCCATCTTAATAGAAGCATGCCAACTGTTATTATAGGTGATCTCGATCAAGGGCAAGTGGACTTCCCAATCAGTCGACCAATCTAATGCACAAGCTCTAAGCATGTCTTCTACTGTATGTATAGTTCTTTCAGACTGACCATCCGTTTGGGGATGATAAGCTGTGCTAAAGTTGAGCTCAGTCCCCAAAGCCACAGTGAATCGCTTTCGGAAGTGTGACACGAAACGACCATCTCGATCCGAAATAATGGTCTTCGGCGTCCCGTGCAATCTGACTATTTCCGTAATAAATATTCGTGCCAATATCTCGGGTCCCCATGTATCTTTAATTCCCAGGAAATGAGCCGACTTGGTTAGTCGATCAACTAGCTTAGTGCCGCGGCACAGCCTGAGTGTGCCGCGGCTGCAGTGCTGACCCCTTCAACACGAAAAGGCACTGTATGCGGTCTCGGATATTTCGACCATAACTCCTTCGTCTGGACTCCGATTGACTCATCGTTTGAACCATTGGAAAGCTAACTTGATGCTCTATAATGTTGCAAAGATTCAGAATTTTTGGAGTTTCCAAGAATTAATGGTGACTTTACAAAGTCGAACTCCCACGTGAAAAAGTCGATTAAGGACACGGAACTCAACAAAACGACACCGAAACGAACTCGGATGACAAAAAGTGCAGAATTAATCATTCTCGGAATGACGAAACGGTTATGATAGTGTTGTCAAAACGAACTTCCTACGAAAAAAGAAAATTACCGAAATTCGAAATTGCGGATATTACAAATATAACACTATTATCACAAAGCCTTCAAATTGCGGAATACACAACCAATTGAAACGGAACATATTTACGAAGGCAAGCAAAATCATCATAAATCTCATACGTGATTACTAGTCGCAAGATACAAGTCGTATAATAAGATACTTGCCTCAATAATCGTTACCGAATACCCCGAAGAACACGGTTCGACCGGGAAGCTTGTACCACGAAGAAGACAACGAACGAAAGGTTCCGACTCGAGTTCTTTGCAAGGAATCTGACCTTAACATCATACCATCAATAAATTAACGAACGAACGAGGAAGGATAATCGTAGAACGCTCGAATCCTCAGTGTGACATTTTATCAAACACCTTCAAGGCGTCGATAAGATACTCAATAAAACGACAAATCCGCGGCAATCTAACCGTGGAACAACACGAAATTCGACATAATATAGCTTAAGAATCCTCAATCAATCACTATTCTGAGTTAAAATGGATTAAACGGACAAATCGAACAAAATCCCCAAAACTAGATTTTAAGAAAACTTACCCTGATTCGGTCGATCGGAGCAAGTTATGGAAGGATTAATCGATGTTATAAACTCAAGAACTTCATGGATTGGTAGTTGAACAACATGTATTCGACTCCTCCAGGATTCCAGCCGTGGAGAGGAAGAAAGAAGTGAGAAAAAAATGAGTGAAACCGGACTGCTCTGCCATATTTATACCCCTGCCGAACATGGCGCAGCAAATGGCCCAGACCAGCGCCGTGTTTACCGCCGTGTTGCGGGTCAGTGCGTGACCTGACCAACACGGCACAACACCCGGCGCAAGACGCCTGCGCGTGTGTGTCTCGGCCGTATCCGACACGGCGCATCACCCGATGCAAATCTTGCGCGGGTTCTCGGCCGTGTCTCGGCAGACTTGCTGGTCCTGGCCGACCCGGCACAAGACCCGGCGCTCGGCAACGCCGTTTTCAGCGCCGTTTCGCACAGGTCCGGACAGCAACCTCCAGTTGCAAAATGATTCCGACACAAACCCAATATTACGACAGAACCACAACGACGATCTGAACGACCCCGAAACCCGAACCTGAATACGAATCGAAGATACGTTTACAAAGTACTTGCGAAGACGAATCTAAGAGCTAAGAGAACACACGATTCCGATCGCCCGAAGTGTCGGAATTCGACAACGGAAGTAATTACCCCAAACATTGGGAAATTATGAAAACGGCCCAAAACGTCCGAAATACACGGTACACGATCGAAACACCAAACCAAAGCTCGAAACATGAATAATAACATTAAATGAACTTACGAGAAACTCGAAACAACAGTTTCGGATGAGATTTGCAAGAATCGAACTAAGTGCGGAAAAGTCGTTAAGAAACACGGAACTCAACAAAACAATACCGAAACGAACTCGGATGATAAAAAGTGCAGAATTAATCATTCTCAGAATGATGAAATGGTCACGAGCGAGTCGTCAACACGGGCTCTCGCCGAAAAAAAAGAAAATTACCGAAATCTGAAATTGCGGATATTACATTCTACCCTCCTTAAAAGAAGTTTCGTCCCGAAACTTAAATCAAGTAGGGAGAATCAATATCCCACCACGAAAACTCAACGAGATACACAAGAACCAAAAAAATCGCGCCCAACGGCGAAATGTTACAAGCAACGCAAAGGAATATACGGCGTGAAAATACGCTCCACGACGACCAATACAACGCCACCGGTAGAGACATAATAAAATAAAACCAACAAGTGACAAGTGTCATCAAACAGATAATACAATCAAGTCAATTATCCGAACAATCACAAAACACAACGAACGAAAATCAATACGATTGACCAACCCGACGGTACATCAATCAAAATGCGAGCCAATCGCTGAACAAATATGGAATTCCACCACCCAAAGGTTGGAAGATCGAAAATGAGACTAATTTCCCGAACTTAAGGGAATTACGAAGGAGTCTGAATGTTCAACAATCACGAAACGAGATCAACAAAAACCAAACAATCAAACGATCGAACCACAACGATCGAGACAACAAAAATCGAACAATCATGTTCGAATCACGAAGAACAATAAAATTCAAACAACAACTCCAAGGTTCACATCTCGACTCGAGACAATATATGATCCGGTGAAAACAACAAGATGTGCATTCATATAAGATCCACAGGAAAGGGAATAGCAATTGAAAAGTCACAAAGACAAACGAGTTATTCCGAAACAATACCACACTCGTTCGATCAACAAAAGCAAGGGGCAGGACAAGCTCATAAAATTTCAACGAACATAAACGAGTCGATAGAGTCGAAAATACATAAGTTCAAAATCCGATCCACTGTGAATAAAAGAACTAGTAGAACCAAAAGATGTTACTTCCGAACAAGGTTCACGAGAATCAAACCGAACTCGGAAAAGTCACAGCGATAACCAGATTGACCCAAAACAAGATCACAACTCGTTCGAACGATGAAACTGAAATACAGAACAAGTTCAGAAAGTATCAACGAACACGAGCGAGTCGATAGACCTGAGAAAGAGGAAATGCAAAAGTCCAAAAACAATACAGGTATTACATTCGACCTCTTATAAAAGAAGGTCGTCCCCGCAACTCACAATAACGGAAACAAGACAACAACACAAGTCGATGGAAACATTTCCCATGGGCCTCTTAGAGCCGATCCTGATATCTGTACTGAAGTTCGTGCCCCGAAAGACTCGGAACCCAACTCACAAAACTGGATCCTGTGTCTCTCGAGTCCACACTTGAAATGTGTTACTGACGAGAAGGACAATTGGTACGTGCATGCCCCCGGCACACCACGGTTGAAACACCTCGGCTCGGCATACCGAATATACAAATTCTAGATACAATGAGACGTAACATCACAGAGCAACAAACCAGAGATGCCAATTTGGCATAACATATCAACACATACTAAAATCACAACAACCACGACATCGTTAGATGATTACAACGGCCCGAATGATAACCAGCACACAAACACATAACATATGAAACAATCACAAATGTACACAATCATATAAACCCAAGCTCTAACAGCTCGCACAGGTGCGATAGCACATAAATCACCACGAAACGACAACATTAAAGATCAACATCACACCTCTCACAGAGGTCTAACGTAACAAATGCGTGGCAACGACTCAACGCTCACGCCACCAATTCAATCACAATTCGGAGGGCTAACACCCTAACGACAATACCAACATCATACACACCTTCTCTGACCACAAGCAAGAAATGATGGGTTTTAAAAACGAAAACCACCTTTGGAAAACAGTTTGGAAACACCAGTTGATCTTGAGTATCACTTTACAAAAAGTTGAAAAAACATCATTGTCGACATTTGAACAAAAATGAGGACACTTTTCTTTCAGTGAAAAACTTTCAGAAATATTCGACCCTCGGGTCTAAGTAAAAGTGTTTCTAAAACATTGAAAATATCTCAAAACATTTTGGTCCTCGAGGTAGAAGAATTTTGAAACATATTATGGCACCTTGGATGTACCACGAGAAAATAATTCATTTTAAAAGTACGTCTCGAAATTTATTTTCTAAGATACTCAAGGTTTTCAAAGATAATTCAGTGGGCTAGAATGCCCAAAAAATTTCAGGTAATTACACGGAACATTATAGCGTCATGGGTCCTGCGCCAGAACCCACCAGGCTAAAAACCATTTACAAAAACGCCAAAAAGGCCGATGACGGTAATATTTCAAAAACTCACAAAAGCCATTTACAAAATACTAAATGCCGTCATAAGAATTTCGCCAAACGATCAAGGCCACAATGCCAAAAACTCGGTTAAGGGAATCGGTTTTCGAAATAAAACTCAGTCGGTAAAATACCGAAAGCCATTACAAAAGAACTCACGCAGCGGATAAAAGAAATACAGTCCAACATGCACAATCCAGCAACACTACTCCTCATATGAACGAAATATGAGAGTCAAATTACCACATATTACGAAATCAAAATCCATAAGAGGATTCCGTCAATTAACTTATAATCATACCTGTAACTCGCATCAGACGAGGCACAAACACAAAGAAGGGAGACTTACATCCACATGTCACACGAGGTGATGGTCGCCCACGATACTAATCTCGTCCGACAACATAACCGACACGTTGTGACTACGCACAACTCAACTTGTCACCTAACGAATCGAACGACAAGACAACATATTACTCGACAAATCACGACTTGACTCAACCCGACAGCCTAGGTTTCCGCAACCTAAGCTACAATACCATAAATGTAACACCCCCAAATTCGTATGGGAATATTACACGCCGTAGCCCTCTCCACAAGGATCTACCAGGCTAATCATCCATAAACAACCATATGCTTGCCCGGCCAGGGTCAAACGATATAATAATATAGACCGTTAAGGTCACTTACACGTGAATACACAGACCGATGAGGTCACACAACTCAATCAACAAACTGACTTAAACAACATTACCCACACAGGGGTCGTAATACAATACAGCGGAAGACTGAAATCAACTCTGACAACACAACAAAAATCTAAACAACTCTCGACTCTTGATTAGTATCACTGCTCGTCATCCACTTGTGCCGATCCTGTGACTGCTCCCCTGAACCTGCATGTACCTGGATGCAGAACATACATCCACCCCCCGATTACTCGGAGTTAGTAGAACTCTACTGTTTTACTAGTGCAAGTATCAAATCATACGAAAAGTAATGAGCAATCATTAATCAAGAATCAAACACAATAATCAAGTATCAAATTATTCCCGGGGTTTTTAATAAAGGTATTTAAGCTATGAAGCATTTCGAAAATAAGTTCATCACCTCGTAAATTTGGAATTTTAAAATCTTTAAAACTCTGAGTCCTGGTTCACCAAACCTTTCAAAAGAAGAGTTGAGGGCTTTAACCCAAATCTCGTTTCATAAATCAACAGTTCACAATATGGAAAAACATTTACTCAAAGCTTAGGAATCGGTCCAACATTCATTTTCATAAAACTTTTCCTTTCAAAACTTTGATTTGAAAAAAAGCATGATCATGACACCGTGATCCACTGTCACGTGTCTCCATAGGTTCAACAACCCGCACGGACTACACCACGCACAATTAAACAAATATAATCAATTCCGACACTGTGATCCACTGTCACGTGTCTCCTTAGGTTCAAAAACCCACACGGACTATTAACCAGACATAACCAATTCCGACACCGTGATCCTCTGTCACGTGTCTCCGTAGGCTCAACAACCCACACGGACTATATCAATCACAACAATCACACACACAGTCCTGACACCGTAATCCACTGCCACATGTCACCGTAAGCCCTGTCGAGCTCACCCGGTTGGACGTACTGTGTCCGAAACTCATGGTCCACTGCCATGCGCTATCGTAGGCCTCGTCAGACCAGCACGATTAGACCTCAGTACCTCACTAAGTTCTGACCCCGTAGTCCACTGCCACAAATCCTCGTAGGTCCCGTCGAACCAACACGAGTGAACTTAGTGGTCACACACATATTCACATTCACATTCACATTACATACGCCAATGAGCACAGTTAATCAATCACGTTGATCACTACAAAATCGTACATCACCCGCATATAACACAATCTCAACACTCGCAACAACTATCATCAATCAACGACACACAACCAACATAACACACGATCGGTACACAATACATTGCACAACCAAGTGTACAACCATCCCATTTGTACGTTGCAATCCTGCACAAATGGCACAACACCTAACACGTATACCAATATAACACTATTATCACAAAGCCTTGAAATTGCGGAATACACAACCAATTCAAACGGAACATATTTACGAAGGCAAGCAAAATCATCATAAATCTCATACGTGATTACTAGTCGCAAGATACAAGTCGTATAATAAGATGCTTGCCTCGATAATCGTTACTGAATACCCTGAAGAACAAGGTTCGACCGGGAAGCTTGTAACACGAAGAAGAAAATGAAAGGAAGGGTTCCGACTCGAGTTCTTTGTGAGGAATCTGACCCTAACATCATACCATCAATAAATTAACGAACGAACGAGGAAGGATAATCGTAGAATGCTCGAATCCTCTCTGTGACATATTATCGAACACCTTCAAGGCGTCGATAAGATACTCAATAAAACGACAAATACACAGCAATCCAACCGTGGAACAACACGGAATTCGACATAATATAGCTTAACAATCCTCAATCCACCACTATTCTGAGTTAAAACGGATTAAACAGACAAATCGAACAAAATCCCCAAAACTAGATTTTAAGAAAACTTACCCTGATTCGGTCGATCGGAGCAATTTATGGAAGGATTAATCGATGTTATAAACTTAAGAACTTCATGGATTGGTAGTTGAACAACATGTCTTCGACTCCTCCAGGATTCCAGCCATGGACAGGAAGAAAGAAGTGAGAGAAAAATGAGTGAAACCCGACTGCTCTGCCATATATATATACCCCTGCCGAACACGGCGCAGCAAACGGCCCAGACCAGTGCCGTGTTTCCCGCCGTGTTACGGGTCAGTGCGCCACCTGATCGACACAGCGCAACACCAGGCGCAAGACGTATGCGCGTGTGTCTCGGTCGTATCCGACACGGGGCATCACCCGGCGCAAATCTTGCGCGGGTTCTCGGTCGTGTCTCGGCAGACTTGCTGGTCCTGGCCGACCCGGCACAAGACATGGCACTCGGAAGCACCGTTTTCAGTGCCGTTTCGCACAGGTCCGGCCAGCAACCTCCAGTTGCAAAATGATTCCGACACAAACCAAAAATTACGACAGAACCATAATGACGATCCGAACAACCCCGAAACCCGAACCTGAATACGAATCGAAGATACGTTTACGAAGTACTCGCGAAGACGAATCAAATAGCTAATAGAACACACGATTCCGACTGCCCGAAGTGTCGGATTTCGACAACGGAAGTAATTACCCCAAACTTTGGGAAATTACGAAAATGGCCCAAAACGTCTGAAATACACGATACACGATCGAAACACCAAACCAAAGCTCGCAACATGAATAATAACATTAAATGAACTTACGAGAAACTCGAAACAATAGTTTCGGATGAGATTCGCAAGAATCGAACTCAAGTGTGGAAAAGTCGTTAAGAAACACGGAACTCAACAAAATAATATCGAAACGAACTTGGATGACAAAAAGTGCAGAATTAATCATTCTCAGAATGGTGAAACGGTCACGAACGAGTCGTCAACACGGGTTCCCGCTGAAAAAAAAAGAAAATTACCGAAATCCGAAATTGCGGATATTACAGCCACCGTCGCGTCAGGATCTCCTATTCGTCTCATCTCATATACTCAGGGCGGAACAGACCCCGCACTAGAAGCTCCCCCTCTAGAAGGCTGTCCATGTCCTCGACCTCTACCGAAACTCTACTGTGGCTGAGGAACTGTCGGTGTCTGATTCACACTCGCCTCTCCGCACTGGGCTGATATCTCCCAATCGTGCCCGAACTGCATCCGTACAAAACTTAGCACGATGTCCCATCTGACCGCACGCAAGACACTGAATCAGGGGCCTATCACATTCACTTATCATGTGGCCGGGACGACCACAGTTAAAGCACGTAGGACCGCGAACGGCTGGTCAAGTGGGCCGCCCCCCTCTCATGCTTGGAAATTCACCATGTGTTGTGTGGGGTGTGTTAGTAATATTTTACAAAGTTGAGGACAAAATGCATGAGATTTGGAATCTAATCATTTTGATATCAATTTGTATTATATATTGAGATGTCTTTCACACCTCATAAGGAGTTGAAAAACACACCCCACAAAGACTAAGAGTAGACGTGAGTTTATCACAAGAGGGAGAAAAATTTATTTTCATTTTTCTTGTTCATCTTAGAGAGAAAGAAAAGGAAGAAAAGAAGAGAAGAAAAATATTGTGTCGATTCCTAGCCGTGTTCTTTGAGAACGAATTGACATACTATTTTTCCGATCAATATCCGACGCGTGTGAAGTAGAGACATTCGGCATTTTCGGTGTTGGATCATTCAAACAAGCTACAACGAATTTGATTCGTGTTCGTGTCGGTAATCGGGAGAAGGCTTTCTCGGGTTTTTCCTTCGAAGATTATATTATCAAAGGACTACGAGGGTAAGTATTCTTTGTTTTTCATCCTCGTTATTTATATTCGTTTATATGATGCTTGATTGATCTGTTTTTGGGGTTTGGTTTTATCCGGTTGGACCGATTTACTTTCCGCTGCGTAATTCGATTTTAATCACCGAATCCCAACAGTGGTATCGGAGCGAGGTCTATGCAATCGTATATTCAATATTTGCATTTGGAATGCTTGATTATTTTTTATGATTTAGAATCATAATCGTTTTAATTGTTGATGTTTAATTGTTTATCTAAAAATTATTTTTCATGATTTTATGTTACAATATAAATCTATTTTTCTTTTGAAAAACTGATTTAATTGTGTAATATAAAAATTAGAAAAATATTATTTTTGGATTCGGGACGAAAAAAATGAGCCGGAAAATTGGCCGGACCCGGCAGCTCGGAAATTTCTTTGGTCAATTTGGTACAATTTAAATGTCAGAGGGCTTGGCCCGGGCCTTGTGTTTTCCGACTCCGTTTTTATATTTCGTTCGGTAAATTAATTTTCCGCAAATTAAATTGAATTTAATTTGACTAAAATATAATTATGGTAATTTTATTTTAAGGGAATTAATTTAATGAAATATTTATTTTGTCCGGAGCAAATTAAAATTAACGGTTAAGTGAATTAATTGGATTAATTCTAATTGTTGGATTATTTTTTGTTGATTAGATCAATTTTAGATTAATCATTATTGCCATTTATTTTAATGTAATTGTTGCATTAATTTTGAATGGGGATGTAGTTCATGGACCTAGTTTTGAATCGTTTGTTTTATTCGATTGCGTTGTAAAGGCCGTTTGGAGCCCATTTATTTTACTAGAAAATTTGTATAGGATGCAATTTTTCAAATGTAAAATTTATATGTAATGACGAAGACCGGAGGAAGATCCGCTCGAGAAGACGAAGTTTCAAGACCAAAGACATGTAATTAGATTACGATGTTTTGTTCTATGAACGGTCCATAAACTGCATGTTGTTAGTTTTAGGTTGTGTATGTTTTCATATTGTTTGACAAACAAACAAACCAACAAACCGCGCTTATAAACGGATTAATGTGCAAAGTGTAATATATAATCGTGTTAATACTCCCACTTACAAACACTAAGTTATAAAGGTTATGAGGTTTCCTACCCTCCGTCAAACTCATGGAAAATTGAAATCTAAACCGGAATATTATTCTTCCGAGTATGTCGGGGTAATATTTTTGGGGAAAGTTGATAATTTCCTAGAGTGCATTAGATGCCTTTGGTTATGACAAATCAAACCCCTATAAACTATATGGGTTGCCAGGTAAGATTCAATTGTCAGACTAATAGGAGTTGACGGTTTAAACTTAGATAGTTCAGCGAGCCATCGAAACCGAATGGGTTGAGGGCAAGTGAACTAGGGGTAAAAGAAGATCGAATCATCCATTAGATGGGTTGGTATTAGACACCACTTTATAAAGAATAATAGAATAGAAACTGTATGGGTTGCCCTCTATTAAACTTTGTAAAGAAATCGATCACCACTATGAAGTCACCCAAGACTTCCGGATTTAACACGGGAGTGTGTAAATGCCGATAAAATAGTGGGAGCCGAGTTATGAATAAAGAAAGTCCTTAAATTCTTTACTCGGATCATAATTAAACAATCACTAATGAATCTTAAATTATTCTCTGCAGTTAACAAATCTCAATATGACAATGAACCCACTCGCTATACTACTTGAAAAGAACGTCCTGACTGGTCCGAACTATGTGGACTAGCTTCGGAACTTGAGGATTGTCCTAACTATGGAAATGCCGGGATACGTCTTGGAGGCGGACATCCCAGCGGCTCCTGCAAGAACCCGAGCCAATCAGGAAGATGTCGATGCCCATGAGAAATGGGTAAAAGACGACATAAAAGTGCGAGGGTACATGTTAGGCTCAATGACCAATGAGCTTCAACGTGCCCATGAAAAGATGACGTCTTCGAGAGGCATCTTATCGCACCTGGCTGAGATCTATAGAGAGCATAGCCGAACTGCTAGATATGAGATATCGAAGCAATTATTCGGCGCCAGGATGAAGGAAGGAGAGATGGTTGGGGACCATGTACCCAAGATGATCTCGATGATTGAGAGATTGGAAGCTCTTGATTTTCAGATGCATGCATCTCTCCAAACTGACCTTATCCTGTAGTCACTTCCTAACTCCTTTTCACAATTTGTCATGAACTTCAACTGCAATGAGATTGCATGTAACTTAGCTGGGCTAATGAACATACTGACGACTGCCCAATCTCAGATAAAGACAAAGGGAAAGGAAGCTACACTTATGATTTATTATGGGACTTGAAAGCCCAAGAATAAGAAGAAAAAGAACAAGAAGCAGCTAGGTCCAATAGCCAAGATCGACAAGGGAAAGAGCAAGGCCCCAATGGTTCAAAAGAGCAAGGGGGCCAAGAAAATGGATGTATGCCTCAACTGCGGTGAGCTAGGCCACTGGAAGAGGTACTTGTTAGGCATATTTTTATGCGCTTTTATATTATTATTTTATATCCATCTTGAGCCTAATTCAGCATAAATGAGCTTTTAATGCACTATTCTTATATGTTTTGCAGGAAATCGGAGTCCGGAAGCTGAAACGATAAAAAACGAGCGAAAACAGTAGTTTTTGGTCATGAGCCGCGGCACAAACCATGTGAGCCGCGGCACAGGAAGATGGCCTGAAAGCGCCCAGGCAAACTGTACTCTGAGCCGCGGCACAGACAAGCTGAGCCGCAGCACAGGAAGGAAAAACAGTGCCCAGGTTTTAATCTATGCCCCATGAGCCGCGGCACAGCTTAAGTGAGCCGCGGCACACGGGGCGGTTTTGGTGTACTCCGCGCGGGTTTGGGCCGTTTTAGAGCCTGTTCTCGACCTAATCACACGGACGCGTTTTGGAGGCTGAGGACGACTATAAATAAGCATCATAGGGCTGAAGAAAAAGGAGGGTATTAGATCCGAACTGGGAGGTGGATCGCTAGCTAGGGCGAAGAACACAAGGAGGAGATTTGTGGGCGACGACAAGACCACGGATTCCCTACGGTTTTTCTTAGTTTTCCTGCATCTTAGTTTTTAGATCTATTCGAGCAGGATTGTGATTGTAGCCGATTTCATGACGGTTTGATTATTTATTATTATTTCGATTTACTCGTTATTCTATTGAATTGGATTCTTCTTACTGTTCTTAATGCTTTTTAATTGTCTGGCCAACAGTTAAATTGTTTTGAATGTCTTTATGGATTCGGGAGATGAAATTTAGGCATAGTTCTTGTGAGAAAAATCATGATTTTCGTGAGATAGGGATATACTCATGGGAATTGTGAAGCCTTTATTGTGGGAATTCTTGAACTGTTTTAGCTATTAATTATCTAATTCGAATAGGGATATATCGAGTTAATAATTCGTAGTATTTTCTATCGACCTTGGGAAAGGCTTTAGAATAATTTAGGAATTCCTGGCTTACAATCAATTGAATGAAAGTGAATTGAATTGAATAAATATCATTCCTGATTGTCTGAGGTGAAAATCATAATCCTACACCCTATTTAGTATTATTATTATTAGTACTGTTATTTATTTTCGGCAATTAGTTTAGGTATAAAATCCATATAATTGTTCTTCAAATAAAATTGTGAGTTGACTATATTTTGGTAATTAGTGAAATCAGTCCTCGAGGGAATGATACTTTACTTATCACTTTATTACTTGTTGACACCGTGCACTTGCGGCATATTGTGAGGGATTTTCCCACAACAGTACTGTCCAAAGCTTGACCGTAATGCGCCTTCAGGTACGGAACTACTGGTTTTAGAAACAAATTGTTCTATAAGTGTACATTCTACTTCTTGGATACTTGATTCCGGTCACTACACCAAAATGGCCAATTTGTCACCTTAAAAAGCAGTGACAAATGGCTTTTGTCACTGCTATTGAAGGTGACATTTCCGGGGGTGACAAGTTCCTTTGTCACTGCTACTGGAGGTGACAAAATTCGATTGTCACCGCTAAATTTACACCTAAATAAGGGTACATAAAAAACACTAGTCACTGTATTTGTCACTGTCATGGGAGGTGACAACTCTTTAAATTTGTCACTGCCCATGAAAGTGACAAATATCTTTATTTGTCACCTCATATTGTCACCTCTATGAACAATGACAATATCCAACTTTGTCACCGTTGTTGGAGGTGACAAATGTCCCGTGACTTCTAATTTTGTCACCTCCTTTAGCAGTGATAAATCGGACATAATTTAACCACAATAATATAATTTTTCTAAATATTTTTTATTTAATTTTTTTCATACCTGAACAATTATTAACTAATCTACTATAAATAACACAAATTTCAATATCACCACACCCACATCATTTTAATATCACACAATGCACTAATTAAATTCATCATTTGTTCAAATTCATAAACAACACGCAAGTGTTCAAATTCACAAGTTACACACATAGTGTTCAATTTCATAAAAAATACTTAACAAAAGTAAGACTTAACGCTCAAATCATTTTAGCAACCATATAGGCCATACCACCCAACTACCCTCGGTTTCCTTGATATTTGTGGCACACCCTTGACTATGTAGATACAAACTTTGTCCCTCTTCTCCTGGAATGACGTCAATTACTAGAACTTTACGTTCAAAGTCCACCAATGCATGACCATGCACAATCGTTCCCGTAGTTGCTGTTGAAACAATCACTCCAATTGCAATCTTCTTTGATGCATCTGACAAGCTAAAGCAAGTATTCTTCCAGGTGTTCCAACAACGATGTGCGGATATTCATTCTTCAAAAGATCTTTGTGAATTTTGATGTTCACACCACCATAAAAAACAGCAACTTTGACATCCGGTAAGTATGCGCAGAGCCGGAATTAAAACAGATGGTGACGGATGACTACAAAACCAGATTAGAAAAAAAAAAAAAAGAGGAAACAGATGAGTAAGGAAAAGTTTGAAGAGTTCAAAGAATTGATAACCATAAGCATGGCATTTAGGAACAATTATCACATAAATCTGTCACTTACAGTAGAAGCTCAATCAGATGAGGGCATACACCATCCTCGATCACATCTTGGATTTTATCATTAGTACCATCAGATAGATACGAAAGCGCCCAGCATGCATCTGTAAGGATTTCTTCATCATTTGTATGTATAAGATGAGCAAGAGCAGTCAGGGCTAGTTTGACCTGCTCAGATAAGATAGGCTAATGTTACATAGGACTGCCGAAACAAGTAACTGCAATATGCATTAAGCATCCAGACAAACTACAACATAATTAATGGACAAACACCTTTCAATCTGGTCATGCGGCTTTCCCCTACAAAAATTTGACAACGTCCATGTTGCATTTCGCAACATGGACAACTTCACCTGATCACTAAATTGTGCTAATAAAGGCATTAAATCTCCGTAACTAAGGACAAAATCACGACATTTTGGTGAGTCGCCAGCAACTTTTCCTAAAGCCCAAATAGCCTGCATAGTTCATAGCAATGTAGAACTTTTTAAAATCAAGAACTCGTAGCAGAGCCAATTCATTGATATATGGATCACTATTAATGTTGTTAGAAATGCGAAGACCCTACAACCAAATGGAGCATGACACAGTTAAACTTACACCTTTCGCGCACATCATCACTTGGAGAACCAAGAAGTCCCACAAAAATAGGAGCAGAACCATGATCAATCACAACCTTGGTATTTTCGGACGTTCGAAGCAATGTTTGTCGCCCAAGTGCCTCAAACTAGATATAGGAAAATTTCAATACATGGAACACATTAAATTTAACAAAGAGGCAGTCATCGGCTATTTTATCCAGAAATTTATACACAGTCGGGATAATCATCTCTTCCAAGAAACTCAACCAAACGAGGAACAACTCCACATTGTATCACTTCGTCAATTGGTGGGTTTTTCTCTGTGGAAATATAATAATTAGATGAGCCAACCATTACCCCAAAAGAAAGAGTGTCAACCAGAAAATATAGAAGGAACAGATACCAATCAGGTGTATCTATTATACGCAAATGATAACTACATACCTAGTGAAAGAAGTTTACGGAACTGAGTTGTGGCCTCTAGTTGCAGGGTAGCATCATCCGTATAGATTCCGGCGACCATTGAGGGAGGGCTTTTCAACTGAAAATAATGGGGGAGAAGGAAAATATAGCACATTCAATTCAACTAAGTATGAACAAACAATTTATTAGAACGATACTTGGGTCAAGGACCAAGCTCGACACAAATGAACCCAAACTGCTGCAGAAGATTCAAACAAATAAATCTACCACAAATACAACATGCCAATATGCACGGACCAGCCGCCGTGAGAGCATCTAACTATTATGTAACATGACAATATGCACGGACCATCCGCCATGAGAGCATCTAACTACCATACAAATAAAAAAAATACCTTGTTTCCTCGCAAGAAACTTGAAGAGTATTCCCAACTAGTCCAAGAGATCAGTAGCAAGTTCTATTAAGCTATACGAAACAACACAACATTAATTAATTGGTAAGTTCACAAAAAATAGAAATATGAAAATCAATATTAAACAAAAAGTGCAAGAGAAACAACAACATAAAAATTTAGATACATGCAAGATCTATATACATGCTAGTATATTTCCTGAATGTAGTTAGAAATAGAGATACTAAGAACACTAGTTGCAATGCCATGTTCCTTTTGAGGAATCAATTCTCCGTATATGATAAGTACCTCCTGTTTAGAAATAGAGATACTAAGAACACTAGCTATTGTCTTGCTTCTTAGTAAATATAATGAGGAGCTGATTTCAATAGCTCAAGCATGTTCGTTAGATTATCTAGATATTAGTGGACACCACCAAAATTGGGATCTGGGAATAATGGCAACTGATTTTTACAACCTACAACAATAACAATGTCAAGATTTTCACTTGGTTATTTAGCAAAATGATGATAACAACACTGAGGCAAAATTCCAGCAGGACATACGACTTGTGAAAAAAGTTTTAACAAAATTTCATTTATTTCAAAAAAAAAACATTTATTGTGAAAAAAATTATACAAAAAGGAAAAAGAAATCTGGACACTGGAAAAAAATTATACAAAAAGGAGAACACAAATACACGCAACAAGAGAAACAAGAACTCATTACAACATGTAACTCGTGATAATTTAAAAAAATAAAAATAAATTAATTGAATTCACAATTCTGGAGACCTGCTCTGCAGCTAGCTCGGCCGAACCATAGAAGAACTGGCTTTCAAAACAACATCTACGGTTGAAGACGGCGGTCGCGATCTAGGTTGAAAAATGGGGCCTTCTTTCTTCCTTGAGAGAGTCGCGAGAAGGAGAGTAGCGGAGGAAGACAGCGGTCGCGGTCTAGGTTAGGAGAGGAGGTTTTAATTTTGATTTTTCATATCTGGGCATAACCGATGCCTTTAACAAAAATAACCGTGAGAAAAATTTCTTCAAACTTGTCACGGCTTGTCTGGGTTAATAGGCGTGACAAAAATTTCTTTAAACTTGTCACGGTTAAAAGCCGTGACAAACATTTTAATTGTCACTTTTTATCATTTGTCACCGTCATTAGCCGTGATAATATTTGTCACGGTCATTAGCGGTGACAAATAGCGTGGATAAAAAGGTGACAAATCGGTCATTTTGGTGTAGTGGGTGCAAGTTCTCACATTTGTACAATGAATTAGAATCTGGAACGAAGTAGGAAGCTGGATTCAGGGGAGGTGATGGTCACCATCGGAAGTGGGCATAGTGTCGAGGCTTCTGATATCGGATCCCTTATGTTGGATTTAGAATCTGGTTTTATTCTTACTTTAGATGATGTACTTGTTTTGTCCAAGGGGCACAAAAATATTGTATCAATTCCAGTCATGGACCGAAAGGGATTTCACTTATTTATTGGAGATGGGTCCTGTCGTATTTATTTTAGAAATAAATTGGTTGGTACTGCTACATTATTAAATGGTTTATACCATTTAAATCTAAAGAATAAAACAACTGTGAACACTATAACTAGGAAGTGTGGTAGGGATGAAACGAACCAAACACTTAAGTGGCATCTTAGACTTGGTCATATCGGTCAGACCAAGGTTCATAAAATGGAGAAAGATGGGCTTACGGGTCCATTGGGATCAGATCCCTATCCAACTTGGGAATTTTGCCTTCAAGGCAAAATGACTAAGTTACCATTTGCAGGGACTTTTGAAAGAGCTGTTGAAAAACTTAGATTGATCCATACCGACGTCTGTGGCCCTTTTGAAGTGGCACGAGACGGATTTCAGTTTTCATTACATTCACTGATGACCATACTAGGTATGGATTCGTGTACTTAATGAAACATAAGTCTGAAGCTTTTGATAAATTTAAGGAATTTAAAGCCCTAGTTGAAAATCAAACAGGTAACCGTGTTAAGACTCTTCGGTCAGACTAGGGTGGTGAGTACATGAGTACCGAATTTGATGACTTCTTAAAAGAACTAGGAATAGTGTCACAATTCACTCCTCCAGCTACTCCAAAATTAAATAGTGTATCAGAAAGAAGAAACCGAACCTTGTTGGACATGGTTCGCTTCATGCTTAACTATACTGATCTACCGATTTATCTGTGGGGTTACGTGCTCCTTACTGTTGTGCATATCTTGAACAGATGTCCTTCCAAATCCGTTTCTAAGACTCCCCATGAGATGTGGAGAGATAGGAAACCAAGTCTTAATCACATTAGGATTTGGGGATGCCCTGCTTATGTCAAGAAGACTAAAGTAGAGAAATTGGAAACTATGTCTGTGAAAGGTCGTTTCATAGGATATCCAGGGGATTCCATGGGATATCTATTCTACATACACGAAGATCATAGGATCATCGTTGCTATACAAGCACACTTCCTGGAAGATTAGTTTATTCAGGAAGGAGGGGCAGGTAGAAATATTTCTTTGGAAGAAATAAAAGAAACACCAAATGAGACACCTATGCAAGATATTAGAACCCAACCTTCTGAAATACAAAAACAACCTCGCAAGTCTAGTAGAATTTCTCAATTACCTGAGAGGTATGGCTATCTTCATCAAGAGGAACTGGGTGTCCATGAGATGACAGAAAGAAGTCAAGAGAATGATCCTTCTACATACGACCAAGCAATGGTAGATGTTGACTCCACCAAGTGGCAAGAAGCTATGGAAGCTGAGATAGACTCAATGCATGCTAATCAGGTCTGGACTTTAGTAGATCGTCCTAAAGACATAGTGCCAATTGGAAACAAATGGATTTATAAAATAAAGACTGGTGGAGATGGCAAGGTTGATACCTATAAGGCCATGCTTGTGGCAAAGGTTATTCCCAAAGAGAAGGAATCGATTACTTCGAGACCTTCTCGCCTGTAGCTATGATTAAGTCTATTCGCATGATGCTTGCCATAGCAGCCCACTTAGATTATGAAATATGGCAAATGGATGTGAAAACGGCATTCCTAAATGGATTCCATGAGGAGGAGATTTACATGGAACATCCTAAGGGATTCATATCTCAAACCAATATTCATAAAGTATGCAAACTTCAGCGTGCCATTTATGGACAAGCTTCACGGAGTTTGAATCTTCGTTTTAACGAGATAGTCAAAGAGTTTGATTTTCTCTAAAACGAAGAGGATCTTTGTATTTACAAGAAGGTTAGTGGGAGCAAAATTGCGTTCTTAATAATATATGTAGATGACATTCTACTTATAGGAAACGATGTAGGAATGCTCAGTTCTGTGAAATCTTGGCTTTCTAAAGATTTCTCAGTGAAAGACTTGGGAGAACCTACAAATATTCTGGGTATTCATCTCTACCGGGATAGAGTGAAAAGAATGTTAGGTCTTTCCCAAGCCCTCTATATAGAAAAGATCCTGAAACGATTTAAGATGGAAGATTCTAAAAGAGGGTTCCTTCCTATGCAACATGGTGCAAAACTTTCCTTAGAGATGTGTCCTCAAAGTGAGGAAGACAGAAAGGAAATGAGTAATGTGCCCTATGCTTCGGCAGTAGGTAGCCTCATATATGCATTGATTTGCACTAGACCGGACATTGCCTATGCTGTGAGCGTAGTAAGTCGGTTTCAGTCAAATCCAGGGCAGGAACATTGGACTGCTGTAAAGAACATTATTAAGTACCTAAGGTGGACTAAAGACTTGGTTCTTACATACGGCTGTGGAGAAATTAGAGTTATGGGCTATACAGACTCATATTTTTCGGGGGACATGAATGCTCAGATGTCCACATCAGGGCATATCTTCACTCTGAATGGTGGGGCAGTTTCTTGGAGAAGTGCCAAGAAAAGTTCGACTACTATCTCTACATGTCAAGCCGAATATCAGGCAGCCACGGAGGCTGCTAAAGAAGCTTTTTGGATTAAGAAGTTCACTGAGGAACTTCAAGTGGTTCCTAACGCGGAGAAGCCCGCGATGCTGTTTTATGACAACGACGGAGCTGTTGCACGGGCTAAGGAGCCTAGGGCTAACCACAATACCAAACATATTGCGAGAAAATATCATTTTGTGAGAGAAATAGTTCAGGAAGGAAATGTTATACTGCAGAGAGTAGACACAGCAAATAACGTTGCTGATCCGCTTACCAAGCCACTATCTCAGAAGGTCTTAGAGAGACATCTGGAGAGTATGGGAATTAGATACCATAGTTTGTGGCATTGAGTGCAAGTGGGAGATTGTTAGGGATATTCCCTCGAATGTCACTCAGAGGATGAGAGAGTGAGAGAATATGTATTGTAATTATGAATATTTAACAAGGCAATAATTATTTCTATATTATTGTATATCACTGGCATTGTGATTTGGTATATAGAATAATAGTCCTTGCAGTTGAGGGCAAACATTCTACTCCTTATGGAGATAAGGAGAAAGGCATTAGAAGTGTTTAGAGCTCGAATGCTTAACTCATTCGCAAGTCGATAAAACTTAATTGGGCAATAAGTTTAGACAAGACTTGTATAACATGTACTTTGACATGTAAAGTGCCGGTATTCACTAAGGGTTAGTGGGAGCACACGTTATAGGTATGTTAGTGAGATTAGTATACTCGAACACAACTCACCTCGATTCGGTTACATGGATATCACTCAGGGATTGTCAATGACTGGATCGAAAGGTTGTGATAGGTATACGTGGAACTTTGACTTGAGGTTTCAATAGGAGATGTGCTTGTGACATTAAGTTAGTCATTATAGTAGTTCGATCCAATCGCCGGTGTGTGGGGTCAACCTCGAAATGCAACTTAGTGGGCAAGTAGTAGTCTCTACTGAATACCAAGATAGAATTCTTTCTCCTGTAAGTGAGCAGGTAAATGTCCTATGCGGTTAATAGCAAATGAGATTATAAGTCTTTGGCCAAAGCATTTAGATCTAGTTGTATTTGATACACGAGAGCTCGACGATCTCAGTTTGCATTAACAGAAAGCATAGAGTCAAGTTACAGTAGGATTTGACTTTACCGTGACCCTAATACTTGACCGGGACATATGATTGAAGGGTTTATACGTATACGGTATTCACGACATAATGGTTTTGGAATGATCCGATCATTCGTTCTTAGTTGGGTTATGGTACGAAGCACTAGACTGGCTAAGTGTTACCCGTACTCCTTGGTTCCTCCCATTGTCGACTAAGACGGATCTACGGAGTCGCGCACAAGGATATTGGATGGATAAATATGTATTTATTATCTCTCCATTAATATTGGATATTAGATATCTAACTTGATTTATTTTATAAATCATGCGGTCTAGTGAATTGAAATTAATTACCGGGTAATTAATTTAATTCATAAATAATTATTTCTTGGAAATATATTATTATAATTTTGTATTTGATAAAATTAATTAATTAGATTAATTAATTAAGTATAAATACATTTGGGATAAAACCGAAGTGTATTTAACGGAATAGACACTCGAATGTCCGGTACACGAACGGAGTGGCTCGGCTCGGTTTCTCACCTAAACTCAAGTGGGCTGCCCCCCTCTCATGCTTGGAAATTCACCATGGGTTGTGTGGGGTGTGTTAGTCATAATTTACAAAGTTGAGGACAAAATGCATGAGATTTGGAATCTAATCATTTTGATATCAATTTGTATTATATATTGAGATGTCTTTCACACCTCATAAGGAGTTGAAAAACACACCCCACAAAGACTAAGAGTAGACGTGAGTTTATCACAAGAGGGAGAAAAATTTATTTTCATTTTTATTGTTCATCTTAGAGAGAAAGAAAAGCAAGAAGAGAAGAGAAGAAAAATATTGTGTCGATTCCTAGCCGTGTTCTTTGAGAACGAATTGACATACTATTTTTCCGATCAATATCCGACGCGTGTGAAGTAGAGACATTCGGCATTTTCGGTGTTGGATCATTCAAACAAGCTACAACGAATTGGATTCGTGTTCGTGTCGGTAATCGGGAAAAGGCTTACTCGGGTTTTTCCTTCGAAGATTATATTATCAAAGGACTACGAGGGTAAGTATTCTTTATTTTTCATCCTCATTATTTATATTCGTTTATATAATGCTTGATCGATCAGTTTTTGGGGTTTGGTTTTATCCGGTTGGACCGATTTATTTTCCGCTGCGTAATTCGATTTTAATCACCTAATCCCAACAATTCCATGGTTGGATCGTACTGATTCGTCGTTTTGGTCGAGTTCTTAGTCGACGCCTTGAAGGTGTCCGAAAAAAGGTCTTAGAGGGGATATTGGGCGTTGTGCGATTATTATCCATCGTACGATTGTTGATTTATCGTTGGTATGACTTAGGGACGAAATTCTTGTGAAGAACTCGAGCCGGAACCCTTCCGTTCCTTGTCTTCTTCGGGGTCCGAGCGTCCCGGTTGAACCGTGTTCTTCGGAGTATTCGGTAGCGGTTATTAAGGCAAGTATTTTACTATACGAATTGTGTCTTGTGAATAGGGACGTCGTGTTATGGTTATGATGAATTGATTTATCTTAGAGAATATGCTTCGTATGAATTGATTATTATGAACGATTGATAGTAGCGATAATACATTCACTTAGTTAACATTGTGGAACTATGATGGATGTGCAAATCATCTAAGTTTGTGCCGGGCGTGGTTGGTCATTGTTGAGTTGTTGTGATGATTTTGATATTTGTGTTGTATTAGTTTACATACTTGATTATACATTTCGGTGTAATGTGGAATGGCTTGACATTTGATGATTATGAGTTCTGTCGTGTCAATGTGTGTGCGTGATCCAGGTAGGGTCTGACGAGGCCTCTGGAGTTCGGTACATGATGTGTACGAAAAAGGTGTGTGATCCAGGTAGGGTCTGACGAGGCCTCTGGAGTTCGGTTCATGATGTGTATGAACGATGTTTGTGGCCGGGTAGGGTCCGTCGAGGCCTCCGGAGTTCGGTACATGATGTGTACGAACAGTGCGTGTGGTCCGGGTAAGGTCCGTCGAGGCCTCCGGAGTTCGGTACATGATGTGTACGAACAATGATTGAATAACAGTGATTGTTTGGATAACATTTTAAATATGGCTCTTGGACTCATAATGATATCTTATCTAGTGTGTTTTGAACGAGAATCGGGATGAGGCCCTAATGTTTACGAAAAGGTTTTGTAAATTGGGATTTGAGGTCCAAATAAATTTCTACTTCAATGATCCTTGAGATGATGAGTTCCTTTTCAAATATCTCGTGCTTGAGATCGAAATTTTAAAACTTCTCGGGATCATTCGATAATTGATTTCCATATTAAATTCGTAGTTGCTATTTACTTGCTGCATTTCGTATCGTATTATACTTGCACTAGTAAAATAGTGGAGTTTTACTAACCCCCGAGTAATTGGGGGGTGGATGTCTGTTTTGCGTCCAGGTACATACAGGTTCAGGGGAGCAGTCACAGGATTGGCACAAGTGGATGACGAGATGCGATACTAATCAAGAGTTGAGAGTTGTTTTGATTCTTGTAGTGTTGTCAGAGTCGATTTCAGTCTTCTGCTGTATTGTGTTTCGACCCCTGTGTGGGTAATATTATTTTAGTCAGTTTTGTTGATGGAGTTGTGTGACCTCATCAGTCTGTGTATTAATGAGTAAGTAACCTTAACGGTCTGTATCATTATATTGTTTGACCCCGGCCGGGCAAGCATTTGGTTGTTTATAGATGTTTAGCCTGGTAGATCCTTGTGGAAAGGGTCTACGGCGTGTAATATTCCCATATTGTTTTGGGGCGTTATAATAGGCATGTTGTCTGGGCTGCTGCTTCTGCCTTGGCCATTGCCTAGTCTCATGTCTAGGTGGCTGCCTTGTATACCCTAGCTGCAGCCTATACCTGTGACTTGGTTATTGCCTATTTTGAAATACAGGTTTGTATATTTGCTCAGAAGACGAGACAATTGTTTCTCCCTTGATGAAAGTGGTTTTAGAACTAGAGGGAGTGTGTGGGTCATATCCAAGGCCCGATCTGAAATATAATGGCCTTTTATTCTTACACAATTCGTCCAGGGTTAGAGATGCCTTAAGGGAGGTTATTTCCTTCGCCTGTGTTTTACTTAGCTGAGTCAGTTTAGTAAACTCAGCTTTGACATGATCAAGTGCATCTGATTTTTCACTATTCAAAATAGTTAATCGTTTTATCTCAGTTGTGGTATTATCAGCCTGGTTTGTAGAGTTATCTGCAGCCTGATTTTCAAGATCAGCTTTGGTTTTATTCAATTCTAGGCTGAGTGTAATACCCATGATTTTCGTTCCAGTCATTTTGGATTTTTTTTTGGATATTTCCCGGTTGTCGGGTGCCGGTATGATTTTCTCGACAACTGATTTTGGCATTTATGACCATAGGTGATGATTTTTTATCCATTGTTTTCATTTCTGATCGATGATGTTGTCCCTGAGTGTTTTGTCGTGTTAGTTCCGTGCAATTTCAGAAAATCGAGTCGTCGAGTCATGGTGGTCGGTCACTGGCCGGACGGTTGCGGGCACTGGCCGGACGAGTGGAGGCACTGGCCGGACGGGTGCGGCAGGAACCGGCGTAGCGCACACTAGGGCCGAAAGGTAGCGCACGCTACGGCCGGAAGGCATCGCACGCTACGGCCGGTTAGCTGTGCGCGCTAGTCGGCCGAGACAGTAGGGGCAGAGAGGTTCTGGACTCGGGAGGATTGGCAAGTAGCACACGCTACTGTTGGACACTGCGCACGCTACGGCCGGCAGGTAGCGCATGCTACGGCCGGAAGGCTGCGCACGCTACCTGGCCGAGCGGTCTAGTCCAGGAAGTCTCTGGATTGCGGCCCGGGCTGACAGCGCACGTGTCCAGCGCATGATGGCGGGGCTCGGCCGAACATTCTCGACCATGACCGCCCGTTAGCGCACGCTAGCTTGGCAGTCTAGCGCACGATAGGCTGCACCAGTATAAATATGACCGAGCAGTCGTGTTTGCACTCATTTTTCATTTCCTCTCTTCCCTATCCATGGCTGGAGCCTTGGTGAGCATGAAGATATGTTGTTATACTATGAATCCACGAAGTTTGGGAGCTCATATCATGGATTAATCACTCCATAGCATCCTTCAATCCAGCGAATCAAGGTTAGTTTTCCTAAAATCCTAGTTTTGGGAAAATTGGGGATTTTGTTTGATTTCGTCCGTTTAATTCCTTATAACCTAGAATAGTGATGTATTGATGATTATTAAGTTGTATTATATCGAATCCCTTGTTTTTCCATGGTTGGATTGCCGAGGATTCATCGTTTTATTGAGTTTCTGATCGACACCTTGAAGGTGTTCGATAAAATGTCACAAAGGGGATTCGGGCATTCTATGATTATTCTTCCTCGTACGATCATCAATTTATTCATGGTATAATGTTAGGGTCAGGTTCCTTGCGAAGAACTTGAGTCGGAACCCTTCAGTTCATCGTTTCCCGATCAGTTGTGTTACCGTCATTTCGGCCGGAGAGTTGTACGCGTTCGTGGTTTCCCGGTTGAGCCATGTTCGTCGGAGTGTCCAGTATCGACAATCGAGGCAAGTATCTTGCCCATACATTACTTGTTTTTTGGATATAACGTTTGGTAATCGACGATATATGCTAAATGAATGTTTACAACTATTTTTCAAAAGAATTGATATATTTACAATCATAGTTTTCTTTTAAAGATGATTCTCGTGTTTGGGAATTAATGTGCTTGATTGAATATATGGTTAGTGTCGAGTATAGGATCGCCTTACTTCGGGGGATGCCATTATGTGTGAATATATTGTCGGTAAATTTAAAGATCAACCCTTTCGTTAAGATTGTGCTTAGAGTCATACGGATGTGTGTGAATATGTGAGTTGTGTGATATTGGTTGTGTCGTTCGGTGTTGTTGAGATAAGTGTACTTCCTTGTGGAGAGTATTAATTCTGGTTCGTGAGTATATGTTAGATAATATGGCCATTTTAGCAAAATACCTCGACTATATATATATATATATATATTGTGATTGACTCTTGAGGATTGTGGTTTTGGAAATGTGAATTGATAAGAGTTGTACAAGTTGTTCTCGGGTGCTCTCACTCGGGGATTGACTCGACGGCGTCACACGGGGACCTGGTGGCTTAGCGGCTGGACCGGGTCGCGAGGGTTACTTCGAGTGGGCATTCTCACCTGGGGATTGCTCGATGGGGCACACAAGGACTTGGTGGCTTGAGGGCCGGACCGGGTCGCGAGAATTGCCGGAGTGTTTGTACTGATGATTAATTGTGATATGTCCGGAGTATCACAATACTTGGTGCTCGGGGTCGAGAGACATCATATATCGAGTCTTGGTGTTTGGCTAAAATGGCATAAAAAAAATGTGTTATGTGTAATGTGTTGTTGGAAGTGAATTGAAGTTGATGATCGGGTTGTGGACCCTGTGTTTTGTGACTGGAATGGTTGGGATGTGAACCCCGTGTTTTGTTAACGGATTTGCATTTTGGAAAATGAACTTTGGGGCGGTGACCCTAAGTGGCTTTTGAAGAATTAAGAACTTTTCAATCACAAATGTTTTCAAAACTCCCGAGATTTGGAAATGTTTTCAAAGTGCTTTCTTGTTTTGGTTTCTACTTTCACGACTTGAACTAGTTTTAATTAAACAAAATATCTCGGGAAGTCTTTTGTTGTATTCTCGGAATGTGTTATGTATGGCTCGTATATGCACTTTATACTTGTACTAGCAAAACAGTGGAGTTTTGCTAACCCTCGAGTATTCGGGGAGTGGATGTCTGTTTTGCATCCAGGTACGTGCAGGTTTGGGATCAAAACACAGGATCGGCACGAAGCATGATGGAAGGCGAATGATACTAATCACATGAAGGCCAGTTTTGGGTGCAGTTAGTCGGAATACGTGTATGGTCTTTTCCGCTATCGTAATTTTTGTTTGTAAGTGTATTTTACCCTTGCATGGATATGAGTCGAGATAGAAATGTGTATTTTTGACTTGTATGTTAGTGACTAAAGACCAAGTTGGTCTATTGATTTGGTATTTTATCATGTCGGTATGTAATGTATTATGCTGTTTGGATGTCTATCCTGGTGGATCCTCACGGAGAGGGTCTGCGGCGTGTAATATTCCCGATTTGAAATTAGGGGTGTTCCATTTATGGTATCAGAGCTTAGGTTGTGGAAACCTAGGCTGTCGGGTCCAGTAGGGTGTTGTCGTGTCTTGTCCTGTCAGATTGTGTCTGTCTAAGTCGTGTCGCGACGCATCATATGTGATGTCGGCCGTGATTAGTATCGAGGTGCAGCCATCATCTTCGTGCGACCTGTGGATGTAAGTCTCCCTACTATATTGTGCCTTGTGATATACGAGCTTGTATGATTTTTTGTTATGACGTGAAGTTTAAAGGTGATTTGTAATTATGTGGCCTATGCTTGTTTGATCCGCGTATGATGCTAGAATGAAAGTGGTGCTAATGTATATGTATATATACACACATCTTGATATAAGTCGTTTTTACAAGAGTAATGGCCTTGGTGTGGCTACGCAAAGAAAAATTCATCAATGTGATATTTTAAAACTTTACATGTTTTTGGGGAGTCATGTATATTTTGTTTTAAAACATCCTCCAAAGGGAGGAAAAAGTTTGATTTTCGTATGATGACCTCAAGGTCGAAATTTTTGGAGAATTCAAACTACCAATATTTTATGTTTGTCTTGTATTATATGTTTTCAAAACACAATTTTTAAACTCAAGTGAGGTCTACAAAATGTAATCAAGACGTGAATCTCGCTTTCAACTTATCGGTTTTATGGTTGTTAGTCGAGAAATACGTGATGATGTTCTTGTTGTTCGGGCAGTGTTGCCAGTTTTAGATTAAAACAGTGATGTGAATACTGAGTCGTTCGGTTTGTGTACATTGAGATAGCTCTCTTTAATAAGAGGTGAGATTTCGGTTTTTGAATAACAATTGTTTTTTGATGGTTGCTCATGAAGTGTTAAATCGATGGCTTTGAGATTCGAACGTGTTGTTGTTTATTTGTGACCATCGATTCTAGTAATGTCATATATATGCTCGCGATCATGTTGCTGAGTTGGAGCAGATAGCGCACGCTGAGTGCGAGGCTAGTGCGCGCTAATGCAGCATAGATAGCGCACGCTAAATAATTGTTGTAGCACGCGTTAGTTAGCTGGGACAGAGGCTAGAGAACCACATTTCTATTAACTATTAGGCCTAACCTTGGCAGTCGATCACCCGTAACTGTATTCTATGTGCGTTCTCTAGTGATGGCAACCGTTTTGTGTGAACGTGTGTTGTGACCTTTCATTCGCGCTAAGTGATAATTGATTTTGTTCGGTGAGTTGATAAATTATGTCTGCTGTGTGTGTGTGTGTGTGTTCGAAAATGTCTTCCTGAAACTTTCATAAGTTTGTGCAAGTTGCGGAAAGTCAAATTTTGAAACTAATTTGACGTTGCGATTAAATCGGCGGCTTCGTATGAACTTTGAAAATTGTTTGAAATTTGCGAGCCAGCCTAGGATTCTCCAATAAAACCTCGACGGTATTGAAAGAGTTGTTTTAAAGTACCTTGAACATTTTGTAAAATGTTACCGTCATTGATTTTTATGTAGTGTTGGGAGAGTTTGACCAAAACCTATTGTCCATAGTCTGATCGAGCCTTAGCGCGCACTACACTGATTGCTGAGCGTGTGCCATCAATATAACTAGCGTACGCTATATCCACACCTAGCATGCGGTAGGAATTCCCCATTTCTATCCAGTACCTACTGGACTGTCTGCCTCCAATACACTAGCGCCCGCTGATGAAGCGATGGCGTGCGCTACAACCCACAACTAGCGTATGCTATTTCCCGCATAGTGTGCGCTACGAATTCTCTAATTCAGTCCAGTGCCTACTGGTCTGCCTGCCACAATTACACGAGTAGCATGCGCTAATGAAGTCCGATAGCATGCGCTACCAGTACTCAATTAGCGTGCGCTAAAAAGAGTATGCAGCATGCGCTACTCAACATACACAGGCTGCCAACAACGATGATAATGATAACATTCTCGACTCGAATATCAAACAAGGTTGAAAGACGAATGATAACTGATCCAAGATTCCAAATACGCCAAACGGTGAACACAGTGAACGAACTTGAATGATGAAGGACTATCAATGAGTGAAAAAATTATTGAGTGACAATTTACTGAATGATAATGAATGAATTTACAACCGGGTAGTACAGCGGGTAATTTTGGAAAACCCTTACACGAATCGTTGATAGTACCCAGCAAGTCCGTGAAAACTTCTGACTTCTTTTACATTCTTAGGAGGCTTTCAATCCAAAATTGCTTCGACTTTCTGGGGGTCTACTCGGACTCCTTATGCTGATACCACATAACCGAGGAACAACACTTGCTTTAGCCAGAATTCACACTTAGAAAGCTTGGCGTACAATTGTTCGCTTCTCAAGAGGTCCAAAACGATATGTATGTGTTGCGCATGTTCTTCCGGGATTTTGGAACAAACCAGAATATCATCAATAAACACAACTACGAATTTGTCTAAATACTCTATGAAAACTCGATTAATCAACTGCATGAACACGGTAGGTGCATTAGTGAGACCAAACGGCATCACCACAAACTCATAGTGTCCATAACGAGTTCTGAATGCTGACTTGGGAATATCAGATTCCTTAATTCTCAACTAATGATTTCCTGATCTCAGATCGATCCTAGAAAATACTGTTGCTCCTTGAAACTGGTCAAACAAATCATCAATCCATGGCAGCGGATACTTGTTCTTGATCGTCATATTGTTCAGCTCTCGATAGTCAATACACAATCGAAGTGATCCATCCTTCTTCCGGACAAAAAGAATGGGTGCACCCCAGGGCAAAATGCTTGGCTGAATATAGCCTTTGTCCAGTAACTCTTCCAGTTGTTTCTTTAATTCGTACATCTCAGTAGGTGCCATACGATACGGCACCTTAGAAATCGGTGTAGCTCCTGGTTCCATCTCAATGGTGAACTCCACATCTCGTCGTGGAGGTAGTCCAGGTAATTCGTCAGGAAACACATCCAGGAATTCGTTCACAACAAGAATGGATGAAAGTTCCATTTTTCCGTCTTCCTTCTTCATTGCGTAACACAGTATCCTGTACAGCCCTGTTTTAGCAGTTTGACAGATCTCATTACTTTGATCACATTTCCTGAGCTTCCTGGTCTCCATCCCTCGAACAATATTTCAGAACCATATTCAGCTATCATCGAGATATTCCTTTTCTGGTGGTTTACAATAGCTCTTTATCTATTAAGCCAATCATATCCGAGAATCAGGTCGTCTCCTTACATTTCTATCACTATCAGATTTGAGGGCCATTCTCTGCCTCCAATGGATATAGGAAAATCTTGAGTTTCCAAGTTTCCCACAATTCTCTCCCTATTCAGTAAACCCACAACATAAGGCTCACATTTATGAAAACAAGAGATGTTCAAACGATTAACACAAAACAGTGATATAAATGAATGTGTAGCCCCTGTATCGAATAAGCTAACTGGTTGTGAAAGTATCTGAACGGTACCTGATGCGATAGCAACATCCTGATCGTCTACCCTCCTCATCTCATACAGGCGTGAAGGAACGGACCTGGCACTCGATGTCCCCTTTCGGTCGAACTTTCCTCTGCCCCGTCCCCGACCAAAACTCTGGGGTAGCTGGACGCTCTGCTGCGTCTGCTGAACACTTGCTTCTTTCTGACCGGCTGTGAAGTACGAGCTACATTTAACTTCATGGCATCCTTGCAGAACAACGCACGATGCCCTTCCTGTCCGCAATCATAACATGTTACTGGAGAACAGAGACGATCACGCCAGAGGTCTCCTGGGCGTCCACAATTAAAACAGTTCTTGACCACATCTCTCGGTATTGATATCGCTCTAAAGTTCCTTCCACTCTTGGATGGGTGTGGAGGTTTCTTGAATGAATGAAAGGATGACTGGGCCTTGCGGGGCCCACTGCTCTTGTGCTCTGTGAAACTACCAGATACTTTTTGTTTCTTGGATTCGGCGAACTTTTTCATCACTGCTTCTTTAATCTCATACGCCATCGCTTTATCCTGATACTGACGGAGAGTGGTGCATTCAAAACCTGGCATGTACTTTTGCATCTCAGGTTTCATTCTCATGTCAAAATGGATCATCATTTCTGCATCAGTTCTGACCAGGTGTCGAACAAACGCGAGCTGCTGATTAAATGTCTTAATCGCCTGAGATACTGGCACATCTGAAGGTTGTGCGGAGAAAAATTCCCGAACTTTAGTTTCCCTCACCGGACGGGGATGGTAATGAGCTTCCATCATCAATTTAAATTCTCCCTAGTCGGCATCATGATCTATGGGTCGAATGGCCTCCCACCATTCGGACGCTTCCCCTGTTAGAAAATACTGAGCAATAGAAGCTCTCCGGTCGTCTAGGAAATTAATCCCGGCAAAAATTTTCTCCAGATCTTTCAACCAGTGATCCCATGTCGGTTTCTCGGAAAAGCCATCGAATTTAGGTGGTTGCATCTTCGCCACCTCCTGCAGCCATCGGTCGCCTCGATTTCCCAAGTCTGGGATGACCTGCTATCTTTCTCCCTATTGAAATCCTACTGCCACCTGCATTCGGTCCATGACCTGACCAAACTGAGTCATCTGGTTAACCACCTGACGAAGGATGTCGGGAAAGGCAGGTTCTGGTTCGTTGTTAGTAGATTCTTGTCGCTCGCCTGAGCTGTGGCTAGCCTGATTTGAAGGTGAGGCTTCTCTTTCATCATTCCTACATCTGCGTCCGCAACCGCGACCACGTCCACGTCCTCCTCTCAACATACTGTAAGCATAAATACTCAATATACATGCAACAATATCGTTCAAATGTTCAAGTATAAAGAGGTATCAGATGTAAAGGACGAGATAGAGTTTTAGGAACTTACAACCACCGCTCGCACGAAGACGTAGGTAGTACAGTGATGTTATTCACGGCCGATAATCTCAAAAGACATATACGACGCCTATTTTGACCCAATGGCCAAGATATCCATAATCTTATCTCCGATACCATATTCTGTAAGACCCCCTATATATTCAGGAATATTACAGCGCCGTAAATCCTTTACGTAAGAATTTACAAGGCTGATGAAACGAAAAGACAATAACAAATACCAACAAATAAAAGTACTGAAATAAAATACAACGATTCGGAACCAGTACTGAGAATACAAACGTCCAACGAGGAACATTAATACATAGCCAAATCCAACATCACAAAAGACAACGTACTCAAGTACTTATTAAAACAACACAAACATCTGACAATTAAATTCGGCCGGAACATCACTCTGCACCCTCGTCTTGTTTTCCCGCTCTCCTGGATTCTGAACATAAACAAATGTTCACCCCCGAAGGGGTTAGCACAATGATGCTAGTACAAGTAAGATAATTAAACAAGAAGGATTTACCCATCAATTCTTAAACAATGACATCAATATTATCAACCATAACCATGTCAAGTTTCTCCAACGAGAAATAATATCAACACATAGCACATGATAACAATCTCAACATACTCGTGGTATTCCAGCGATCCAGCGCACACAGCTATAGATTCCCATGATGATCCCGTCAGACCAATGCATGGTGGAAATACCTGTCCAGCGATCCAGCGCACACAGCTATATATTCCCATAATGATCCCATCGGACCAATGCATGGTGGACAATTAACAAGTACGCAACAATACAACAACAACATAGTCGACATTAATACGCACTAATAAAATTAAAGTACTTGCCTCGATTGATGACAAGAATAATACTTTGTCTGGTATCAATACACTCGAAGGTCGCTCCTTCGATCAATCACTTAGTAAGACTCGGACCTTAAACAAAATAAATAATATAGAGTACATCTTACGTCGAATAACTAACGAATGAATATCTAACATTCTGAACTACGGCCGAAAGTTCAACAAAACGTATCCTCCTGATCTACATAACGTACGTTACATACCCAACGTAGCGTACGTTAAGTCTGCTCGTTAGCATATGTAAGCTACGAAACCTAGCGCATGCTAAGCATACATTTGATAGTTCTCTTCTCTGATCAGATGACTGACTTGTCTGATGATATAACGTACGTAATTCTCAGTGCTTAACATATATTATACTCCACACATACATTACTCAAGCGACTTGAATGATCTTATAGTTTATAGACATCTTTGAATTCAAGGATTCGCATAACATGACAACGTCTTACTCAATCTTGATTACAACTTCTCATATGAAGTTAGGGTGATCTAAGGTTGATATGCTTATTACCAATATCATCATTACATTCAACTTCATCATGAAAATTAATTAACTAATCCAACTTATAAGAAATGATACAACCATCGGTGATCCTTTATCTAATTCCATTTAGCAAAGGTGATATAAATACCAAGTCCACGATCATTATGGAAGCACCATTCAATACGGATTATCAATCTCAGAACACTAATCTAATTATTTGACGTAACAAGATTCCAACTATAATGTTCTCAACAATGGTAACTTAAGCATAATCATCCCAACTTCCTATACATGATGTTTGGTTAAATAAATCATCTATGGAACCTAATATTCTCGGTAGTATGATCTTAACATCCTTAAGAACATGAATACAAGTTTGGAGATAGCATTAACATACCTTAAGATGAAGAAAACACTGAGACAATAGGTAGAGTCCAACTCTGGTTGCTTGTGTGCCAATCCAAGATTTTTCTCAACTTCAATGATCAAGTATAAGTGATATGCAATCTCCAATGATCAAGTATAAGTGATATCCAATCTCCAATGATCAAGTATAGATAGTCTATGGGGTTTTTAGGTGGCTGGGAACTCTCTGGGAATGAAGGGAGGTGAAGAACAAGTGAAGGAAATGAAATGAAATGAAATGGGGTGCTGTCCCATTTATAATTTTCTGACCTCAACGTACGTTAGCCCTTGGGCATAGCGTACGTTATTCATTTAGCGTACGCTATATGTTCTCCTTAGCGTACATTATCATCCAATGATAGCTTATTGTCTCATTTCTGTACTCGCTGACGTACGTTATACCATCAAGTTACGTATGTAATCAATACCAATTAGCGTACGCTATATACATACCTTAGCGTACGTTAGCACCCGTTGACTTAAAATCGAGTTTTTCAACTCGTCAACCGCCGGTACGCATAACCTGTTCTTAAATCATAAAAGTCCATCTTAGTATAAACCCATTTTTCAAATATCCAGATCAAATTATAGGGTCACGGTTAGTCAAACCCTATCTATACTTGACGCTATGCATGAGTTAATGCAAATTGAGATCATCGAGCTCTCGTGTATCTAATACAACTAGCTCCAATGCTTTGGCCAAAGACTTATGATCTCATCTACAAATAACCGCATAGGACATATAACCCGTTCACTAACAAGAGAAAGAATTCTATCTTGGTATTTAGTAGGACATGCTACTTGCCCATCAAGACGCACATCAAGGTTGACCCGTGCCTTCCGGTTTATAGGGTCGAACTACTCTAAGGAAAATCTTGACGTCACAAGCACATCCCTACTAAATCCTCAAGTCGAAGGTTCATGAGTACTTATCACAACCTTTCGATTCCGTCATTGACTGTCCTGGAGTGAAATCCATGTGACGAATCGAGGGTGAGTCGGTTCGAGTATACTAATCTAATTAGTATACCTACAACGTGTGCTCCCACTAACCATTAGTGTTCGACAAGTACTCTCCAAGTCAAAGAACACGTCTTCACATAAACTTAATGCCCAGTCAAGTCTCATCGACTTGCGAACAATTAAGTATTTGAGCTATAAACCTTTCCAGTGCCGACCCCTTATCCAATAAGGAGTGGAACATTTTGCTCTCAAATACATGGACTAGTTTCTATATATATATTTACGAGTTAGGAATGCCAGTAACTACCAGTAAATATAGAAACATCCATTTGACTTATGATAATGATTCACATAATAACAAGTACAATGCCCTCACTCAACATCATCTGAGTGGCATTCGAGGGCATACTCCTAACACATGCCCTCCTCTTCTTGTTTCCCTTCTAGGTGGCATTCTGTGAATCACATAATCATCATTAGTTCATTCTCACTAGTCCAAGTTATCGTCATACTTGATCATAGAAAGGAGTTCGCGACTACATAATCGTAACACATCAACAAATACTCATAGATACCTCTCGTGGTAACATCGAGAAAGGTATCAAAAATTAACAACATCATACTCATGTGAAGAAAATCCCATCGACGGTCAAAATATATATTAAAATATCCTATGCATCATAATAGAACAATTGCCTTCAACGAAGTCTTACTAACTATCAAGCTATATAAGCTAATCTAGGCTACCTACCTACACATATACCAATATACGGGATGCTCTAACAAATAGCATTGTCGTCTATAAAATATGAAAGTGATAGACATCAGAACAACACATATAAGAAAAAAAGTGACGTTCTGCATACAAAATACAAAATAAATGGCTAGCACCATCCTGGTCTATCTCAAGTCACCCTCGACTCGGCGGTCGAGCTGTCTCCCTCGGAAAACTCCTCCAGATCCTATTTCGGATCTTCTTCTGACTCCTCAATAAAAACTGGAGAGACTACAACAGGGTCTTCAACGACTCTATGCTTCTTTGGGAGAAGAAGATGAACGTCGTCTATGATCGGTCATGTGTGGACTGAATTAATGATGGCATAGGTCGAAGTGGCGGAGACCTCCTCCTGAGAATAAAAGGCTCGGTCCTCATGTCCCTGCGACAAGGTGCTGAGGTCCCTGCTGTAACACCCCCAAACCACTCTGGAATATTACAGCGCCGCAGACCCTCTCCGTGAGGATCTACCAGGCTAAATACAGAAAACACAACAATCCAATACATGCCAACGTGGCTAAATAACGAACCATTAAACCGATTTAGTGTTTTACCACAACATACACATCAAACATACATTACTCTTTCTCACAACTCATACCCACACAGGGCTTAGAATACATCAATATTTCCATAAAACGAAAAATACCACAATGGAAAGGCAAAACAACAAGACATCACTAAATACTCAACACGGTCTTCATGTGAATGGTATCGTCGTCTTCTATCATCCTTTGTAACGATCTTGTGAATTGCTCCCCAGCATCCTACAAGTACCTGGACGCAATACAGACATCCCCCCCCAATTACCCAGGGGTTAGCAAAACTCCACTGTTTTTCTAGTGCAAGTATAAAATGCAAATACAAGCCATACACAACATACTCCAAGAACATAATAATCATGAACATGTTTCCCGAAATAAATCGTTTGATCAAAACCGTTCAAATAAAGAATGGTGGGAATAAACCCAACATACATGTTATGAAACATTTTACGATCTCGGAGGTTTTAAAAACATTTGGGATTTAAGAATTCTCAAGTCTTTCGAAAACACTTAGGGGCACGGCCCAAAGATCAATTTCCCAAAAAAATACAATTCTGATAACAAAACACGGGGTCCACGACCCAAATCATGAAACATGGGGTCCACGACCCAAATCATCTATACCAACATATTCCGCAAGATTATTCGCATCCCGTGCTAACAAGCCACGAACCTCAGATGATCCCGCAGAACATACCCGAGTGAATAACCCAATTGGAAACCACACCAAATCACATCACAGTGACAACAGTCACGCAACCATAACCATACATACGTTCATAGATATCCCGGCATCGCACTAGCAAGCTACGAACCTTGGAGCCTCCACGAGACATACCCGATTGGACAACCCATGACACGTATATCACACAACCAAACCACAACCATAAGTTATCCCGGCATCGCGCAAACAAGCCACGAACCTCAGAGTCTCCACAAGACATACCCGATAGATAACCCCACAAGTTATCCCGGCATCGTGCTAGCAAGCCACGAACCTCGGAGTCCCCGCAAGACACACCCGATTGGATAATCCTACAGTCATGCCTGACCCGTACTAGCAAGTACGGATCCTGGAGATTCAACAAATCATACCTGGAGGCACGTCACTTACAACAATCACACAACAACAAGCAAATACCTATACCAAACAACACTAAGCACCACAACCTCCTTACAAAGAAGTAATAACTAATATCACACAACGTCACATATTCACCGAACAAGTATACGTATCAATACACAATCCTCAACAAGTGATTACGGTCTACTATATTCACGAATTATGATTATAACATCTTCCAACATACGGGACTAACACACATATTCCGAAAGCACATTAATTCACGAAGCATACGAGTTATATTTTGAAAGAAAACATTTATCGAGAACATATCAATCCTTTTTAAAGTTCATTAAACATTCGGATTGCACATAAAATCATTTATCGATTATTTCATCTACGAAACATGAAATGTATGGGAAAGATACTTACCTCGATACCACGAGCGACGAAATGATGAACGGACACGGTCGGGTAGCCTTCGAACTTCCAAAAAACGACCAAGAATTCGACAACCCATGAATACTACGAAAATAATACCACCATGAATCAACAATACTTCGAAAATATAGGGATCATCCTAATTTCTACCCATTGGAGCATTTCGTCGGTCATCTTGAAGGCCTACTCCAATATAATCGATTAACGAAAGTATTCTCGAAATCATTCCACAAAACTTCAAGAATACTAAAGGATTTGGAGTTTACTACCATAATCCAACAACAATCAAAACTAAATCAAATTGGAAGGATGAATTCACATCAAAAACCCCAAAATTCAAAAGTTCAAGAGATTTACCTCAATCCGGACGACAAAGAATGGATTGATGATAATACTGAACACAAATCAAGCTTCCAAAATGATCCTCAAGGATGTTGCCAACAGAAACCCTCAAATCTTGCAGAAGAATCGCGAAGCAGAAGGAGAAGTTGTGAAAAATGGTTAAAGACCCGGATGCTGGCCTTATATAGTCATTCTGCCGAGCCATTACGGCCATAATTGGGAGTGCATTATGACCGTAATCGGACTTCCCGAAAATTCTGCCCAAATTATACAACATCCTTACCGCCGTACCCGACAACCCCCTTACGGCCATAACTGGCCACTCCTTACGGGCGTAACCCGACACACATTACGGCCACCTCACGGCCGTTACCAGGTCACACCTTACGGCCGTAACTAGCCATTTCCCCGAGTCACTGCCCCAATTAACGCGGTACGTTATGGCCGTAACCGGAAGGCCCTTACGGCCATAACCGGCAGGCCCTGCCTGCAGACGTGACTCGGCCATGCTTGCGGCCGTGACTCAGCCGTGGCCATATCCGACAGTCAAGTTAGACGTTCAACATCTCAGTTTCACCAACGCACCAGCTATGATTCAAAACAATAACGGGCATATTACAAAACATGAAATCCAATAAATCGATACGAAGCAAAATAACCGACACCAAACGACTATTAATACGAAGCGACCGAAGATGAAAATCTCGGGCATTACATTCTACACCCTTTAAAAAAAGTTCATCCCTGAAACTTAAAAAATAAAAAGATCGACGCAAAATAATCTCAGATAACACATGATGTCCGTTGCCAACGACTTGCAACGAATCACATGCAGCACGTAGCTGCTACCATCCAAATCGCTACACTAGAACAATAACAGAACATAACGAACCAAAAAAAAAATCAATACGGTTGACCAAACCAAACAGTACAGCAATCAAAGCACGAATGAATCATTGAACAAACACGACACTACTACAAAAGTGGCTTTTAACAGCGCCATTTTAACAGCGGTTGTTCAAAAACCGCTGTTAAAATGATGCGGTGGCATACCTGTAAGTATTGTGTAATAAATTAACAGCGGTTCTTTAAAAAACCGCTGTTAGAATATCAATTAACAGTGGTTATTAAATGACCTCTGTTAAAATAAAAACACTTAACAGCGGTTGTTACAAACAACCGCTGTTAAATCAGACATTTAATATGGTCATAAAAACCGCCGTTAAAGATCGATCAGCCGTTATTAAATAATCTGCCGCCGGTTGTTATAAACAATAACAAAAGCCGCACTTTTAACACCGGTTATTTGTAGAACCACTGTTAAGTGTATTTTTTTTCTTTTTTTCTTTTAACAACGTTTTTTTGTACAATTTAATAATTTATATAATATATATAAATTATAATTTTTCATATATAATTTAATATGTATGTATTCTAATTTTCAATATATAATGCAATATATAATTTTTAATATTGATATATAATAAAATATATCAATATTCAATATAGGAGATTGCTGTTTAATTTTCATGATTAAATTTATTATATTATTATATGTATACATTTGATGTAGTGGACGAGATAGCTATTTGATAATTAGAGCGGGGGCGTTTTTGAAATATTTGAAAAATATTTGTTTGTGATTTTTGGGATGAACTCAGCCTTTTCTTATCGGAATCGGCTCAATGAGCAAGAGTCACAGCTATGCGGTGAGGTACGTCGTTTTTTGGCGAAAAAATGATGTTTAGGCCCTCAATTTTGCGTTTTTTTTTTGTTTTTCGGGACCTAATTACAAATTTTTAAAAGTTTGTGTGCTTGTTATTTGATTGTGTATTGTTAATCCTAGATTTCCTAGGGTATATATATGCTTGTAAGACTATATTTCGATATTATTGAATGAATAAGAATTTTCTCTAACAGTGGTTGTTTAAAACAACCTTTGTTAATTGTATATATAAAAAAAACGTTTAACATCGGTTGTTTAAAACAACCGATGTTAATGTAATAGGAAAAAAAAGATTTAACAGCGGTTGTTTAAAACAACCGCTGTTAATGTAATATAAAAAAAAGTTTAACATCGGTTGTTTAAAACAACCGCTGTTAATGTAACATTTAATATATAATGTAATATATAATTTTAAATATAGATTTATAATAATATATATTCGTAGTCAATATATATTATAAATTTTAATGTACATTATAAAATTTAAATTTTCAGCATGGTTATATACAATATACATTATAAATATGTAATATAATTTATATTACATTATATTATTATTCAATAATAATATAATATCTTAATTAATAATATAAATTATAAAAGTTTAATAATCAGTTTCATTAAATTTTTATATAATATACATTATAACTTTAATATATATATATATATAATTCTAAAAATATTAATAAACATATATATACAAATAAATGATTAATTGTACACTTATATAAAATAAAGCAACAAAAGTACAAGAAATGACTTTGGCTCAGTGGTTTGATACCAACTCCACCAAAATGGAGGTCAGAGGTTCGAATCTCATGTGCAGCAAAAATGCACATTTATATGCATAAATGTGCGGGTCGCGAGCGAGCGGCGAAGCAAGGCAGGTGGATGTGCGGGTCGGGCGGGGATCTAGGGAGGGTAGTTTAATTAAATTTTTTTATTTCAATAATTTTAATAGCGGATGTAAAAGAACCGCTGTTAAAAAAATAATTTCTAAAAAAAAAAATTTTTTTTGAAAAAAGAATTATTTAACAGCGGTTTTTTAAAAAACCGCTGTTAAATTTAACATCAAGACCTTTAACAGGTTCCGTAATCACAGCATTATGGCTGTAACTCGAGCCATAAAGCGCTGTTTCTGTAGTAGTGCGAATTTCCACAACCCAAGGTTTGGAAGATCGAAAATGAAGTCAATTTCCCGAACTTGGGGAAATTATGAAGGAGTTTGAACGCTCAACAACCCCGATACGAGATCAACAAAAACCGAACAAAAATGGTCGAACCACAACGATCAAGGCGGGAACAGTCGAACAATCATGTCCGACTCACGATGAATCAACAAGAATCAAATAACACTCCGAAGTTCACACCTCGGCTCGAGACAATAGGTGATCTGGTAAGGACGATAAGACATGCACCCACATAATGTAACACCCCGAGATATTCGGAGTATATTACAGTGCTGTGGACCCCTACATGGGACCCACCAGGCTACAACAAGCGAACATCCCTCGACTAACCATCTCGGTTAGCGAGGATACACAATCAAATAATACATCACATGAAAATACACCCGGAGCAACCGACGAAATAAGCAACAACCGACAGTGTAGCAATTTAAAATAATACAACAAGGAGTTTGAAATGAAAAACCTAAGTACTCGAGAGTACAGTCTATCAGTTTATAAATAGAGGAAACAACCAAATCGAGATGGACAAAATAAATAAGTAGACCCAAGTGCACATGTCAACGACCCTGGCCAACATCCTCGTACTGTCCCAGTGCTCGCTCGTCCGGATGATCATAGCCTGAAAATCATAACAAGAATTTCCCCACAACGGGTCCCCAGAGGGGTTAGCAATTACGCTAGTACAAGTAATCAAGGCAAACCAATCGCTTACACATTTCATAGTACATGGACCAATATCATTTCAAAAACCAAAACCAGACATGTCTTTTCCGGAAACAAACAGTTACAATTAATTTGCCTAGGACCGGGACGAAGCCACGAATCCCACTCGAGGCCTCTAAGGACCCTCCCGAGCTGGCCACATTCATAAAACAAATCAAGCACCACACGTCACCTAGGACCGGGACGAAGCCACGAATCTCACTCGAGGCCTCTAAGGACCCTCCCGAGCTGGCTAGCGAATCAAACTCATGAATCCAGGACGAAGCCATAGATTCCCTCGAGGCCCCATCGGACCCTCCCGAGGTGAGTAAAGCACACACAATATACATTACCATTTCATGTTAAGCATAAAGGTTTCCAAGAATTACTTGCCTTGGATAATAGACGACGCAACGAACGAAAGGAAAAACACCGGTGACCGTTAGGAGCCGATAATCACGAACCTAACGATATGAAGAACACAATCACAACCAATCCTAAATGAATACGGAATTGGAATACACCCGAAAACCCGCCTACGATTCATGTATATCCGTTTAACAACAACGACGAGGGCGGACCACAACCAAACCCTCTCGATACGCAACAACTACGAAATATACCATGAATCCGTAGGGAAACTAATGATATTGACAAGTTTAATCATATTCATCATGAATCCACCAACAAGACGGAACGAATCGGAAGAAAATCCCAAAACCCCCAAATTATCCAAAAGTAGGGTTCTAAGAGATTTACCTTGGATTTGGATGAAAGATTCGTGTTGATGTTGTTATAATACACCAAGAACTCAAGAAAGATGTTGGATGAGATGATTGGAGGAAGAAATCGAAAAGAAAATCGCCCGGAATCGCCTTAGCCGCGGAGAGGAGGAAGAAATGAGAAATTATGATTATCTCGGTCAACTTCCTGGTTTATATAACCAGGGAGTGTTAGCGCGCGCTAACTCCTCAAGGTTAGCGTGCGCTAGCGGGATAAAATTCCAATCCATACAGTTAGCGTCCCAGTCCAGTAGCCAGATTTCTGGCCGTTAGCGTGTATTACTCCAAATGTAGCGTGCGCTAATAACCTATCGGTAGCGCGCGCTATCGACCAATAGCGTACGCTACCTGGGCATCAGTCGAGTCCAGTGGCAAACTGTCCAGAACTAACCTGACCCGTTAGCGTGCGCTATCGTACAAACGTAGCGTGTGCTACCTGGCACCTGACCGAGTTCAGTAGTAAACTGTCCAGCACTGGACAGTCACGCTAGAGCGCGCTAACGAACAACTTAACGTGCGCTAGTCTCCCGACATTAGCGTGCGCTAGAGAAAGTAGCGTGCGCTAATCCGATAGTCCAGAGGGCTGGGAACAGAACTGCCACTCCGAGGGCTAACTCGCTAGCGCGCGCTACGAAGTAAACGTAGCGTGCGCTACTAAGGGACCTCTAGCGTGCGCTATGCAGTAAATTTAGCGTGTGCTAGATACCGAATATAAACGGTCCAAAACACCGGAATACGGAGGAAACGTCAAACGGAACATCTCAAGACACATCAAAACATAGGATGGACCCACGGCAACCCCGAAACAGCGGTTCCGCACAACAATAACGAGAATCAGATCAATAGATGACGGGAAAGATACACTGAAAGATACACGAGGGTCTCTACGACCGAAAAATACATCGAAGATAAAAATTCAAAGGAAAGAAAAATGCGGATATTACATTCTACCCCTCTAAAAACAAGTTTCGTCCCGAAACTTAAGAGACAAACAACTCGGGGTACCTAGCACGCATGCTATCCTCGGTTTCCCAAGTTGCCTCCTCGACACCATGTTTCGACCACTGCACTTTGACCAAAGGGATGGTCTTATGCCTCAGTCGTTTCTCACGGTGCTCCAAAATCTTTAAGGGATGCTCCTCGAAGGTAATGTCCTCGACAATATCGATCTCGCCAAAGTCGATGATATGACTAGGATCCGGAACATATTTCCTCAGCTGCGAAACATGGAAAACGTTATGAACGTGACTCAAGGCCGGAGGTAGCGCTAAACAGTATGCCAACTCACCGACTCGCTCGAGAATCTTAAAGGGTCCAATAAATCTCGGACTCAACTATCCCTTCTTCCCGAAGCGAAAAACTCCCTTCGTCGGCGACACCTTTAGCAACACGTGGTCCCCCACCTCGAATTCCAAAGGTCGACGACGGACGTCGGCATACGAATTCTGTCAACTCTGAGCGGTCAACATACATTCTCGAATCAAATCCACCTTCCGCCTCGTCTTTAGGACAATATCCGGTTCAGTCCCGACCAAATCAGACGCTTCATTCCAACAAATCGGCGATCGACAACGCCGCCCGTAGAGCGCCTCATATGGTGCCATCCGGATCGACGCGTGCCAACTATTATTGTACGTGAATTCGATCAATGGAAAATGCTCCTCCCAGTCGCTACTCCAGTCGAGAGCACAAGCATGCAACATATCCTCAAACGTCTAGATAGTGAGTTCCGACTGTCCATCTGACTGAGGATGAAAAGAGGTACTCAAACGCAACCGAGTACCCAATGCTTTATGCACCGCTTGCCAGAAATGCGGTACAAAACGGCCATCACGATCCGAAACAATAGACTTTGGAGTACCATGAAGCCTCACAATCTGCGCAATAAACACATGAGCCAACTTCTCCGGGCCCCAAGTATCCTTGATGCCCAGAAAATGTGCCGACTTGGTCAGACGATCAACAATCACCCAAACCATATTCATGCCCGATCTCGATCTCGGCAAACTCGTAATGAAGTCCATAGATATGTCTTCCCATTTCCATTTCGGGACGGGAAGTGACTGCAATAACCCGGCCGGTCGCTGATGCTCGATTTTGACCTGCTGACAAGTCAATCATCTAGCTACAAACTGCGCGACCTCCTCCTTCATATCATTCCCCTAGAAATTCCTCCTCAGGTCCTTGTACATCTTACTCGAACCAGGATGAATGGAGTAAGGTGTAGCATGGGCCTCGCGCAGAATACTCTGTCTCAACTCTAAGTCGTTCGGCACACAAAGCCGACTCTGGAATCTCAAAATACTATCCTCGTGAATCACAAACCCAGGAGACTTTCCCTTAAGAACGTTCTCTCGGATTTGAGTAATCATCGGGTCCTCTAACTTCTTCAGCTTAATTTCATCGATCAAAGACGACGAAATCTCGAAAGCACAAAGTTGCCCAGCAGCTCCAGGTAACAAAACCTCAACATCTAACTCGATCAAAGCCCACCGAAGCTCAGACTGAGACGTAAGGATCTCAAGCGTTCGCAACGCAACCGGTTTCCGACTCAAGGCATCGGCCACGACGTTCGCCTTGCCCGGATGATAAAGGATTTCGAGGTCATAATCCTTAATCAGCTCTAACCACCTTCTCTGCTTCATATTCAACTCCCGCTGAGTAAATATGTATTTCAGACTTTTATGATCGGTAAAAATCTGACATGCAGAGCCAAAAAGATAGTGACGCCAAATCTTGAGCGCAAAGACAACTGCCGCTAACTCCAAATCGTGAGTAGGGTAGTTAAGCTCATATGGCCTCAATTGTCTCGACGCATAGGCAATGGTCTTGCCGTGCTGCATCAACACGCACCCAAGACCCTGTCCCGAAGCATCGCTATAAACAGCAAAACCCTCGTTGCCACATGGCAATGCTAAAACCGGGGCTGAAGTCAAACGCCTCTTTAGTTCCTCAAAACTCGACTGTCTCTCATCATTCCAAACGAACTTCTCGGACTTCTGGAGCAACTGAATAAGCGGCCGAGCCAGTTTCGAGAAACCCTCGACAAACCTATGGTAGTAGCTAGCCAAACCCAAGAAACTACGGACCTCCTTCACATTCGTGGGCGGCACCCAATCCAACACTGCCTCAACCTTCAGCGGATCCACTCGGACTCCCTCGGCTGAAATCACGTGACCCAAAAACATCACTTCCTTCAGCCAGAACTCACATTTCGAGAACTTCGCGTAGAGTTGCTCGGTCCTCAAAATGTCTAACACTATCCGCAAATGATGGGCATGCTCATCCCCATTCCTCAAATAGATAAGAATATCGTCAATGAAGACGACGACACACTTATCCAAATACTCAATAAAGACTTTGTTCATCAACTGCATGAACACCGTCGGCGCATTAGTTAAGCCGAAAGGCATAACTACGAACTCATAATGTCCGTATCTCATCCGAAAAGCTGTTTTCGGCACATCGTACTCCCTCACCCGGAGCTGATAATACCCCAATCTCAAATCAATCTTCGAGAATACCGCGGCTCCCTGCAACTGATCGAACATGTCATCAATCCTCGGCAGGGGATACTTGTTCTTGATGGTCACCTTGTTTAGTTCGCGATAGTCGATACACAAACGCAGTGAACCATCCTTCTTCCGCACAAACAGGACCGGTGCGCCCCAAGGCGAGGCGCTCGGTCGAACATACCCCGACTCAAGTAGCTCACTCAATTGCTTCTTCAATTCTGACATCTCTGAAGGTGCCATACGATACGTCGCCTTAGAAATCGGAGCCGCGTCCGGCTCTAACTCTATAGCAAACTCAACCTCACGATCCGGTGGCAATCCCGGTAACTCGTCAGGAAATACATGAGGAAACTCACTAACAACTGGAATCGACGAAAGCTCGACTCCACCATCCGCTTCCTTCAAGGCGTAGCACCAATAACCAGTACACCCCTTTCGTAGGAGTCTCATCGCCTTCAAGGCGTTAATAACAAACTTCTGATTTCCCCTCTTTCGCCCCGTGAAAGAGTGCTCGGTGCCATCCTCGGCTAACATAGTGATGATCCTCGTGCGGTAGTTCATGATTGCGCCATGCCGCTCAAGCCAATCATCCCCGAGAATCAAATCCTCACCCTCAATACCCACGACAATAAGATTAGAGAGCCATGCCCTCTGACAAATAAACACAGAACAGTCCCAGACCTCTCGATCACCGACAATTCTATCACCGCTAGGAAGTTTAACGATGAAAGGCTCGCAAGGTGACAAATAGTCGAGACTCAAACGGCGTACACACTCTAGAGAAATGAATGAATGCGTAGCACCCTAATCGAAAAGCACACTGACAGGGTGGGAATGGATATGAACGGTACCTGTCGCCACAGTAGCTACTGGATCATCGGCCCTCCTCATCTCATAGATATGTAGCTGGGCAGATCCGACACTGGAAGCTCTTCCCCTGGCGGGCTGACCCCGACCCTGACCCCTACCTCGGCCGGCACTCGGAGGTGGCGGCGGAGCAAATGAGCCCTGGTTCACACTCGGCTCCAAAGGTGCTGGGTGAGAAGGACCGGCGCCGCGAAATTGTCTGAGCTTCTCACAAAAAGAAGCCTTATCGCCCGACTGGCCACAAGTATTACAAGTCAAAGGTGGACGAGGACACTCCCAGTTCACGTGGTCTGGCTGGCCACAATTAAAGCATCTGGGGTCCCGGACGAAGGTTCCGGCGGCACTTCGAAAACTCTCAAGGAAACGAGCCGAACCACCCGTAGAAATATTTGTAGGTTGAGAATTCTGCTGACCTCCACCCTTGTGGCCCGAAAAATTTCCGGCGGATTTCTGCTTCTTACTCTCCCGAACCGCCGCACTGGCTATCACCGACATGTCATAGGCAAGAGCTCGACTCTGATAATACTTCAGGGTAGTGCAGACGAGTGCAGACATATAGTCCCGAATGGACAGTTTCATCCTCCTGGAAAAATGAAAAATTTTGTCGCTCTCAGCGACAACTTGGGTCTTCACATAGCCCAACTCTTTGTTGAAATCGGCAATAGCTTGGGATACGGGAATATCCCGAGGTTGAGCATTGTAGAAATCATGGACTCGAGCCTGTCTAACTGGCCACGGGCAATATTCAGTCTCCATCAACTCCTGAAATTCTGCCCACAAAGCAAAATGATCTTTGGGCCCAACGGCCTCCCATGAGAAAGTACTGGGCAATAGGGACCTTACGGTCCTCGGGACAGTTGGTAGCCGTGAAGACTTTAGATATCTCCTTGATCCACCCTTCACAGCCGATCGGGTCTGAAGCTCCCGAAAACTGAGGAGGATGCATCTTGATGACATCCTGAAGCCAGCAATCCGCTCCGCCCCGATTAGCATGAGCCTGATCGGGGTTCTGGACTACCTGAGCTATCGCCGCCATTTGGTTAACCATTTGCTGCATAACAGTCGCAATACCAAGATCGGCGCGCTCCTGAGAAGAAGCATGACTGTGACGGTCACCGGTACTGCCGGCTCCCGAAGAATGCAACGTGGCCGCCCCACCGGCTGCCCCACGCCCCTGGGCCGCGCCCACGACTCACGACCACGACTACGCTTCTCCAAAGATCCATACTGGTGTTAAGAGATAACAGAAGTATATCGAGGATGAGTAAGGGAGGAAAAGCAACTACGATTCGAAAAGCGGAAATACTATGCAAGAAAACAAAAGACCGAATAAGAAAACTTACGAGCACTGGAAGTACCGAGATGCTGGCAGCGGTGTGACAATGTGCAAAACAAAACACGACTAGACCCAATTAACCAACAAGCCTAGGTATCCATAAACCTAGGGCTCTGATACCATTTTCTGTAACACCCCGAGATATTCGGAGTATATTACAGCACCGTGGACCCCTACATGGGACCCACCAGGCTACAACAAGCAAACACCCCTCGACTAACCATCTCGGTTAGCGAGGATACACAATCAAATAATACATCACATGAAAATACACCCGGAGCAACCGACGAAATAAGCAACAACCGACAGTGTAGCAATTTAAAATGATACAACAAGGAGTTTGAAATGACAAACCTAAGTACTCGCGAGTACAGTCTATCAGTTTATAAATATAGGAAACAACCATATCGAGATGGACAAAAGAAATAAGTAGACCCAAGTGCACATGTCAACGACCCTGGCCAACATCCTCGTACTGTCCCAGCGCTCGCTCGTCCGGATGATCATAGCCTGAAAATCATAACAAGAATTTCCCCACAACGGGTCCCCAGAGGGGTTAGCAATTACGCTAGTACAAGTAATCAAGGCAAACCAATCGCTTACACATTTCATAGTACATGCACCAATATCATTTCAAAAACCAAAACCAGACATGTCTTTTCCTAAACAAACAAATACAATTAATTTGCTCAGACCGGGACGAAGCCACGAATCCCACTCGAGGCCTCTAAGTACCCTCCCGAGCTGGCCACATTCATAAAACAAATCAAGCACCACACGTCACATAGGACCGGGACGAAGCCACGAATCCCACTCGAGGCCTCTAAGGACCCTCCCGAGCTGGCTAGCGAATCAAACTCATGAATCCAGGACGAAGCCATAGATTCCCTCGAGGCCCCGTCGGACCCTCCCGAGGTGAGTAAAGCACACACAATATACATTACCATTTGATGTTAAGCATAAAGGTTTCCAAGAATTACTTGCCTTTGATAATAGACGACGCAACGAACGGAAGGAAAAACACCGGTGACCGTTAGGAGCCAATAATCACGATCCTAACGATATGAAGAACACAATCACAACCAATCCTAAATGAATACGGAATTGGAATACACCCGAAAACCCGCCTACGATTCATGTATATCCGTTTAACAACAACGACGAGGGCGGACCACAACCAAACCCTCTCGATACGCAACAACTACGAAATATACCATGAATCCATAGGGAAACTAATGATATTGACAAGTTTAATCATATTCATCATGAATCCACCAACAAGACGGAACGAATCGGAAGAAAATCCCAAAACCCCCAAATTATCCAAAAGTAGGGTTCTAAGAGATTTACCTTGGATTTGGATGAAAGATTCGTGTTGATGTTGTTATAATACACCAAGAACTCAAGAAAGATGTTGGATGAGATGATTGGAGGAAGAAATTGCCAAGAAAATCGCCCGGAATCGCCTTAGCCGCGGAGAGGAGGAAGAAATGAGAAATTATGATTATCTCGGTCAACTACCTGGTTTATATAACCAGGGAGTGTTAGCGCGCGCTAACTCCTCAAGGTTAGCGTGCGCTAGCGGGATAAAATTCCAATCCATACAGTTAGCGTCCCACCAAAGAGCGATTTCTGGCCGTTAGCGTGCGCTACTCCAAATGTAGCGTGCGCTAATAACCTATCGGTAGCGCGTGCTATCGACCAATAGCATGCGCTACCTGGGCATCAGTCAAGTCCAGTGGCAAACTGTCCAGAACTCACCTAACCTGTTAGCGTGCGCTACTGCACTGATCGAAGTTCGTGAGGTAAATCGCCCAAAGATCGATGTACGCTTAGCGCGCTAACGAACAACTTAACGTGCGCTAGTCTCCCTACATTAGCGTGCGCTAGACAAAGTAGCGTGCGCTAATCCAATAGTCCAGAAGGCTGGGAACAGAACTGTAACACCCCCAATCCACTCAGGGATATTACACGCCGTAGACCCTCTCCTCGAGGATCTACCAGGCTGATAACTAAAATCAAACATCTAAACATCGCCTTTAAGGCTAAAATGACTCAGTAGACTGATTTCGTCTTTCAATAATAACATACAACTCAATTCCAAACACATACCCACGCAGGGGTCAAAATACAATAAACTCCCGTACAACGGGGAAAAGATACTGCAGCGGAAAAGAAAATACAACTAGACCAATACGACATCAACGGATCCTCATGTGATTAGTATCGTTCATCTTTCATCATCCTTCGTGCCGACCCTGTGCTATGGTGCAAAACCTGAATGCAAAAATAGACATCCACCCCCCGAATACTCGGGGGTTAGCAAAACTCCACTGTTTTGCTAGTGCAAGTACAAGTGCAAAAATACGAGCCATACAATTCACATTCCACGAATAACAATAACCAGGAATCCTCAAAAATCCAAAAGTAACGAAAAGTACTTCCCGAGGCAAGAGTTTGAGTAAGACATTCCAAAAACCGAAAGGCCACAATAAAAGGGAAACAATTTATAAAACAGTTTAAAATGCCATCGAGAGTTTTAATAGAAAATAATTTAGGCTTTTCGAATCCTTCTCTTTCCAAACATCAACAGGGGTCACAACCCAAAGGTTTTGTTTTCGCAAATAGAAAACAGACAACAATTCACAGGGCCCGATCCCAACATCACGTGTCCTCGACGGACATAAAAATCAACAAAACATAATCGCGCACGCGCATCGCCTTGGGAACAGGGTAATACCATTGATCCCGCCCGAGGCCTCGAAGGACCCTCCCGAGCTGGCTAGCGAAACAAATCACACACGTCTCACGGTTGGATCAATCGCTTGTTGCATCCTAGCCACATGATCGCATGCCATGTGCCACCGTAGATTATCTCAGGCTCTCACGGTTGGATCAATCACTTGTTGCATCCTGACCACATGATCACGTGCCATGTGTCACCGTAGACCTTTAACCATATCCACACATTCACACAAATAACACAATGCAACAAAGATATCCAAACAATTCACTCAGAGGCATCAAACACTTAGAAAAACACCACGTCAAACCACAACGCACCGAAATGAAATAATATACGTCCACACGCAAATACCAAGTGCATCATCAACACCAAATATATCCATAGGATTCACATAGTCATTTACAAGACACACCATTCACAAAACACATGCATTTTGAAAGCAAGCCTTTAACAAGGCTAAACCGAATCTTTTGAAAGTTCAATTCAAACGACCAAACAACCACATTTAGACGATCACTAATTATCATATCCATAAAACAATAATAGTATGGGCAAGGTACTTGCCTGGAATAAGAACAACGCGGAGAATCGACCGAAATAGGTTGACACGAACCGACTACGAACCCGCCGACTCCACCGATCGCCAACTCGCGATAATAAACTATGGAGGACAATAACAACAATGAAAATGAATTCCATAGAATGACTCAAAGCCATTGAATTCAAAGAACGAACGACGAATGTTCAAGTGTTTTCCCCAAAACGGGCAAAAACACGATTCGTCCCGACAAAACACGAAAACGGAATTCCAAGTTGAAATATGGATATACAATCCATAGAATATGTTTAACAACATCATTTAATCATAATCGATCCATCAAAAACGGATGAAAAATGAGATCGAGAACAAATCCCCCAAAAAGTCGATTCGAAGGAAATCAAGAAATATACTTCGATTCGACGAAGAACAATGGATTAAATGATGTTAAACACAAGAATACTACCAAGATTAATCATACCCATCATGAATTAATCAGCAACACGGAACGAATCGGACAAAAATGCAAAAAACCCCAAATTCACGAAATTAGGGTTCTAAGGAAGATTACCTTGATTCGCTGGATCAAAGGATGATAACGGATGATTGATTGATGTTATGAACTCAAGAACTTCGTGGGTTTGTTGTTAAACAACATGGCTCCACGATCTCTAAGTCTCCAGCCGCGGAAGAGAAAGGTAGAAAATGAAAAATGAGATGAAATGTGATCGCTCATTATATTTATATCGGGTTTGACTAGCGCGCTAAAGCTTCCGAGCTAGCGTGCGCTATCGCCTGTGCCGCAATCCAAAGGCTCTCATCGACTAGATCGCCGCTGCCAGAAGCGCGCAACCTTCCGCCAGAAGGCGCGTTACTCGCCGGCCAGAAGGTGACGCAGCTGGCCCGACAAGATTGCGGCGCTACCTGTCGAGCCTAACCGATTCCAGAACCCGAGGACTCCACTGTCCAGACCCGATAGCGTGCGCTACACCTGCCGGTAGCGTGCGCTACACCTGTCGGTTAGCGCGGGCATCCTTCCGGCCGTAGCGTACGCTACGCCGGTTACTGCCGCACCCGTCCGACCGATGCCCGCAATCGTCCGGCCAGTCCCGCAACCGTGCGGCCAGTGCTCGAACACCAGGGCTCGACGACTCGATTTCCGAAAACGTACGGAACGAACACGATGAAAAGTTCGCGGACAACATCAACGACCCGAAATGAAAACATAATGCAATAATTAATCATACGCGACCAAGATACGGGTCGAGACAACAATTACAGATACGGATACCCGTAACTTTTAAGAAATTACAAAATGGCCCAAAACGCCCGGAAGTCACGATACGTGATCGAATGACCAAACCGAAGTTCACAACATGTCTGACAAAGTTAAACGGACTTACAGGAAACTCGAAACAGCAGTTTCGAACGAGATTCGCAAGAATCGAACTCAAGTGCGGAAAAGTCGCTAAAAAGCACGGAACTCAACAAAACGACACCGAAACGATCTCGGATGTCAAAAAGTGTAGAATTAATTATTCTCAGAACGATGAAACGGTCATAAGCGAGTCGTGAAAACGGACTCTCGCCGAAAAAATAAAATTACCGAAAATCGAAAATTGCGGATATTATAAGAACTGCCACTCCCAGGGCTAACTCGCTAGCGCGCGCTATGAAGTAAACGTAGCGTGCGCTACTAAGTGACCTCTAGCGTGCGCTATGCAGTAAATTTAGCGTGCGCTATATACCGAATATAAACGGTCCAAAACACCGGAATACAGACGAAACGTCAAACGGAACATCTCAAGACACATCAAAACATAGGATGGACCCACGAAAACCCCGAAACAGCGGTTCCGCACAACAATAACGAGAATCAGATCGATAGATGACGGGAAAGATACACTTAAAGATACACGAGGGTCTCTACAACCGAAAAATACATCGAAAATAAAAATTCAAAGGAAAGAAAAATACGGATATTACACATAAGATCCACAGGAATGGAATCGCATTTGAATAAGCCACAACGTCAAGCGGATAAATCCAAAACAATACCACAACTCGTTCGAACGACAAAAAGTGAAAGATATAACAAGTTCAGAAAATACCAACGAACACAAATAAGTCGATAGAATTGAAGATATAGAAGTTCAAAATCCGATCCACTTCTAATAAAAGAAGTTTATCTCAGAAATCCGAAACAACAAAGCAAGGAAATAACATAACATACGCCTAGTTCTCAGGAACTCCTCAGAGTTAATCCTGATATCAGTGCTCAAGTCTGTGCCTCGGAAGGTTCGGTGACCAACTCAAAAAACTGAACCCGGTGTCCTTCGAGTCCGCACTTGTAAACGTTACTGGCGGAGAAGGACAATGCGCACGAACATGCCCCGACACATTGCAGTTAAAACACCTCCTACCTTTACCAGCGGTTAAAGCAGACGACTTGGAACTCTCAATCCCATGCAGTGAGCGACGGAGCTTCACAGCAGAAAGACTACGACATTGCGATTCAGAAACACCGACTCCTATACTGCCCATAAGGTCATCGGACATCCTCTATTTCTTCGACTCGGGCACATAATCCGACGATAACGAGGCTAGCTCATAGTCTAAGGCTCGATCCTGATAATCTCTCAACAAAGTGCAAGTGAGTCCCAACATATACAGGCGAATCTTCGGCTTCATCCGTCTGTTAAAGCGAAGGATCCTCTCTTCTTCGGTCTTCACCCGATCTCGCACATAACTGAGTTGTCTGCTATAGTCGATGATAGCCTGCGACACCGATATATCTTGCGGTTATGCCACATAAAATTCGCAAATACTCTGCTCTCTAATCGGTTTCGGACAAAACTCAGCCTCCATAAATGATTGGAACTCCGCCAACATGACATCACGGTCACGAGGTTTAACTGCATCCCACCAATTAGCGGCATATTTGTCAAGAAGGTACTCAGCGATAGGTACCTTCCACTCTTCGGGACAATCAACAGCCTCGAATATCTTTCCCAACTAGAAAAGCCAACCATCCCAGTCCAACGCATCTGCAGCACCGGCGAATCGAGGGGGATTCATACGAACTACCTCACAAAGCCATTGATTTACGCCGATGTTCTGATTCGTGTTAATACTACGTTGAACCGCCTGAGTCAACTGAGTCATCTGAGCCGCTACTTGTTGCAATATAGTAGCAACACCCAAGCCAATTTCGTTCCCAGTAATATTCTCTCGATCCCGTGTCTCACCCCCGTGGCCATCCATACCACGATTGCGACCACGACATCTGCCCCTCGGCATAATAACAAGCAACAACCTAACGCAACGAAAATCATATAATCACACACAAAAATGACCACAACACACATGAAATCCACTCTCACATGATCGAATGCAAAAGTTAGGCCCGACAACAAAAATGCAGTCCCAAACTTTTGCCCGACTAGAAAGCGTGCTCCACGACAAAAGATGGCGTGCGCTAACTGTGCAAGTTTGGTACCACAGTCATAATCACCTTTCAACGGTACTAGACCAGAGATTACAAATAAACAACAGCGTGCAAATCCAAAGGCCAATATTTCACATCATTATAACATTACACATATAACCATCAGAAGTTAAATAACATTCCAGACCGAGTCTCCACCTCTCGGTCAAGAGAACTATCTCGACGAGTGCATACCGAACCACTCAGCGTTCACACCACCACTTTAAACACAACTCTGAGCATTATAGCCAAAATAATAACATCCTCACTACATACCTTTTAACCGAAATCCTTGAAACCGAAAAGTTGAAAGCGAAAGTCACGTCTCAAGTAAATTTTTGATAGACTTCGTTTGAGTATTTAAAAATCAAATTTTAAAAATTTGCAATGCAAGATGAAAATAATATATATATATATATATATGTAGTTTGAATTTTCAAAATTTTCAGCCTCGAGGTCATCATACGAAAATCAAACTCTTTTCCTCTCTTGGAGGATGTTTAAAAAAATAAAAATTTACGTGACTTCCCAAAACATTTAAAGTTTTAAAATATCACATTGACAAATGTTCATTGAGTAACCAAAACATTACTCTTGTAAAACGATTTTACACACACACACACACACATATATATATATATATATATATATATATATATATATATATATATATATATATATATATTACTCTTCATTCCAGCGCAACACGAGAATGATACAAGCATGGAGTATGTATTCAAAACTCACATTTAACTCCACATGATAACACAAAATCACACAAGCTCGTATAACATGAGACACAACAAAGCAGGGAGACTTACATCCACAGATCGCCCGAAGATGATGGCTGCACCTCGATACTAATCACGACCGACATCTCTGACGACGCGTCCCGACACAACTCAGTCAGACAAAATCTGACAAGACAAGACAAGACAAGACCTGACAATGCAAAACTCGACCCGACAGCATAGGTTTCCGCAACCTAAGCTCCGATGCCATATTCTGTAACACCCCCAAACCACTCGGGAATATTACAGCGCCGCAGACCCTCTCTGTGAGGATCTACAAGCTAAATACAAAAAACACAACAATACAATACATGCCGACATGGCTAAATAACGAACCACTAAAACGATTTGGTCTTTTACCACAACATACATATCAAACATATATTACTCTTTCTCACATCTCATACCCACGCAGGGCTTAGAATACATCAATATTTCCATAAAATGGAAAGTACCATAATGGAAAGGCAAAACAACAAAACTTCACTAAATACTCAACACGGTCTTCATGTGATTAGTATCGTCGTCTTCCATCATTTTTTGTAACGATCCTGTGAATTGCTCCCCAGCAACCTGCAAGTACCTGGACGCAATACAGACATCCACCCCCTATTACTCAGGGGTTAGCAAACCTCCATTGTTTTGCTAGTACAAGTATAAAATGCACATACAAGCCATACACAACATACTCCAAGAGCATAATAATCGTGAACATGTTTCCCGAGATAAATCATTTGATCAAAACCGTTCAAATCACGAAAGGTGGGAATAAATCTAACATACATCTTACGAAACATTTTACGATCTCGGGGGTTTTGAAAACCTTTTGGATTTAAGAATTCTCAAGTCTTTCGAAAACACTTAGGGCACGATCCAAAGATCAATTTCCCAAAAAATACAATTCCGATAACAAAACATGGGGTCCACGACCCAAATCACGAAACACGGGGTCCCTTACCCAAATCATCCATAACAACATATTCCCCAGGATTATTCTCGTACCGTGCTAACAAGACACGAACCTCAGATGCTCCCGCAGAACATACCCGAGTGAATAACCCAATGGGAAACCATACCAAATCACATATCACAGTGACAACAGTCATGCGACCATAACCATACATATGTTCATAGTTATCCCGGTATCGCACTAGCAGGCTACGAAACTTGGAGCCTCCACGAGACATACCCGATTTGACAACCCATGACATGTACATCACACAACTAAACAACAACCATAAGTTATCCCGGCATCACGCTAACAAGACACGAACCTCGGAGTCTCCGCAAGAAATACCCGATGGATAACCCCACAAGTTATCCCGACATCACGCTAACAAGCCACGAACCTCAGAGTCCCCGCAAGACATACCCGATTAGATAACCCTACAGTCACGCCCGACCCGTACTAGCAAGTTCGGATCCCGAAGATTCAACAAATCTTACCCGGAGGCACATCATTTACAACAATCACACAACAACAAGCAAATACCTATACCAAACAACACTAAGCACCACAACCTCCTTACAAAGGAGTAACAACTAATATCACTCAACGTCACATATTCACCGAAAAAGTACACGTATCAATACACAATCCTCGGCAAGTGATTACAGTCAACTATATTCACGAATTATGATTATAACATCTTCCAACATACGAGACTAACACACATATTCTGATAGCACATTAATTCACGAAGCATACGAGTTATTTTTTGAAAGACAACATTTATCGAGAACATATCGATCCTTTTTAAAGTTCATTAAACATTTCGATTGCACATAAAATCATTTATCGATTATTTCATCTACGAAACATGAAATGTATGGGCACGATACTTGCCTCGATAACACGAGCTTTGAAACGACGAACGGACACAGTCGGTTAGCCTTCGAACTCCCAAAAACGACCAAGAATTCGACAACCCATGAATACTACAAGAATAATACCACCATGAATCAACAAAACTTCGAAAATATAGGGATCATCCTAATTTCTACCCATTGGATCATTTCGTCGGACATCTTGAAGGCATACTCCAATATAATCGATTAACGAAAGGATTCTCGAAATCATTCCACATAACTTCAAGTATACTAAAGGATTTGGAGTTTACTACCATAATCCAACAACAATCTAAACTAAATCGGATTGGAATGATGAATTCACATCAAAACCCCCAAAATTCCCCAAATTCAAAAGTTCAAGAGATTTACCTCAATCCGGATGACAAGGAATGGATTGATGATGATAATGGACACAAATCAAGCTTCCTAAATTATCCTCAAAGATGTTGCCAACCGAAACCCTCAAATCTTGGAGAAGAATCGCGAAGGAGTAAGAAAAATTGTGAAAAATGGTAAAAGACCCGGATGCTGGGCCTTATATAGTCATTGTGCCGAGCTATTACGGCCGTAATCGGCAGTGCATTACGGCCATAATCGGCCTTCCCGAACATTCTACCCAGATTGTACAGCATCTTTAGGGCCGTAATCGGTAACCCCCTTACAGCCGTAATCGGCCAATCCTTACGGGAGTAACCGGCCACACGTTACGGCCATAACCAGGTCACACCTTACAGACGTAACCAGCCACTTCCCCGAGTTACTGCCCCAATTAATGTCGTACATTACGACAGTAACCGGAAGGCCCTTATGGCCATAATCGGCAGGCCCTGCCTGCAGACATAACTCGACCATGCTTGCGGCGATGACTCACCGTGGCCATATCCGACAGTTCGGTTAGACGTTCAACGTCTCAGTTTCACCAATGCACCAGCTATGATTCAAAACAATAATGGGCATACTACAAAACATGAAATCCAATAAATCGATACGAAGCAAAATAACCGGCACCAAATGACTATTAATTTGAAGCGACCGAAAATGAAAATATCGGGCATTTTACCTGCCTCCAGGTCTAACCCACCCTAAGTATGAGTCGGTGCAGCAAGAACCACCTAGCTGAGTAGAGGAGTAGATGGCCTCTCTCGAGAAGCTCCCACAACATAAGTCCGATACACGCAAGCTCCAAGGGGAGGTTTATGGTGCTGGAGGTACTGAGTGGTGATCCGGATACCAAAGGCCACCAGATCTCCGAATGATACTAAAGTGGGATCACGTTAAAATATATAGTACCATGAGACTGCAGTAGCCCACTCCCTCCACTCGATCGGAATGAGGTCGATAAGGCGCTGAATACCCTCGTAGTCTGAGACACCATGAGGAGCAGCTAGGCGCCCGGTCGCCTCGAGGTCTGCCATGCACTGGGCTATGATAGCACCTGTACCTCGATACTTGCTGCAGAAAGCCTCCACATGGTCACACGGTGTCCGCCTTTTCCTCACTAACTTCTGCGTCGTCGTCTTCATAGTCGCCATCCTATGAAGAAGGTATACGTATAATGTTGGGATTCAGTTCCTAAAACGAAGGCCCAGCGGAAATGGTAAAACAAAAATTAATTCGATCCAAATCCCTAAGAGGATCGATCGAGCTTCGTATATACGATTATAGAAACAAAATCACAAGCGATACAAAAACTCACCCTTGTAGTCCATTGATTAAATGGATTCCTTCACTTGAGCTATTCCCCAAGCTTTGCTTGATCTCTACGAATCCAATCCGTTCCAAGATCTTGGATGATTTAATGCCGAAAGTACCGCGTCTCTACTTGCCACGCGCCGGAGAAACGATCGGAACGTCTAAACCTCGTTATCCTCTAAGGATACGGCTAGAACAAGGTTGTAGAAGCTTTGCTTGTGATTATAACACTCTAAGTGTATTGACTCTCTTATATTTCTTAATTTTCTTCCAAAAAAAATCAAGAACTTGAAAAAAAGGAAGAAGAATTTAGAGAAGATTTTCTATCTCTCTCGTGCTCTCTCACTCAACCATATTAACTCTCCAATGATCAAAAGGTGAGTTGTTAGATTTGTCTTCCATCCTTTATTCAACTCCCACCACATGCAACAACACATGCATATGTATATTAGACCCACCATGACAATTATCATTCATTAAAGAATGGAAACAAGAGTCCAAAAGGAAGGTGTATGGAAATTGGGGGCGGCCCATGTATAAATCGGATGAGTTCGGTTCGTTTCGGACTCCCGTGAGTCCAAACAGATAAACTCCAATTTCGTTCCGATGTATTTATATCATTTAATTAATCCAATTAATTAAACATATCAAATACAAAATAATATTATTAAATTCTCCAAGAAATAATTATATTCATGAATTAAATTAATCACCCAGTGATTTATTTAATTCATTAGGCCGAAATCAATTTATCCAATAAGTCGATTTAGACATCCAATGTCCCAATAAATTAGATATCCATTATCTAATATTCATAATGAGAGAATAAGCTCGATTCATTCTATCGTCAATCCTATTGGAGAATCGGTAGGTCCGTCTAAGTCAGCAATGGGAGGAACCAAAGAGTAGTAGCACCACCTAGCCAACCTGGCAGCCTACACTGTACCCCAACTGAGAACGAATGATTGGGATCATTCAAGAACCATTCTATCGTGAATACCAGTATACGTATAAACCCTTTTTTCAAATGTCCCGATCAAGTTATAGGGTCACGGTCAGTCATGTAACACCCCAAAAAGGCGGCTATTACAGTGCCGTGGACCCCACACTGGGACCCACCAGGCGATATCCAAAACAGGTTAAATAAATATTATTTGTGATACCGAACCACAATGAATAGTCATTACTCCGATTAGGAGTTTATCGAAATTATGGCCAACGGCCTTATAATACACAGGATCCGAAAAACAAGTATAAATCATATGGAGATGGAAAATACTTCAAATGTCAATACAACCAGATAGTAATTTAAATGAAACAGAAAATGAAATAACATAACACGGTTTAACATAACCGGACAACAAATGATGTGGGCCCCCCGAACTAGTATCCTTCGAACCCTTCGCCATCAACATGCTCTTCCCGTGCCTTGCCTTTGGCTCGACCTAAAATATAATACAAGTATTTCGCCCATAACACAGGGTCAGATATACATGATAATCAATTCTTCCAACATTATACAATTCACATATGTAGATTTCAAGGAAAACATTCCGACTATTAATCATACCCCTCGGGCATGTGAAACAATCGGTCACAAATCGTCGAACACATCCAATCACACATGGACTATGAACGACTGACAATATAGCTCAAGATGGACATCACAGTACGCCCGATCCGGAAATGTGTCCGTGTACATGTCCACCCCGTATACGGAATCCAGAATATACGTGTGACAATATACCTAATTAGCCTCACGAACTACGTCTCGTGTGTACAGTCCAATACGGAAACATCCACGTATGACTATACAAGTGCCCGACTAAAAATCCTACACAATATCCAATCGGCACGCAGATATGATTCCGGAAATGTCACAATACAACATGACAACGAAGTTCAATGAAATACAGATCCGATTAAGGATCAAGAAAACTCACCAAAGTGAAAATAAAGACCAACGAGATCAACGCTTCAAAACGACGTACTTGGGAATGCCACCCCATGAAGAAAACGGAATAACGTCAATGACAATGCCAAATCACGACAAACATTATATGAACAATTTATACACATGAACTATATAACCATCACAAGAATCTAATCATCATTATAACCAAGCAAGATAACTTGCCTCAATACGGAGACGAGAATAGTCCTCTTCTTGTCGGAACGAACGAACGGTACTCGACTAATATTGTGTACTCGAACAATCAACCTTGAATGAAGTATATTTTGCTCATTAATACGTTTATATGATCATCTACACCGAATTTTAACGAGATAACATCTTAATTCCCGATTGAGTAGTTCAACTTTTGAAGTGTTACTTCAAGAACCTTATTCATACCATTCAATTCTTACAATTGATTACAAGATGATACCAAATGTTTGTTGGATTAAGAATCATTCCATAATGTTTTAAACAATAATCTTCTATCCTTTAATCTTATCAAGGACATATCAAATGATTAAAAGTAAAATCTGCACTACACACAATTTCTTATGTTGAGTTAATTTGTTGAAAAAAATCCTTATCATGATTATGAAGATTATCTCAAGTTTAGCACCACCCTAATACTCTTCCAACTAACTTGGAGATTCAAACATCATACCTCTGAATTCACTTACCCTAGGTTCAAGAAGATCATTTCATTCTTCTAATGATCAACAAGGGTTTCTTAAAACATTTATGGTAATTATTCCAACAAGTCATTTACATTTACAATGAAACAAGGATTATTATTATACCAATGGAGTTATTAGTCTAGCAAGGAGAGTGTTGTTAAACTACACATGATCCTTACCATTTTAAAACACCAAGAACACACCATTACAAATCCCCTAATCATCATGTTCATCATTAAGTTTGTTGAAAGCTTAACTACAACATTTTTATTTTGATTAATTCATCACTAGATGAAATATACTTAATCACTATCATTATAATTACAAGATTATAGGGTTAAATCGTAGAACATACCTTCAGAAATGAAGAACAATACACCAAACCACAAGAACACAATATGAGCCTCAAGAATGTCTCCAACTTCCAATCAATAAGCTCCAAAATCAAAATGTAAAGCTCCAACACAAGTTGGAAGAAGGTAAACTTGATCTAGGGATGAAGGGGGATGATTATAAGGGTGAAAATCAGAGTTTGGACGTGCAAAATGAAAGACACAAGTTGTCTTTTTATAACAGCACAGTTCGTTACGTACGTTATCATAAGAGGATAATGTACGTTAACATCTTTACGTACGCTACACAAAAAAGTGTTACGTACGTAAGCTAAGTCCAGAGGCTACTGGACTGAAATACGAACTTCATTACGTACGTTACCTCTAGAGTCATTACGTACGTAATGTAGGTCAACTAGGTTGGCTCCAAAAGATCAGATATTCGAATCCCATCCGGCCCCACTCGCCGAAAGTTGAGATCGGATACGATTGCACAGGTTACGTACGTAACAGTTACACCTTTACGTACGTAAAGGCCTCAAAATAGCATACGCTATGACTAATCATTAACGTACGTAAGGCTCAGATTTTAATAGTTCAATATGTACTTATCTATACAACGCTGGGAATTCAACCATAGTGCGAGTGATCATTTTTTTATTAAGTCTATCATGATATATTCTAACATCAATATTCATTTCACAAGTGCAACAAGACTACAACAATATTGAATTATCCGAATAGTACAACAGTAAGTAAGAATTTCCGTCGGGTATTACATACTCCCCCTCTTAAAAGGGGTTTCGTCCTCGAAACTAAGGGGTAAACAATTCAGGATACCTCTCTTGAATTCTGCTCTCCGTCTCCCATGTGGCCTCCTCGACCCCGTGCCGTGACCACTGAACCTTCAGTAGGGGAATCGTCTTATTTCGTAATTGTTTGATCCTTCTCTCAAGTATCCGTACGGGGCGCTCCTCATACGAATGATCCTCCGCTAAATCGATCTCATCGAACTGAAGTACATGACTCGGATCAGCAACGTATTTCCTTAACTGGGAGACATGGAACACGTTATGGATCCGGCTCAGGGCTGGTGGTAAAGCCAGGCGATAAGCTAAATCGCCTACTCGTTCCAAAACCTCAAACGGCCCGATATACCTCGGACTCAGCTTGCCTCGTTTCCCAAAACAAAAAACTCCTCGGGTAGGAGACACCTTCATTAACACATGGTCACCAACCTCGAACTCAAGCGGTCGTCGACGGTGGTCAGCATACGACTTCTGTCGACTTTGAGCCGTTAACAACCGGCTCCTAATCAAAGTGATCTTCTCATGGGCTGCTAATAACATATCGGGTTCCGTACCTAAAGATTCTGACAGTTCGTCCCAACATAAAGGGGACCTACAGCGACGGCCATACAATGCCTCATACGGTGCAATCCGTATCGAAGCGTGCCAACTGTTATTATAAGTGAATTCCACCAAAGGCAGCTGGGCTTCCCAATCGTCCTTCCAATCAAGAGCACATGCTCTCAACATATCCTCTAGAGTCTGGATGGTTCTCTCAGACTGACCATCGGTCTGTGGATGAAAAGCCGTACTGAGATTCAACTGCGTGCCCATCGCATGATGAACTGCCTTCCAGAAGTGCGACACAAATCGCCCGTCACGGTCTGATACAATGCTCTTGGGGGTACCATGCAATCTCACGATTTCCTTAATAAACAGCTGGGCCAATCTCTCGGGACCCCACGTGTCCTTAATCTCTAAGAAGTGGGATGATTTGGTCAGACGGTCCATAATCACCCAAATCGTATTCATTCCTCTACGACTCGTCGGCAAGCTAGTGATAAAATCCATAGATATGTCCTCCCATTTCCACTCGGGAATCGGAAGCGGTTTCAGCATCCCCGCTGGTCGCTGGTGCTCAATCTTAACTCCGCCGATGTGTTAAACATCTCGAAACGAATTCGGCTACCTCACGTTTCATATTCCCCCACCAATAATTCTGCTTCAAATCCTTATACATCTTGCTAGAGCCCGGGTGAATAGGGTACGGGGTAGCATGGGCTTCTCTCATGATAGAGTTCCTCAATTCTTCGTCAGCGGGTACACAAATTCGATTTCTAAAGCGTATCAATCCATCCTCATGGATCACGAATCCAGGGGCTTTCCCTAGGGTTACCTCATCCCGGATTCGAGATAAGAATGGGTCCGTAATTTGCTTTGATTTGATCATATCATCAAGAGACGAAGAAATCTCAAGGGTGCAAAGTTGTCCCTGAACATGCTGTAACCAAACTTCAATTTCTGGCCTCATAAGGTCTAACTGCAACTCTCTCTGTGCTGTCAAACGGCTCAGCATCTGCTCCTGCACTGTCTTTCGGCTCAAAGCGTCGGCAACTACATTTGCTTTACCCGGATGATAAAGGATCTCGAGATTATAGTCCTTGATTAATTCTAGCCATCTTCTCTGTCTCATATTCAACTCCTTCTGAGTAAAAATGTACTTTAGGCTCTTGTGGTCTGTAAAGATCTGACAGGTAACTCCATAAAGATAGTGACGCCAGATTTTCAAAGCAAACACCACGGCTGCTAACTCCAAGTCATGGGTCGGATAGTTAACTTCATAGGGTCGCAATTGTCTCGATGCATAGGCAATCACTTTCCCTTCTTGCATTAGTACACATCCCAGACCCTGTCTCGACGCATCACTATACACCACAAATCCTTCTGTTCCTTTTGGTAAGACCAAAACAGGTGCCGAAATCAATCGACTCTTGAGCTCGTCAAGACTTTGCTGACATGCTTCTGACCACGAATACTTCTTGTCCTTCCGCAGTAAGTTAGTCATTGGTTGCGCAATTTTAGAAAATCCTTCTACGAACCACCGGTATTAATCTGCTAGGCCGAGGAAACTACGAACTTCCTTCACGTTCTTTGGTGGTAGCCAATCTCGAATGGCTTCCGTCTTTTGGGGGTCTACTCTCACCCCATCGGCTGATATCATATGCCCGAGAAAGACAACCTCAGGCATCCAGAATTCACACTTAGAAAATTTCCCATAAAGCTGTTCCCGCTTCAATGTATCTAGAACCTGGTGGAGGTGACACTCGTGCTCTTCGTGGTCATGAGAGTAAATAAGAATGTCGTCAATAAAAACGACTACAAAGCGATCCAGATAGTTAATAAAAACTCGATTCATCAACTCCATGAATACCGCCGGTGCATTAGTCAGTCCAAATGGCATCACCACAAACTCATAATGCCCATAGCGAGTACGGAATGCTGTCTTCGAAATGTCAGACTCTCGAATCCTCAACTGATGATAACCCGATCTCAAGTCGATCTTAGAAAACACGGCAGCTCGCTGAAGTTGGTCCAATAAATCATCAATACGAGGCAAGGGATACTTGTTCTTGATGGTTACCCTGTTCAGCTCACGGTAATCAATACATAAGCGTAGAGATCCATATTTCTTCCGTACGAATAACACTGGTGCTCCCCAAGGGGACGCACTAGGTCGAATATAGCCCTTGTCAGTCAACTCCTCAAGCTGGTTCTTCAATTCCTGCATCTCCGTCGGAGCCATACGGTATGGTGCTTTTGAGAGCGGGGATGTACAAGGTTCTAACTCAATAATAAACTCCACATCACGATGAGGAGGTAAGCCTGGCAACTCATCTGGAAATACATCTGGGTAGTCTCGGACTACCGGAATGTCGGCCAATTCAACTGGTCGATCTGCTGTTTTGGTCATGTAGCACCAATAACCAATACACCCTTGATTAAGCAGTTTCGCTGCTTTCATAGCGCTGATGACTCTCCTAGAACGACTGGGATTATCACCTCAAAAAATACACTCGAAACCATCATCGTAAGTGACGGTTACTATACGCTTGCGGACACTGAGTATTGCATCATGACGGTCCATCCAATCGATACCCAAGATTATATCATCCTTAGGTAAATCGACTACAATCAGATTTGATAACCACTCACGGTCGTTCAAACGACCTGACGAATTCCGACTTCACGATTTCCAATAATTCTTCTACCATCAGGTAGACCAATCACGTAGGGTTCACAATTGATAATATGGTCTAGAGGCAAACGACTTAAACAAGAAGAAGATATAAAGGAGTGTGAAGCACCGGTATCAAAAAGAACACACACAGGCTGGGAGTGGATCTCGAGTATACCTGAAATCATGCTGGCATCGGGTTCGTCAGATTTCTTCATCTCGTAAATCCTGGGTTTCGCAGTTCCGGCACCAGGTGTACCACTTTGATTCCCACGGCCCATTCGCCTATTCACCCCGGTGGTCTGATAGGAAGCGGACGGAGGCGTCCAGTTCTGGACAGAGGACTGAACTGGAGCACGAGACGCTACTTTTTCATGTCCGGGCCCACTCCTGCAAAAACGAGCACGGTGACCATTCTTACCACAAGTATGGCATGTGATAGCAGGCTTTGGGCATTTGAAGCTGATATGCCCCTGGCCCCCACAGTTATGACACACCACGGAAGAGGGAACCGTTTGAGAGTGCGATCCGGCGGGCTTTGACGCCATGGGTGGTCGATCAGAAGGGTTTGGCAATGATTGAGGCTTCCTGAATGTCCCCCTGTTACTCTCAGTCTGGTTCTGGTTCCTGGACCTTTTGTTGTTGGACTGTGGTTGTTTCTTGGAAATCTCCGTCGCGGTGAGTTCGTACTCCAGATCTTTCTCGATGAACTCTGGTAAGGTAGTACAGTGGTGATTCAACAGCTGCATTCTCATTCGGGGTTTAAGCCTCTTGAGAAAGTATTTGATCTTATCGGCCTCTGTTCGGATAATTGTCGTGGCAAAATGAAGGAGTGCCTAGAATTTCTCAGCAACAGATAATACATCATCGTCTTCAGATGGGTCGGGGTTCAGCAGTTCCGACAGTTTGGCCTCCCGGAGTAGCCCTGGATAGTAACGGTCTAGCATGAGGTTTTTAAATTCCTCCCAAGTGTAAACACCATCAGCTGGCCTTACTGAAAGCCACCAGGTGTGAGCGCCTTTGCTAAGATAATACGCGGCTACCGAGACGCGGTTCTCTTCCGGGCAGTCCACCATCTGGAAAAGTTTCTCAAAATGCTCGATCCAATGCACAATGTCAACAGGCTCAGAGGAGCCTTAAAAGGTCGGTGGTCGCTGGCGAGAGATGTCGCTGATAATCCGACTCACGGGTCCGCCAATCACAGGAGGAGGATGAGGCCCCTGTTGCTGGCCAGTAGTGGCCCTCTGCATAGCTTCCATTAGTTGACCCATCTGGGTCATCTGTGTCATCATGCCCTGCATCACGACGTAAGGATCGACACGCGCATCCCCGCGCCCACTGTGGTGCGATTGTTCCCTAGAAGGTGAACCACTGTCTGCGGAACTCTGATCCGCATTCGCGCGTCTGTTGGCTCGAGGTATCGAGATTCGGCCCCTCCCGCGACCTCGTCCCCCTCTGCCACGACCTCTCAGGTTTCTTTCCATACTGAAAGAATCAATCAAAATGATAACCATAAGTACAGTTCAAGATACTAAAATTCATGCTAAGTTAATAGCAACAAGGAACCACATATTCAAGGAAACGGTTATCGATACCACGAATGTCGCACCGAATATTATATCGGCGTCAAGTCGAACAATTCTAATCATATAATCAATTCAGCATTTACCTCGGATTATCAATCAGATAAATCCTGTCACAATTCCTCGAAATAACATGATCAACAAGGAGACCCATACTGATATCAATATCATGCCAGTAATTAAATCATGGCTCGTAAAGTACATACCGTATTTGGCTCGTAGGGTCAGGCGCTTGCACAGGTCACACGTGACACGAAGGTCTCTTGATACTAGTTCATTCACAATGACTCATAAAAAAAAAGAAACAACTCTCTGATACCATCTTCTGTAACACCCCAAAAAGGCGGCTATTACAGTGCCGTGGACCCCACACTGGGACCCACCAGGCGATATCCAAAACAGGTTAAATAAATATTATTTGTGATACCGAACCACAATGAATAGTCATTACTCCGATTAGGAGTTTATCGAAATTATGGCCAACGGCCTTATAATACACAGGATCCGAAAAACAAGTATAAACCATATGGAGATGGAAAATACTTCAAATGTCAATACAACCAGATAGTAATTTAAATGAAACAGAAAATGAAATAACATAACACGGTTTAACATAACCGGACAACAAATGATGTGGGGCCCCCGAACTAGTATCCTTCGAACCCTTCGCCATCAACATGCTCTTTCCGTGCCTTGCCTTTGGCTCGACCTAAAATACAATACAAGTATTTCGCCCATAACACAGGGTCAGCTATACATGATAATCAATTCTTCCAACATTATACAATTCACGTATGTAGATTTCAAGGAAAACATTCCGACTATTAATCATACCCCTCGGGCATGTGAAACAATCAGTCACAAATCGTCGAACACATCCAATCACACATGGACTATGAACGACTGACAATATAGCTCAAGATGGACATCACAGTACGCCCGATCCGGAAATGTGTCCGTGTACATGTCCACCCCGTATACGGAATCCAGAATATACGTGTGACAATGTACCTAGTTAGCCTCACGAACTACGTCTCGTGTGCACAGTCCAATACGGAAACATCCACGTATGACTATACAAGTGCCCGGCAAAAAATCCTACACAATATCCAATCGGCACGCAGATATGATTCCGGAAATGTCACGATACAACATGACAATGAAGTTCAATGAAATACAGATACGATTAAGGATCAAGAAAACTCACCAAAGTGAAAATAAAGACCAACAAGATCAACGCTTCAAAACGACGTACTTGGGAATGCAACCCCATGAAGAAAACGGAATAACGTCAATGACAATGCCAAATCACGACAAACATTATATGAACAATTTATACACATGAACTATATAACTATCACAAGAATCTAATCATCATTATAACCAAGCAAGATAACTTGCCTCAATACGGAGACGAGAATAGTCCTCTTCTTGTCGGAACGAACGAACGGTCCTCGACTAATATTGTGTACTCGAACAATCAACCTTGAATGAAGTATATTTTGCTCATTAATACGTTTATATGATCATCTACACCGAATTTTAACGAGATAACATCTTAATTCCCGATTGAGTAGTTCAACTTTTGAAGTGTTACTTCAAGAACCTTATTCATACCATTCAATTCTTACAATTGATTACAAGATGATACCAAATGTTTGTTGGATTAAGAATCATTCCATAATGTTTTAAACAATAATCTTCTATCCTTTAATCTTATCAAGGACATATCAAATGATTAAAAGTAAAATCTGCACTACACACAATTTCTTATGTTGAGTTAATTTGTTGAAAAAAATCCTTATCATGATTATGAAGATTATCTCAAGTTTAGCACCACCCTAATACTCTTCCAACTAACTTGGAGATTCAAACATCATACCTCTGAATTCACTTAGCCTAGGTTCAAGAAGATCATTTCATTCTTCTAATGATCAACAAGGGTTTCTTAAAACATTTATGGTAATTATTCCAACAAGTCATTTACATTTACAATGAAACAAGGATTATTATTATACCAATGGAGTTATTAGTCTAGCAAGGAGAGTGTGGTTAAACTAAACATGATCCTTACCATTTTAAAACACCAAGAACACACCATTACAAATCCCCTAATCATCATGTTCATCATTAAGTTTGTTGAAAGCTTAACTACAACATGTTTATTTTGATTAATTCATCACTAGGTGAAATATACTTAATCACTATCATTATAATTACAAGATTATAGGGTTAAATCGTAGAACATACCTTCAGAAATGAAGAACAATACACCAAACCACAAGAACACAATATGAGCCTCAAGAATGTCTCCAACTTCCAATCAATAAGCTCCAAAATAAAAATGTAAAGCTCCAACACAAGTTGGAAGAAGGTAAACTTGATCTAGGGATGAAGGGGGGTGATTTTAAGGGTGAAAATCGGAGTTTGGACGTGCAAAACGAAAGACACAAGTTGTCTTTTTATAACAGCACAGTTCGTTACGTACGTTGTCATAAGAGGATAACGTACGTTAACATCTTTACGTACGCTACACAAAAAAGTGTTACGTACGTAAGCTAAGTCCAGAGGCTACTGGACTGAAATACGAACTTCATTACGTACGTTACCTCTAGAGTCATTACGTACGTAATGTAGGTCAACTAGGTTGGCTCCAAAAGATCAGATATTCGAATCCCATCCGGCCCCACTCGCCGAAAGTTGAGATCGGATACGATTGAAAAGGTTACGTACGTAACAGTTACACCTTTACGTACGTAAAGGCCTCAAAATAGCGTACGCTATGACTAATGATTAACGTACGTAAGGCTCAGATTTTAATAGTTCAATATGTACTTATCTATACAACGCTGGAAATTCAAACATAGTGCGAGTGATCATTTTTTTATTAAGTCTATCATGATATATTCTAACATCAATATTCATTTCACAAGTGCAACAAGACTACAACAGTATTGAATTATCCGAATAGTACAACAGTAAGTAAGAATTTTCGTCGGGTATTACAAGTCAAACCCTATCTATACTTGACGCTATGGATGCGTTAATGCAAATCGAGATCATCAAGCTCTCATGTATCTAATACAACTAGCTCCAATGCTTTGGCCAAAGACTTATAATCTCATCTGCCAATAACCACATAGGACATATAACCCGTTTACTAAAAGGAGAAAGAATTCTATCTTGGTATTCAGTATGACCTGCTACTTGCCCATCAAGATGCACGTCGAGGTTGGGCCTTCCGGTTTACAGGGTCGAACTACTCTAATGAAAATCTTGACATCACAAGCAATCCCTACTAAATCCTCAAGTTGAAGGTTCACGAATACCTATCACAACCTTTCGATTCCGTCATTGACTGTCCTGGAGTGAAATCCGTGTGACGAATCGAGGGTGAGTCGGTTCGAGTATACTAATCTAATTAGCATACCTATAACGTGTGTTCCCACTAACCATTAGTGTTCGACATGCACTCTCTATGTCAAAGAACACGTCATACAAGTCTTCACATAAACTTAACGCCCAGTCAAGTTTCATCGACTTGCGAACGATTAAGTATTTGAGCTATAAACCTTTCAGTGCCGACCCCCTTATCCAATAAGGAGTGGAACATTTTGCCCTCAAATACACGAACTAGTTTCTATATGTATATTTACGAGTTAGGAATGCCAGTAACTATCAGTAAATAAAGAAACATCCATTGCCTTATATTAATGATTTACATAATAACAAGTATAATGCCCTCACTCATCATCCTCTGAGTGGCATTCGAGGGCATACTCCTAACATATAATACATCAACGTCTCAACATAATAGAATAACTCTACTAAAGGGTTCTCAAAAGAAGAATATAAATCTCATCCTAAGTTCTCAACTCGAACTCTGGACTCTGAGAAACACCTAACATAACAAAAATAATATACTCTCTAACGGGGTACATTATGAAAGTTATTTGAGTTCCCTCATAAATAGACATCCCGATTGAAAATAATTGTGCTCGCATTACTCATACATAAGTGAATTCGTTCGAGACGTAACTGCATCATTGATCCTCGTTGTTACATCGTCATTTTTTACCCTTCACATTCGTGCATATGCTGAAACACTTAAGGCGCATAAGTTCTCATTCGCATAATAGAAGACTCTAAGAAAGTTTCTAGGTTACCGTCCTTCATGCTTCATCATCAGCAACAATTCATGCGTAATCGTATATAGTACATGTTTCGTCATACAATATCGTTCTATATATGTTCATAACTAACATCTCATAAAAGCTCGTAAAGAGATACATTTTTCATGGCAAAAGAAGTTTGAAACATAAAAATTAGTAAATCATTTTCCTTACTCTTCAGTTTAGGATGATGTGATGGGGTGTTGAGTTGACAATTGATTCTTATATCAGTTTAGAGAATCGAACTAAACTTTGCTTGAAAGAACATAGACTCAGAGCAAACAAAGTCTCTAATACCATTCTGTCACGACCCCTTATCCCTAAGGACGATACAACTAGGGTGTCACCCGGGAGGAATTAAGAAGCAGGGAAGAATGGGGGAAATATACGTTTCATAAGGAAAAGGGGTGTGTTGGCCACTAAGTATACTGGATACAGTTTGGGAAGTAGTTTAAACAACAAGCTGTACTGATTTTAAATCTGAGTGCGTAGCAGAAGTCTTAAATACAGTAACATGTTGTGGATACAGCAACTCGATGTGCAGCGTATACTTAAATAATCACAGTAATTAAAATAAGTAAGGCAGAATGTAAATAACAAAATATTTAAAGTGGTTCGGGGTAAACCCCTCTACGTCCACTGGTCCTCCACACATGAGTAAAAAGTTTATTATAATTACTACGTACACAACTACGTAATTATAACAACACATAATCAATATATCGTTCACACAGATTGATATAAAGATCTTAGCTTTAACCGTTCACACAGATTATTTTGAGCGAATGCTTTGACTTGCTTCTTCACACACAGTTATGAAGATTCGTCTTCTTCGATGCAAATCCTTCACACACAGTTCTGGAGTAGCAACGATTACTCAGTCCACATAGGGATGATCTGAGTTTGTTCAACGTATAGAACAGGGTATGAACAACAGCTTTGACTTTCTGATCTTCTAGCTGATGATGTGTTGTTCAAGATGTTGAGCACTGTATATATCTTAGATCTGAATTGCAGTAAGCTTTGGAGATATGTTTTGATCTGAGTATTTCTTTGTAAGCTTGATCGTTCAGTAGTTCAGTGGTCTTTAATCTTCAAACTCTGGAGATATATATAGTCTCTGAAATATATCCGTTGGGATAAATCCGTTGAGCAAGATTCCGTTCCAACGGCATGAAAAAGCACGATCCGGATTTAGCGGGATTTGAAGATCTTCTGACTTACAGTATTTAAATACTTTATCCTTTTAGTATTTAAATATTTCCTTATCAACGGGACTTGACTTCTAGTTGGAACTGAAGATTCTTTCTTTGTCCTGTTGAGAGCTGTATGGAAGATCACTGTATTGAAAATTCGAGACAGCTTCCATACTTAGTCTTTATAAGACTTCTTTGCTGTACTGAAAGGTTCCACTATATACTGGATCTGTGACAGGCCTTCGATACAGGTTGATACTTCAACTTTTAGATATAGTTTCCTTACTGTATTGAGGATTGGCATATGTGTCAAAACCTCTTATCAATACTATTCGATACAGGGATTGATTATCCTAGCTGTTTCGGTACAGGGTATTTGTTATCCCAACAATTTCCCCCTTTCTGACAATTTGCCAAGACTTTAAATCTTTCAAGTCTTCTTGATGATGCCAAAACCTTCTTCATGAAATAATGTTCTTTGATGACTTCTGGCAGATTTCTTGGTCTTCTGTCAAATGGTCTGTCTTTCAGCAACTTAGTCTAATTTATGAACTGCTCGCAGGCGAGTTCGATACAGCTAAGAATTTTTACAACTTAAGCTTATGATTGGCGCGCAGGCACAATCTTACAATGTATTCTTAATGCATACAACTGAAATTATGAACTGTTCGCAGACAAGTTCGTATAGCTTAATTTTCAAACAAGTTTCTATACTTGTGATAGTTATCTAACAATTTATGTTATGTAATCATACATTAACACAGTAGATTACGAGTTGTAATCTTTCAAGACAAGCAAACATTTTTATTGATATTCAAAAGATAGAGTACAAAGTTTGCTGTTTCGAAATAAAAATTACAAACAAAACTAATATACTAAGGATTTCAGCTCCTATAGTCCGCATGTCTCCATAGATTTTTCCCAGGATCATTCTCGGTTCCACGCCACCAGTGCTGTAGGGAATCGTTGCCTCGATCTAGGTATATTGCTCTACCATCATATGATCTGTCGAAGGAAAGAATCCAGTCTTCTGGATGGGTGATCCGATCTCCTCTTATATGCTTGGATTTCATTTCGATTTAGAGAGGAAGCTTTCCTTCTTCTAACATCTTCATGAATTTGTCTGCAGCCTCCGTTAATGTCTTATAGCCTCTGAAGATGGGGGATTCCTTGATGAGTTTAACAAAATACCTCATCAGCTTGTTTTTGCTCCATTGCTTCAACTCTTCGGGAGTTGGATGGTGGTTGGTTGGCAGACGAATTTCAGAAGGTCTTTGGATTAAGCTTTGCCACGGGACATTGGGATCATGAAACTCAGGTCGGGAGCCTGAAATCTTGAAACTTTGAGAGGGAGGGGCTAGCTTGTTCAATTCAGCAGTAATGCTGTCTTGAGCAGCATTAAATTCCCTTTCGTGTTGTAGCCTTATTCTCCTAGCTGCTTCTCTTGCTTCTTCCCCCTTTTTGGCATCATCAAGACGTCCTAGGATCTCCAGTGCGGCATCCTGTTTTGTCTCAATGTTTGTCATTCTCTCGACAAGGGTGGAAAGCACCTCCGACACATCCTTGATACTTTTGTCGTTGGCTCGAAGATGAGAAGTGGTTGCGATCATGGCTGCTGCGGTCTTGGCCTCAGATATGCGTGTTTTCGATTCTTCTTCTCTCAGGATCTTTTCTTGCTTCTCTTGCAGATTGGCAAGGGCCTATTTGAAGACATGGGGCAGGACAGTTAAGGCTTCGACAACACGAGAGACTTCATGCCTTAAACTTGTCATTTCTTCAACTGCCGATGTGTGCATCCAATCTAAATCTTTTTCGACTGAGTGAAGGGCATTCACTGCATCCTGGATGAAGATAGTTTGAAGACCAAGAGCACGCTCTTTCCTAGCAGCAGTGCTGGGAGAATCCGGATAGGCAAGATCTTCGGATCCATTCAACCTTCTCAGATTCACGGTAGGGCGTGAATTGAGTTGGACATCATCAGGTACATTACCGTCATCGGATTCCACAGTTGATGGGGCAGCTGCATCATTTTCGAGTTCGGCGGCAGGGGTTGCTGTATCCTCCTGTTGCGAAGGTGCGTCTGTAGACATGGATACAGGAGGGACTGATTCCTCTTGTTGTCTCTCAGCTTCCGCCTGTTCCGGCAGAGGAGCTGATTCCTCTTGCTGGACGGCGCGTGAAACTTCTTCTTCTTCTGCAGCAGCAGGCTCGGGTGCCTGTTCCAAAACAATTTCTTCTTCCTCGACTTGAGGGACTGATTCCTCGTCGTCAGGAATATTTACTTTCTGTGGCAAAGGGGGCACACTTCGATTTGATGGCCCTTCGTCATTCTTGGTTTGAGAGGCATCTCTGTCTTGAGCCTCCTCACGACTCAATCTCAGACCTGCTTGTAAGGCATCGTCATCATCGTCTGAGTCATCGTTATCTTTTGGATCTTGGGGAGAGTCCTCGGACTTATCTTTTCCTTTTATCCTGGCGTCAAATTTTTGCAATAGATGACTTTTAATCAATTCCTTGCAGTAGAGATTGTCCCATTGGATCAGGGCTGCAACTTCTGTTGAGTACGTCACTTCTAATACAAATCTCTCTTCATGGCTCCATTCGCTCCAGTTGTATAAGGTGTCATACGGAGCTAGCCTGTAGCTTTTCCATTTAAGGAATCTATCATAAGCATGATCAATCTGCACATAGAGAAGGGTTTTGTTGATAATGGTGTCCGGGGAGGGACTGCGTACAACGTCTGAGTCCGCTGTAGCGAGGGTTTCCTCTACAGGTGTGGGATCCTGTAGGGAAGTGGGAATCTTTACAGGGGATGGTGCCCCGAAGTAAGGTGGATCCTCTACGGGTGTGGAATCCCGCATAGGAGAAGTAGATGTTGGCTCTGCAGGGGCAGCCGACTCACCAAAGTCTTCTAAGTTGGCAGATGTCTGATCATCCGTCTTAGCCGCCAAAGGCTCAAGATCTACTGTCGATACAGTAGCGGGCACCTCGTCCACAGGGGTTGGGCCCTGGGGTATTTCTTCAGTGGGTTGCGCCACGGTATAAGCTTCCTCGGAGGTTTTGGTGGTTTTAGCTTTAGAAAGCCTCCTTAGCTTCCTTTTCGGCTTCTCACCAGCAATAGGTGTCTTGCTGTGAGATCTTTTCCTCTTCCTTGAAAACTCCACATCTTGGGACTTCAACGAAACATCCATTGGATCTTCAGAAACTGGCATACTATGGAAAGATGGGTGATTGCAAACCAGAGTTCTCTGGTTATACGCCGAAGTCTTGACGCCTCCTAAGTATATCCGGGAGCTGTTTTTCTTCGCATCGGCGGATTGTGAAATTCTGCATTTCGTCAAAATATGGTTTAAAATTAAACCAAATGACTTCTTTTGCATGGCAGGCTTGGATACTTCCTCCTGCAGGCGCTTCAAGATTATCTGGCACCAGTTGACCTTTTCATAGGTCAAAATCGCACCCATCATCCTAAATCTCATATTAGTGCACATTTCAAATGCGCCAGTGCGATTTTCGATTATCTTGCAACAAAAATCATGCAAATACACGTATGGCAAACAAAAATTCTTCTTGTGACAGGTGGTGTGAACCACGTCAACAATAGCTGAGCCGGTGAACAGCCCATAGTACTTTGTTATCAGCTCTTGAGACCCAAAAGTCTCAAGTTCTTCCATGGTAAGGCCATCAGCAAGCAGCCTATAGATGTTCTGAAGAAGATCTCGATCGATACAGATCTCCACTCCTTGAATGATAGCAGTGATGTCAGCAACGTGACCTCCCTGGGCCAGCGACAAAAAGCGAACGGCGGCGTTGAGGTAAAAGTCCTCAACTAAGTGAACATCGTATTTCTCGGCGGTTTGACTCCCAAGGCGGTAGAGACCTTGTTGACGGAGTCGGGTGATGATGAACTCCATTGGTTCGGCGTTATTGGTTTCAGAGAGAATACGCTCGATGACGATAGATCTTGAGAAGATCCATCCATCGATGATGTTCGAGGATTTCTTTAGTGTGGGAGAAGATGTCTGACCAGCCATTGATGATTCTCAAGAAAAATAAGAAAGAGAATAAACGAATTTTGCAGAAACACGCAGAAAACTCTGTAGGCTGTATTTGCTTGAGAACTCTTAAATTTTGCAGAAAGCGTAAAGAGTCTCTAATGGCAGTATCAGTCCTTTTATAGTGGGCGGCGAAGTAGGGTTTTCCAGAGTACGAATGGTCAGATTTTTAAGAGATGGGAGACGGTTTTTGAAAATAGCGGCCACGATGAACTGAGTGTAACTGGTACACTTATGCACGGAATATTAAAATATGAGCGGGTCCCACTTCTGACATTTGTTGTTACCCTAAATGCCTGAAATGGCGGTTTTAAAACATTAAACAATTTAAAAACATCGTGGCTTTTGAGATTCAGTTGTCCAGATATCGTGTAAGGCATTTAATGTAAATGATGTTTGACATGAAAACTGGGCACGTGGACAAAAATTATTTTAAAATTAAATATTATAATATATATATATATACTGAATCGAACTCCTATAGTATGTGCTGTATCCGCGACGATACAGCGTTCCCCCTTAAAAGGTACATATAGGTGTTAATTCCATACAACAACTTTTGGAATAATGTTGTATTCATGGGTCATACTGTAGTCCCCCTTAATTATTGCAACGTCAGCTGTAGGATGATTCATATGTCTTTGTTCACTACAATGCTGTATTTAGCGGGCCGTAGATCTCTTCGATGTTTGGACCCGAATTATGACCCATTTTTGGTCATAATTCGGGGCTGATACTTTGTACTTCTCGATTTTATTATCTTCAGGTTGGTGGGTCCCGCCTCAACCCCCATCCACCCTGGACGTGTTTTTTTTTTTAAAAAAAAAAAAAGTTAATGGTGGATATTGTATTCTTGGGTCTTACAGCATTCCCCCTCAATTGTTGAGTAAAAACAATACATTACTTACAGGGAGTCGGGCTATAGCATTCCCAATTCTTGTCTAAGCATGTTGAATCTTGCTGTGTCGAGAGGCTTGGTGAAGATGTCGGCCAACTGAATATCTGTATGAACCTTTTCGAGGCGAACATCCTTGTTCTCGACATGATTCCTTATGAAATGATGCTTCATGTTGATATGTTTAGTGCACGAGTGCAGGACATGATTGTGCATGATTGCAATTACACTCGTGCCATCACACATGATTGGCGTCTCTCTGGCTTCAATCCCATAATCTGACAACTGCTGCTGCATCCAAAGGATCTGCATACAGCAACTACCAGCAGCATAGTATTCTGATTCAGCTGTGGAAAGTGAGTTAGCCAATTGCTTCTTACTGAACCAAGAAACGAGTCTAGGTCCAAGAAATTGACAAGTTCCACTTGTACTCTTCCTATCTAGCCTGCAGCCTCCGAGATCCGAGTCGCTGTATCCAACTAAATCGAATCCACCTACTTTAAAATACCACAGTCCTACATCGACTGTTCCTTTAATGTACTTCAGGATTTGTTTAGCTGTATTGAAGTGTGATTCCTTAGGTGCTTCATGATATATCGCACACACTCCAACAGCAAACTGGATATCGGGTCTGCTAGCCACTAGGTACAGGAGCAAACCAATAAGCTTCCTATAGAGTGATTGGTCAACCGGCTTTCTGGCTTCATCAGCACTAATTTGCACGGAAGTGCTCATGGGGGTTGGCGATGATTTGGAAGTGTTTATTCCAAATTTGTTGAGAAGCTCCTTTCTGTACTTTTCCTGGTTGATAAAAATACCTGTAGGCAACTGCTTTACCTGCAAACCTAGGAAATAACTAAGTTCCCCCATCATACTCATTTCAAATTTACTTTGCATGAGATGAGAGAACCTTTGACACAAAGCAAGGTTAGTTGAACCAAAAATTATATCATCTACATAAATTTGCACCATTAGAAGGTCATCACCTTCCTGTATTTTGAACAAGGTCTTGTCCACAGTACCTTTCTCAAATCCATTATTGGTTAGATACTGGGACAGGGTCTCATACGAGGCTCTAGGGGCTTGTTTAAGTCCATACAGTGCTTTCCGTAGCCTGTATACTAGGTCGATGCCGTATGTGTTGGCAAACCCTGGTGGTTGTTCAACATAAACTTCTTCGGCAAGGTCTCCATTTAGGAATGCACTCTTGATGTCCATTTGGTATACAATGAAGCTCTTATGGGCGGCAAAGGCTAAGAATATCCTATTGGCTTCTAGTCTGGCTACAGGGGCAAAGGTTTCATCATAGTCTATGCCTTCTTCCTGGCTATAGCCTTGTGCGAATAGCCTTGGTTTGTTCCTTATAATAAGTCCATTTCGATCCTTCTTGTTTCGAAACACCCATTTGGTTCCTATAACCGATTGATGTGTAGGTCTGGGTACAAGATACCATACATTGTTTCTTTCGAAACCGTTAAGCTCTTCTTCCATAGATGTTATCCAATGAGAATTATTAAGAGCATCTATGGTCGAAACAGGTTCAGACTGGGCTACGAATACAGCAATAGTGCACATATTGAGTCTTCTAAGCTTGGATTGAGATTTCCACTCAGGGAACGGTGATATCTCAGTATCTAGTTCTTCTCGTGCACAAAGTGCATTTCCTTGTGTACTCTGTATTCTCCTATGGGTAGAAAACCAGCATCTATGTTTCCAATGATCAGCTCTTGCAGGTGATCTCTCAACCATCCTCGGTCGGGTTCTAATTCAGGGTCCCGTACTGTGTCGAGAGTTTCTGTAGATACAGCTTCAGCTTGTACAACGTCGGCTTAATCTACGTCGATTCTTACAGCTGTGGGGTTGATTTCTAGGTCAACAACAGGTTCTATGGGAGTTGGAGGATCTAAGATAGAGAGTTGTTGGATGTTCTGAGTAATATCATCTACTCCAGTAGGGTCATGGTGAGGTTCGTCGAATACTACATGAACTGATTCCTCGATCGTCAGCTTCGTTTTATTAAAGATCTTGTATGCTTTGCTGATGGAGGAGTATCCTACAAATATTCCTTCATCTGATTTCTCATCAAAGGTTCTAAGTTGATCCTTCCCATTATTCAACACATAACACCTCCATCCAAAAATGTGAAAATATGAAACTAACGGAGTTTTGTTGTTCCATACCTCATATGCTGTTTTGTTGTGGTGTTTGTTGACGATACGGCGGTTTTGAGTGTAGCATGCTGTATTGGTTGCTTCACCCCAGAAACGTTGTGGCAACTTGCTTGCGGCAATCATTGTCCTTGTTGCTTCTTTCAGCGTCCTATTCTTTCGCTCGGCAACACCATTTTGTTGAGGTGTATGAGCATCTGAGTATTCGTGTTGTATCCCATTTTCCGAATAGTATTGCTCTATAAAGCGGTTAGTAAATTCTGTACCTCTGTCGGAACGAATGGACATGATACTCAATGCCTTTTCATTTTGAAGCTTTCTCAGGAGTTCAGGCAGCTTTGATGTTGTTTCCTTCTTCTTGCTTAGGAAAATTGTCCAAGCATACATGGAGTAATCATCAACAACAACAAGACAGTATTTCTTACCTCCCAAACTTACTAGATCTACAGGACCGTAGAGATCCATATGTAGCATCTCCAACACTCTTTGGGTTGAAAGGTAGGATTTGCTCTTCAGGGTTATTTGATTTGCTTACCTTTCTGACACGGTCCGCAGACGCTGTCCTTTTTGAATGATACATTTGGGAATCCTCTTACCATTCCCTGTCTTGAGAGCTTGTTGATCATCTTGAAGTTGACGTGAGACATCCTTTTGTGCCATAACCAGCTAAGATCTGTAGTGCCTTTGGCAACAAAGCATGGAATTGAGGAGCTCATAGGCTTCCAGTCAGCAATATACATGTTACCTGATCTGCTTCCTGTAAGCACAACTTCTTTGGTCTGGATGTTCTTGACTCTACAGCGATCTATATAGAATTTCACCGCGAACTGTTTATCACAGAACTGGCTAATACTAAGTAGATTGTACTGTAAGCCTTCAACATATGCAACATCGGTGACTTTGAGTTTTCCGACAAGTAGGTTTCCTTTCCCTCTTGTTCTTCCTTTAGATTTATCACCGAAACGAACTTTTGGACTGCGTCCTTCTACGAAATCTGATAGCTTGCTTCTATCTCCGGTCATGTGCCGAGAGCATCCACTATCGAAGTACCAGGTGTCCTCCTCTAGGATGTCCTGTATGCAAAGAATTTAAGTAGATTTAGGTCCCCTTTGATTTTTGGGTCCATGATTGTTAGTTCCTCTAGGTACCCAAGTTTTCCTGACAGCAATTGGTTTACTGTAGGTCACATTCAGTACAGTGTTGCGATATCTACGTGGGGTATATCTGTAATCGCTATAACCATTATAATTATTATGCATGAAAAATTCATGGTTATTATTATTAATCCAATACGAGTGCCGTCTTGGAGGTGGAGCCATTTTCTTTGGCCTAACAACTTGGCTTCTAGGTCTCTAGTTGGATTCCCAATGTTGTTGTTGATACTAAGCGGAAACCTGCTGTATCGAGGAATAACAGGGCTCCTGTATCCAATACCTCGGCGTGCTGTACTGATAGTACTGTCGTGCGGGCCTTTGGTATTTGGATACAGCCTTCCTTCAGAACGGCTGTTGGCGCTGTTGATATGCTCTGGGAGCATGCTGTTGAGTGCGCCTTTCCGATCTGAATGGCTGGTGATTCTGCTGTCTGGAATAGGATTGCGGGGGCGGAATAACAGCCTTTGTTGTTCACTGTGCAACAGGTTCCTTCACAGGACTCGAAGTTTCTTTCGATACAGGAATGTGTTCCACACTCTTGACAAATACTGTACTAGTTTTCCCTTTGTTTGAACATGAGTTGTATCCTAAGCCACTTTTATCATCAGCATGTTGCCCAGTGCTTAGAATTTCTTCCATTCTTTTGGACGATTTCTCGAACGATTTCAGAGTGGTCTCAAGTTCAATTTCTCGTATTTCGAAAGTTTTGACTTTGGCTTGAAGTAGAACCAAATCATTTTTCTTGCTCTCATTGTGAGTTTTAACCTCACTTAGTTTATGAGCAAGTTGATGATTGCTCTCCACGAGTTTTTCAAAATCGACTTTGCTAGTTTCACAATCAAGAGACATATTTTCATAATTTATTTTCAGCAAGTCATTTTCATCTTTCAGCTCTAGGTTAGAAAGTTGGAGCTGTATATTCTCATTTTTCAATGTCTCATGGGCCTTTTGAATGTTTTTAAACACATTCATCATGTTTTCAAAAGTATGAGATGCATTTGATGGAATAGCTGAGGTTGAGATTACCTCATCGTCGCTATCTTCACCTTCCGGAATGTCCTTGGCCATAAAGCACATATATGCTTTATCATCGAACTCATCATCAGATGAATCACTTTCAGTGACAACCTGAAGACATTCTTATGATTTGGATGGTGTGGGGGAGGCTTCTGATTCTCCAATCAGGGCCTCGGCTTCCGGCAACCTTTGAACTTTGGGATTAGGACATTTATTTGCATAATGCCCTGGTTTCCTGCAATTATAGCATAGGTTAGCATCACCAGATGAAGTTTCGGTACTTACCTTGTGGACAGGTTTGGGCCTGTAGGGAGTCTTTCCAGACTGCTTGATGAACTTTTTGAATTTGTGCATGAGAAGCGCCATTTCATCTTGAGACAGAATGTCGTCATCACTGTCAGCATTCTTGTGACTAGGCTTCGAAGAGCTGGGCATGCTGTGTCGACGATTCAATACAGCGGCTAGTGCTATGACCTTTGAAGGAGATTCTTCAGCTTTCTCTCTTCTGTCAATATCATACTCAAAAGCTTTGAGGTCAGAGAAGAGATCAAAAGTAGATATTTCATTAAGATTGCAAGATACACGCATAGCTGTGGTCTTAATGTCCCATCGGGCAGGGAGAGATTTGAAAATTTTTAAGTTCTTCTCCTTTTGGGTATAAATTTTGCCCAAAGCTTCAAGTTCACCAACAATACCAGTGAATCTGAGGTCAAGTTCCTCAAGCGTCTCATTTGGTTTCATTTCAAAAGATTCAAATTGCTGAGTCAGTTTTGAAATTTTATTTTATTTTGAGAGCTCAGTTCCCTCACAAATCATCTTGAGTTTATCCCAGATTTCATTGGATGATTTACAGCTCTTTACCTTCGAGAACGTACCTTTGTCAAGAGTGACAAATAACGCATTTTTAGACACATTATCGAGGTTGGCTCGCTTTCTTTCATCTGTGGTCCATTGCTCGCGTTCCTTCTCGAGCATCTCAGCATGGTCTTGGCCTTCAATCCTTGCGGCTGTGTTTACCTTCATGATCTTGATAGGGCCATCCTGAATAACAAAAATCATCTCTTCGTGCATTGCTGCAAGATGAGCCTCCATCCTAATTCTCCAATCATCAAATTCGTTAATAGAGAACATAGGCACTTTGTAGATCATAGATGTATCCATGTGAGTATAGAGGAATGAAAAAGACTGTTTAAAAGAGTAAGTGATTTTGGATCTGATTCGGTTAAAAATACAACTGATTCTTTTTAGATTCAACCGCTCCGATACCACTTGTTGGCCACTGAGTATACTGGATACAGCTTGGGGAGTAGTTTAAACAACAAGCTGTACTGATTTTAAATCTGAGTGCATAGAGGAAGTCTTAAATATAGTAAGTTGTTGTGGATACAGCAACTCGATGTGCAGTGTATACTTAAATAATCACAGTAATTAAAACAAGTAAGGCAGAAGGTAAATAACACAATATTTAAAGTGGTTCGAGGTAAATCCCTCTACGTCTACTGGTCCTCCACACAGGAGTAAAAAGTTTATTATAATTACTACGTACACAACTACGTAATTATAACAACACACAATCAATATATCGTTCACACAGATTGATATAAAGATCTTAGCTTCAACCGTTCACACAGATTGGTTTGAGCTAATGCTTTGACTTGCTTCTTCACACACAGTTATGAAGCTTCGTCTTCTTCGATGCAAATCCTTCACACACAGTTCTGGAGTAGCAATGATTACTCAGTCCACACAGGGCTGATCTGGGTTTGTTCAACGTATAGAACAGGGTATGAACAACAGCTTTGACTTTCTGAGCTTCTAGCTTGTAATATGCGAAATTTATATTACTATTGTTTAATGTTATCCGAGTTATGTTGTACAGCGTGGAATCTGTACAGTATGGGTAAAATAATTGAAGGACCGAGACATCTGTATTTGTATAATTGTCGTACTTGGTCGACAATTGGATGTAAGAAGTATATGTATTCAGTATGCCGTATGTTCGTATTCTGTATGTTGAGACGTTGGACAAGAATAGCTGAAAATGGCTAAGTGTAACATTATTAGCGCACGCTAATAATCATGAGTAGCGCACGCTATCGTGCAGGTTTAGCGCACGCTACGGATATAACATAACGCACGCTAATGCAGTCAGATCGGATGGAATCTGCGTGTGGACCAGGCCACTTTCGACGCACGTTCTGATAAGTCAATGGATGTTGTAATGTAGTGATAGCGCACGTTAATGTATGTTGATTAGCGCACGCTAACTGTATATCGGACAAAATGGAATCTTATCCTCGTCAGCACTTTCGGCGTGCGGACCTGTCTTCGGGAGCATACAGACAAACGAGTCAACTATGAGTAGCGCACGCTAAGGTAGGACACTTGAGTACGCTAAATAGAGGCATTTACGTACGCTATTGCATGGGCATTGCGTACGTAAATCACTTCATGCAGTAAGATAGTTGCCTCTGGACTTCGATAGCGCACGCTAACAAAGACAGTTAGTGCACGCTAAGTGTGTAACGTACGTTAACTGAAGATGTTAGCGTACGTTAGTAATGTACAATATATATATAAGTGCAGTTGGCCATTATTCGTCATTTCCGTCCATTTCTTCATGTGAACCGATAGAGAGAGGTCTTAGAGAGAAGTTAAGGTTCCAAACACTTGAGTTGATCATTCCTAACAACATTTGAAGCTTGGAAGTGATTGAAAACGGATTCAACCTTGGGATTCAATCCATTCCTTCAAAGAGGTAATTACTCTCCACTTTGGGATTTCATTTTGGATTTTATATGATATTCTTGAGTTGATGATCGTCATGTTTATGAGTTGATGAGTATGGTTATGAGATGGATTACTAAGTTATGTTGATAATATGGTTGATATGCGGATATTGATATGATTCGTGTGGTTTTGAATGGTGTTGTTTTTCTTCAAGAGATATGTTGGTTAATATCTCCCTTCATTTCGGGTTTTTAATGTTGTTGTTATTGTTTACTTCGTATGATGATGAACATACAAGTGATTATGATTCTTGGTATATATGATATGATTAAGAAGACTATATGTTGAAATGTTAGTGGAAATAAGATTTGGACACTTGTTTGGAAAGTAATGTGTATAAGGTTCGACTTTGGAAAATCACCACCGATTCTTGAAAACTCCAAAAATTCTAATACATAACAGTATAATAGAGCATCGAGTTAGCTTTCTAATGGTTCAAATGGTGAGTTAATCGGAGTCCGGATGAGTGAGTTATGCTCAAAACGGCAAAAACTATACTGTCTGTATTCTGGGAACAAGTAGCGCACGCTATTGATGATGTTAGCGTATGCTAACATGCCTGGGCGTATAAAAACGTAAAGCAGTCGGGAATTTCATTTCCCAACCCATCCTACACGATCCCCTTTCATCCCAAATCACCCAAACTCGGTTTTTAACCCCTAAACCTCATCTTTTGAGTTGGTTTATCAAGTGATAACATCTAGGAAAGCTTGGAACAAGGATTATAACATCATTATTGATTCTTTCGCCGGATTGAAGGTAATTGGCTTGAACTCTAATATTTTGGGATGGTTGAGATTCTTGATATATTTTGGTGGTTTAGTTCGTATCGATGGCTAGAATCATGTAATGTTGAAGGATATACTTGTTTGCGATTATGTTCTACATGTTCTTGATGTGGTTGGTGTTTGTTGATTGATGATTCGAATATACCTTTGAATTCCGACTTCAAGGTGTTTGATTGAAGTTTTGAAAGAGAAATTGATTGGAATATTTCAGTTAAGTTTGTATACTCGCCTTATCGAATCGATATGTGGGCTTTGTGGAATCATGGGAATGAATTCGTAATTGTTTGAGTTAGATTGTTCGGGCTTGTGTTTAATCGAGATATTTTGGAATCGTTGGGTTTGTGGATTAGTTATATCGATTGTTGATTGTTATCGAATGTATGTTAAATCGATTATTGTAATAGGTTGAGATTATTGATCGATGTTTAGAACCATGCTTTGCGGTCGTATTCAAGAATGTTCGTAGATTGCTTTGATCAGGGGCGAGGGACACGTAGACGACGGCAAGGAATTAGTAACGGCTTCATTGGTATCGAGGCAAGTTATTACTCGCTCAGTTTATAATATTTAATGAATCGTTTCAGTTTCATTCGTTTATAATTCGTATAGCAATGTTTATAAATCGTAATCACAGGAGAGTTGAGATTATAGGTTGTATTTGAGTTTTGGGAATTAAATCATAATGTATATGATTTACATTCTTGTTGGCATACTTGGTATCGAGGATACATCATGGTATAGACAAAGGCGTGAATTATTTACCATCCGTGACATTTCGGATCGTCGAATATTCAGAATAATGGTTCGTGATGGTCTGGACATCGAGATTGCTCTCGAAGGACTCGGGGCAAGTACTCTAATCATTTTTGTCATTTCATGTCGATCATGTTGTGATACATGCGTGTATCGTTGTTGTCATGCATTGTGTATCATTGTTATATGCATTTGTGCATTGTTGTTGTATGTCCACCTCGGGTTGGTCCGACGGGATCATCGGGGGATCTATGCTAGCGTGCGCTGGATCAACGGACGGGTTTTCCACCTCGGGTTGGTCTGACGGGATCATCGGGGGATCTAGGCAGTGAACGCTGGATCATCGGATTGCCATGTATTTTTGTTGTGCATATGTATATTATGGGTTTGCCATAAGTATACATTGTCGTTATTGTTGTGATCATATTGACGTTGTCATATGAGTATGCATTTGTAGGTCTTGTGTTAGGACCATGTCCGTATGTTATGTTGATCTGATCTCGGATTAGACTGACATGATTGTCATGGTATTTCGTATCTTGAGGTATGTTCCGTATTTCTTTGGTACTTGTCTTTGATGGACAATCGATTATCGTATTGGAATTGTCGATGTTATCCGATGGATTGAATTGGCCAGAGTTGGTATAATTTCCGTATCGCGAGTTATGATAATGTTTTGAGAACCTTGAGTATTGTTGAGATACCGTACAGATATTTTTCAGTATTATTTTAATGTGTTGTTAAGGATACGAATCGTGGATTCTCGTAAAGTTACGACGGTAAGATTACATTGGTCGTATTCTTACTTAGTATTTCCATTGATATGTAATAATTGACGAGATGTGATGGTTATCATTGTTGGATATTATGGCTGACCCCGTCGTGGGCTTTCTTTTTAGGTTCTTGGATTATCAAGCGTGTAGCGGTCATGGAGAGATGAACTTCCCAGAGGATACTGGCAAGGGCATGTATTTGTGTTTTGAGTTTCTGATCAGTTGTTGTATTCCGCTGCTAGAGTATTTTAATTGTTTGTCTTTATCCGCTGCGTGAGTATTTTTAAATGGCCTTTCTGGTATCCGGTAACTTAGGTTACTTTGGCAATCATTTTCTAAATCTATTCTGTCGGTACATGTAAGCGATAGCTTAACGTATGTTTTTAAACTTTTGAGTTTCGGCCGTTTGGCCTTGTGATTTCAAATGAGTTTTTTCGAGGTTTTTGATAAATGGATTTTTTATAAGTCTTTGTGAATTTTTACAGATAGTACCGTCGTTGGCCTCTTGGGCATTTGTAAATGTTTGCGAAAATTTCTTTTAGCCTTGTGGGTTCCATATCGGGGCCCACGGCGCTGTAATATTCCTGGATGGCTCTGGGGGTGTTACATAGCTGATGATGTGTTGTTCAAGATGTTGAGCACTGTATATCTCGTAGATCTGAATTGTAATAAGCTTTGGAGATATGTTTTGCTCTGAGTATTTCTTTGTAAGCTTGATCGTTCAGTAGTTCAGTGGTCTTCAATCTTCAAACTCTGGAGATATATATAGTCTCTGAAATATATCCGTTGGGATAAATCCGTTGAGCAAGATTCCGTTCCAACGGGATAAAAAAGCACGATCTGGATTTAGCGGGATTTGAAGATCTTCTGACTTACAGTATTTAAATACTTTATCCTTTTAGTATTTGAATACTTTTTTATCAACGGGACTTGACTTCTAGTGGGAACTGAAGATTCTTTCTTTGCCTGTTGAGAGCTGTATGGAAGATCACTGTATTGACAATTCGAGATAGCTTCCATACTTAGTCTTTATAAGACTTCTTTGTTGTACTGAAAGATTCCACTATATGCTGGATCTGTGACAGGCCTTCGATACAGGTTGACACTTCAACTCTTCGATACAGTTTCCTTACTATATTGAGGATTGGCATATATGTCAAAACCTCTTATCAATACTATTCGATACAGGGATTGATTATCCTGGCTGTTTCGATACAGGGTATTTGTTATCCCAACAATTGGTATCAGAGCAAGTCACGGGTGCGGATTCCCTCGGAGTATCCTAAAATAGAGGTTGCCAGAATGTTGAAACTGAGAGGTGGGCATGCAGCATATATTGCCACTTGGCCGGAACTGAGATGCTGGTGCAGTGGAGGTTGTCAGGTGCTGGAGGGCTATGTGATCAAATCTAGTATGCTGGAACTGAGATACTGGCGCAGCGGAAGTAAACGGAGGTGGAACATATGCTGATGTCAAGTGTTGGAGGACTGTGTTAATGAATCTAGCCGCTAGAGGGCTGTGTGATCAAATCTAGTTCGCGGAGGTTTCCAGACTATGGGGCTGAAATGCTGGCAGATACTGGGAGGGGGATTGTTGGGCTTCGGTCCAGCATCCTGCCTGCATGAGCTTAAATATGCGCGAGGCGCGGCTTGCGATTCGACTTGTGAGATCTGCACTAGAAAGTGGTTAAATGAATTGATTTGGACTACTCATACCAACAAGATGCATCATCTTTTCTGGTAGCCATCTCATAAAAACTCCAAAGTTAAGTGTGCTTGGCCTGGAGTAGTTATGGGATGGGTGACCCCCTGGGAAGTTTCTCAGGTGCGCGTGAGTGAGGACAAAGCGCGCTAGAAAAGACTCGTGTTGGTACAATGAGGACAGTCTTCATCATTTCAGGGACCAACAAGGTGGATTTCCACGAATAACCTATCAATGCATCATGAAGGGGAATCAATCCTGTGGGAATAACTTAGAATCCAAGGTAAGAATACATAGTAACAATATTAATAATTAGCCTTGAAGTTTAGGAAAGGCTTCACAGTACATTACAAACGACGTGACTTAGGAATCAAATTTATAAAGAGTGTTTGCAGCGGAAAAACATGGTTGGTTACATATCATATATGTAACCATGGCTAAACATCTTTTGTAGACAAAATACTTCCACTCAACACCCTCCATCACATCCCCTGCTCAACCTGCAAATTTTAAAAGATATAGGGTCTGAGTACAACGTACTCTGTGAACATATTACCAAAAATAGAAAACATATTTTCGTATTTGTCAACATGCATATAAGCCGTAACACACATACGTTCTAAGAAAAAACCCATGTTTTCTAAATCATTTCATTCCATTGCATAATTCTGTAATTGCACACTACGAACTGGAGTGTTCCTTATACCACTGAAAATCCACTGAAGTCTAGTTTCATGTCCATTTTACGGATCTCAAGAATATTAATCATGGATAACGTTATGAACGTTTCCGTAAAGTGTAGCTAAACAGCTAATCCGCAGATATGGAAAAAATGTCATATTAATCTAGAGCTCGTTTCTAGCAACGAAAACCCTAAATATGCAAACTCTAATCCTGATATATATGTAACCATGGCTAAACATCTTTTGTAGACAAAATACTTCCACTCAACACCCTCCATCACATCCCCTGCTCAACCTGCAAATTTTAAAAGATATAGGGTCTGAGTACAACGTACTCTGTGAACATATTACCAAAAATAGAAAACATATTTTCGTATTTGTCAACATGCATATAAGCCGTAACACACATACGTTCTAAGAAAAAACCCATGTTTTCTAAATCATTTCATTCCATTGCATAATTCTGTAATTGCACACTACGAACTGGAGTGTTCCTTATACCACTGAAAATCCACTGAAGTCTAGTTTCATGTCCATTTTACGGATCTCAAGAATATTAATCATGGATAACGTTATGAACGTTTCCGTAAAGTGTAGCTAAACAGCTAATCCGCAGATATGGGAAAAATGTCATATTAATCTAGAGCTCGTTTCTAGCAACGAAAACCCTAAATATGCAAACTCTAATCCTGATATATATGTAACCATGGCTAAACATCTTTTGTAGACAAAATACTTCCACTCAACACCCTCCATCACATCCCCTGCTCAACCTGCAAATTTTAAAAGATATAGGGTCTGAGTACAACGTACTCTGTGAACATATTACCAAAAATAGAAAACATATTTTCGTATTTGTCAACATGCATATAAGCCGTAACACACATACGTTCTAAGAAAAAACCCATGTTTTCTAAATCATTTCATTCCATTGCATAATTCTGTAATTGCACACTACGAACTGGAGTGTTCCTTATACCACTGAAAATCCACTGAAGTCTAGTTTCATGTCCATTTTACGGATCTCAAGAATATTAATCATGGATAACGTTATGAACGTTTCCGTAAAGTGTAGCTAAACAGCTAATCCGCAGATATGGGAAAAATGTCATATTAATCTAGAGCTCGTTTCTAGCAACGAAAACCCTAAATATGCAAACTTTAATCCTGATATAATATTTATAACACATATAGGAGTCGACATACAATGCTTATCGACATTACGAACTGCATTTCATAATCTTTTCTTTTAAAAAATGACTACTAACACATTTTCATATTTCCAACATCAACAAATGTCAAACATCAAACATCATCTACACCAAACATCATTAACATCAAACATCAACAAATATCTAGCAACACACTTAATTCGTACTCATGTTGGTCCTAACATGAAAATGACTTAAACATGATTTAAAAACCCTCAATACATAAAATGCTCTTTAATTATATCAACTTCAATATTTAACACATATTCCACTTCGTAAATCTAACATCATGTATTTGTTTTCAAACAAATTTCTAAAATATTTTACAAAAAGCAAATAAAAACATATCATGTACTCCTTTCATACATCATCACAAATATCAAGTCATTTTCAACATATATCAACATATCAAGAACTAAACATGATTCTTCAATTCTTTCAAAATATAAAACATTTTATTAAAATCTCATATATTCATCATAGCATCATCTCATCAAGTACAAACATATTGCGTAAGAAAATCATAAGAAAAACAACACATGCTTGAGCTATGAACCCTAATATTTTCGGCCCAACTAACAAAAATTGAAACATGAATAAAACTTGTTTTAAACACTCAAGTACCTTAGAATCAACTTAGAAACAACATACAAATGATTAAAGCATCAAACTAAAGTTCCTTCAGCAACTTCCAAATTTTAAAGTTAGCTAAATTTGATTTTTACTTAGATGAAAATGAAGGGGGGGGGGGGGGGGGGGGGGATTTTGAATTGAAGAGGAAAAAGGGTAATGTTCCTTTTTATACTAGGTTAACCCCAGGCGTTTAATAAAGTGGTCGAAGAATATTTTACGTTTCGCTCTTCCGCAAATAAAATTATTCGGGTATTGTATGTATGATGTATACTTAAATTATCGTGTCAAACTTACAGCTTAAAATCGGAGAAAAGTTTCGCGATTTACGGTACGCGGATTATCCGAGAAAATGACTCGACCTATAATATACCCGAAAATTCAAAAAGTAAAATTTCGAAAATCATACACGCAACGTGAAAATAATGTATGTAGAAGGCGACACAATCACGTTTCTGTCTATCGAAACAAAAATTAAATTCGTAAGAGAATCCCAACAAGATAACCAAACATCCAATCTCTGAATTAAAAATATGTAAATAGATCTAAGCTTATCTAATTAGTCAAAATTTTATTACCTAGGAATGCAAAGGCCCTAATGCCGCACTTGAGATTATAATAAATCATGCAATGGGACATTACAGTCCAGCAGGAGGAATCAATCCCTCCTAAGAAAGATATGGTTGCTGAGAGCCAACAGGAGGACCCAGTCCTTCCGGTAACCCAGGATACAGAAACTATTCAGAGACAAATAGAAATGAAATTTACTTAATTTGTGGAGTTTTTGATTTTTCATGCTTAACTACTAAATGATTTTCTGCAAAAATCCTATTCCCAGAAAAAAAATGTATTGGTAAAAAGAGCTACACGTTAGCAAATAACGGTGTGAAAGCTATCACCTAATAAAAAAGATGGAAAATGTGTTGGTGAAAAGAGCTACACGTTAGCAAATAACGGTATGAAAGCTATCACTAAAAAAAAAGAGATGGAAATTGTGTTGGTGAAAAGAGCTACACGTTAGCAAATAACGGTGTGAAAGCTATCACCTAAAAAAAATAGAAAATGTGTTGGTGAAAAGAGCTACACGTTAGCAAATAACTGTGTAAAAGCTGTCACTAAAAAGGATGTAGATTATAAGCAGATTTGAATTAATTGGTGGCTGAATTTCAATACACTCAATTTCATTAACAATCACAATATTTGATGACGCCGATGAAATTCTTTTTCATATTGAGTCGAAAAATAAACAAGTGATCGAGAGGAACCATTAAAGGGAGTCGTGTGTATCACGAGTGGGAAAGTAATAATCAATCTTTTGGGGGAAACCTTGCATTTTGGAATTACAAAAATAAAACTGTGTTTTAACTTTAAAATCACTAGTAGATTTATTTTGAATCTTGATTCATTTCTATCAACTGTATAAAGCTCGTTATTGTGTAATAATGGCATTTTGATCTATTATCCTCTTAATATATATAATTATTTTTTAATTTGTGTGTGTATTATTTTTCTTATTTTGTGTCTTATTTTTTTATTTTTATCTTGAGCGTGAATAATAAAGAGTCTTGCTCGGGACTAGCAAGAATTCAAGTTTGGGGGTGTGATAAGTGTTAGTTTTATACACTTATCCGTGATTAATATTGATATATTTCACCCATAATTATGAGCTAGTCTACTCATTTTTGCTTTGAATTAATTAATTTTTAATAATTTTATTTTTATAGGATGAAGATTTAAATTTAGCCTTAATCGGATTGAATTACTGATTTACTCAAGAAATAACATGTTTATAAAATATTCTCTTTATTGAGTTTTTATGTATTCATGTTGTAGGGATTTTCGAGACGAGTTCGGCAGTCTTTCCGGATTCAAAATCAGAGTTATATATCAAAAGTTATCATCTGAAAAAGATTTGGGGCAAAAACGCAAAGTCTAAGAAATTCTGGGCTGAAAACGTAACTCACAAAGCAACCAGTGTACAAAAATCCGAAGCAATGTTACGGCCGTAACATCTGAAAGTTACGGCCATAAGACCTCAATGTTACGGCCGTAACATCTGCAAGTTACTAGTAACTCTTGACAGATTATTGATCATTGTCTAATTTTTTTATACTTTTGGTCTATTATTGAGGGGATGGCTGGCATTGATCCGATCTAATGTAATAATGCTGGAGTTTTGGAGCTATTAGATGACTTTAGGTGTATAAGTAGACCCCTTAGATCCATCATTAAGCATCATTCATCTTATATTTTTTTACTTTGTAATACTTTTTCTTTTTGTGTGAAGAACACACTTGTGTTCTTGAGTGATTTGTGTAAGTGTGGATTAGCTTATGTTGTTGAGGGAGTTTATTCCTTCTTTCTTCTTAATCTACTAAGGGAGTTAGGATCAATTCTTTTCCTTTTTTCTACTATTAATGACCACTCAAACTTGTAATATGTTGAATAAACACTTCATGGGCTAAGTTATCCTTAGTTTGGATTATAAACAAGGTTTGTCATGATATTTAAGTTTGTATAAAGATCTATTATGTATTACTTATTATTGTGTGTGATTTTTATTGTTTTACAAATCTTTATTTATTTGGCCAATAAATGATGATATTTATGGTCTTCATATGTTTCGAAAGAAAATATGTTTGATTAGATCAAATGATCTTCACTCTAAGTTGTTCTAGGGGATAGAAATATACCTCTAGACCTTAGATGATTATTTGAGTTATTTTTATAAAACCTAATGCTATGTATTGAAGCCAATCAGCATAGAAATATAGTGGGTTGATTCAATATATAAGGGGCGTTTTGACATTCGAAAGAGGAATCGTCTTTTTAAGGAAAATCGAATCTACACAACATAATAAGTAAATTCCTCTTATGATCTCCTATGCATCTTCTATAACTAATGATGAAATAAGTTTGTAATCCCAACTATTTCATTTTACCCTTTTATTAATCTATTATTAGTGCAATCTTTCATTTCCTTTAATTTTAGAACTATTATTGCATTTTCATTGCAATTGTCAAACCAAAATCTTAAATTGTGAGTTACACCCATCTATATCTCTATAACAAATAGATAAAGTGTATAATTCAATATATAACCTAACTTCCTCGTGGGGTCGATAAACCGGACTCAAAAAGTCCACTTACTACTTGATACGATATCGTGCACTCACGATAGTTACTACCCACGGCCGAAGCATATGGTATATTACTCATTTCCTTTCGTTGTTCCTCACTTTGAGGACACATCTTCAAGGAGAGTTTTATTCCATACCGCATCGGTAGGGACCCTCTTTTAGAATCATCCATCTTAAATCGCTTTAAGATTTTATCTATATTGAGGGCTTGGGAAAGACCTATCGTTCTCTTTGCTCTATCCCGGTAGAGCCGAATTCCAAGAATATAGGTTGCTTCTCCCAAGTCTTTCAGGGAGAAATTACTCGAAAGCCAAGCTTTCACAGAACTAAGCATTCCCACATCATTTCCTATTAGTAGAATGTCATCCACATATGGAAAGAAAATTAATTCGATCCGAATCCCTACGATGATCGATCGAGCTACGTATATACGAATATTAAAATGAAACACAAAGGATATGATAAAACATACCCTTGTAGTCGTTGATTAAACGGTGTCCTTCTCTTGAGCTATTCCCCAATGTTTAGATTGATTTCTTTACGATCCAATCCGCTCCAAGCTCTTGGATGATCCAACGCCGAAAACAATGCGTCTCTACTTGTCACGCGCCGGAGAAATGATCGGAACGACGATCACCTTGCTATACTCTAAAGATACGGATAGAGCTAAGTGATGAAGCTCTTTATGTGATTATAACACTCTAAGTGTATAACTCACAACTCTGAATCAATCTCTTGATATTATCCAAGAACAACAAGAACAAGAAATGAAATGAAGAAGAAGACTTTTGAGAAAGAACTTTTCTCTCTCTTTCCTCTCTTACCAACCGTAGGAATGAATGGGTTATCACAAGAGATGAAGTCTTCTTATCTTTTATTCTACTTCCACATGTTACAACTCATGCCACATGAGAGGTCACCCCACAAGTCCTTTTCCTTTCATTTAAAAATGAAAACCAAAGACAAGATGAAGTTAGGTGGAAGGGGGTGGCCAAGATGAAAAATCGGACGAGTTTGGTTCGTCTCAGGCTCCCCTGAGTCCAAACAGATAAACTCCGATTCTGTTCTGATGTATTTATATGGATTAATTAATCATATCAAATACATAATAAAAATATTTTTTCTCCAAGAAATAATTATATCCATGAATTAAATTAATCACACAGTAATTTATTTAATTCATTAGGCCGTAAATTAATTTATCCAATTAATCAATTTAAACATCCAATGTCCCAAATTTAGATATCCTGTATCTAATATTCATAATGAGAGAATTAAGCTTGAATCATTCCGTCGTCAATCCTATTGCACGACTCGGTAGGTCCGTCTCAGTCAGCAATGGGAGGAACCAAAAAGTAGTAGCACCACTTAGCCAGCCTAGCGGCCTACACTGTACCGCAACTAAGAACGAATGATTGGGATCATTCAAGAACCATTCTGTCATGAATACCAGTTTATGTATAAACCCTTCTTTCAAATGTCCCGATCAAGTTATAGGGTCACGGTCAGTCAAACCCTATTTGTACTTGACGCTATGCATGCGTTAATGCAAATCGAGATCATCGAACTCTCATGTATCTAATACGACTAGCTCCAATGCTTTGGCCAAAGACTTATGATCTCATCTGCCAAAAACCGCATAGGACATATAACCAGCTCACTAACGGGAGAAAGAATTCTATCTTGGTATTCAGTAGGACCTGCTACTTGCCAGTCAAGATGCACGTCGAGGTTGACCCCCGCCTCCCGGTTTACAAGGTCGAACTACTCTAATGAAAATCTTGACGTCACAAGTCCATCCCTACTAAATCCTCAGGTCGAAGGTTAACGAATACCTATCACAACCTTTCAATTCTGTCATTGACTGTCTTGAAGTGAAATCCGTGTGACGAATCGAGGGTGATTCGGTTCGAGTATATTAATCCAATTAGCATACCTATAACGTGTGCTCCCACTAACAATTAGTGTTCGACAGGCACTCTCTCTAAAACCCGTAATTTCGATTTCCGGTAATTTTCTTTTTTCTGCGGAGGTCCATTTCTACGACTCGCTTGGGACCGTCTCGTCATTCCGAGGATGATTAATTCTGCACTTTTTGTCATTCGAGTTTGTTTCAGTGTCGTTTTATTGAGTTCCGTGTTCTTAAACGACTTTTTCAAGTACGAGTTAGATTTTGTAAAATCATCATAAATTCTTGGAACTCCAAAAATTCTGAATCTTTGCAATATTGTAGAGCATCAAGTTAGCTTCTCAATGGTTCAAACGGTGAGTTAATCGGAGTCCGGACGAAGGAGTTATGGTCGAAATAGCTAAGACTGCACGATGTGCCTTTTTGGTGTTGGAGTAGGCTATACCGTGTGCCGAGGCACACTTCGGCTGGGCCGCGGCACTAAGCCAGTGCTGGGAAGTTTTTTTTGGCCGTGGGCCACGGCACACTTGTCCTGTGCCGCGGCACACAGTGCAGATCAGCCTATTTAAGGCCTGGCAGCGTGTTTTTCACCCATTTCCTCAGCCTCTTCCTTCTCTTCCGCGGCTGGAGGTGTGGGGATCATGGAAAGATGTTGTTGGACAATCAATCCATGAAGTCTTGGAGTTCATATCATCAATCATCCATCCTATAACATCCTCCGATCTACCAAATCAGGTCAGATTTCCTAGAAATCTAATTTGGGAATTTTGGGTATTTTGTTCGATTTCGTCCGTTTAATCTGATTTAACTTAGGATTGTGATGGATTGATGATTATTTAGATGTATTATATCATTTGCTTTATTATTCTATGGTTGGATCATTTCGATTCGTTGTTCTGGTCGAGTTCTTAGTCAACGCCTTGAAGGTGTCCGGTATAATGTCATAGAGGGGTTTTCGGGCGTTCTACGATTATCCTTCCTCGTATGATTGTTGATTTATGGATTATATGATGTTAGGGTCGAGTTTCTTGCGAAGAAACTGAGTTGAACCCTTCCGTTCGTTGTCGTCTTCCTTTTCGATAGCATCGGGCGTTTCGAAGCTTTTCGGTTGAGCCGTGTTCGTCGGAATACTTGCGTGCTGATTTCGAGGCAAGAACCTTGTCCATACATTTCTTGTTTTATGAATATGATAATTAGTGACCGTCTCTATGTGTTTATTTGATCGTTTGTTTCGAACTTTCAAAAGATTCGGTTTAGCCTTGTTAAAGGCTTGCTTTCAAAACGCGTGTGTTTTGTGAATGGCGTAGTTTGTAAATGACTATGTGATTTCTATGGATGTGTTTGGTGTTGATGTTGCACTCGGTATGACATGTGGACGTATATTATTTCATTTCGGTGCGTTGTGGTTTGACGTGGTGTTTTGCTAAGTGTTTTATGCCTCTGAGTGAATTGTTTGGATATCTTTGTTGCATTGTGTTATATGTGTGATTGTGTGGATGTGGGAGGGGTCTACGGTGGCACGTGGCATGTGATCATGTGGCCAGGATGCAACGAGCGATTGATCCAACCGTGATAGCCTAAGAAAAACTATGGTGACACATGGCATGTGATCATGTGGTCAGGATGCAACAAGTGATTGATCCAACCGTGAGCGCCAAAGATGTTGTGATTTGTTTAGCTAGCCAGCTCGGGAGGGTCCTTCGAGGCCTCGGGCGGGATCAATGGTATTACCCTATTCCCAAGGCGATGCATGTGTGTGATTTGTTTCGCTAGCCAGCTCGGGAGGGTCCTTCGAGGCCTTGAGTGGAATTTGTGGCTTCGTCCCGGTCCTAGGCGATGCGCGTGCGCGATTATGTTTTGTTGATTTTATGTCCGACGAGGACACGTGATGTTGGGCTCTGGCCCTGTGAATTGTTGTCGGTTTTCTATTTGCGAAAACAAAACCTTTTGGGTGTGACCCGTGTTGATTTTGGAAAGATAAGGATTTGATAATCCTAATTTATTTTCTATTAAAATTCCCGAGGGTATTTTAAACCATTTTGCAAACCGTTCTCATTAATTCTGATCTTTCGGATTTGGAAAGTTTTACTCAAACTCTTGCCTCGGGAAGTATTCGTTTCGTTGTATTTTAATCTTTGAGGATTTCTGATTATTGTCATTCTTGGAACTTGAATTGTATGGCTCGTATTTTTGCACTTGTACTTGCACTACCAAAACAGTGGAGTTTTGCTAACCTCCGAGTACTCGAGGGGTGGATGTCTATTTTTGCATTCAGGTTTTGGAGCATAGCACAGGGTCGGCACGAAGGATGATGAAAGATGAACGATACTAATCACACGAGGATCCGTTGCTGTCGTATTGGTCTAGTTGTATTTTCTTTTCCGCTGGAGTATCTTTTCCCCGTTCTATGGGAGTTTATTGTATTTTGACCCCTGCGTGGGTATGTGTTTGGAATTGAGTTGTATGCTATTATTGAAAGACCAAATCGGTCTATTGAGCCATTTTAGCCTTAAAGGCGATGTTTAGATGTTTGATTTTAGTTATCAGCCTGGTAGATCCTCGAGGAGAGGGTCTACGGCGTGTAATATCCCTGAGTGGATTGGGGGTGTTACATAAATGGTATCGGAGCTTAGGTTGTGGAAACCTAGGCTGTCCGGTCAGTGGTGTCTATTGAGTTTTGTCTCGTCGGATTTTATCTGACTGAGTCGTGTCGCGACGCGTCGTCTGAGTTTGTTGGTCGTGATTAATATCGTGGGGCGATCATCATCTTCGTGCGACCTGTGGATGTAAGTATCCCTTCTTTGTGTTTGTGCCTCGTCTGATGCGAGCTATTTTTATGATTATTTGTTAAGTGACGGAATCCTCTTATGGATTTTAATTTCTTGATATGCGGATTATTGACCCTCATATTTCGTTCATATGAGGAGTAGTGTTGCTGGATTGTGCATGTCTGACTTTATTTCTTTTATCCGATGCGTGAGTTCTTTTGTAATGGCTTTCGGTATTTTACCGACTGAGTTTTATTTCAAAAAACCGATTCCTTTAACCGAGTTTTGGCATTATGGCCTTGATCGCTTTGGCGAAATTCTTATGACGGTATTTAGTATTTTGTAAATGGATTTTGTGAGTTTTTGAAATATTACCGTCATCGGCCTTTTTGACTTTGTAAATGGTTTTTAGCCTGGTGAGTTCCGGCGCGGGACCCACGGCGCTATGATGTTTTGTGTAATTACCTGAAATTTTGGGCATTCTAGCCCATTGAATTATATTTGAAAACCTTGAGTATCTTAGAAAATAAATTTCGAGACGTACTTTTAAAATGCATTATTTTCTCGTGGTACGTCCAAGGTGCCACAATATGTTTCAAAATTTTTCTACCTCGAGGACCCAAAATGTTTTGAGATATTTTCAATGTTTTATAAACACTTTTACTTAGACCCGAGGGTCGAATATTCTGAAAGTTTTTCACTAAGATAAAGTGTCCTCATTTTGGTTTAAACGCCAGATGATTTTCAAAATATCGAAAATGATATTTGTTCAACTTTTTGAAAAATGATACTCAAGATCAACTGGTGTTTCCAAACTGTTTTCAAAAGGTCGTTTTCGTTTTTAAAACCTATTATTCCTGTTTGCGGACCGGAAATGCATGTATGGTTTTCGAACTTTCGTTACGGTGTTAACCCCGAATTGTGATTGAATTGGTTGTGTGAACGTTGAGTCGTTCGCCACGCATATGTTTTGTTAGCCCTTCGTGGGAGGTGTGATGACGATCTTTAATGTTTTCATTTCGTGGTGACTTGCGTGTTATCGCACCTGTGTGAGCTGTTAAAGCTTGGGTTTGTACGTTTGTTTACATGTGTGATTGTTTCATGATGTTTGTAATTATGTGTTGGTTATTGTTCGGGCCGTTAAGGTTGCCGAATGATACCGTCGTTGCTGTATTGTTTGTGTGTGTATTACTTTACGATGGTAATCGTTGTATATGATATGTGTTATGATTCTTTGTTGTGCTGAGTTGGCATCTCCACTATGTTGTTTTGCGACGTTATGCCCCATTATATCTAGCATTTGTATTTTCGGTATGTCGAGCCGAGATGTTTCAACCGTGATGTGCCAGGGCATGCACGTGTAAATTGTCCTTCTCGTCGGTAACACATTTCAAGTGTGGACTCGAGGGACACCAAATTCAGTTTTGCGAATTGGTTACCGAGACTTTCGGAGTTCGCGCTTCAGCATAGTTATCAGAATCGGCTTTGAGAGGCCTTCGAAGGATGTTTCTGTCGGTTGCTTGTTGTGTCGTCTCCTTGATTTCGTTGTTGTGAGTTTCGGGGAGAGGTCGAATATAATACCCGTATTATTTTTGACTTCTGCATTCTCTTTTTCAATTCTATCGACTCGCTCGTGTTCGTTGATACTTTCTGAACTTGTTCTGTATTTCGGTTTCATCATTCGGACGAGCTGTGATCTTGTTTTGAGTCGATCTGGTTATCGCTGTAACTTTTCTGAGTTCGGTTCGATTCTTGTGAACCTTGTTCGGAAGTAACATCATTTGGTTCTACTAGTTCTTTTATTCAAAGTGGATCGGATTTTGAACTTCTGTATTTACGACTCCAAAAATTCTGAATCTTTGCAATATTATAGAGCATCAAGTTAGCTTCTCAATGGTTCAAATGGTGAGTTAATCGGAGTCCGGACGAAGGAGTTATGGTCGAAATAGCTAAGACTGCACGATGTGCCTTTTTGGTGTTGGAGTAGGCTGTACCGTGTGCTGCGGCACACTTCGGCTAGGCCGCGGCACTAAGCCAGTGCTGGGCAGTTTTTTTTGGCCGTGGGCCGCGGCACACTTGTCCTGTGCCGCGGCACACAGTGCAGATCAGCTTATTTAAGGCCTGGCAGCGTGTTTTTCACCTATTTCCTCATCCTCTTCCTTCTCTTCCGCGGCTGGAGGTGTGGGGATCATGGAAAGATGTTGTTGGACAATCAATCCATGAAGTCTTGGAGTTCATATCATCAATCATCCATCCTATAACATCCTCCGATCTACCGAATCAGGTCAGATTTCCTAGAAATCTAATTTTGGGGATTTTGGGTATTTTGTTCGATTTCGTCCGTTTAATCTGATTTAACTTAGGATTGTGATGGATTGATGATTATTTAGATATATTATATTATTTCCTTTATTATTCCATGGTTGGATCGTTTCGATTCGTTGTTTTGGTCGAGTTCTTAGTCAACGCCTTGAAGGTGTCCGGTATAATGTCATAGAGGGGTTTTCGGGCGTTCTACGATTATCCTTCCTCGTATGATTGTTGATTTATGGATTATATGATGTTAGGGTCGAGTTTCTTGCGAAGAAACCGAGTTGAACCCTTCCATTCGTTGTCGTCTTCCTTTTCGATAGCATCGGGCGTTTCGAAGCTTTTCGGTTGAGCCGTGTTCGTCGGAATACTTGCGTGCCGATTTCGAGGCAAGTACCTTGTCCATACATTTCTTGTTTTATGAATATGATAATTAGTGACCGTCTCTATGTGTTTATTTGATCGTTTGTTTCGAACTTTCAAAAGATTCGGTTTAGCCTTGTTAAAGGCTTGCTTTCAAAACGCGTGTGTTTTGTGAATGGCGTAGTTTGTAAATGACTATGTGATTTCTATGGATGTGTTTGGTGTTGATGTTGCACTCGGTATGACGTGTGGACGTATATTATTTCATTTCGGTGCGTTGTGGTTTGACGTGGTGTTTTACTAAGTGTTTGATGCCTCTGAGTGAATTGTTTGGATATCTTTGTTGCATTGTGCTATGTGTGTGATTGTGTGGATGTGGGAGGGGTCTACGGTGGCACGTGGCATGTGATCATGTGGCCAGGATGCAACGAGCGATTGATCCAACCGTGAGAGCCTAAGAAAAACTACGGTGACACATGGCATGTGATCATGTGGTCAGGATGCAACAAGTGATTGATCCAACCGTGAGCGCCAAAGATGTTGTGATTTGTTTAGCTAGCCAGCTCGGGAGGGTCCTTCGAGGCCTTGGGCGGGATCAATGGTATTACCCTGTTCCCAAGGCGATGCATGTGTGTGGCTTCGTCCCGGTCCTAGGCGATGCACGTGCGCGATTATGTTTTGTTGATTTTATGTCCGACGATGACACGTGATGTTGGGCTCTGGCCCTGTGAATTGTTGTCGGTTTTCTATTTGCGAAAACAAAACCTTTGGGCTGTGACCCGTGTTGATTTTGGAAAGATAAGGATTTGATAATCCTAATTTATTTTCTATTAAAACTCCTGAGGGTATTTTAAACCATTTTGCAAACCGTTCTTGTTAATTGTGATCTTTCGGATTTGGAAAGTTTTACTCAAACTCTTGCCTCGGGAAGTATTCGTTTCGTTGTATTTTAATCTTTGAGGATTTCTGATTATTGTCATTCTTGGAACTTGAATTGTATGGCTCGTATTTTTACACTTGTACTTGCACTAGCAAAACAGTGGAGTTTTGCTAACCCCAGAGTATTCGGGGGGTGGATGTCTATTTTTGCATTCAGGTTTTGGAGCATAGCACAGGGTCGGCACGAAGGATGATGAAAGATGAACGATACTAATCACACGAGGATCCGTTGATGTCGTATTGGTCTAGTTGTATTTTCTTTTCCGCTGCAGTATCTTTTCCCCGTTGTATGGGAGTTTATTGTATTTTGACCCCTGCGTGGGTATGTGTTTGGAATTGAGTTGTATGTTATTATTGAAAGACCAAATCGGTCTATTGAGCCATTTTAACCTTAAAGGCGATGTTTAGATGTTTGATTTTAGTTATCAGCCTGGTAGATCCTCGAGGAGAGGGTCTACGGCGTGTAATATCCCTGAGTGGATTGGGGGTGTTACATAAATGGTATCGAAGCTTAGGTTGTGGAAACCTAGGCTGTCGGGTCAGTGGTGTCTATTGAGTTTTGTCTCGTCGGATTTTTTTCTGACTGAGTCGTGTCGCGACGCGTCGTCTGAGTTTGTTGGTCGTGATTAATATCGTGGGGCGATCATCATCTTCGTGCGACCTGTGGATGTAAGTCTCCCTTCTTTGTGTTTGTGCCTCGTCTGATGCGAGCTATTTTTATGATTATTTGTTAAGTGACGGAATCCTCTTATGGATTTTAATTTCTTGATATACGGATTATTGACCCTCATATTTCGTTCATATGAGGAGTAGTGTTGCTGGATTGTGCATGTCTGACTTTATTTCTTTTATCTGATGCGTGAGTTCTTTTGTAATGTCTTTCGGTATTTTACCGACTGAGTTTTATTTCAAAAACCGATTCCTTTAACCGAGTTTTGGCATTATGGCCTTGATCGCTTTGGCGAAATTCTTATGACGGTATTTTGTATTTTGTAAATGGATTTTGTGAGTTTTTGAAATATTACCGTCATCGGCTTTTTTGACTTTGTAAATGGTTTTTAGCCTGGTGAGTTCCGGTGCGGGACCCACGGCGCTATGATGTTTTGTGTAATTACCTGAAATTTTGGGCATTCTAGCCCATTGAATTATCTTTGAAAACCTTGAGTATCTTAGAAAATAAATTTCGAGACGTACTTTTAAAATGCATTATTTTGTCGTGGTACGTCAAGGTGCCACAATATGTTTCAAAAATTTTCTACCTCGAGGACCCAAAATGTTTTGAGATATTTTCAATGTTTTATAAACACTTTTACTTAGACCCGAGGGTCGAATATTCTGAAAGTTTTTCACTAAGAGAAAGTGTCCTCATTTTTGTTTAAACGCAAGATGATTTTCAAAATATCGAAAATGATGTTTGTTCAACTTTTTGAAAAATGATAGTCAAGATCAACTGGTGTTTCCAAACTGTTTTCAAAAGGTCATTTTCGTTTTTAAAACCTATTATTCCTGTTTGCGGACCGGAAATGCATGTATGGTTTTCGAACTTTCGTTACGGTGTTAACCCCGAATTATGATTGAATTGGTGGTGTGAACGTTGAGTCGTTCGCCACGCATATGTTTTGTTAGCCCTTTGTGGGAGGTGTGATGACGATCTTTAATGTTTTCATTTTGTGGTGACTTGCGTGTTATGGCACCTGTGTGAGCTGTTAAAGCTTGGGTTTGTACGTTTGTGTACATGTGTGATTGTTTCATGATGTTTGTAATTATGTGTTGGTTATTGTTCGGGCCGTTAAGGTTGCCGAATGATACCGTCGTTGCTGTATTGTTTGTGTGTGTATTACTTTACGATGGTAATCGTTGTATATGATATGTGTTATGATTCTTTGTTGTGCTGAGTTGGCATCTCCTCTATGTTGTTTTGCGACGTTATGCCCCATTATATCTAGCATTTGTATTTTCGGTATGTCGAGCCGAGACGTTTCAACCGTGATGTGCCACGGCATGCACGTGTAAATTGTCCTTCTCGTCGGTAATACATTTCAAGTGTGGACTCGAGGGACACCAAATTCAGTTTTGCGAATTGGCTATCGAGACTTTCGGAGTTCGCGCTTCAGCACAGTTATCAGAATCAGCTTTGAGAGGCCTTCGAAGGATGTTTCTGTCGGTTGCTTGTTGTGTCGTCTCCTTGATTTCGTTGTTGTGAGTTTCGGGGAGAGGTCGAATATAATACCCGTATTATTTTTGACTTCTGCATTCTCTTTCTCAATTCTATCGACTCGCTCGTGTTCGTTGATACTTTCTGAACTTGTTCTGTATTTCGGTTTCATCATTCGGATGAGCTGTGATCTTGTTTTGAGTCGATCTGGTTATCGCTGTAACTTTTCCGAGTTCGGTTCGATTCTTGTGAACCTTGTTCGGAAGTAACATCCTTTGGTTCTACTAGTTCTTTTATTCGAAGTGGATCGGATTTTGAACTTCTGTATTTACGACTCCAAAAATTCTGAATCTTTGCAATATTATTGAGCATCAAGTTAGCATCTCAATGGTTCAAACGGTGAGTTAATCGGAGTCCGGACGAAGGAGTTATGGTCGAAATAGCTAAGACTGCACGATGTGCCTTTTTGGTGTTGGAGTAGGCTGTACCGTGTGCCGAGGCACACTTCGGCTGGGCCGCGGCACTAAGCCAGTGCTTGGCAGTTTTTTTTGGCCGTGGGCCGCGGCACACTTGTCCTGTGCCGCGGCACACAGTGCAGATCAGCCTATTTAAGGCCTTGCAGCGTGTTTTTCACCCATTTCCTCATCCTCTTCCTTCTCTTCCGCGGCTGGAGGTGTGGGGATCATGGAAAGATGTTGTTGGACAATCAATCCATGAAGTCTAGGAGTTCATATCATCAATCATCCATCCTATAACATCCTCCGATCTACCGAATCAGGTCAGATTTCCTAGAAATCTAATTTGGGGATTTTGGGTATTTTGTTCGATTTCGTCCGTTTAATCTGATTTAACTTAGGATTGTGATGGATTGATGATTATTTAGATGTATTATATCATTTCCTTTATTATTCCATGGTTGGATCGTTTCGATTCGTTGTTTTGGTCGAGTTCTTAGTCAACGCCTTGAAGGTGTCCGGTATAATGTCATAGAGGGGTTTTCGGGCGTTCTACGATTATCCTTCCTCGTATGATTGTTGATTTATGGATTATATGATGTTAGTGTCGAGTTTCTTGCGAAGAAACCGAGTTCAACCCTTCCATTCGTTGCTGTCTTCCTTTTCGATAGCATCGGGCGTTTCGAAGCTTTTCGGTTGAGCCGTGTTCGTCAGAATACTTGCGTGCCGATTTCGAGGCAAGTACCTTGTCCATACATTTCTTGTTTTATGAATATGATAATTAGTGACCGTCTCTATGTGTTTATTAGATCGTTTGTTTCGAACTTTCAAAAGATTCAGTTTAGCCTTGTTAAAGGCTTGCTTTCAAAACGCGTGTGTTTTGTGAATGGCGTAGTTTGTAAATGACTATGTGATTTCTATGGATGTGTTTGGTGTTGATGTTGCACTCGGTATGACGTGTGGACGTATATTATTTCATTTCGGTGCGTTGTGGTTTGACGTAGTGTTTTGCTAAGTGTTTGATGCCTCTGAGTGAATTATTTGGATATCTTTGTTGCATTGTGCTATGTGTGTGATTGTGTGGATGTGGGAGGGGTCTACGGTGGCACGTGGCATGTGATCATGTGGACAGGATGCAACGAGCGATTGATCCAACCCTGAGAGCCTAAGAAAAACTACGGTGACACATGGCATGTGATCATGTGGTCAGGATGCAATAAGTGATTGATCCAACCGTGAGCGCCAAAGATGTTGTGATTTGTTTAGCTAGCCAGCTCGGGAAGGTCCTTCGAGGCCTCGGGCGGGATCAATGGTATTACCCTGTTCCCAAGGCGATGCATGTGTGTGATTTGTTTCGCTAGCCATCTCGGGAGGGTCCTTCGAGGCCTCGAGTGGGATTTGTGGCTTCGTCCCGGTCCTAGGCGATGCGCGTGCGCGATTATGTTTTGTTGATTTTATGTCCGACGATGACACGTGATGTTGGGCTCTAGACCTGTGAATTGTTGTCGGTTTTCTATTTGCGAAAACAAAACCTTTGGGCTGTGACCCATGTTGATTTTAGAAAGATAAGGATTTGATAATCCTAATTTATTTTCTATTAAAACTCCCGAGGGTATTTTAAACCATTTTGCAAACCGTTCTCGTTAATTGTGATCTTTCGGATTTGGAAAGTTTTACTCAAACTCTTGCCTCGGGAAGTATTCGTTTCGTTGTATTTTAATCTTTGAGGATTTCTGATTATTGTCATTCTTGGAACTTGAATCGTATGGCTCGTATTTTTGCACTTGTACTTGCACTAGCAAAACAGTGGAGTTTTGCTAACCCCCGAGTGTTCGGGGGGTGGATGTCTATTTTTGCATTCAAGTTTTGGAGCATAGCACTGGGACGGCACGAAAGATGATGAAAGATGAACGATACTAATCACATGAGGATCCGTTGATGTCGTATTGGTCTAGTTGTATTTTCTTTTCCACTGCAGTATCTTTTCCCTGTTGTATGGGAGTTTATTGTATTTTGACCCCTACGTGGGTAGGTGTTTGGAATTGAGTTGTATGTTATTATTGAAAGACCAAATTGGTCTATTGAGCCATTTTAGCCTTAAAGGCGATGTTTAGATGTTTGATTTTAGTTATCAGCCTGGTAGATCCTCGAGGAGAGGGTCTACGGCGTGTAATATCCCTGAGTGGATTGGGGGTGTTACATAAATGGTATCGGAGCTTAGGTTGTGGAAACCTAGGCTGTCGGGTCAGTGGTGTCTATTGAGTTTTGTCTCGTCGGATTTTGTCTGACTGAGTCGTGTCGCGACGCATCATCTGAGTTTGTTGGTCGTGATTAATATCGTGGGGCGATCATCATCTTCGTGCGACCTGTGGATGTAAGTCTCCCTTCTTTGTGTTTGTGCCTCGTCTGATGCGAGCTATTTTTATGATTATTTGTTAAGTGACAGAATCCTCTTATGGATTTTAATTTCTTGATATGCGGATTATTGACCCTCATATTTCGTTCATATGAGGAGTAGTGTTGCTGGATTGTGCATGTCTGACTTTATTTCTTTTATCCGATGCGTGAGTTCTTTTGTAATGGCTTTCGGTATTTTACTGGCTGAGTTTTATTTCAAAAACCGATTCCTTTAACCGAGTTTTGGCATTATGGCCTTGATCGCTTTGGCGAAATTCTTATGACGGTATTTAGCAATTTGTAAATGGATTTTGTGAGTTTTTGAAATATTACCGTCATCGGCCTTTTTGACTTTGTAAATGGTTTTTAGCCTGGTGAGTTCCGGCGCGGGACCCACGGCGCTATGATGTTTTGTGTAATTACCTGAAATTTTGGGCATTCTAGCCCATTGAATTATCTTTGAAAACATTGAGTATCTTAGAAAATAAATTTCGAGACGTACTTTTAAAATGAATTATTTTCTCGTGGTACGTCCAAGGTGCCACAATATGTTTCAAAAATTTTCTACCTCGAGGACCCAAAATGTTTTGAGATATTTTCAATGTTTTATAAACACTTTTACTGAGACCCGAGGGTCGAATATTCTGAAAGTTTTTCACTAAGAGAAAGTGTCCTCATTTTTGTTTAAACGCAAGATGATTTTCAAAATATCGAAAATGATGTTTGTTCAACTTTTTGAAAAATGATACTCAAGATCAACTGGTGTTTCCAAATTGTTTTCAAAAGGTCGTTTTCGTTTTTAAAACCTATTATTCCTGTTTGCGGACCGGAAATGCATGTATGGTTTTCGAACTTTCGTTACGGTGTTAACCCCGAATTGTGATTGAATTGGTGGTGTGAACGTTGAGTCATTCGCCACGCATATGTTTTGTTAGCCCTTTGTGGGAGGTGTGATGACGATCTTTAATGTTTTCATTTCTTGGTGACTTGCGTGTTATCGCACCTGTGTGAGCTGTTAAAGGTTGGGTTTGTACGTTTGTGTACATGTGTGATTGTTTCATGATGTTTGTAATTATGTGTTGGTTATTGTTCGGGCCGTTAAGGTTGCCGAATGATACCGTCTTTGCTGTATTGTTTGTGTGTGTATTACTTTACGATGGTAATCGTTGTATATGATATGTGTTATGATTCTTTGTTGTGCTGAGTTGGCATCTCCGCTATGTTGTTTTGTGACGTTATGCCCCATTATATCTAGCATTTGTATTTTCGGTATGTCGAGCCGAGACGTTTCAACCGTGATGTGCCAGGGCATGCACGTGTAAATTGTCCTTCTCGTCGGTAACACATTTCAAGTGTGGACTCGAGGGACACCAAGTTCAGTTTTTCGAATTGGCTACCGAGACTTTCGGAGTTCGTGCTTCAGCACAGTTATCAGAATCGGCTTTGAGAGGCCTTCGAAGGATGTTTCTGTCGGTTGCTTGTTATGTCGCCTCCTTGATTTCGTTGTTGTGAGTTTCGGGGAGAGGTCGAATATAATACCCGTATTATTTTTGACTTCTGCATTCTATTTCTCAATTCTATCGACTCGCTCGTGTTCGTTGATACTTTCTGAACTTGTTCTGTATTTTGGTTTCATCATTCGGACGAGCTGTGATCTTGTTTTGAGTCGATCTGGTTATCGCTGTAACTTTTCCGAGTTCGGTTCGATTCTTGTGAACCTTGTTCGGAAGTAACATCCTTTGGTTCTACTAGTTCTTTTATTCGAAGTGGATCGGATTTTGAACTTCTGTATTTACGACTCTGTCGACTCGTTTATGTTCGTTGACATTTTCTGAGCTTGTCCTGCCCCTTGCTTTTGTTGATCGAACGAGTGTGGTATTGTTTCGGAATAACTCATTTGTCGTTGTGATTTTTCAATTGCTATTCCCTTTCCTGTGGATCTTATGTGAATGCACATCTTGTTGTTTTCACCGGATCATATATTGTCTCAAGTCGAGATGCGAACCTTGGAATTGTTGTTTGAATTTTATTGTTCTTCGTGATTCGAACATCAGTGTTCGATTTTTGTTGTCTCGATCGTTGTGGTTCGATCGTTTGATTGTTCGGTTTTTGTTGATCTCGTTTTCGATCTTCCAACCCTTGGGCGGTGGAATTCCGTATTTTTTTAGCGATCGGCTCTTGTGTTGATTGATGTACCGTTAGGTTGGTCAATCGTGTTGATTTTCGTTCGTTGTGTTTTGCGATTGTTCGGATAATCGACGTGATTGTATTATCTATTTGATGACGCTTTTCACTTGTTTATTTTATTGTGTCTCTATCGGTGGCGTTGTGTTGGTCGTCGTGGAGCGTGTTTTCACGTCATATGTCTCTTTGCGTTTCTTGCAACATTTCGCCGTCGAGCGCGAGTTTTCGATTTTTGTGTATCTCGTCGAGTTTTCCTGGCAGGGGATATTGCTTCTCCCTACTTATTTTAAGTTTCGGGACGAAACTTCTTTTAAGGAGGGTAGAATGTAAAACCCGTAATTTCGATTTCCGGTAATTTTCTTTTTTCTGCGGAGGTCCGTTTCGACGACTCGCTTGGGACCGTCTCGTCATTCCGAGAATGATTAATTCTGCACTTTTTGTCATCCAAGTTTGTTTCAGTGTCGTTTTATTGAGTTCCGTGTTCTTAAACGACTTTTTCAAGTACGAGTTCGATTTTGTAAAAGCATCATAAATTCTTGGAACTCCAAAAATTCTGAATCTTTGCAATATTATAGAGCATCAAGTTAGCTTCTCAATGGTTCAAACGGTGAGTTAATCGGAGTCCGTACGAAGGAGTTATGGTCGAAATAGCTAAGACTGCACGATGTGCCTTTTCGGTGTTGGAGTAGGCTGTACCGTGTGCCGCGGCACACTTCGGCTGGGCCGCGGCACTAAGCCAGTGCTGGGCAGCTTTTTTTGGCCGTGGGCCGCGGCACACTTGTCCTGTGCCGCTGCACAGTGCAGATCAGCCAATTTAAGGCCTGGCAGCGTGTTTTTCACCCATTTCCTCATCCTCTTCCTTCTCTTCCGCGGCTGGAGGTGTGGGGATCATGGAAAGATGTTGTTGGACAATCAATCCATGAAGTCTTGGAGTTCATATCATCAATCATCCATCGTATAACATCCTCCGATCTACCGAATCAGGTCAGATTTCCTAGAAATCTAATTTTGTGGATTTTGGGTATTTTGTTCGATTTCGTCCGTTTAATCTGATTTAACTTAGGATTGTGATGTATTGATGATTATTTAGATGTATTATATCATTTCCTTTATTATTCCATGGTTTGATCGTTTCGATTTGTTGTTTTGGTCGAGTTCTTAGTCAACGCCTTGAAGGTGTCCGGTATAATGTCATAGAGGGGTTTTCAGACATTCTACGATTATCCTTCCTCGTATGATTGTTGATTTATGGATTATATGATGTTAGGGTCGAGTTTCTTGCGAAGAAACCGAGTTGAACCCTTCCGTTCGTTGTCGTCTTCCTTTTCGATAGCATCGGGCGTTTCGAAGCTTTCCGGTTGAGCCGTGTTCGTCAGAATACTTGCGTGCCGATTTCGAGGCAAGTACCTTGTCCATACATTTCTTGTTTTATGAATATGATAATTAGTGACCGTCTCTATGTGTTTATTTGATCGTTTGTTTCGAACTTTCAAAAGATTCGGTTTAGCCTTGTTAAAGGCTTGCTTTCAAAACGCGTGTGTTTTGTGAAGGGCGTAGTTTGTAAATGACTATGTGATTTCTATGGATGTGTTTGGTGTTGATGTTGCGCTCGGTATGATGAGTGGACGTATATTATTTCATTTCGGTGCGTTGTGGTTTGACGTGGTGTTTTGCTAAGTGTTTGATGCCTCTGAGTGAATTGTTTGGATATCTTTGTTGCATTGTGCTATGTGTGTGATTGTGTGGATGTGGGCAGGGTCTACGGTGGCACGTGGCATGTGATCATGTGGCCAGGATGCAACGAGCGATTGATCCAACCGTGAGAGCCTAAGAAAAACTACGGTGACACATGGCATGTGATCATGTCGTCAGGATGCAACAAGTGATTGATCCAACCGTGAGCGCCAAAGATGTTGTGATTTGTTTAGCTCGCCAGTCGAGGCCTCGGGCGGGATCAATGGTATTACCCTGTTCCCAAGGCGATGCATGTGTGTGATTTGTTTCGCTAGCCAGATCGGGAGGGTCCTTCGAGGCCTCGAGTGGGATTTGTGGCTTCGTCCCGGTCCTAGGCGATGCGCGTGCGCGATTATGTTTTGTTAATTTTATGTCCGACGAGGACACGTGATGTTGGGCTCTGGCCCTGTGAATTGTTGTCGGTTTTCTATTTGCGACATCAAAACCTTTGGGCTGTGACCCGTGTTGATTTTTGAAAGATAAGGATTTGATAATCCTAATTTATTTTCTATTAAAACTCCCAAGGGTATTTTAAACCATTTTGCAAACCGTTCTCGTTAATTGTGATCTAACGGATTTGGAAAGTTTTACTCAAACTCTTGCCTCGGGAAGTATTCGTTTCGTTGTATTTTAATCTTTGAGGATTTCTGATTATTGTCATTCTTGGAACTTGAATTGTATAGCTCGTATTTTTGCACTTGTACTTGCACTAGCAAATCAGTGGAGTTTTGCTAACCCCCGAGTATTCGGGGGGTGGATGTCTATTTTTGCATTCAGGTTTTGGAGCATAGCACAGGGTCGGCACGAAGGATGATGAAAGATGAACGATACTAATCACACGAGGATCCGTTGATGTCGTATTGGTCTAGTTGTATTTTCTTTTCACGATATCTTTTCCCCGTTGTATGGGAGTTTATTGTATTTTGACCCCTGCGTGGGTATGTGTTTGGAATTTAGTTGTATGTTATTATTGAAAGACCAAATCGGTCTATTGAGCCATTTTAGCCTTAAAGGTGATGTTTAGATGTTTGATTTTAGTTATCAGCCTGGTAGATCCTCGAGGAGAGGGTCTACGGCGTGTAATATCCCTAAGTGGATTGGGGGTGTTACACTCTCCGTATCAAAGAACACGTCATACAAGTCTTTACATAAACTTAACGCTCAGTCAAGCTTCATCGACTTGCGAACGATTAAGTATTTGAGATATAACCTTTCCAGTTCCGACCCCCTTATCCGATAAGGAGTGGAATGTTTTGTTCTCAAAAACACGGAGTTTCTATATGTATATTTACGAGTTAGGAATACCAGTAACTACTAGTAAATAAAGAAACATTCATTTGCCTTATGATCATGATTTACATAATTACAATTACAATTCCCTCACTCAACAACCTCTGAGTGGCATTCGAGGGCATACTCCTAACAATCTCCCACTTGCACTCAATGCCACACATTATGGTATCTAATACCCATGTTCTCCAGATGACGCTCTAAGCTAATCTGAGAATGTGGTTTGGTCAGTGGATCAGCGACGTAGTCAGCTGACTTTACTCTATGCAGCACAATGTGTCTCTTTGCAAACAAATTCTCTTACGAGATGATACTCTCTCTCAATATATTTTGTATTATTATCAAACCTCGGCTCCCAAGCCTGTGCTACCGCTCTATTTTTATCGTATAAAAACAAAACCAGGCAGCATAGCACATGGTGTCACGTGAAGTTTACCCAGTAACTTCTAAATCCAAAAACCCTTCCTTAAAAGCCTCCGAAGTTACTTGATACTCAACCTGACTGGTGGAATCAGCAGTCGCGCTATGCTTGGCAATATGCCAAGTTACTGCTCCTCCGTTAAGAGTAAAATTTAGATAGAAATATACATTGAGTCGTCTTACTGTCCTTGGAAGTCTAAATCAACGAAGCCTATCACATTCAGTTCTCCATATCCATATTAAAGAACCAGATCTCTAGTCCTTCCAAAATACTTGAGAACATTCATTATTGTAGTCTAATGTTCCCCACCTGGGTTTGCCTGAAACGTACTTACCACGCTTCCAGCATGTGTAAGGTCAGGTCTTGTACACAATAAAGCATACATAAGTCTACCCATGGCCGAAGCATATGGTATATTACTCATTTCCTTTCGTTGTCCCTCACCCAGAGGACACATCTTCGAGGAGAGTTTTATTCCATGTCACATCGGTAGGAACCCTCTTTTAGAGTAGTCCATTTTAAATTGCTTTAAGATTTTATCTATATAGAGGGCTTGGGAAAGACCTATCATTCTCTTCGCTCTATCCCAGTAGAGTCGAATCCCAAGAATATAGGTTGCTTCTACCAAGTCTTTCATGGAGAAATTACTCGAAAGCCAATCTTTCACAGAACTGAGCATTCCAACATCATTTTATATTAGTAGAATGTCATCTACATATAGTACTAAGAATGAGATCTTGCTCTCACTAACCCTCTTGTATACACAAGGTTCCTCTTCATTTTGCACGAAGTCAAACTCTTTGACTGCCTCGTCAAAAGAAAGGTCCTAACTACATGAAGACTGCTACAGTCTATTTCATGTAGTCTACATCCACCATCGCTTTGTCATAGGTCATTGGGTCGGTATCTTGGCTATCACTTGGAACCTCATGGAGATCCATCTCCTCCAAGTGTACAAGGCCATACCTATTAGGTATATGAGACACCCTACTAGACCTACGAGGTGGTTGTACTTGTGTTTCAGAAGGTTTGGTTCTAATTTCTTGCACAGGTATCTCCTGGGGAGTTTCATTATATTCTTCCAAATAAATACTTCTACCTGCTCCGCTTTCCTGGATGAATTCATCTTCCAGGAAGTGTGCATGCAAAGCAACAACGATCTTTCGATCTTTGGGCATATAGAAGAGATAACCCATCGTCCCAGATGGGAATCTAATGAAAACATTCCTTCATGGATCTTGTTTCCAACTTGTCCACCTTAGTCTTCTTGACATAGGCGGGACATCCCCAAATCCTAATGTGATTAATACTTGGTTTCCTGCCCTCCCAAATCCCATGTGGAGTTTTATGAATGGATTTGAAAGGACATATGTTCAATATGTAAGCGGCAGTCAGGAGTGCATACCCCCACAGGTAAATCGGTAAGTCAGTATAGCCCAGCATGGAATGGACCATGTTCAACAAGGTCTGGTTCCTTCTTTCTGACACACCATTTAACTGAGGAGTACCTGGAGGTGTTAGTTGTGATACTATTCCATGTTCCTTTTGGAACTCGTCAAACTCTGTACTCATATACTTGCCATCTTGGTCTGACCGAAGTGCTTTGATATGATTTCCAGTTTGTTTCTCGACTAGTGCCTTAAATTCCTGGAATTCTCAAAGGCCTCGGATTTATGTTTCATTAAGTATACATGACCATACCTAGTATGATCATATGTAACCATAATGATATTGATATCCGTCACGTGCTACTTCCAAAGCACCACATACATCGGTATGGATTAATCCCAGTTTATCAGCGTCTCTTTCAAAAGTCCCTGTGAAGGGGGACTTAGTCATTTTGCCTTTAAGGCAAGATTCACAAGTAGGAAAAAGGATCCAATGGACCCATAAGTCCATATTTTTCCATTTTGTAAACCATGGTCTGACCAACATGACCAAGTCTAAGATGCCATTTCAAAACTTGATTAGTTTCATCCCTACCACGTTTTCTAGTCATAGTATTCACAACTACTTTGTTGATGAGATTTAGATGATACAATCCATTTAACAATGTAGCAGTACCCACTAGTTTATTTCTAAAATAAATTTTGCAGAACCATCACCAATGAAAAATGAAAAGCCTTTTCGGTCCATGACCGGAATGGATACAATGTTTTTGTGCCCTTGGGAAAAACAAGTACATCTTCTAAAGTCAAAACAAATCCAGATTCTAAACCCAAAAGAAGTGATCCTATACCGGTTGCCTCGACACTATGCCCGCTTCCGACTGTGATCATAACTTCTCCAGCTCTAAGCTTCCTACTTTGTTTCGAATCCTGATTCACGGTACAAATATGAGAACTAGCACCAGAATCCAGTATCCAGGAAGTAGAAAATACAGTAGCACAACAATTTGTTTCCAAAACTAAAAGTTCTGTACCTAAAGTGCCATGAAGAATAGGACACTCTCTAGACTAGTGGCCCAGTTCACCGAACTTAAGACAAGCGTCTTTCTTCTTGCTCTTCGGAACCGTTGGGGCCTTGCCCTTGCCCTTGAAGTCCTTGACATGTGGTCCAGTCTGCTTCTTGGTCTTTTTCTTCTTGTTCTTAGACCTCCGATGTCCAGAAGAAATCACAAGAGCAGACTCCTTCATCCATGGAGTCTTCATCTGAGACTTAGCGGTCACAAGTTTGTTCATTAGCCCAGCCAAATTACATGCAATCTCATTGCAATTAAAGTTCATAACAAACTGTGCCAAGGAATCAGGAAGAGACTATAGGATAAGGTCGGTTTGAAGATAAGCATCCATTTTCAAATCAAGAGCCTCCAATCTCTCGATCATGGATATCATTTTGAGGACATGTTCCCCAACCTTCTAACCTTCCTTCATCCTTGCACCGAACCGTTGCTTGGATATCTCACATCTAGCAGTTCTGCTGTGCTCACCATAAAGTTCAGTTAAGTGATCTAGAATCTTCCTAGTAGAAGTCATTTTCTTATGAGCTCTTTGAAGCTCATTTGACATAGAAGCCATCATGTAAGCACAGACTTTTATGTCATCCTTAACCCACTTTTCGTGGTTTTCGATCTCTTCCTGATTGGCTCTGGTCCGCACAGGAGGCGCAGGAATGTTCGTCTCCAAGACGTATCCCAGTGCCTCTATACTGAGGACAATCATCAGATTGTGGATCCAGTCCACAAAGTTAGGTCCGATCAGGGTGATCTTTTCGAGTAGAATTGTGAGTGGATTCATAGTCATATTGAGAGTTATGTCTGCATTAAGTACGACAGATTAATTAGTGACTTGTTTAATTATGATATGAGTATAGAATTAAGGTCTTTTCTATTCTTGTTACCCAGCTCCCACTATTTTTATCGGAATAACACACCCCATGTGAAATCCGAAAGTATCGCCGCTATACTTCATAGTGGTGATCGAGATCTTTATAAATCTTAATATAGGGCAACCGAACAGGTTTCTAGTCTATTAATTTTCATAAAGTGGTGTCTAACACCAACCCATGTAATGGATGATTCGATCTTCTTTTTCCCCTTGTTCACTCCCCTCAACCTATACGGTTTCTATAGTTTGTGAACATGTTAAGTTTATACCATCGACACAAATCAGTTTCACAATTGAATCTTATCCGGCAACCTATAAGGTTTCTAGGGATAAAATTTGCTCCAACCGAAGGCATCCAATGCGCTCCTGGTAATTTATCCATCATACCCGTAGGACTACCCCGATAACTCGGAAGCATAGCACATCCAATTTGGATTTAAATTTCCCGAAAGCTCGATAGAGAGAAGGAAAACCTTGATGTAATACTCGATTGTAAATCCATTCATTATCATTCAGTTAATTTTTATTCAGTAAAATTTCACTCAGTAATAATTATTCATCATTCATGTTCGTTCATCGTGTTTACTGTCTGACGTACTTGGAATTCTAGATCAGTCATTCGTCTTTCTACCTTGTTTGAGATTTGAGCCGAGTTTATCTTCATCATCATCTTTGTGGTGGACTGTGCGTGAGGAGTAGCGCACGCTACGTCCATAGCGTACACTAACGATGCACGCAATGGGTATTAGACTAACCGGTGTGCCCGCTAGCGCACGCTAAGCATCAGGGGTAAGCGTGCGCTAAACTGGGTTTGCTATAAATAGGACAGTCAACCATAAGTCGTCATTTCTCACATCTCATTTCGTTTTTCGGCGTTCTTGGACGATTTTGGACGTTTTGAAGAGATATTTTCGAGCTGCACCAACCTATCATCATCTTCAAGCTCTTAAGTCGAATTAATCATCACCTTATCCTCTCTAACACATCAAATCAAGGTAATCATTCTTAAATCTAGAATTTCGGAGTTCGATACTGGTGCAACGCATTCATTCATTTCTGAGTCATGCTTGAGTAGACTTCATTTGGATAGTGCTACTAATTGTGAGCCTTATATCATTGGACTACCTGACGGTAGGAGAATTATTGGAGATCGTGAGATTAGGAATTGTCCGACCGTGATTGGTTTGGCAGACTTGATCGTGGTGGATTTACCCAAAGACGATGTTATTTTGGGTATTGATTGGATGGATCGCCATGATGCCGTCCTTAGTGTCCGTAAGCGTATGGTCACTGTTGTTTCAGACGATGGAGTTGAATATGTATTTCAGGGAGTAACCCCAGCTGTTCCGGAAAGGTTATCATTGTAATGAAAGCAGTTAGATTACTCAATCAAGAGTGTGTTGGATATTGGTGCTATATGACCAAGACCGAGAAATAATCAGTGTCATTGGTGGACATTCCGGTAGTGAGGGAATACGTCGATGTATTTCAGACATGTTACATGGTTTGCCTCCGCAGAGAGATGTGGAATTCACGATTGAGTTAGAGCCTGGTACACCTCCAATATCAAAGGCACCATATCGTATAGCCCCGACTGGAAATGCAGGAACTGAAGAATCAGCTGGAGGAACTGACCGAGAAGGGTTATATCCGGCCGAGTGCGTCCCCGTGGGGAGCACCAGTGTTATTTGTCAAGAAGAAGGATAGCTCTTTTCGCTTGTGTATTGATTATCGAGAGCTGAACAGGGTGACGATCAAGAATAAATATCCTCTACCCCGAATCGATTATCTTTTGGATCAACTACAGGGAGCTTCAATATTTTCCAAGATCGATTTAAGATCTGGGTATCATCAGTTGCAAATTTGAGAGTCGGATATCACAAGGACGGGGTTTCGAACATGCTACGGGCACTATGAGTTTGTAGTGATGCCGTTTGGGTTAACTAATGTACCTGTTGTATTCATGGAGTTGATGAACCGAGTTATCATCAACTATTTAGACCGTTTCGTGGTTGTATTCATAGATGACATTTTGATTTATTCTCGTGACCGAGAGGAGCACGAATTTCACCTTCATTAGGTTCTCGACGTGTTGAGACGAGAACAGCTCTATGGGAAGTTTTCCAAGTGGGAATTCTGGATGTCCGAGGTGATGTTTCTCGGACATGTAATTTCAGCAGACGGAGTACGCGTCGACCCTCAGAAGACGGAGGCTATCCGAGATTGGCAACCTCCGAAGAATGTTAAGGAAATTCGAAGCTTTCTCGGATTAGCTGGATATTATCGGCGATTTGTGGAGGGATTTTCTAAAATCGCTCAACCCATGACGAAGCTTTTGTGGAAGGAGAAGAAATACACGTGGACGGACGCGTGTCAGGAGAGTTTTGAGGAACTTAAGATCCGTTTAATTTCAGCACCTGTCCTTTCCTTACCCAAGAGACGGATGGATTCATAGTTTATAGTGACGTGTCTGGGCAGGGTCTCGGATGTGTACTAATGCAGAACGGGAAGGTGATTGATTATGCCTCGTGGCAACTGAGGCCTTATGAGGTCAACTATCCGACCCACGACCTGGAACTAGCGTCCGTGGTATTCGCATTGAAGATTTGGCGTCATTATCTTTATGGGGTCACCTGTCAGATTTTCACCGTTCATAAGAGCTTGAAATATATATTTACTCAGAAGGAGTTAAATATGCGTCAGAGACGGTGGTTAGAACTGATTAAGGACTATGATATCGAGATATAGTATCACCCGGGTAAGGCAAATGTTGTCGCCGATGCCTTGAGGCGTAAGTCCGCTTAGGAGCAGATGCTTGCTCGTTTCACAAACTTCAGCAGGAATTCCATAGGCATGAGATCTAGGTTTGGTTACAGCGTGTACAAGGACAGCTTTGCATGTTGGAGATTTCATCGCCACTTGAGGAGGCGATCAGACTAAAACAGGGTTCAGACCCATTTTTGTTACGCATTCGAGATGATGTGACTCATGGGAAAGACCCTGGATTTGTGGTCCACGAGGATGGACTTTTGCGATTTAAGAACCGGTTATGTGTTCCGGCAGATGATGAGTTGAAAAACTCGATTTTGAGAGAGGGCCATGCTACCCCTTATTCTATTCATCCGGGGTCTAGAAAGATGTACAAAGACTTGAAACAAAATTATTGGTGGAGTAACATGAAGCGAGAAGTTGCAGAGTTTGTTTCGAGATGTCTCACCTGCCAATAAGTCAAGATAGAACATCAGCGACCGGCGGTCATGCTGAAACCGTTTCCTATCCCAGAATGGAAGTGGGAGGATATTTCAATGGATTTCATCATGAGTTTGCCGACAAGTCGGCGAAGCATGAATACAATTTGGGTGATTGTGGACTGTCTAACTAAGTCAGCTCATTTCCTGGAGATAATTAAGGATATGTGAGGTCCCGAGAGACTTGCCCAGTTGTTCATCAAAGAGATAGTGAGATTGCACGATATTCCTAAGAGTATCGTTTCTGATCGTGACGGGTGATTCGTGTCACATTTTTGGAAATCAGTTCATCGTGCCATGGGAACTCAGCTCAACTTCAGCACGGCTTTTCACCCTCAGTATGATGGACAATCAGAGAGAACTATTCAGACGTTGGAGGACATGTTGAGAGCATGCGTCCTCAATTGGAAAGACAATTGGGAAGCCTAACTACCGTTGATCTAATTCACGTATAATAACAGTTGGCACGCTTCGATTCAGATGGCACCTTACGAGGCCTTATATGGTCGTCGTTGTCGATCTCCCCTATATTGGGATGACTTATCAGAATCAGTTGGAATTGAGCCCGATATGCTTATAGCCGCCCGCGAGAAGGTAGATTTGATCAGGAGTCATTTGTAGACCGCTCAGAGTCGAGCAAAATCATATGCCGATAACCGTCATCGACCCTTGGAGTTCGAGACAGGTGATAACGTTTTGGTCAAGGTATCCCCGAGTTGAGGTTTTTTCCAATTCGGGAAGCGGGAGAAGTTGAGTCCGAGATTCATTGGACCGTTTGAGATTTTGGATCGAGTGGGCGATCTGGCTTATCGATTGGCTTTACCTCCGGTGTAAGCCAAATTGATAACGTGTTTCATGTCTCTCAGTTGCGGAAGTATATTGCCAACCCTAGTCACATACTTCAGTTCGATGACATTGAGATCGCGGATGATCATACGTACGAGGAGCATCCTGTACGAATCTTAGAGCGGCGAATCAAGTAGTTGAGGAACAAGATGATTCCTTTGGTTAAGGTTCAGTGGTCTAGACACGGAGTCGAAGAGGCTACATGGGAAACCGAGGATAGTATGCGGGAGTGTTATCCCGATTTGTTTGATCCTTAGTTTCGAGTACGAAACTATTTTTAAGGGGGGGAGTATGTAATACCCGATTGTAAATTCATTCATTATCATTCAGTTAATTTTCATTCAGTAATATTTCACTCAGTAATAATCATTCATCATTCAAGTTCGTTCATCATATTCACTGTGTGACGTACTTGGAATTCTGGAACAGTTATCATTCGTATTTGTACCTTGTTTGAGGTTTGAGCCGAGTTTATCTTCATCGTCATCTTTGTGGTGGACTGTGCGTGAGGAGTAGCGCACGCTTCGTACTCTTTTTATCATGTGCTAATTGAGTACAGGTAGCGCATGCTAACCTCTTAGTATTAGCGCACGCTAATGCATTTGGACAGACAGTCCAGAAGGCACTGGACTGGATTAGTGAGGTTCGTAATGCACATTACAATTGGAGTATAACGTACAGTAAATGATGTGTGTAGCGCACACTATCGGATCCATCAGCGCGTGCTAGCGTATTGGAACAGACAGTCCAGTGGGCACTGGACTGAGTTGAAATAATTCGTAGCGTACGCTAAGAGTGTGCATAGGATTTGTTGGTAGCGCACGCTAATAATAGGGTAGCACGCGTTAAGGCTCAATTAGGCCAGAGGACAGTAGGTTCTGGACTCCAGTTACTGGGCGTCAACTTTCAGGTAGCGCACGCTAACACAAGGTTAACGTACGCTAAGGAGGAGGCGTTATCGCACGCTACCAAGTACGTAGCATATGCTAACGATGCAAGTAGTGGGTATTGGACTAACCGGTGTGCCTGCTAGCGCACGCTAAGCATCAGGGGTTAGCGTGCACTAAACTGGGTTTGCTATAAATAGGACAGTGAGCCCAGAAGTCATCATTTCTCACATCTCATTTCGTTTTTCGGCGTTCTTGGGCGATTTTGGACGTTTTGGAGAGATCTTTTCGAGCTGCACTCACCTATCATCATCTTTAAGCTCCTAAGTCGGATTAATCATCACATTATCCTCTCTAACACATCAAATCAAGGTAATCATTCTTGAATCTCGAATTTCGGAGTTCGAGTGTTTTCCTTCCGATCTCTTCGTGTGAGCATGATATGATGTTGTAATATGTTAGATATGGATTATCTACCTTGAATACATGTAATCTTACGGATTTATTGGTGTATATTGCGGAATTGATGAATAGTTGTGGGATTATTCAAGAACCCTTGGGGTTTGACTTTGGATATTTTGGGGGTTTCCGATTGATGTTGTCGTAACCTTAAGTTGTGGTTTCCTATTGGATCATTGATGTCACTAATGAAGTTTTGTTGGATTGAATTACTTTTGGAGGTTGGTTTTCGATATATTTTGGGGGTTAGTTGTAATCAACGGGAGAATGTTTACAACGTATTCGTTAGAATGCCCCAATGAGTTTGATTGTCGTTGTATCGACGTTTGAGTTGGTTATAATCGTGACTGATACGTATATTGAGTGTTTATTGGTAATTATGTTATTCAAGGTTGTTCGGGCGACTGGTACTCTCCATTAGAGACATTTGTTCGTGAGAAGACATTTCATCATCGGTGTTGTGTAAGCTAATTCTTACTCGGTTAAAGGGATATTCATTCCTTATGTTGTTGTTCATTCATACATGTAATTCACTCATAATATATCATTCATGTCGAGACTTGTAATTATCAATCAATCATTTAATTCACAAGGAACGACAGTTCCAATCATTTCATTGAGCTACCACTCATTTCATTATTATTCATCTCGGTGAGTCATTCTTGTCCCTTCTCGGATTATTATTCATTAATGTTCATTGGTCACTTTTGTTCTTGTGACCTTCTGGGTTCATATTGCGTGGCCGGGTAGGCATGTGTGGAATTTTTAGTTGGGCACTTGATAGTCATGTGATCGGGTTCACCGACACAATGGACTGTGCACACGGTAACGTGCCTCCGTGTAATGTCCCGGTCTTTTATATGCATGAATTATTATGACCTCAAGTGCGACATTAGGGTTTTGCATTCACAAATAATAAAATTATGACTAATGAAGTAAGTTTAGAACTATTTACACGTGTTAAATTCAGAAATCGGATGTTCGGTTATCCGGTTGGGTTTATTTTCCGAATTTGATTTTTATGTTTCGATAGATAGAATCGTGATTCTGTCGCCTTCTATATACACCACTTTTACGTTATGAGTACGATTTTCAAAATTTTACTTTTTGAATTTTCGGGTATATTTTATGTCGAGTCGTTTTCTCGGATAATACGTGTTCCGTAAATCGCAAAACTTTTCTCCGACTTTAATTTGTAAGTGCGACACAATAATTTAAGTATATGACATACACACAATACTCGAGTAATTTTATTTGTGGAGGAGTGAAACGTAAATATTATTCGATCGCTTTATTAAAGACTAGGGTTAACCTAGTATAAAAGGGACACTAACCCACCTCCCTTTCACTTCATCTTCCTCCTCTTCATTTCTCACTTTAGCCGCCCCCACCCCCTTCACCATTGATGTTCACCATTGTTCTTCATTAAGAACTCAAGTTACAAGCTCACTTTGTGTTCCAAACTTGAATCTAAGTTCATATTCAAGTAAGTAACAATCTTCTCTTCATTTATATCCAAATAAAAATAAGTTTTAGATAACTTTAAAATTTGGGAATATATGAAGAGTTTAGATTTAATGTTATAATGTTTTGTATGTTGTCTCTAAGTTGATTTTAAGGTTCTTGAAAGTGTTTAGAATAAGTTTTAATCATGCGTTCATTTTCATGTCTTGGCCCAAAATTTTAGGGTTTTATAACAAAATCATGTGTTGTTTTTCTTATGATTTTCTTACACAATATGTTGATATATGATGATATGATGCTATGATGAATTTATGGGATTTTTATAAAATGTTTGGTATTTTGAAAGTAAGGAAGAAACATGTTTAGTTCTTGATATGTTGTTGTATGTTCAAAAGTGACTTGATAATTGTGATGATGTATGAAAGAAGTATATGATATATTTTTGTTAGATTTTTATAAATGTTTTTGAAAATTATTTGAAAACAAGAGCATGAAGCTAGATTTATGAAGTTGGAAGATGTGTTGGTAATATTTGATGTAGTTAAGGAACATGTTATGTATTGAGGATTTTAAAGTCATGTTTAGGTCATTTGTATGTTACGACCAAGACTTTGATTATCAACATGAGTGTATGTTAAGTTTGTTGCTTGATGTTGGAAACAATTGATGCTTGATGATACTTGATATTAATGATGTTTGAAGGTTTAATGTTGGGAATTAAAGTAGTTATGTTTTCAAAAGAAAAGATTATGAAATGTAGTTTGTAATGTCGAGAAGCATACTTGTATGTCGACTCCTATATTTGTTATACGTATGATATGCATGATTAGAGTTTACATGTTTAGGGTTTTCGTTGCTAGAAACGAGGTCTAGGTTAATATGATGTTTTTCCCATGTTCGTCGGATATTGGCAGTTTAATTTCACTTCACGGAAACGGCCATAACTTTCTCCAAGTTTAATATTTTTGAGATCTGTAAAATGGACATGAAACTAGACTTCACTGGCTTTCTATTGGTATAAGATACACTATCTAGTTGTTAATTTGCATTAACAGAATGATAATTATTTCCAGCCTTGATGCACATTATGTTTTGATTATGTTAAGTGTTTAATGATGGTTTTCGAACCAAGATGTGTAATGGAATTGAGTATAGGTTACCGTTGTTAGTATCTTTATATGTTATATGGTCAATTAGGTTCTCTGAGAGAATCATAGCTTTTATTATTAAACTTTAGTCGAATGCAAAACTCCTAAGTCCAAACATGTAGATCGAGTCCGTTGTCCGTTAGACTTCGTTAAGCTCGATCGACCGCTAAACTTAGTTGTTTCCGATGAAAGGTGGAGCAGCAGACTGAAGCATAAGGAAGAGTCGAGAATCAATTTTGCTTGCGTTTATTTCTTGTCCAGGTGGGCTTTCTCTATGAAAATGATTATGTGGGCTTTCTATACGAAAATGACTTGAGCTTTGCTCTATCTTGATGAAATGTTTTACAAGTAAATTATGATTTCAAATGATTATGATGCATAAAAACGTTTATGTGGATTCTTATGAACCTATCACTGTTGGCTTGCCAACCTATGAAATGATCGGATCCTGAGCTAGACAAAGGTTGCTGGCCAGGGTTAGTGTACACAGTACTCGGGATTGTGAGCTCTCTTCGGAGTGGCCGATCTCGGGGAGTAACGTTCGCGGGAGGTGGCCACCTTCCCCGGCGTAAATTATGGATATAGTGAATCTGATGATATATGGTATGAAATGAAATGATTTAGTAAACATGGGCTTTTTCTTAAAACCCTCGTGTGTTACTGCTTATATGCATGATGACAAATACGAAAGCATGTTTTATGTTTTGGCAATATGTTCACGGAGTACGTTTTAGTCAGCCTTGTATATGTTTTAAAAATGTGCAGGTTGAGCAAGGGATGTGACAGAGGGTGTTGAGTGGAAGTCTTTTGTTTACGATCAATGTTAAGCCCCGGTTACATATCTTCATATATGTAACCAACTATGTTTTTCCGCTGCAAACACTCGTTATGATTTTACTTTCTAAGTTATGCTGATTGTAATATGCTATGAAGCCTTTTTCTAAACTTCAAGGCTAATATTATAACTATGTATCCTACTTTGGATTCTAAGTTATTCCCCCGGGATTGAATCCCCTTCATGGTGCCTTGATAGGTTGTGCATGAAAATTCACCCCTATTTCTTATGAAACGTATGTCTCCCCCCTTTCTTCCCCGCTTTTTAATTCCTACCCCGGGTCATGCCCTGGCTGAGCCATCCTTAGGGTTAAGGGGCCGTGACAGAATGGTATTAGAGAGGTTCATTCGCTCTGAGTCTATGTTCCTTCAAGTGAAGTTTAGTTCGATTCTCTAAACTGATTTATGAATCAATTGTCAACTCAACACCCCGTCACGTCATGCTCAACTGAAGAGTAAGGTAAAAGATTTACTTGTCTTTATTATTCAAACTTCTTTTGCCATGAAAATGTATCTCTTTACGAGCTTTTATGAAATGTTAATTATGAACATATATTGAACGATATATGTATGACGAAGCATGTACTATATGAATTTTTATTTTACGATTTACGCATGAATTGTTGCTGATGAAGAAATGTGAAAGACGAGAACCTCGAAACTTCCTGAGTGTCTTCTATTTCGCAAATGAGAACCTATGCGCCTTAAGTATTCCATCACGTGTACGAATATTAAGGACGAACAATGATGATGTAATAATGAGGATCGACGATGCAGTAACGTCTCCAACGAGTATCACTTACGTATAAGTTATACGAGTATGGTTATTTATATCGGGATGTCCATTTATGGCGGAACCCGAATAACTTTCATAACATACCCCGCCAGGGAGTATATTATTATTTTTATGTTAGGTGTTTCTCAAGGTCCAGATTTCGAGTCGAGAACATGGGACGAGATTTATATCCTTCTTTTGAGAACCTTATAGTAGAGTTGTTCTATTATGTTGAGATGTTGATGTATTATACGTATACCTTTTTCATAGGATGGCGACCACGAAGACGACGATGCATAAGTCAACGAGGAGAAGGCGTACGCCGTGCGACCTTGTGGAAGCTTTCCGCAGCACGTATCGAGGCACAGGTGCCATTGTGGGCCAGTGCGTGGCAGACCTAGAGGCGACCTGGCGCCTAGCTGCTCCTCATGGTGTCTCAGACTACGAGGGCATTCAGCGCCTTATCGACCTCCTTCCGATCGAGTGGAGGGAGTGGGCTGCTGCAGTCTCATGGTACTATATATTTTGGCGTGAGCCCACTTTAGTACCGTCAGGAGATTTCGTGGCCTTTGCTATCCGCATCACCACTCAGTACCTCCAGCACTGTGAACCTCCCCCTGGAGCTTGCGTGTACCGACCTTATGCTAGGGGAGCTTTGCTGGAGGGCCTAGCTACACCTCTACCGAGCCAAGTGGTTCTTGTTGCACCGTCTCATGCTCAGGATGGGTTAGACATGGAGGCAGGGACCTCAGCACCTCGCCGCAGGGACATGAGGATCGAGCCTTTTATTCTTAGGAGGACGTCTCTGCCATTTCGACCTATGCAAGTCATCGATCCAGTCCATCCACGACCGATCGCAGATGATGCTCATCTACTTCTCCCGAAGAAGCACAGAGTCACTGAAGACCCTGTTGCAGTCTCTCCAGCTTTAGACGAGGAGTCAGAAGAAGATCCGGACGAGGATCCGGAGGAGTTTTCCGAGGAGGACAGCTCGACCGCCGAGTCTAGGGCGACTTGAGATAGATCAGGATGCTGCTAGCTATTTGTTTTGTATTTTTTATGCGGAACGTCACTTCTTTTGCTTATACGTGTCGTTCCGATGTCTAGCACTTTCTTATTTTATAGACGACTATGCTATTTGTTAGAGCATCCCGCATTTTGGTATATGTGTAGGCAGGTAGCCTAGATCAGCTTGTATTGATAGTCAGTAAGACCTCGTTGAAGGCAATTGTACTATTATGATGCATATGATATAATGATATATATTTTGACCCTTCATGGGTCGTGTCGCAACGTTAGTGACGACACCAGATCTGAGAGGACGAATAGTGAATGTGCATAGGAGAGATGAAGCATTCGAGAAACTACGTATGAGAATTAGATCCGATAACCCAGGAAGTTACCGCGAATCGGCTGATAATGCAAATATGTTCTAAGAGAGAATATGTGTCCCACATGATGAGGAATTAAGGAATGAGATTATGAGTAAGGCTCATGATACTACCTATACCGCTCACCCCGGGAGTACCAAGATGTACCAAGACCTGAAAAGAAATTTTTGGTGGGACGGTACGAAACGGGATGTAGCTTTATTTGTCGAGCGATCTTTTGCTTGTCAGCAAGTGAAAGCACTACACCAACGACCGTATGGAAAGTTACAGCCATTGACCATTCCAGAATGGAAGTGGGAAGGAATAGCTATGGATTTTATGACTAGTTTTCCGAGGACCAAATGAGGAAATACACTTATATGGGTTATAGTAGACAGACTCACAAAATCAGCTCACTTTTTGCCTATCCCAATCACTTACGGATCTGAGAAGTTGGCACAGTTATATGTCCGTGAAATTGTACGTTTGCACAGAGTGCCGATATCAATCACATCAGATTGAGATTCAAAATTTACCTCGAGATTTTAGACGAGTCTATAGAAGGAATTGGGTACACACCTGAACTTTAGTACCGCTTTCCACCGGCAGACCGATGGACAATCAGAAAGGATGATTCAGACACTAGAAGACATGTTGAGAACTGTAGTGTTGGATCAAGGTACAAATTGGGAGCATGTTTTGCCGTTAATTGAATTTGCTTACAACAACAGTCATCACGAAACGATAGGCATGGCGCCATATGAAGCCTTATACGACAGAAAATGCAGGTCACCCTTTATTGGGATTAAGTGGGTGAGAGAAATATTTTAGGGCTAGACACAGTAAGCGAGATGATCGAGATTATTCGCAAGATACGATAGAGAATACAAGAGGCCCGGACTCGACAGAGGTCATACGCTGATACACGCCGAACTGAATTGCATTTCGAAAGTGGGGATAAGGTTTTCCTCAAGATTTCCCCTTCTAAGGGAATAATCAGGTTTGGCGTTAAAGGCAAGCTTAGGCCACGTTTTATAGCGCCATATGAGATTCTTGAGAGGATTGGGCCAGTTGCTTATAGGTTGGCTCTGCCACCCAGTCTTGGGAATGTTCACAATGTTTTCCATGTTTCTTAACTAAGGAAGTATGTATTTGATCCCAAGCATGTGATTCATCGGAGTGACATAGTTCTTAGTCACGATACGAGTTATGTGGAGAGGCCTGAAGCTATTCTAGACCATAAAGTTTGAGAACTTAGGAATAAGTTGATTCCTTCGGTGAAATATGGAGTCACCACGGTTAGGAAAAAGCTATGTGGGAACTCGAAAGCAAGATGAGGGAGAAAAACCCAGAACTTTTTGATTAGGTATGTAAATTTCGGGACGAAATTTCTTGTTAGATGGGTAGGATGTAATGTCCCGATCTTTTATATGCATGAATTATTATGACCTCAAGTGCGACATTAGGGTTTTGCATTCACAAATAATAAAATTCTGACTAATGAAGTAAGTTTAGAACTATTTAGACGTGTTAAATTCAGAAATCGGATCATCAGTTATCCGGTTGGGTTTATTTTTTGAATTTGATTTTTATGTTTCGATAGACAGAATCGTGATTCGTCGCCTTCTATATACACCACTTTTACGTTATGAGTACGATTTTCAAAAGTTTACTTTTTGAATTTTGAGGTATATTTTATGTCGAGTCGTTTTATCGGATAATTCGCGTTCCGTAAATCGCGAAACTTTTCTCTGACTTTAATCTGTAAGTGCAACATATAATTTAAGTATATGACATACACACAATACTCGAGTAATTTTATCTGCGGAGGAGCGAAATGTAAAATATTATTCGATCGCTTTATTAAATACTAGGGTTAACCTAGTATAAAAGGGACACTAACCCACCTCCCTTTCACTTCATCTTCCTCCTCTTCATTTCTCACTTTAGCCGCCCCCTCCCCCTTCACCATTTATGTTCACCATTGTTCTTTATTAAGAACTCAGGTTACAAGCTCACTTTGTGTTCCAAACTTGAATCCATATTCATATTCAAGTAAGTAACAATCTCCTCTTCATTTCTATCCAAATAAAAAAAGCTTTTAGATAACTTTAAAATTTGGCAATATATGAAGAGTTTAGGTTTAATGTTATAATGTTTTGTATGTTGTCTCTAAGTTGATTTTAATGTTCTTGAAAGTGTTTAGAACAAGTTTTAATCATGCTTTCATTTTCATGTCTTGGCCGAAAATTTTATGGTTTTATAACAAAATCATGTGTTGTTTTTCTTATGATTTCTTACACAATATGTGGCTAGATGATGATATGATGCTATGATGAATTTATGGGATTTTTATAAAATGTTTGGTATTTTGAAAGTAAGGAAGAAATATGTTTAGTTCTTGATATGTTGTTGCATGTTCAAAAGTGACTTGATAATTGTGATGATGTATGAAAGAAGTACATGATATGTTTTTGTTAGATTTTTATAAAATGTTTTTGAAAATTTATTTGAAAACAAGAGCATGAAGTTAGATTTATGAAGTTGGAAGATGTGTTGGTAATATTTGATGTAGTTAAGGAACATGTTATGTATTGAGGATTTTAAAGTTATATTTAGGTCATTTGTATGTTAGGACCAAGACTTTGATTATCAACATGAGTGTAAGATAAGTGTGTTTCTTGATGTTGGAAACAATTGATGCTTGATGATACTTGATATTATTGATGTTTGAAGGTTTAATGTTGGGAAATAAAAAATGAGCAAGCATGCTTGTAAAGTCGAGAAGCATGCTTGTATGTCGACTCCTATATGTGTTATAAGTATGATATGCATGATTAGAGTTTACATGTTTAGGATTTTCGTTGCTAGAAACGAGCTCTAGGTTAATATGATGTTTTTCCTATGTTCGTCGGATATTGGCAGTTTCATTACACTTCACGGAAGTGGCCATAACTTTCTCCAACTTTAATATTTTTGAGATCTGTAAAATGGACATGAAACTAAACTTCAGTGGCTTTCCAGTTGTATAAGATACACTATCTAGTTCTTATACTGCTTTAATAGAATACTAATTCATTCCAGGCTTGATGCACATTATGTTATGATTATGTTAAGTGTTTGATGATGGTTTTCGAACCCAGGAATGTGTAACGGAATTGAGTATCGGTTACCGTTGTTAGTATCTTTATATGTTATATGGTCAGTTAGGTTCTCTGAGAGAATCATCGCTTTTATTATTAAACTTTAGTCGAATGCAAAACTCTAAAGTCCAAACATGTAGATCGAGTCCGTTGTCCGTTAGACTTCGTTAAGCTCGATCGACCGCTAAACTTAGTTGTTTCCGATGAAAGGTGGAGCAGCAGACTAAAGTATAAGGAATAGTCTAGAATCATTTTTGCTTGCATTTATTTCTTGTACAGGTGGGCTGTCTCTACAAAAATGATTATGTGGGCTTTCTATACGAAAATGACTTGAGCTTTGCTCTATCTTGATGAAATGTTTTACAAGCAAATTATGATTTCAAATGATTATGATGCATAAAACTTTTATGTGGATTCTTATGAACCTATCACTATTGGCTTGACAACCTATGAAATGATCGGATCCGGAGCTAGACAATGGTTGCTGGCCAGGGTTAGTGTACACAGTACTCGGGATTGTGAGCTCTCTTCGGAGTGGCCGATCTCGGGGAGTAACATTCGCGGGAGGTGGCCAACTTCCCCAGCATAAATTATGGATATGATGAATTTGATGATATATGCTATGAAATGAAATGATTTAGTAAACATGGGCTTTTTCTTAAAACCCCCGTGTGTTATTGCTTATATGCATGATGACAAATACGAAAGCATGTTTTATGTTTTGGCAATATGTTCACGGAGTAGGTTGTACTCAGCCCTGTATATGATTTAAAAATGTGCAGGTTGAGCAAGGGATGTGACGGAGGGTGTTGAGTGGAAGTCTTTTGTTTACGATCAATGTTAAGCCCCGGTTACATATCTTCATATATGTAACCCACCATGTTTTTCCGCTTCAAACACTCTTTATGATTTTACTTTCTAAGTTATGTTGATTGTAATATGTTATGAAACCTTTTTCTAAAATTCAAGGCTAATATTATAACTATGTATCCTAATTTGGATTCTAAGTCATTCTCTCGGGATTGACTCCCCTTCATGATGCCTTGATAGGTTGTGCATGGAAATTCACCCCTATTTCTTATGAAACGTATGTCTCCCCCCTTTCTTCCCCGCTTCTTAATTCCTACCCCAGGTCATGCCCTGGCTGAGCCGTCCTTAGGGATAAGGGTCCATGACACTCTGTGAGACTAATTAGGCACAAGGGCGGGTGTGTCCGTACACTCATCTTGTGCACTTGCACATACTATTACGGGCGTACTATGATGCCCCTCTTCAGCTGGATTTCATAACTAAGATATGTGATTGTTGTATTTTGTTCAACTCTTGAGGATTGTTGTTCTATGTAACTGACCCCGTTGGGGATATTATTTTTAGGTCATGGCAACGCAAAAACACGGGAAGAGAACGTTGATGGAGGGGAGTCCTAGTGATACTAATAGGGGGGCCCAGTCTCTTGAATTCGTTCATGTTTCCTCGCTATGTATTTTTCCGCTGCACTTCCTTTTGGATTGTCATTTGTTCAGTGTTGTATATTTTATCTTCATACAAAATATACATGTATTCAGTGTTCCCTGGGTGTGTTGTATTTGAAACTCCTCATCGGAGTAAGTATTGATGTAATGTGGCTCGGTACTACATTTGTATTGTGTGTTTCATTAATTTTCATTCGCCTGGTGGGTCCCAGTCGGGGGTCCACGACACTGTAATATCCGCCTAGTTTGGGGTGTTACACTTGAAACCTTATAAACTTAATAATTTGTCATGGGAGAATTTTCGCAATTAATATTACACTTTGCACATTAATTCATTTAAGCGCGTTTGTGGCATTCATACAATATGAAACAACCATTCACAACCTAGTTGCTACCAACATGTGATTCATGGACCGTTCCTAGAAAACAAAAACTCTGTAATCTAATTACAAGTCTTCATCTTGAATCCTCGTCTTCTCGAAACGGATCTTCCTCCGGTCTTCGTCATTACATATAAATTTTACATTGAAATTTGCATCCTAGATACAAATATTTCTAGTAAAAGAAATAGGCTCAAAACGGCCTTTACAACCTAATCGAATAAAACGATTGATTAAAAAACTAAGTCCACGAACCACATCCCCATTCAAAAACATTCATCCAATAAATACTATATAAATGAAAAATTTAGAGATACATTGATCCAGTCAACAATATGAACCGATCCAATCGATTCATCCAAAATAAATTAATCTAATTAATTCAAACAACCGTCAATTTTAACTTATTCCGACGAGAAAGTATTTCATTAAATTAATTCCCCTAAGAATAAAATTACCATAATTAAATCTTAGTAAAATTATATCCAATTTAATTTGTGAGAAATTAATTATCGAACGAAATGTAAAAAACGGGGTCGAAAAACACGACCGGAGTACTGCACAGCAAGCGGCCCAGCAGGACCGACAGGGACCGAGACCATTGCCAGTAGCGGCAGGCAGGATGCCGAGCATGCCTGGCACAGGCTGTCGAGCACTACCGGCACAGACTGCCGAGCGTGGCCGATCACAGGCCCAGATCGCGATCTGCTGCCTCGGACCGCGAGGCAGCCCTCGGCCTGTAATATCCCGGTTTATTATTGTGTATTTCATCTGTATTCGAACCCTGTATTATTCGGATTTATGATCTCGATAATTGGAGTATATTATTTCTCACATTGGTATCTTTGTACATAAGTATATCATCATGCAAATTTTCTCATGCAAACTCGTGATAGCGCATGCTAAGAATGTAGCTTAATGCACGCTATCGGCTACTACTAGCGCACGCTACGAATGAAGGACTTGTGTACGCTAGGTAATGCATTATTGAGCTAGGCGGCTAGCACATGCGCCAGCCAGACGTAGGACCGGATAAGATTCCCGCGGATGAACCTGGACAGTTTTGGAGTCAACTCTTATTAGCGCGCGCTAAGGATGTATGGTAGCGTGCGCTAATCTGCTAATGTATAGAAAGTTTATATATGGGCCAGCACTCCATTTTCTTCTCATTTCTTTTGGGCATCCTTCATTCTTGAGAGACCAGAGAGCATATCATCTTCCTTAGACACACTTATAACACATCTACCTGATCATTTGATACTATATATTCTTGTGATGAATCATTGAAGTGGAGTAGCACCTTGAAGTGGCATACAACCAACCGGAGTCGGATTCCATCTTTTTGGTTCAGTGATTTCATCATATTAAGATATGTTAATTCTATCTCCAGCCTTAGATTCGGGTTCTAAAGAATAAGATGATCATGCTAGCAAGATATTGAGTTTCATTGGTGAATTATTCAACAAACATCATGTTTAGAGGATTGGAATGTTTAGGCTTATGATATTGTCATGGGAACCTCGTAGTTGGAATCTTAGTACGTCAAATGATGAGAGGAACATTCTGAAGATGATTATCCGTATGAATTATGTTGATATATTGATCATAAACTTGGAGAATGATATCACCTTTGATTATAAGGACTTAAGAAAGAACCATCTTAGATTGCATCCTTTCTTATAAGCTAGAATTGATAGTTTATCTCCATGGTTAAATCGGGATGTATTGATGATAATACATCGACCTTAAGAACACCAAACTTCGCATGAGAATTGTAATCAAGATGGATTATGGTGTTGTGATGATAATATGTATTCTTGATTTTTGAAGTTCTTGTAATCCGTAAGATCATTCATTAACCGTATGAACATGTTATGCATGGAGATGACATGTATTAACACTGAAGATTTCATGAGTTTCATCACCATTGGATCAATCTGCTGCCCAGTAGTGAACTGCCATGCACGGTTAGCGCACGTTAAGCTATGTAGATTAACGTGCGCTATCGAGCACGAGTTAACGTACGCTATGTTTGGTACGTAACGTACGTTAGGCCATCAGGCGAGTCAGTTGGCTGATCAGTGAGGTACTGACCGTGCGTGGTTAGCGTACGCTATGCTTCATTATTTGCGTGCACTAACGAACAGACTTAACGCACGCTACATATAATACTTAGCGTACGCTAAGTAGTTCAGACAGATTACATTTTATGAGCTTTCGGCCGTAAATCGAATTGTTAGACATTCGTACGATGTGAGATAAATTCTATATTATTTATTTTGTTAAGGTTCGAGCTTGTTACGTGATTGATTGAAGGGGCGACCTTCGAGTGTTTCGTTTTCGTAGAAGTATTGTTCTTGTCTTCGAATTGAGGCAAGTACCTATTTGTTTTATGTATTGATGTTATACATATTTTCGTGCATGTATGTCGTTGTTGTATGTCCACCTCGTGTTGGTCCGACGGGATCATCGGGGGATCTATGCTAGCGTGCGCTGGATCATCGGACGGGTTTTTCCACCACGGGTTGGTCTGACGGGATCATCGTGGGTTCTAGGCAGTGAACGCTGGATCGTCGGAATTACCATGTGTATGTTATGATATCATGTTGTGATTATCGGTTTTATATGTTATTTATGAGTTTCTCGCAGGAGAAAACTCATTGGTATTTTGTCATTTACGTTATTATTATTCTGCGTGAGATGTTGAATAATATTTTTGTGTTACTTATACTAGCAACGTTGTGCTAACCCCTTCAGGGGTGAACATTTTGTTTATGTTCAGGATCCAGAAGAGCTGGGAAACAACCACTGGAGCTGCATGACGACGAGGGTGCAGAGTGATGTTCCGGCCGGGTTTATATGTCTGTTGTTTGTTGGTTATTTCAATAAGTACTCGAGTACGTAGTCATTTATGATGATTTGGATTTGGTGATGTATTAATATGTTTACGTTGAACATTCGTATTTTCAGTATTTGGTCAGAACTGTTGTATCTTAATTCCGTTATTTTCATCCGTTGGTACCTGTTAATGTCTTTTCAATTCTTCAGCCTTGTAAATCCTTATGTTAAGTATTTACGGCGCTGTAATATTCCTGAATATATCGGGGGGTGTTACAGAATATGGTATCGGAGTTAAGATTATGGATATCTTGTCCATTGGGTTATAATAGGGGTCATATATGTCTTTTGAGGTAACCGGCCGTGAATAACATCACTTTACTGCCTACGTCTTCGTGCGGACGGTGGTTGTATGTTCCTAAACTCTATCTCGACCTTTGCATGTTATACTTCCTTGTACTTGAGCATTTGAACGATATTGTTTCCTGTATATTGAGTATTTATGCTTACAGTATGTTGATAGGCGGACGTGGACGTGGTCGTGGTCGCAGACGCGGACGAAGAAATACTGAAAGGGAAGCGTCGCCTTCTAATCAGGCCAGTCATAGCTCTGGCGAGCCACAGAGATCTATCAATAACGAACCGGAACCTATTGTACCGGAAATCCTTCGTCAGGTGCTGAACCAGATGACTCAGTTCGCTCAGGTCGTGGACCGAATACAGGTGGCAGTGGGATTACAGCAGGGAGATAGGCAGCAAGGGATCCCAGATATGGGAAATAGAGGTGACCGATGGCTGCAAGAAGTGGCGAAGATGCAACCACCCAAATTCGATGGTATTTCTGAGACTCTCACCTGGGACCATTGGTTGAAAGAACTGGAGAAAATCTTTGCCGGAATTAACTGCACAGATGACCGGAGAGCCTCTATCGCTCAATACTTTCTGATAGGGGAAGCGTCCGAATGGTGGGAAGCCATCCGGCCTGTAGACCATGATGCTGATTGGACAGAGTTTAAATTAATGATGGAAGCTCAGTAGTACCCTCGTCCTGTGAGGGAATCCAAGGTTCGGGAGTTTTTCTCCACTCAGTCTTCAGATGTGACAGTATCTCAGGCAATTAAGACGTTTAACCAGCAGCTGGCATTTGTTCGACATCTGGTCAGAACAGATGCAGAAATAATGATCCATTTTGATATGAGGATGAAACCAGAAATCCAGAGGTACATGTCTGGTTTTGAATGTACCACACTCCGTCAATACCAGGATAAGGCGTTGGCGTATGAGATCAAGGAAGTAGCTATGGAGAAATTTACGGAATCTAAGAAGCAGAAAGTCTCTGGTACTTTTAAAGAGCACAAGAGCAGCGGGCCCCGCAAGGCCCAGTCATCTTTTCATTCTTTCAAGAAACCTCCGCACCTAGTTAGGAGCGGAAAGAACTTCGGAGCAACATCAACCATGACAGATGTCACCAGGAAATGCTTTAACTGCGCCCATATGGGGCACTATCGACGAAATTTCCCTACCTGCCGTAACTTGTTTTGATTGTGGTCGAGAGGGACACCGTGCGATGTTCTGTGAAGAGGTTGCAAAGTCTTTTAGAGCCTGTACACCACAGCTAGTCCAGAAGGAAGCCAGTATCCCACAGACGCATCAAAGTGTTCAGATGCCTCAGAATTTTGGCCGCGGGCGAGGCAGAGGATAGTAGGACCGAAAGGGGACATCGAGTGCAGGATCTGTTCCCCCACATCTGTACGAGATGAGGAGGACAGACGATCAGGATGCTGCTGTCGCATCAGGTATCGTTCAGATCCGTTCCCAGCCAGTTAGCGTTTTATTCGATACAGGAGTTGTGCATTCATTTATATCCTTATCTTCTGTAAAACGTTTGAATGTTTCTGGTTTTCATAATTGTGAACCTTATGTTGTTGGTTTACCGAGTGGAGAGAGAATTGTTGGAAACTTAGAAACTAGAGATTTCCCTATAACATTTGGAGGCAGAGAGTGGCTCTCAAATCTGATTGTAATATAAATGCAAGGGGACGACCTGATACTCGGAGACGATTGGCTTAATCGATATGGAGTGATTATAAACTACCAAAGGAGGAATATATCGCTGATCGCTGACGATGGTTTCGAAATACTGTTTGAGGGATGGAAACCGGGAAGCTCAGGAAAGTTGATCAAAGCGATGAAAGCTGCCAAATTGTTGAAACAGGGTTGTACCGGATACTGGTGCTATGCAATGAAGAAAGAAGATGAAATCGTGGAACTTTCATCCATTCCTGTTGTGAACGAGTTTCCGGACGTATTTCCTGACGAGTTACCTGGAATACCTCCACGACGGGATATAGAATTCACCATTGAGCTGGAACCCGGAGCTACACCAATTTCTAAGGCGCCGTATCGTATGGCACCTACTGAGATGTACGAACTGAAGAAGCAGCTAGAGGAGTTATTGGACAAAGGCTATATCCAGCCAAGCATTTCGCCTTGGGGAGCGCCAGTTCTTTTTGTCCGGAAGAAGGATGGATCACTTCGACTGTGTATTGACTATCGAGAGCTGAACAAAATGACGATTAAGAACAAGTATCCGTTGCCACGGATTGATGATTTGTTTGATCAGTTTCAAGGAGCAACAGTATTTTCTAAAATCGATCTGAGATCAGGATATCATCAGCTGAGGACTAAGGAATCTGATGTTCCGAAATCAACGTTCAGAACTCGCTACGGACATTATGAGTTTGTAGTTATGCCATTTGGTCTCACTAATACACCTGCAGTGTTTATACGATTGATAAATCGTGTTTTCATAGAGTATTTGTACAAGTTTGTGGTTGTGTTCATTGATTATATTCTAGTTTATTCCAAGAGCCCGGAAGAACATGCGCAGCATTTGCAGATTGTTTTGGAACTTCTAAGAAGCGAGCAATTGTACGCCAAGATTTATAAGTGTGAATTCTGGCTGAAAGAAGTAATTTTCCTTGGCCATGTGGTATCAGCTGAAGGAGTCCGAGTAGTGTAATATCCGTAATTTTGATTTCCGCTAATTTCTCTTTTTTCGGCGGAAGTCCGTTTTGACGACTCACTCATGATCGTTTCATCATTCTGAGAATGATTAATTCTACACTTTTTGACATCCGAGTTCGTTTCGGTGTCATTTTGTTGAATTCCGTGCTTTTTAGCCACTTTTCCGCACTTGAGTTCGATTCTTGCGAATCTCGTTCGAAATTGCTGTTTCGAGTTTCCTGTAAGTCCGTTGAACTTTGTTAGACGTGTTATGAACTTCGGTTTGGTTATTCGATCACGTATCGTGATTTTCGGGCGTTTTGGGCCATTTTGTAATTTCTAAAAAGTTACGGGTATCCGTATCTGTAATTGTTGTCTCGACGCGTTTCTTGGTTGCGTATGATTAATTATGGTATTATGTTTTCATTTCGGGTCGTTGATGTTGTCCGCGAACTTTTCGTCATGTTCGTTCCGTACGTTTTCGGAAATCGAGTCGTCGAGCCCTGGTGGTCGGGTACTAGCCGGACGGTTGCGGGACTAGCCGGTTGATTGCGGGCACTGGACGGATGGGTGCGGAAGGAACCGGCGTAGCGCACGCTACGGCCGGAAAGTAGCGCACGCTACGGCCGGGAGGCAGCGCACGCTACGCCCGGTTGTGTGCGCGCGCTAGCGGGCCGAGGCAGTAGGGCAGTGGGGGGGTACTGGACTTGGTGGATCGGCAGGTAGCGCATGCTACTGCCGGACACTACGTACGCTACGGCCGGCAGGTAGCGCACGCTACGACCAGAAGGCTGCGCACGCTACCTGGCCGAGTAGTCTAGTCCAGGAGGTCACTGGACTGCGGCCTGGGCCGATAGCGCGCGCTAGCTCGGCAGCTTAGCGCACGCTAATCCGGCCCAGTATAAATGTGGCTGAGGAGCCTCATTTTCACTCATTTTTCATTTCCTTTCTTTTCGATCCGCGGCTGGAGCTTCGGAGTTGACGAATCCATGTTGTTCAAAAACAAATCCACGAAGTTCCCGAGTTCATAACATCAATTAATCATCCGTTATCATCCTTTGATCCAGCGAATCAAGGTAATCTCACCTTAGAACCCTAATTTCGTGAATTTGGGGGTTTTTGCATTTTTGTCCGATTCGTTCCATGTTGTTGATTAATTCATGATGGGTATGATTAATCTTGGTAGTATTCTTGTGTTTAACATCATTTAATCCATTGATCTTCGTCGAATCGAAGTATATTTCTTGATTTCCTTCGAAGCGACTTTTTGGGGGATTTGTTCTCGATCTCGTTTTTCATCCGTTTTTGATGGATTGATTGTGGTTAAATGATGTTGTTAAACACATTCTATGGAATGTATATCCATATTTCAACTTGGAATTCCGTTTTCGTGTTTTGTCGGGACGAATCGTGTTCTTGGCCGTTTTGGGGAAAACACTTGAACTTTCATCATTCGTTCTTTGAATTCAACGGATTTGAGTCGTGTTATGGAATTCATTTCATTGTTGTTATTGTCCTTCATAGTTTATTGTTGTTCTTGTCCTTCGCGATTTGGCTTTCGATGGAGTCGGCGGGTTCGTAGTCGGTTCGAGTCTTCTCACTTTGGCCGATTCTCCGCGTTGTGATTATTCGAGGCAAGTACCTTGCTCATACATTTCTTATTTTGTGGATATGATGATAGGTGATCGTCTTGGTATGTTTGTTTGGTTGTTTTAAATGAAGTTTCAAAAGATTTCGGTTTGGCCTCGTTAAAGGCTCTCTTTCAAAACGCGTGTGTGTTTTGTGAACGGTGTGTTTTGGGAATTGTTTATGATTTGATCATTTTGAACGTGAAGGCTTTGATGATATCCCTGTTGTTTAAAGTTATGGAATTGTGTATTCCGTGTTTAATCTTGTCACTATGTTTTGAAGAGCTTGATAACAGTGTCGAGTAAGTGGCCATCTCTAGTAAGTATTCTTGATGAACTTACATTCTTAGCATATTAGTATTGCATGAGTAACGTGTGTGTGTGTATGCTCACTACGGGTTAGATCCGACGGGGTCTCGGTAGGGCTCCACGAAGCTGTGGAACCGCGAGCTTGCTTTTAACCACTGTGGGTTAGATCCGATGGGGTCTCGGCAGGGGTCCACGAAGCTGTGGGTCCGCGATTAATTGTGGTGTATTTTGCAATGTGATTTGGATTATTGGCATTTCCGTAAATGAGTGCTTTCGAACGGTTTTCATGATTGCATGCATTGACTAAGTGTGTAAGAGGTAAGTTGTTCGTTTGGCCTACTTGGCTAGGATGGCTCTAGAGTATTTTGTCGTTTATGTTAAATCCTTTATTTGCGGATTTTGATGTTGGGAGACGAACATTGTGGTCGTTCTTGTGTACTGTGAGTTGATGAGATTTGGGGCTAAAATCCCAATGGTTTTGTAAAGGTTATTTTACGGATTTGGGGCTAAAATCCCAACGGTTTGGTAAAGGTCATTTTACGGAAAGTAAACCTTTAGGGCGGTGACCCCTTTTGTCTTTTTGGGTTTTGAAAAGTGGTATTTGATACTCCTAAATTATTTTTCTATTAAAACTCTCGATGGCATTCTAAACTATTTTATAAATTATTTCCATTGATTTGTGATCTTTCGGTTTTGGAATATTTTTCTCAAACTCTTGCCTCGGGAAGTACTTTTCGTTTCGTTTAGATCTTTGAGGATTCCGGGTTATTGTTATTCGTGGAATGTGAATTATATGACTCGTATTTTTGCACTTGTTCTTGCACTAGCAAAACAGTGGAGTTTTGCTAACCCCCGATGTATTTGGGGGGTGGATGTCTCTTTTTGCATTCAGGTTTTGGAGCATGACACAGGGTCGGCACGAAGGATGGTGAAAGATGATCGATACTAATCACATGAGGAACCGTACATTGTTTATTGGTTCAGTTGTACTTTATTTTCCGCTGCTATATTTTTTTCCCGTTGTACGGGTGTGGTTGTGTTTTGACCACTACGTGGGCATGAGTTGTATTTGAGTTGTATGTATTTATTGAAAGACCAAATCGGTCTACTGAGTCATTTTAGCCTTAAAGGCATGGTTGAGTTGTTATATGTTGTTACCAGCCTGGTAGATCCTTGAGGAAAGGTTCTACGGCGTGTAATATCCCTGAGCGGATTGGGGGTGTTACAAATATGGTATCAGAGCTTAGGTTGAGGAAAACCTAGGCTGTCGGGTCAAGTCGTGTTGTTTGAGTCTTGTTTCGTCGGATTTTATCTGACTGAGTCGTGTCGCGACGCGTCGTTTGAGTTTGTTGGTCGTGATTAGTATCGTGGGGCGATCATCATCTTTGTTCGACCTGTGAAGTAAGTCTCCCTTCTTTGTGTTGTGCCTCGTGTGACACGAGCTATTTTTATGATTATTTGTTAAGTGATGGAATCCTTATGTGGATTTTGATTTCACGATATGTATTTAGTCAACTCTCGTATTTGATTTATACGAGGAGTGTCGTCGCTTGTGATGTCTTTTTATTGTTGTTTTTGTCCGTTGCTGATGATTTTCGAATCGATTTGCACGTTTTAAAAGTTCTCTTGTGGAGGTTTTGTGCTTATACGCGTTCGACTTGTTCACTAGCCAGTGCGGGAGGGTCCTTAGAGGCCTCGAATGGGGTCAGTGGTTTTGTTCTGAATGTGTTATTTTTTCGTTTATTTCCGTTTAAAGACATGTATTGTCTTGATTTTAAACGTTTTGATGCGTGTACTAGGAGTCGTTTTAGTGAACGTCGATATGTGTGAGTTTTGGGCATTCTGGCCTATTGGATTTTTGAAAATCTTGAGTATCTTAGAAAAATAAATTTCGAGACATACTTTTCAAATGAGTTATTTTCTTGTGGTACATCCTAGGTGCCACAATATATTTCAAAAATTTTCTACTTCGAGGACCAAAATGCTTTGAGATATTTTCAATGTTTTAGAAACACTTTTATTTAGACCCGAGGGTCGAATATTCTGAAAGTTTTCACTAAGAGAAAGTGTCCTCATTTTTATCAAATGCGAAATGGTTCTCCAAAGTCTCGATAACGATGTTTCACGTTTGTACTTTTTGAAAGGTGATACTCAAGATCAACCGGTGTTCTTCTAAATTATTTTCAAAATGAGGTTTTTGTTTTTAAAACCTATCCATTCCCGTTTGAGGGCTGGGTATGTATGTATGATGTTCGCATTGTCATTTTGATGTTTGCTCCCGAGTATGATCGAATTTGCGGTGTGAGCGTTGAGTTGTTTTCCACACATTTGTTGTGTTAGCCCTCTGTGAGAGGTGGGATGTTGGTATTGAATATTGTCGCCTCGTAGTGATTTCTGCGTTGTCGCGCATGTGCGAGCTGTTAGAGCTTGGTTTGGTATGACCGTGTGCATCGGTGATGGTTCCGTTATGTGTCGGTTGTTTAATGACATGTTACCTTGCTCCCGTTTTTATGAATTTCGTGGACGAGGTCGAAGGTAATACCGGTACTATTTTGACTTTGGTATTTTCTCTTTCTCCAGTCTATCGATTCGCTCATGTTCGTTGATACTTTATGAACTTGTTCTGTATTTCGGTTTCATCGTCCGAACGAACTGTGATCTTGTTGTGGGTTGATCTGGTTATCGCTGTGACTTTTTCGAGTTCGGTTAGACTCTTGTGAACCTTGTTCGGAAGTGACATCATTTGGTTCTATTAGTTCTATTATTCGAAGTGAATCGGATTTGGAACTCCTGTGTTTTCGACTCTGTCGACTCGTTTATGCTCGTTAACATTTTCTGAACTTTCCCTATCCCTTGCTTTTGTTGATCGAACGAGGGTGGTATTGTTTCGGAATAACTCGTTTGTCGTTGTGACTTTTCAATTGCTATTCCTTTTCCTGTGGATCCTATGGGAATGCATGTCTTGTTGTTCTCACCAGATCATCCTGGGAATTGTTGTTTGAATTTTATTATCCTTCGTGTTTCAGACATGATTGTTCGATTTTTGTTGTCTCGATCGTTTGTTTGTTTGGTTTTTGTTCTCGTTTCGTGATTGTTGAGCATTAAGGCTCCTTCGTAATTCCCTTAAGTTCGGGAAATTAGTCTCGTTTTCGATCTTCCAGCCCTTGGGCGGTGGGATTCCGTATTTATTCAGCGGTTGGCTCGCGTTTTGATTGATGTACTGTTGGGTTGGTCAATCATATTGATTTTCATACGTTGTGTTTTGTGATTGTCGGATAACTGACTTGGCTATATTATCCATTTGATGACGCTTGTCATTTGTTGGTTTTATTACATCCCTAACGGCGACGTTGTGTTGGTCGCCGTGGAGCGTGTTTTCACGCCGTATATTCCTTTGCGTTGTTTCTAACATTTTGCTGTTGGGCGTTAGTTACGCATTCTTGTGTATCTCGTTGAGTTTTTCCTGGCGGAATATTTCTTCTCCCTACTTGTTTTAAGTTTGGGGACGAAACTTCTTTTAAGGAGGGTAGAATGTAATATCCGTAATTTCGATTTCCATTAATTTCTTTTTTTCCGACGGAAGTCCGTTTTGACAACTCGCTCATGACCGTTTCGTCATTCTGAGAATGATTAATTCGACACTTTTTGACATCCGGGTTCGTTTCGGTGTTGTTTTGTTGAATTCCGTGCTTTTTAGCGACTTTTCCGCACTTGAGTTCGATTCTTGCGAATCTCGTTCGAAACTGCTGTTTCGAGTTTCCTGTAAGTCCGTTTAACTTTGTTAGACGTGTTGTGAACTTCGGTTTGGTTATTCGATCACGTATCGTGATTTTCGGGCGTTTTGGGCCATTTTGTAATTTTCTTAAAAGTTACGGGTATCCGTATCTGTAATTGTTGTCTCAACCCGTTTCTTGGTCGCGTATGATTAATTATGGTATTATGTTTTCATTTCGGGTCGTTGATGTTGTCCGTGAACTTTTTGTCGTGTTCGTTCCGTACGTTTTCGGAAATCGAGTCGTCGAGCCCTGGTGGTCGGGTACTAGCCGGACGGTTGCGGGACTGGCTGGATGATTGCGGGCACCGGCCGGATAGGTGCGGCAGGAACCGGCGTAGCGCACGCTACGGCCGGGAGGCAGCGCACGCTACGCCCGGTTGTTTGCGCGCGCTAGCGGGCCGAGGTAGTAGGGCAGTGGGGGGTACTGGACTTGGTGGATCGGCAGGTAGCGCACGCTACTGCCAGACACTACGTACGCTACGGCCGGCAGGTAGCGCACGCCATCGCCGGAAGACGCTGCCTGCCGAGCTTCTAGTCCAGGAGGTCACTGGATTGCGGCCTGGGCCGATAGCGCGCGCTAGCTCAGCAGCTTAGCGCACGCTAGTCCGGCCTGGTATAAATGTGGCCGAGCAGCCTCATTTTCACTCATTTTTCATTTCCTTTCTTTTCGATCCGCGGCTGGAGCTTCGGAGGTGACGAATCCATGTTGTTCAACAACAAATCCATGAAGTTCCTGAGTTCATAACATCAATCAATCATCCGTTATCATCCTTTGATCCAGCGAATCAAGGTAATCTCACCTTAGAACCCTAATTTCGTGAATTTGGGGGGTTTTGCATTTTTGTCCCATTCGTTCCGTGTTGTTGATTAATTCATGATGGGTATGATTAATCTTGGTAGTATTCTTGTGTTTAACATCATTTAATCCATTGATCTTCGTCGAATCGAAGTATATTTCTTGATTTCCTTCGAAGCGACTTTTTGGGGGATTTTTTCTCGATCTCGTTTTTCATCTGTTTTTGATGGATCGATTGTGGTTAAATGATGTTGTTAAACACATTCTATGGATTGTATATCCATATTTCAACTTGGAATTCCGTTTTCGTGTTTTGTCGGGACGAATCGTGTTCTTGGCCGTTTTGGGGAAAACACTTGAACTTTCGTCATTCGTTCTTTGAATTCAACGGATTTGAGTCATGTTATGGAATTCATTTCATTGTTGTTATTGTCCTTCGTAGTTTATTATCGCGATTTGGATTTCGGTGGAGTCGGTGGGTTCGTAGTCGGTTCGAGTCTTCTCACTTCGGCCGATTCTCCGCGTTGTGATTATTCGAGGCAAGTACCTTGCTCATACATTTCTTATTTTGTGGATATGATGATCGGTGATCATCTTGGTGTGTTTGTTTGGTTGTTTGAAAAGAAGTTTCAAAAGATTTCGGTTTGGCCTCGTTAAAGGCTCTCTTTCAAAACGCGTTTGTGTTTTGTGAACGGTGTGTTTTGGGAATTGTTTATGATTTGATCATTTTGAACGTGAAGGCTTTGATGATATCCCTGTTGTTTAAAGTTATGGAATTGTGTATTCCGTGTTTAATCTTGTCACTATGTTTTGAAGAGTTTGATAACAGTGTCGAGTAAGTGGCCATCTCTAGTAAGTATTCTTGATGAACATACATTCTTAGCATATTAGTATTGCATGAGTAACATGTGTGTGTGTATGCTCACTACGGGTTAGATCCGACGGGGTCTCGGTAGGGCTCCACGAAGCTGTGGAACTGCGAGCTTGCTTTTAACCACTGTGGGTTAGATCTGACGGGGTCTCGGCAGGGGTCCACGAAGCTGTGGGTCCGCGATTAATTGTTGTGTATTTTGCAATGTGATTTGGATTATTGGCATTTCCGGAAATGAGTGCTTTCGAACGGTTTTCATGATTGCATGCATTGACTAAGTGTGTAAGAGGTAAGTTGTTCGTTTGGCCTACTTGGCTAGGATGGCTCTAGAGTATTTTGTCGTTTATGTTAAATCCTTTATTCGCGGATTTTGATGTTGGGAGACGAACATTGTGGTCGTTCTTGTGTACTGTGAGTTGATGAGATTTGGGGCTAAAATCCCAATGGTTTTGTAAAGGTTATTTTACGGATTTGGGGCTAAAATCATAATGGTTTGGTAAAGGTCATTTTACGGAAAGTAAACCTTTTGGGCGGTGACCCCTTTCATCTTTTTGGGTTTTGAAAAGTGGGATTTGATAATCCTAAATTATTTTTCTATTAAAGATCTCGATGGCATTCTAAACTGTTTTATAAATTATTTCCATTGATTTGTGATCTTTCGGTTTTGGAATATTTTTCTCAAACTCTTGCCTCGGGAAGTACTTTTCGTTTTCTTTAGATCTTTGAGGATTCCGGGTTATTTTTATTCGTGGAATGTGAATTGTATGACTCGTATTTTTGCACTTGTACTTGCACTAGCAAAACAGTGGAGTTTTGCTAACCCCCGATGTATTCGGGGGGTGGATGTCTATTTTTGCATTCAGGTTTTGGAGCATGACACAGGGTCGGCACGAAGGATGATGAAAGATGATCGATACTAATCACATGAGGAACCGTACACTATTTATTGGTTCAGTTGTACTTTATTTTCCGCTGCTATATTTTTTTCCCGTTGTACGGTTGTGGTTGTGTTTTGACCCCTACATGGGCATGAGTTGTATTTGAGTTGTATGTATTTATTGAAAGACCAAATCGGTCTACTGAGTCATTTTAGTCTTAAAGGCATGGTTGAGTTGTTATATGTTGTTACCAGCCTGGTAGATCCTTGAGGAAAGGTTCTACGGCATGTAATATCCCTGAGCGGATTGGGGGTGTTACAAGTAGATCCTCAGAAGATTGAAGCGGTTTTAGATTGGAAGCCTCAAAAGAACGTGAAAGAAGTCCGAAGTTTCTTAGGACTTGCTGGGTATTATCGTCGGTTCGTGGAAGGGTTTTCCAAATTTCCCACCCACTTACTCGACTCCTGCAGAAAACTCAAAAGTTTGAGTGGAACGAGTCATGTCACATTAGCTTTGATGAATTGAAGAAGAGATTGACGACAGTGCCGATTTTATCACTTCCACAAGGGATTAGAGGATTCATTTTTTTTTTTGGGGAAAAGTCAATTGCATAAATAAAATAAGAGTGGCCAAGAAAGGCTGGCCAATACCCGACAACCATATAGAATGGTGCACCAAACAACGTAACAAAGAGCAAAAGTAGGAAAACAAAGCCTACGAACAAATGGCTACCAAAGCTACAAAGCCTCGAAAGATACAAAGGATGCATAGTTTACAAAGGATTAGAGGATTCATAGTTTACAATGATGCTTCGAACCAAGGACTCGGATGCGTATTGATGCAGAATGATAAGGTGATCACTTATGCGTCACGACAGCTGAAACCTTATGAAGTGAATTACCCAATGCATGATTTGGAGCTAGCAGCAGTAGTTTTTGCTTTGAAAATCTGGAGACATTATCTCAGACGGACTCACCGCCGATCTTTACGGATCACAAGAGTCTCAAATACATCTTCAGTCAGAAAGAGTTGAACGTGCGGCAAAGAAGATGGTTAGAGCTGATTAAGGACTACGACTTGGAGATTTTGTATCATCCAGGAAAAGCGAATGTAGTGGCCAATGCACTCAGCCGCAAGCCTGTTTCTATTCAGAGGCTGGAGACTATGACCTCCCAACTTAGCCTTCAAAGAGAGATAATTCGAGAAGGAATTGAAGTATGGTTACAAAGAGTCCAAGGACAACTGTGCGTTATGGAAATAACTTCATCATTAACCGAAGAAATCAAATCTAGACAGGCAGATGATCCTCTGATGATTCGGTTACGTGATGAAGTGATCAAGGGAAAGGTCCCCCAGATTCATAATTCATGATGATAGAGTTTTGAGATTTCAGAACCGACTCTGCGTTCCTGATGTCGATGTTCTGAAACAGACGATTATGAAGGAAGCTCACAGTTCGCCCTATTCTATCCACCCGGGCACCAGTAAGATGTATAAGGACTTGAAGCAGAATTTCTGGTGGGGCAACATGAAGAAATACGTAGCGGACTATGTTTCGAAATGCTTGACTTGTCAGGAGGTTAAGATCGAGCATCAACGCCTTCCAGAATGTTGAAGCCGCTCCCGATTACTAAATGGAAGTGGGAGGACATATCGATGGACTTCATCACTAGTATGCCGAGAACTAAGACCATAATGAACATGATTTGGGTAATAGTTGATCGTTTAACCAAATCAGCTCATTTTCTAGGCATTAAGGATACGTGGGGACCAGAGAGGTTGGCACGAGTATTCATTTCAGAGATAGTTCGATTGCATGGTACGCCGAAGACCATTATTTCTGATCAAGACGGCCGTTTTGTGTCTCACTTTTGGAAAGCAGTTCATAAGGCCTTGGGGACCGAATTGAACTTCAGCACGGATTATCACCCGCAGACTGACGGACAATCAGAGAGGACTATTCAAATGATGGAAGATATGCTGAGGGCTTGTGCCTTAAATTGGTCAACTGATTGGGAAGTTCATCTACCGTTGATTGAATTTACCTACAACAATAGTTGGCATGCCTCCATTAAGATGGCACCGTTTGAGGCATTATACAGGAGGAGATGTAGATCGCCCCTATGTTGGGACGATTCATCAGACTTAATCAGGACATAATCAGAGTTGATCGTACAAACTCGAGAGAAGATAGCCTTGATTCGTGAAACGATGTTGACCGCCCAGAGTCGCCAGAAATCTTACGTAGACGTATGCCGTCGCCCTTTGGAGTTTAGTACTGGAGACCATGTACTTTTAAAGGTTTCTCCTACTCGGGGAATCTTCCGTCTTGGAAGAAGGGAAAGCTGAGTCCGAGATATATCGGACCGTTCGAGATCCTCGAGAGAGTTGGAGAGTTGGCATACAGATTGGCATTGCCGCTGTCGTTGAGCCATGTTCATAATGTGTTCCACGTATCCCAGTTACGAAGATATATACCGGATCCTAGTAATGTCATTGATTTCGGGGAGATCGAAGTCGCTCAGGATGGGATGTTTGAAGAAAGACCGGTCAAGATACTCGAGAGTCGAGTTAAGCAGTTCAGGAACAAACCAATCGTTTTGGTCAAAGTTCAGTGGTCACGTCATGGAGTGGAAGAAGCCACATGGGAAACGGAAGGTAGCATGAAGTCCAGATATCCAGAGTTATTTTCGTCTTGAGTTTCGGGACGAAACTCCTTTTTAGTAGGAGAGTATGTAATATCCGGATTTATTATTGTGTATTTCATCTGTATTCGAACCCTGTATTATTCGGATTTATGATCTCGATAATTGGAGTATATATTTTCTCACATTGGTATCTTTGTACATAAGTATATAATCATGCGAATTTTCTCATGCAAACTCGTGATAGCGCACGCTAAGAATGTAGCTTAACGCACGCTATCGCCTACTACTAGGGCACGCTATGAATGAAGGACTTGCGTGCGCTAGGTAATCAATTATTGAGCTAGGCGGCTAACATATGCGCCAGCCGAACGTAGGACCGGATAAGATTCCCGCGGATGAACCTGGACAGTTTTGGAGTCAACTCTTATTAGCGCGCGCTAAGGATGTATGGTAGCATGCGTTAATCTGCTAATGTACAGAAAGTTTATATATGGGCCAGCACTCCATTTTCTTCTCATTTCTTTCGGGCATCCTTCGTTCTTGAGAGACCAGAGAGCATATCATCTTCCTTAGACACACTTATAACACATCTACCTGATTATTTGATATTGGATATTCTTGTGATGAATCATTGAAGTGGAGTAGCACCTTGGAGTGGCATACAACCAACCGGAGTCGGATTCCATCTTTTTGGTTCAGTGATTTCGTCATATTAAGGTATGTTAATTCTATCTCCAGTCTTAGATTCGGGTTCTAAAGAATAAGATGATCATGCTAGCAAGATATTGAGTTTCATTGGTGAATTATTCAACAAACATCATGTTTAGAGGATTGGAATGTTTAGGCATATGATATTGTCATTGGAACCTCGTAGTTGGAATCTTAGTACGTCAAATAATGAGAGGAACATTCTGAAGATGATTATCCGTATGAATTATGTTGATATATTGATCATAAACTTGGAGAATGATATCACCTTTGATTATAAGGACTTAAGAAAGAACCATCTTAGATTGCATCCTTTCTTATAAGCTAGAATTGATAGTTTATCTCCGTGGTTAAATCGGGATGTATTGATGATAATGCATCGACCTTAAGAACACCAAACTTCGCATGAGAATTGTAATCAAGATGGATTATGGTGTTGTGATGATAATACGTATTATTGATTTTTGAAGTTGTTGTAATCCGTAAGATCATTCATTAACCGTATGAAAATGTTATGCATGGAGATGACATGTATTAACACTGAAGATTTCATGAGTTTCATCACCGTTAGATCAATCTGCTGCCCAGTAGTGAACTACCATGCACAGTTAGCGCACGCTAAGCTATGTAGATTAACGTGCGCTATCGAGCACGAGTTAACGTACGCTACGTTTGGTACGTAATGTACGTTAGGCCATGAGGCAATTCAGTCGGCTGATAAGTGAGGTACTAACCGTGCGTAGTTAGCGTATGCTACGCTTCGTTATTTGCGTGCGCTAACGAACAGACTTAACGCACGCTACGTATTAGCGTACGCTAAGTAGTTCAGACAGATTACATTTTATGAGATTTCGGATGTAAATGGAATTGTTAGACATTCGTACGACGTGAGATAAATTCTATATTATTTCTTTTGTTAAGGTTCGAGCTTGTTACGTGATTGATTGAAGGGGCGACCTTCGGCTGTTTCGTTTTCGTGGAAGTATTGTTCTTGTCTTCGAATCGAGGCAAGTACCTTATTTGTGTTATGTATTGATGTTATACATATTCCCGTGTATGTATGTCGTTGTTGTATGTCCACCTCGTGTTGGTCCAACGGGATCATCGGGGGATCTATGCCAGCGTGCGCTGGATCATCGGATGGGTTTTTCCACCACGGGTTGGTCTGAAGGGATCATCGTGGGTTCTAGGCAGTGAACGCTGGATCGTCGGAATTACCATATGTATATTATGATATCATGTTGTGATTATCAGTTGTGTATGTTATTTATGAGTTTCTCGCAGGAGAAGACTCGTTGGTATTTTGTCATTTACGTTATTATTATTCTGCGTGAGATGTTGAATAATATTTTTGTGGTACTTGTACTAGCATCGTTGTGCTAACCCCTTCGTGTAACACCCCCAGAATACGACCGGGAATGTTACACGCCGTAGACCCTTATCACAAGGATCTACCAGGCTAAACTCCAAAAGACTACTCGATGATTGACCGACCGGGGTCAAAATTAAATAGAAAACAGACCGATAAGGTCATAAACCAATTCAGAAACTAACGACATTCATATTACAATGACAACAATAAATTCGAACACAGAAAAGAATGACAACTTAATTTAATAAATGATAACTACACCCATGCAAGGGTGAATACTCGAACGACAGAGAAATACCGACCAAAATGATACAAAAGAAAAGACTCTGACTCTGGTGTGATTAGCATCGTCGTCTTCCATCTCCTTCCAAGCCAATCCCGTGATCGCTCCCGAGCCGCCAAAACCTGAGCGCATAATGCACTCCACCCCCGAAAACTCGGGGGTTAGAAAACTGGAATTTTGCTAGTGCAAGTACATAATATTCAAGATATACGAACAGTAACAACACAAAATTCAACCGCCGTGAAGCCTTAACACAAATCATACATTCCCACAGTCAGCACAGAATAACACTCGTATACACGAGGTGAAAGGTAATCACATAGTCATATTCTCCTTACGGAAAATAACATTCATGAAACTTTAAACGAGCCCAAGGAGTCAGGAAGATCCCTCTTGTAAAAGGAAAAATATTTTGATAAGATAGTTTGCAATCATTATTGTTGACTCGGGTCGTTCCGGGGTTTTTAAAATCGAATGGGAATACTTTTGGAAATAATTTCAAAAAAACACTCGGGTCCTTGACCCAACGTATGGAAAACGATTACACAAAAACCAAGTCAACTTATTTGGGGTTCTCGACCCAGTTTATAGAACACCGTCACAAACGAAATCATTACAACATCTCACAGGGTCCTCAACCCATTCCAAATAACATCATCGTGAAATCAATCATCTCAACATTCCACAGGGTCCTCGACCCAATACACAGAATAGCACCACAATACAATCAAAGGCACAAAACTCTCATTCAACATATCCTGCTCAAGACCCCCGACACTAACCCTGAGATTTCACAAACCTCCGTGGTTAACTAACCCCGATACCAACGCTTTAAAAACAATTTGAAACAAGCTTTCAAAAACATGAATTGCGGTCCGTATCAAGACAAATATTAAAAAGTGAGTTGAAAGAATTGAGATACGAACATCGTTCGCACGGGTCTTAGCTATCACTCAAATACCCGTAACCAATAAGCTCGCCAGCGCCTCACCGCACACTGCACCGGCGTTCACTCCACTATGTCGGCCGCTCCTTGAACATGTCACCGCACCGCGTCACTCCCGCAAGAGCCGCCTTGACACACGCATTAGGTGACACCGGCGTTCACCACCCATATGGAGCCGCACATTGCAACAGACACCGTGCCGGAGTACACCGCCCGCCTCGAGGTTCCGGATATGACGTTTCTCACAACAAGTATCCACATTGTTCAAGCATCAAGCACACGGACAATTGTCACAACAATTTTCAACTCGGTACATCAAGTCACACAATTTCTCCGCCAGTCCATATCCACACAAATAAACAATAACACGCACATTATCAATCAAACTCAATCAACACCGCACATATATCTCTATGTTGCGACTCAACCGAATATACACACATTTATACATATATATATATATATATATATATAAATATATAACCTCACTATATTATATGAATAACTATGGTTCGCCCATCAATCCAAGTTGAGTACGTCAACTAATGTTAGAATTCAACACTCGTCGATCACCGACATAAACATATATATTAATATACGTATATACATACATATATTTAACATGTAACTATATATATAAACACACATATATATATATATATACACATACATGTTTATACCTCCATATAAACTCATACACTTCGACAACAATGATTTCACGCAGTTACAATTCGTATATCGAGGTACTTGCCTTGGTAATACGACGCGAAGGAGACGACGAAGGAATAGGTTCCGGTCCGAACAATCCCCTCAAATCCGACCCTAACACAATAGTGATATAAAACCAATTTCAACACCATGAATACGAAGAAATTCATCCTAGTTCTACCTGTTGGGACAATTCATCGGACACCACGCGTGCATAAGGAAAAGAAATCGGTCAACGGTGGAATAACGGGATTTCATCCCAACCAATAACAAGAAAACCAAGGGTTACGAGTATATTATCAAAATCTAACAACAACATCGGTAAATTCAATTAAAACACAAGATCACCACCAAACCCTCCCCAAAATCATACTAGATTGAAGGAGTTCTTACCTCTTGAAGATTCAATCCCTATAATCCGAAGAACACGTGCTAAATCCACAATCCGAGCTAAACGATTGAAGGAGGATGAAGAAAATAAAACACTCAAATGATTTGTGAAGTAAAAACCCTCCCTCCGGCTCTCTCTCTCGTTGCCAGTGAAGAAACGGGAAAATGAGCCGAAATGCCGAGAAAACGAATTTATAGGCGGACAGACTCGACCGTGTCCGACATGACACGGCCGTGGCGCGCAATCGCCGGCGGGGACTCGACCGTGTCCCGCATGACACGGTCGTGTCGCGAAGGGGCGCCGGCATCGACTCGCCGTGTCCTCGAACACGGCCGAGCCTCGGGCGGGCTACCGCTTATCCGGACGAGTACGGCACGGCCGTGCCAGACCACACGGTCGGGTCCTGAGGCAGTCGCTTCCGGCTTATCCGGACGAGTACGACACGGGCCGTGTCGGACGACACGGGCCGTGTCGGACGACACGGCCGAGTCCGGTCGGCAGTGATCGGCCAAATGAGCGGGTGAGCTAAAACGACCATAACTCTCTCGTCCGGACTCCGATTGACTCACCGTTTGAACCATTGGAAAGCTAATTCGATGCTCTATAATATTGCAAGGATTTGGAATTTTTGGAGTTACCAAAAATTAATGGTGATCTAACAAAGTCGAACTCGTACGCGGAAAAGTCGCTAAAGGACACGGAACTCAACAAAACGACACCGAAACAAACTCGGACATCAAAAAGTGCAGAATAAAACATTCCTAGAATGACGAAACGGTCCTAAGCGAGTTGTAGAAACGGACCTCCGGCGAAAGATGAAAATTACTGGGAATCGAAATTGCGGGTATTACATTCTACCCTCCTTAAAAGAAGTTTCGTCCCGAAACTTAAAATAGAGAGCGGCGGAACAATCAAGGAAATAACTACTTGCCCAGCCCCAAATCATCACGAGCAATGCGCGAATGCGGGGTTCTAAAATGTAAGTGAACACGATAAGTCGAGGTGGAGGAGTATGAATTTGGATACCAAAGCTCCCCGAGTTAAGAAAATCACAAAATAGTTCAGACGTCCTGAAAATCATGTTTCGAGCTCGACCAACCGCATCCAAGTTCAAAACATATTCGGAAGTGCTAATTACACGCGTGGGAATAATAGTTCCGAACAAAATTTGCAAGAATTAGGTTCAGATATGGAAAGACCACAATAATTCACGTTTTTTTTTTTTTTAACAAAACAGCTCCGAAATTCGTTCGGAGGACGGCAGGCTAAGTAGAACAAGATAGTTTAAAATCGTCGAGAGGATTATAATTGAGTTACCAACAATGAAAAATCATACAATGCCGAAAATACCAAGGAAAGTACGGGTAATACGCATCCGCATACTAAAAGGTATTTCGATCCCAAACTTAGAACAACAAGAGTTGGAAGTATAGAGCAATGAAATGAAGAACGATCAAAGTCACGATTGTTCAAAACAGCAACAATTAGGACATATTGCAAAATATTCATCCTCCCATGTTAGGCTCTTCAGAAGGAAACATAGGGTTTCGGGACATTCTCCAGTCACTAGCTCTGCTCTCTCTCGTATGCATTCTTTGCCAATTCGTAAACTATCTCACAATGCTTCTCCCGATGACCTTCACACCCGCACCTAACAAGTCAAGAGTGGAAAGGGACAATTCACACGAACATGTCCCCGACGATTGCGCTGAAGCACCCTCCCTTCTTACCAAGAGTCACCGATGCCGGCTTGGGATTCCAAGAGCTCACTCCCGATCGCGAAGACGACGCGCTCGAACGACGTGGGGTTTGGGAGCCTTAGACTCTTCACCGCTCAAAACTTCCCGATGTCCTCCGTCTCTTGGCCGCTCGAGGGCTCGACCACCGAGGAGATTTCATAGGATATCGCTTGATTTAGATACTCCTTCACCGTAGCATGGATCGTGGTCGCACGAACCACCTTGCCGCTTCCATTTCCATCATCACGCCCACGTCCGTCGTGGCTCGACATACTAATACAGATAGTACCATTCGGATTATCAAATAATCGAGACAAGATACCACCCTTATCAACACAAGGTTTAGTTAACATCTAAAGAATAATGGTAATATCATAAAGCATAAAGTTTTATGAAGTCAAGTTCGAGTTCCACGACGAGGACGATCATTATATGTATGCACTTAATGAAATCAAATTTTTGAAAAAGGGGCTAGTCACGTTGCGCCCAAGACTTGTAAACACCGTCTTTTATTTCTAAGAGGAAGTTTACATAATGACTCTAAAAATTATTTTCGAGTGATGAATAAAAGAAAAAAAAGAAATCGAAAATTAATTTGTAACTAATTTGAAATATTTTGAAAATGTTGAGTCCCAAATATCAAAATTTTGAAAGTCTTTCCTCTTCTTCAAAAATATTTATTCGAAAGGATTCTCCACCGAGATACGTGACCATTTAACATGACGATATTAAATCATGGCTTTACACAATGTTAGAAAATTTCAAAGCATTACTTTAAAATATTCGTGATACTACGTAGTGGCCGTGTGGAACCCACCAGTGCTAAAAATCATTTTTAAAAAAAAATGATCAAAATACCAAAAAGGCCAAGTCGGTAATATTCTCAAATACTCACAAAAGTCATTTATAAAATATCAAATACCGTCATAAGAATACTATCAAAACTTGCAAGTCCAAAATATCATAACTCGGTTTGCTTGTTAACAATAACCATCTTAAAATACTCATGCGGTGGAGAAAATTATCATTCAGAATTCATTCTAATAAAGTACCAAACAGATAGACATGTTCGACTTCCACGTAATATCCTAAAACGATAATATCACCAACAAGTTCCAATTCCTAGTTCACATTAAGCATATTAGCACAATGTAATCAAATACGTGTATAAGGGGACTTACGATCGGGAGGCTTACCATCACGGATTGAAGATGATGTCGGAACCACGATACTAATCACAACTCGATGCGCGCGACTTACACAAGACATGGACTTTACCCAACGGCCTAGGTTTTTCGCAAACCTAAGCTCGATACCATAAATGTAACACCCCGAGCATACGACCGAATGTTACACGCCGTAGACCCTTATCACAAGGATCTACCAGGCTAAACTCCAAAAGACTACTCGATGATTGACCGACCGGGGTCAAAATTAAATAGAAAACAGACCGATAAGGTCATAAACCAATTCAGAAACTAACGACATTCATATTACAATGACAACAATAAATTCGAACACAGAAAAGAATGACAACTTAATTTAATAAATGATAACTACACCCATGCAAGGGTGAATACTCGAACGACAGAGAAATACCGACCAAAATGATACAAAAGAAAAGACTCTGACTCTGGTGTGATTAGCATCGTCGTCTTCCATCTCCTTCCAAGCCAATCCCGTGATCGCTCCCGAGCCGCCAAAACCTGAGCGCATAACAGCACCCACCCCGAAAACTCGGGGTTAGCAAACTGGAATTTTGCTAGTGCAAGTACATAATATTCAAGATATACGAACAGAATAACACAAAATTCAACCGCCGTGAAGCCTTAACACAAATCATACATTCCCACAACAAGAGAATAACACTCGTATACACGAGGTGAAAGGTAATCACATAGTCATATTCTCCTTACGGAAAATAACATTCATGAAACTTTAAACGAGCCCAAGGAGTCAGAAGATCCTCTTGTAAAAGGAAAAATATTTTGATAAGATAGTTTGCAATCATTATTGTTGACTCGGTCGTTCCGGGTTTTTAAAATCGAATGGGAATACTTTTGGAAATAATTTCAAAACACTGGGTCCTTGACCCAACGTATGGAAAACGATTACACAAAAACCAAGTCAACTTATTTGGGGTTCTCACCCACTTTATAGAACACCGTCACAAACGAAATCATTACAACATCTCACAGGTCCTCAACCCATTCCAAATAACATCATCGTGAAATCAATCATCTCAACATTCCACGTGGTCCTCGACCCAATACACGTAATAGCACCACAATACAATCAAAGGCACAAAACTCTCATTCGACATATCCCGCTCAAGACCCCGACACTAACCCTGAGATTTCACAAACCTCCGTGGTTAACTAACCCCGATACCAACGCTTTAAAAACAATTTGAAACAAGCTTTCAAAAACATGAATTATGGTCTGTATCAAGACAAATATTAAAAAGTGAGTTGAAAGAATTGAGATACGAACATCGTTCGTAACGGGTCTTAGCTATCACTCAAATACCCGTAACCAATAAGCTCGCCAGCGCCTCCACCGCACACTGTGCACCGGCGTTCACTCCACTATGTCGGCCGCTCCTTGAACATGTCACCGCACCGCGTCACTCCCGCAAGAGCCGCCTTGACACACGCATTAGGTGACACCGGCGTTCACCACCTATATGGAGCCGCACATTGTACAGACACCAGCCGGAGTACACCGCCCCGCCTCGAGGTTCCGGATATGACGTTTCTCACAACAAGTATCCACATTGTTCAAGCATCAAGCACACGGACAATTGTCACAACAATTTTCAACTCGGTACATCAAGTCACACAATTTCTCCGCCATCCATATCCACACAAATAAACAATAACACGCACATTATCAATCAAACTCAATCAACACCGCACATATATCTCTATGTTGCGACTAACCGAATATACACACATTTATACATATATATATATATATATATAAATATATAACCTCACTATATTATATGAATAACTATGGTTCGCCCATCAATCCAAGTTGAGTACGTCAACTAATGTTAGAATTCAACACTCCGATCACCGACATAAACATATATATTAATATACGTATATACATACATATATTTTACATTTAACTATATATATAAACACACATATATATATATATACACATACATGTTTATACCTCCATATAAACTCATACACTTGACAACAATGATTTCACGCAGCTACAATTCGTATATCGAGGTACTTGCCTTGGTAATACGACGCGAAGGAGACGACGAAGGAATAGGTTCCGGTCCGAACAATCCCCTCAAATCCGACCCTAACACAATAGTGATATAAAACCAATTTCAACACCATGAATACGAAGAAATTCATCCTAGTTCTACCCGTTGGGACAATTCATCGGACACCACGCGTGCATAAGGAAAAGAAATCGGTCAACGGTGGAATAACGGGATTTCATCCCAACCAATAACAAGAAAACCAAGGGTTACGAGTATATTATCAAAATCTAACAACAACATCGGTAAATTCGAATTAAAACACAAGATCACCACCAAACCCTCCCCAAAATCATACTAGATTGAAGGAGTTCTTACCTCTTGAAGATTCAATCCCTATAATCCGAAGAACACGTGCTAAATCCACAATCCGAGCTAAACGATTGAAGGAGGATGAAGAAAATAAAACACTCAAATGATTTGTGAAGTAAAACCTCCTCCGGCTCTCTCTCTCGGTTGCGGTGAAGAAACGGGGAAAATGAGCTGAAATGCCGAGAAAACGAATTTATAGGCGGACAGACTCGACCGTGTCCGACATGACACGGCCGTGGCGCGCAATCGGCCGGCAGGACTCGACCGTGTCCCGCATGACACGGTCGTGTCGCGAAGGGCGCTCGGCATCGACTCGGCCGTGTCCTCGAACACGGCCGAGCCTCGGGCGCGGGCTACCGCTTATCCGGACGAGTACGGCACGGCCGCGCTGCACACGGTCGGGTCTCGAGGCGCCGCTTCCGGCTTATCCGGACGAGTACGACACGGGCCGTGTCGGACGACACGGCCGAGTCCGGTCGGCAGTGATCGGCCAAATGAGCGGGTGAGCTAAAACGACCATAACTCTCTCGTCCGGACTCCGATTGACTCACCATTTGAACCATTGGAAAGCTAATTCGATGCTCTATAATATTGCAAGGATTTGGAATTTTTGGAGTTACCAAAAATTAATGGTGATCTAACAAAGTCGAACTCGTACGCGGAAAAGTCGCTAAAGGACACGGAACTCAACAAAACGACACCGAAACAAACTCGGACATCAAAAAGTGCAGAATAAAACATTCCCAGAATGACGAAACGGTCCTAAGCGAGTTGTCGAAACGGACCTCCGGCGAAAGATGAAAATTACTGGGAATCGAAATTGCGGGTATTACACTTCGGGGGTGAACATTTTGTTTATGTTCAGGATCCAGAAGAGCTGGGAAACAACCACTGGAGCTGCATGACGACGAGGGTGCAGAGTGATGTTCCGGCCGGGTTTATGTGTCTGTTGTTTGTTAGTTATTTCAATAAGTACTCGAGTATGTAGTCGTTTATGATTATTTGGATTTGGTGATGTATTAATACGTTTATGTTGAACATCCGTATTTTCAGTATTTGGTCAGAATTGTTGTATCTTAATTCCGTTATTTTCATCTGTTGGTACCTGTTAATGTCTTTTCAATTCTTCAGCCTTGTAAATCCTTATGTAAAGGATTTACAGCGATGTAATATTCCTGAATATATCGGGGGTGTTACACGGCCAGCCCCAAGCTGCCGGGTCCGATTACGTTTTCGGCTCATTTTTCGCCCCGATTCCAAAAATAATATTTTTGTAATCTTCATATTACACTTTAAATCAGTTTTTTTCAAAAGAAAAATAGATTTACATTGTAACATAAAATCATGAAAAAATAATTTTTGGATGAACAATAGAAAATCAACGATCAATACGATAATGATTCCAAATCATACACCATCTAATCATTTGAATTAGATGTTTTCGTTAATAACTTATAACTAGAGGTCGTGAATACCAGTATAACTTAGAGGTTAATCCAAATACTATTTATTTAATGTGTTGGATGCATTATTTTTTAATGGTGATGTGGTTCATGGACCTAGTTTTGAATCGTTCGATTTTATTCGATTGGGTTGTAAAGTCTGTTTTGAGCCTATTTATTTTACAAGAAATATTTATATCTAGGATGCAATTTTCAATGTAAAATTTATATGTAATGACGAAAACCGAAGGAAGATCCGTTTAGAGAAGACGAAGATTCAAGATGAAGACTTGTAATTAGATTACGGAGTTTTTGTTTTCCAGCTTCGAACTTCTCCAATATTAGATTTACCCCGCCTCCCGGTTTACAACTTGTAAATAGTAGTACAACCTTCTCACCTTCCTTCATCCTTGCACCGAACAGTTGCTTGGATATCTCATATCTAGCAGTTCTACTGTGCTCACCATAAAGTTCGGTTAAGTGAGATAGAATCTGCCTAGCAGAAATCATTTTCTCATGAGCAATCTGAAGCTCATTAGACATAGAAGCCATCATGTATGCACGGAATTTTACGTCATCCTTAACCCACTTTTTGTGGATTTCAATCTCTTCCTGATTGGCTCTGGTCCGCACAGGAGGCGCCGAAAAGTCCATCTTGAAGACGTATCGTAGTGCCTCTCTACTGAGGACAATCATCAGATTTCGGAGCCAGTCCACAAAGTTAGGTCCAATCAGGGTGTTCTTCTCGAGTAGAATTGCGAGTGGATTCATTGTCATATTGAGAGTTATGTCTGCTGTCACGCCCCCACACCGGGGTTGGACGAGAACGCAACAGTTAACGTAATAAATGATGTTTGTGATAATACATTCTAGTACAACATACATATGCCAGATATCAGCCCGGTGAACTAAGACTGGTTATTACATAGAAAAGAAATATTCAAGAGTACAGCGGAATTATTACATCAAGTGCAAAAGAGTACATCGGAAACCAAAATACATTATGACACAGGAATAAAAAGAAGCATTAAAGCAGCATCCTAATTCCTACGTCTTGGTAATACTTTGAGGACGGTCTTCAGAGGTCGTCAGTATCTGTCTCTTCTTCTTCTTGGTTCTCTTCATCTAGTGGGGTTTTAAAAAAATAAATTCAAAATGGGGTACGAATAATGGATTCTCAGTGACTTGGGTTTGGGTATTTAATGAGTTTATTATTTAATAAACATTATGTTTCTCCCACTCTTGAAAAATAGTGTTGTTTAAAAATTGGTGCAAGTTTTAAAGAAGAATATTATGAATTATGACATGAATGTATAGTCAATCTCCGTAGATTGCGGTTGAGTATGAATAATGCACGGCGTCGAGCGCCCAATTAAGTATTTAGCTTTGGGAGGTCGTCTACATGACTAATCCCTTAGCCTCCTTATAACGTCTTAGACCGTTATCAGTGTATGGCCTTTGACTATCGCCACGACCTTTGGTTTGATACCCGTAGCCTTGGGCGTTTGTCGGACCGTCACTATAACATTGGCATTTGAGCTTTATCGCCCTCACGCTTGGTGACGTGCTGCCTTATCTCTTATCTGGGCTCGATATGTCCTTAGCTTGGGTCTATGCCCGGATCATATCATAATCGCGACTATACCCAAATTCTACGACCCAGTCACCTTAGGATCACTCCGTCATTCGGGTTCAAGGGAATAGGATACGACGGTAGCTTTGTCTAGAACCGCAGCCACGCTGATCGATTCATGACTTAGACTAACCGCCCCTCATGCATATAATAGAAAAAGTGACTCTAGAGGTACTCGTATGGACTCTAGCAGTGGCTTCCGCCCGAAGGTCTTAGCACTTAGCTCCGTACATCACTTACTCCCGATTTCAATTGAATAACAATTATTGTCGTGATTAACAGTGGTTATGCATCTTGTATGATATCAATATGATTATTTGATAGTATATAGACTTGGATAATCTAGAGGAATTAGTTCAACTGGTTGAAGATTAAATTGCAATTGTCCGAGTCTTAGCATAATCTTATAATAAATTCATAAATTTGAATAGTTCGGTATGGATTGATTATACGTCCAAAAATTACAAACTTTATTGCGAAAAGTCTGTTATGATATGAAGATTGAAGGTCAGAAGTTGCATGAAAGTTTTACCTTTCGAAAATTACAGTTCTGCTCTTTCGTCTTTAAGTACTATCATTATTTTTACTAAATTTTATAAATTTGGATAATTCGGTACGGATTGATTATAAGTCCGAAAATTACGAACTTTATTGCGAAAAGTCCGTTATGATGTGAGGATTGAATGTCAGAAGTTTCATGAAAGTTTTACCTTTCGGAAATTACAGTTCTGCCCTTTCGTCTTTTAAGTACTATCATTATTTTTACTAAATTTTATAAATTTGGATAATTCGGTACGGATTGATTATAAGTCCGAAAATTACGAACTTTATTCCGAAAAGTCCGTTATGATGTGAGGATGGAAGTTCAGAAGTTGCATGAATGTTTTACCTTTCGGAAATTACAGTTCTGCCCTTTCGTCTTATAAGTACTATCATTATTTTTACTAAATTTTATAAATTTGGATAATTCGGTACGGATTGATTATAAACCCGAAAATTATGAACTTTATTGCGAAAAGTCCGTTATGATATGAGGATTGAAGGTCAGAATTTTCATGAAAGTTTTACCTTTTGGAAATTACAGTTATGCCCTTTCGTCTTTTAAGTACTATCATTATTTTTACTAAATTTTATAAATTTGGATAATTCGGTACGGATTGATTATACGTCCGAAAATTACGAAATTTATTACGAAAAGTCCGTTATGATGTGAGGATTGAAGGTCATAAGTTGCATGAAAGTTTTATCTTTCAGAAATTACAGTTTTGCCCTTTCGTCTTTTAAGTACTATCATTATTTTTATTTAGTTTTATCTTATAATTTTGATTAATTCGTTTGGATTCATTTAAACTCCGAAAATTATGAATCCAGTTGCGATTTGAACCTTACGACTTGTAATTTTAGATTACGTTCAGTTTGAATTTTTATTCTTTTATAATTTATGATTTAACCCCTTTGTTTTGTCTTAATCGACATTTTAGTATTCGGGTCATATCTTTTTCGTTTCTTGTCGGATTGAACTCAAATTTTCGGGGTAGGCTCTTTATGTTATTATGAGTACAGAGAGTTCAACTTTTCTGGAAATTTTATTATTCGAAACAGTAAGTTTCTGTAAATTACAGTTTTGGCCCCGTATTCTTGAAATTTATATTTTTGCTCCAATTTTCTATTTTAGTAAATTCCGATTTAGGTGAAATTTTATAGAGAACTTATTTTTGATATTTTAAGACATAATTTTAACACATAATACTAGAATTATGGATCTTAACAATTTTACCTCAAATTTATCTTATTTAAACTATTTTAGTTTATCCTTCGAACTTAGGTTTGAATTATCAAATCTTCCGGTGACTAATTATCCTCTTACCATAGTCCAATATATAATCACAATTTTTGAGATTTTAATCCCCAAATATCAGATTTGTCATACTCAACCAATATTTCCATCAATAATTAATTTGCACATATGATTAAAATATGACAAACAAAATTCAACAAATATCAAGACCATTACATGCATGGTAATGAAAGTCAATCGAGTATAGATAACCAAGGTTTTAATACTTGCATGCACCATATATTTAACTTGTATAAATTTTGAATAAGAGAAAAGAAAGAAACAATTTTACCCACCTCAATTTCTTGTCGGAAATAAATGGTTCTAGGTCTCGGAAGTGGAAGAAAATGATCTCCCTCCTTGAAATACATGGTTCGTCCGATTCAAGTATCTATGCATCCATGATGCATATTTTGTTTGCATATTTTTGAGATTATAGTTAGATTAGGAAGGTTTTTTTATACTTATAGAAGAAAAAAAAGAAAAGTAGGAAAGAAAATTACCTATTTCTTGTTGAATTTTTCCACTTCCTCCTTCTTTCTTCTTCTTGGATCAGCCTCTCTCTCTCTCTCTAGTGAAGACATTTTTTTTTTTTGTGTGTGTTGTGAAATGGGAGGAGTTTACAAGGAGAAAGTATTTATAGGTGAGGTGTTAAGGTGGAGGTGTCATCAAGGCTTGCATGTAAGGGTACAAGTGTCTTGGAACAAGCTTGAAATTATGACAACACAAGTCTCCTTTGTTTTAATTGTGTAAGCAGATTTTTTCTTTGTTTATACATGTATGGTGTATTTTAGTTGTATTTATTAAGTATTAGGTAGTAAGTTTAAGTTGGGTTGGGTCATGAGTGTTTTGGGCTATGTGTAGTATTTTAGGTGATAGGTGGTTTATTATTTAAGTGGTCATAAGCCCATAATGCATCTATGTTCAAATTTTAATAATAAGCCCTCTAATTAAGTTATACTATTAGATTAAATAGCCCATTTAGCTAATAAATTAAAATTTATTAAAAAATTAAGTTAATTAAACTTATATGATATTATTATTTTTATTTATTACATTGAAGTAATAAAAATAATTAGATTGTTGAGCTTATAGAATTTATTTAGCTAATGTGACTATGCATAAGGTAAGAACTAATTTTATTCGATAGTGAAATATTGTAAACTTTATTTTATTTATTAAAATTAATAATCTAATCTACATACAAAATAATGGGGTCTCACATCCTCCCCACCTTGGGAGAATTTGGTCCCCAAATTCCTATATGAATAGTTCTGAAAAAGTCTTCTTCATCTCATCCTCTGCTTCCCACGTGGCGTCTTCTTCTCGGTCGTGGTTCTGCCATACAACTTTAACCAACGGTATCTTCTTGTCTCTTAGTTCGCGCACTTGCTGATCCACGATCCTGGTCGGCTTCTCGACATAAGTTAAATCCTATTTGATCGGTGCTACGTCGTACGTAATGATATGCTCAGGATCCGGATGATATTTCTTCAATCTTGAGACATGAAATACGTCGTGCATTCCGGCAAGATCGGTTGGTAGCTCGAGAAAATATGCTAATTTTCCAATTAGATCTAGGATTGTGAAAGGTCCGACATATCTAGGGCGAAGCTTCCCTCCCTTATTTGGGTTGATCAATCCCTTATGTGGTGATAAACGAAGGAATACTTTGTCGCCCGTGTCGAATTCTAAATCTCTCCTCCTCTAGTCTGCATAACTCTTCTGTCGGCTCTGAGCAGTGCGAATTCGATCCCGAATGATTCGAACTTTATCCATGGCATCTTCTACTAGATCAACTCTCGCTATCGGGTTTCGGTTCTGATTACCCTTTGGTGTCCATCGGTCGTCAATCTCCCAATGTATTGGTGATCGGCACTTTCTTCCGTATAATGCTTCATATGGAGCCATCCCAATCGTTGCCTGGTAGCTGTTGTTATAGGCAAACTCAGCTAAGGGTAGGTGGTTACTCCAACTCTTTTGAAAATCCAGCACACATGCCCGTAACATGTCCTCAAGGACTTGTATCGTTCTCTCGGACTGTCCGTCCGTCTGAGGTTGTGCTGCAGTGCTGAAACTCAATTTCGTCCCAAGTTCTTGATGAAGGCTCTTCCAGAATATGGAGACAAATCTGGGGACACAGTCTGACACGATATCTACAGGTACTCCATGTAATCTAATGATTTCTCAAATATACGTCCTTGCTAGTTTCTGCAGACTGTCATTCTTCCTTACGGGTAAGAAGTGATCTGGCTTTGTAAGTCTATCCACGATTAGCCAGATAGTATTGTATTCTCCACTGGTTGTTGGTATATCCGTCACGAAGTCCATCGTGATTAGTTCCCATTTCCATTCGGGAATATCGAGCAGCTGTAGCAACCCTGATGGTCTTTGGTGTTCAGCCTTCACCCTTTGACAATTTAAACACCTTGCTACGAATTCTGCAACTTGGTTCTTCATATTCACCCACCAGTAGTGTTTCTTTAGATCATTATACATCTTATTAAGTTGGGTTGGGTCATGAGTGTTTTGGGCTAGTTGTAGTATTTTAGGTGATAGGTGGTTTATTATTTAAGTGGTCATAAGCCCATAATGCATCTAAGTTCAAATTTTAATAATAAGCCCTCTAATTAAGTTATACTATTAGATTAAATAGCCCATTTAGCTAATAAATTAAAATTTATTAAAAATTTAAGTTAATTAAACTTATATGATATTATTATTTTTATTTATTACATTGAAGTAATAAAAATAATTAGATTGTTGAGCTTATAGAATTTATTTAGCTAATGTGACTATGCATAAGGTAAGAACTAATTTAATTCGATAATGAAATATTGTAAACTTTATTTTATTTATTAAAAATTAATAATCTAATCTACATACAAAATAATGGGGTCTCACATCCTCCCCACCTTGGGAGAATTTGATCCCCAAATTCCTATCTGAATAGTTTTGAAAAAGTCTTCTTCATCTCATCCTCTGCTTCCCACGTGGCGTCTTCTTCTCGGTCGTGGTTCTGCCATACAACTTTAACCAACGGTATCTTCTTGTCTCTTAGTTCGCGCACTTGCTGATCCACGATCCTGGTCGGCTTCTCGACATAAGTTAAATCCTCTTTGATCGGTGGTACGTCGTACGTAATGATATGCTCAGGATCCGGATGATATTTCTTCAATCTTGAGACATGAAATACATCGTGCATTCCGGCAAGATCGGTTGGTAGCTCGAGACAATATGCTAATTTTCCAATTAGTTTTAGGATTGTGAAAGGTCCGACATATCTAGGGCTAAGCTTCCCTCCCTTCTTTGGGTTGTTCAATCCCTTACGTGGTGATAAACGAAGGAATACTTTGTCGCCCGTGTCGAATTCTAAATCTCTTACAAGACTCAACAACACATAACTCGACCCGACAGCCTAGGTTTCCTCAACCTAAGCTCCGATACCATAAATGTAACACCCCCAGATCAAACCGGGAATATTACACGCCGCAGACCCTCACCGTGAGGATCCACCAGGCTAGACATCAAAACAACACATTACATTACATACCGACGAATCAAAATAACGAACCAATAGACCGATTTGGTCTTTCGTCACTGACTTACAAATCAAAATACATAAACTCATCCAGACTCATACCCACGCAAGGGTAAAATACTTGCAACGACGAATAATAAGACAGCGGAAAATACAATACAATGGACTCCGACTAACTGAACCCAAAACTGGCCTTCGTGTGATTAATATCATTCGTCTTTCATCATCCCTCATACCGATCCTGTGTCTTGCTCCCGAAAACCTACATGTACCTGGACACAATACAGATATCCACCCCCCGATTACTCGGGGGTTAGAAAAACTCCACTGTTTCGCTAGTGCAAGTATAAAGTGCTAAAACGAGCCATACACAACACATTCCGAGAACACAACGAAAGACTTCCCGAGATATTTTGTTAAAAATAGTTCAAGTCATGAAAGTAGAAACGAATCAAGTAAGCACTTTGAAAACTTTTCCAAATCTCGGGAGTTTTGAAAACATTAGAAATTGAAAAGTTCTTAATTCCTTGAAAGCCATTTAGGGTCACAGCCCCAAAGTTCATTTTCCAAAATGCAAATCCGTTAACAAAACGCGGGGTCCACGACCCAACCATTACGGTCACAAAACACAGGGCCAACGACCCGATCATCCACTGCAATTCACTAACAAGGACACATTACACATAACACATTATTCTTATGCCATTCTAGCCAAGCACCAAGACTCGATATATAATGTCTCTCGACCCCGAGCACAAAGCATTGTGATACTCCGGACAATATCACAATTAACGAAAACATCAACATCATCCTCAAGATGAAAAATACACCTGGTAACCCACGACCGTACCCCTTGGTATCAGCCCCCAGACGCCCCATCGAACGCTCCGGGTGGGAAACCACTTCCGCGGCCGTACCCCTTAGTATCGACCCCCACACATCCCGTCGGACACTCCGGGTGGAAGTTCAACCACACACGCACCCAAGTCCACTTCCGTGGCCGTACCCCTTAGTATCGACCCCAAGACGTCTCGTCGAATGCTCCGGGTGGAAGGAACAACACACACACACGTTCCAAAATCACAGTTGCAAACCACAAGCCTCGAAGGTCAATCACGGTATATATAGTCGAGGTACCTTACTAGAATGGCCAATTCATCCAACACATGCTCACGACCCAGAACTAATACTATCAACAAGGAAGCACACTATTTCAACAGCACCGAACGGCACAACCAATATCACATAAATTCACATATTCATCGATAACCGCATGTCTCCACGTACAACTTAAACAAAGGATTAAACTTCAAAACTTACCGACGTAATCACACATAATGGCATCACACGAAAGTATTGCGATCTTATACTCAACATTAATACACGTATTCAATTAAGCATATTAATTCTCGGAATACACGAGTCGTCTTTAAGAAAACCATGATGGTAAATATACCGATTCTTTTGAAAAAGATGGTTATGAATATTTATTTAGCACATATCGACGATTAGCAACCATTATATCCACAAAACACGTCATGTATGGGCAAGATACTTGCCTCGATAATCGACACCGGACACTCCTACGAACACGGCTCAGTCGGGACACCTCGAACGCCTACAATTCTCCGGCGAAGACAATGAATACACCCACGATCGAAAAGCTTGAAGAAAGCGACGAACGGAAGGGTTACGACTCGGATTCTTTGCGAGAAATCTGACCCTAACATCATACCATCAGTAAATTAATGAACGAACGAGGAAGAATAATCGAAGAACGCCCGAATCCCCTTTGTGACATTTTATCGGACACCTTCAAGGCGTCGATAAGAAACTCAATAAAACGACAAATCCTCGGCGATTCAACCGAGTAACAGCAAGGAATTCGACATAATATTGTTTAAGAATCATAAATACATCACTATTCTGAGTTAAAACGGATTAAACGGACAAATCGAACAAAATCCCCAAAACTAGATATTAAGAAAACTTGCCTTGATTCGCTGGATTGAAGGATGTTACGTGATGATCAATTGATGTTATAAACTCCAAAACTTCGTGGATTCATAGTATAACAACATGTCTTCGACTTTCCAAAGACTCCATCCGCGTACAGGAAGGATAGGAAATGAAATGAGTGAAAAAAAACGACTGCTCGACCATATTTATAGGCCTGCCGGACACGGCGCATCAAACGGCCCAGACAGCGCCGTGTGTCTCGGCCGTGTCTCGGCAGGCTGCCAGTCCTGGCCGACCCGGCGAAGGACACGGCGCTCAGCAACGCCGTTTTCAGGGCCGTGTCGCACAGGTCTGGGCAGCCACCTCTAGACAGACCGAAAATTACGTCCGAACCACAACGACGATCCGAACGACCCCGAAACCCGAACCTGAATATGAATCGAAGTTACGGTTACGAAGTACTCGCAAAGACGAATCTAAGAGCTAATAGAACACACGATTCCGACCACCCGAAGGCTCGAAATTCAACAACGGGAGGTAATTACCCCAAACTTTGGGAAATTACGAAAATGGCCCAAAATGTCCGAAAATCACGATACGTGATCGAATAACCAAACTGAGGTTCACAACACGTCTAACAAAGTTAAACGGACTTACGGGAAACTCGAAATAGTAATTTTGAACGAGATTCACAAGAATCGGACTCAAGCACGGAAAAGTCGTTAAGAAACACGGAACTCAACAAAACAATACCGAAACGAACTCGGATGGCAAAAAGTGTAGATTTAATCATTCTCATAATGACGAAATGGTCACAAGCGATTTGTCGAAATGGACCTTCGCTGAAAAAAGAAAATTACCGAAATTCGAAATTGCGGATATTACATGTGCTGCAGTGCTGAAACTCAATTTCGTCCCAATTTCTTGATGAAGGCTCTTCCAGAATATGGAGACAAATCTGGGGACACGGTCTGACACAATGTCTACAGGTACTCCATCTAATCTAACAATTTCTCGGATATACGTCCTTGCTAGTTTCTGCAGACTGTCATTCTTCCTTACGGGTAAGAAGTGAGCTGACTTTGTAAGTCTATCCACGATTATCCAGATTGTGTTGTATCCTCCACTGGTTGTTGGTAGATCCGTCATGAAGTCCATCGTGATTAGTTCCCATTTCCATTCGGGAATCTCGAGCAGCTGTAGCAACCCTGATGGTCTTTGGTGTTCAGCATTCACCCTTTTAAACACCTTGCTACGAATTCTGCAACTTGGTTCTTCATATTCACCCACCAGTAGTGTTTCTTTAGATCCTTATACATCTTATTACCGTCGGGATGTATTGTATACCGAGAGCAGTGAGCTTCTGCTAAATTTTCTTATTGAGTTCGTCATTGTTGGGAACACATATTCGGTTTTTGAATTTTAGTGTTCCATTAGCTAACATGCTAAACTCGGATTTTTTACCTTGTGCGATCTTTTCCTTAAGTTTACACAACTTCTCGTCTTGTGTTTGTGCTTCTTGGATTTCCTCAAGCAAATCCGGCTTTATTGACAAATTAGCGCATAAGACGTGTGTCTTAGCCTGCCTTGGGTTCCATTGAATTATTTCTTTCAGGGCATTCCATTCTCTTATCATGAGTCTAGTCACACTCGCTTTCCTACTTAAGGCGTCTGCTACGACATTGGTCTTGCCCGGATGATGCTGAATGGTGAGGTTATAATCCTCGAGAAGTTTTATCCACCGTCTCTGTCTTAGATTCAACTCCTTCTGAGAGAACAAATATTTGAGACTCTTGTGGTTAGTAAAGATGGTGAATGTAGCTCCATACAGGTAGTGTCTCCATTTCTTCAAAGCAAATACTATTGCTGCTAGTTCAAGGTCATGGGTTGGATAATTCATCTCGTGGATTTTCAACTTTCGTGATGCATAAGCCACAACCTTGCCATTTTGCATCAGCACGGCTCCTAATCCTTCCTTTGATGCATCGCTGTATACTACAAACCCTTCACTCCCTTCGGGAATTGTTAGTACAGGTGCGGTAGTGAGTTTTCTCTTGAGTTCGTGGAATTTCGAATCACACTTATTGTTCCACTCAAATTTGACGTGTTTCTGTGTCAGTCTCGTGAGTGGTCCTGCAATTTTAGATAAGTCTTTAATGAATTTGCACTAGTAACCTGCAAGCCCAAGAAAGCTCCGAATCTCAGTGACTGTTTCTGGCCTCTTCCAGTCCAGAATAGTCTCCACCTTTGATGGATCTACTGCGACTCCATCTCTAGATATTATGTGTCCTAAAAATGCTACCTTCTTAACCAGAATTCACACTTGCTGAATTCGGCGTACAATTTATGCTTCCTTAGTCTCTAGTACCAATCTCAGGTGAGTTTCGTGATCTTGATCCAACTTGGAATAAATGAGTATGTAGTCAATAAATATCACTATGAATTGATCCAGATATGGTTGGAATACGCGGTGCATTAAATCCATAAATGAAGCCGGTGCGTTGGTCAATCCAAAAGGCTTTACCACGAATTCGTAATGACCATACCTAGATTGAAAGGCAGTCTTCGGTATGTCATTCTCTTTGATCCTCAATTGGTAATATCCCTATTGAAGATCAAACTTTGAGTAAACCGTTGCTCCTTGTAGTTGGTCGAATTATTCGTCGATCCTGGGAAGTGGATACTTGTTCTTAACGGTAATATTGTTAAGTTCTCGATAATCGATGCACAATCTTAGTGTGCCATCTTTCTTTTTTACGAATAGCACTGGTGCTCCCCAAGGAGATATACTTGGTCGGATAAATCCAACCTCTAGCAATTTCTGCAACTGAACCTTCAGTTCTTGCAGTTCTAGTGGGGCCATTCGATATGGCATTCTAGCCACAGGTGCCTTTCCCGGCAAGATGTCAATGCTGAATTCAGCTTCCCTATCTGGAGGTAGAGAAGTGAGTTTCGTGGGGAAAAAATCACGGTACTCTGATACTACCAGTGTAGCTTCAATCTCCATTTTGCTCTTGGGTTTGTTAATGACAAAAGCCAAATATCCCGTTGCTCCCTTCGAGATGGCCTTTCTCGCCTTCGTGGCTGATATGATTGGGGCCGAGTTAATTCTAGCATCCCCGTGTAGTTTAACTACTAGGTGATCGGGTTTGCAGAATCGAACTATTTTAGAATGGCAGTCGAGTTGTGCATAGTGTTTAGATAGCCAATCCATCCCAAGTATGAGGTCTTACTCAAGTATAGGGAGAATAATTAGGTCGGCAGGAAAACAGTGACCTTTAATGATCACTTCACAATCTCTAAATACTAAATTTGTTTCTCGGCTCGTACCCATATATGTGGATACTTCTAAGCTTACGGGTAGTGATTATTGAAGTGAGTGTTAATTAAGATGCTTGCATTTGGTTGTTGAGTATCAGGAAATGTTATCATTATTCAACATTATTATTACACTCGCAATGCTGTTTCATGAAAAAATACAGCATTGGATAAGGAAAAGTAGGTTTTCCTTACCAATTATCGATAGTAGGTAACATCTCAAAGAGACAGCTCATAGGATGGAGATACACAGATAATTATTGAGGAAATATGTCTTAATAATTCAAATCAAACTGTAAGTTTTTGCAAGGTTTGGATTTCGCCCCATTCGGATCGGTCGAATATTTTGAATAATGCCTTGCCGTAATAGCTTTACGTCTTCCGAACGAATAACATAGCTAAGTTGACTATGAGGTACGTAGAAACACAGAACTTTAATAAGTTGAAATTAGCCATCACTATTCCAAATGAATAGTATAGCGACTTAATTAATTTAGACAATGCCAATTGGCGATGCTTACTCTGAATGAATAGCAAATGGATTGAAATATTTCATAATGAAACTCTAATAAGCATGAATTATCATCAAGGTTGTGAACTTAATGACTCAACAAATATACTTATACGACATCAGCGACCAAGAAATAATAATAACCCATTTTGAAAAGTAATGAGGTTTAGTGGAGTTCAGAGGATCTGATAAGTGAAATAAGCTATGTCCGTTTGAAGAGTTCAATAGGAGAAGTGATTTAATCGGGGAATTGCCGTGAATACTTAATCAAGTATCTTGGCCAATGACTTAGGAAATTTGAATTTGACTATGCATATTCCAAGTCAATAGCGACAAGTCGAAAGAGATCTTAATGAGAGTTGACTCGAAAAATCTACCTTACGTCTCAGTCCTATGGTTCACTTCGTCCTAGGTGGAATTCCCATATACGTCCGAAGAATCTTATCCTGGAAAAGCTCGTTGTAAGTGTCCTTCTTACAAAGCGAACTCTGATACCACTCCTGTCACGCCCCCACACCGGGGTTGGACGAGAACGCGACAGTTAACGTAATAAATAACATTTGTGATAATACATTCTAGTAAAGCATATATATGCCAGATCTCAGCCCGGTGAACTAAGACTGGTTATTACATAGAAAAGAAATATTCAAGAGTACAGCGAAATTATTACATCAAGTGCAAAAGAGTACATCGGAAACCAAAATACATTATGACACAGGAATAAAAAGAAGCATTAAAGCAGCATCCTAATTCCTACGTCTTGGTAATACTTTGAGGACGGTCTTCAGAGGTCGTCAGCATCTGTCTCTTCTTCTTCTTGGTTCTCTTCATCTAGTGGGGTTTTAAAAAAATAAATTCAAAATGGGGTGAGAATACTGGATTCTCAGTGAGTTGGGTTTGGGTATTTAATGAGTTTATTATTTAATAAACATTATGTTTCTCCCACTCTTGAAAAATAGTGTTGTTTAAAAATTGGTGCAAGTTTTAAAGAAGAATATTATGAATTATGACATGAATGTATAGACAATCTCCATAGATTGCGGTTGAGTATGAATAATGCATGGCGTCGAGCGCCCAATTGAGTATTTAGCTTTGGGAGGTCGTCTACATGACTAATCCCTTAGCCTCCTTATAACGTCTTACACCATTATCAGTGTATGGCCTTTGACTATCGCCACGACCTTTGGTTTGATACCCGTAGCCTTGGGCGTTTGTCGGACCGTCACTATAACATTGGCCTTTGAGCTTTATCGCTCTCACGCTTGGTGACGTGCTGCCTTATCTCTTATCGGGGCTCGATATGTCCTTAGCTTGGGTGTATGCCCGGATCATATCATAATCGCGACTATACATAAATTCTACGACCCAGTCACCTTAGGATCACTCCGTCCTTCGGCTTCAAGGGAATAGGATACGACAGTAGCTTTGCCTAGAACCGCAGCATATAATAGACTCTAGAGGTACTCTAGAGGTACTCGTACGGACTCTAGCGGTGGCTTCCGCCCGAAGGTCTTAGCACTTAGCTCCGTACAGCACTTACTCCCGATTTCAATTGAATGACAATTATTGTCGTGATTAACGGCGGTTATGCATCTTGTATGATATCAATATGATTATTTGATAGTATATGGACTTGGATAAGCTAGAGGAATTAGTTCAACCAGTTGATGATTAAATTGCTATTGTGGGAGTCTTAGCATAATCTTATAATAAATTCATAAACTTGAATAGTTCGGTATGGATTGATTATACGTCCGAAAATTACGAACTTTATTGCGAAAAGTCCATTATGATATGAGGATTGAAGGTCAGAAGTTGCATGAAAGTTTTACCTTTCGAAAATTACAGTTCCGCCCTTTCGTCTTTTAAGTACTATCATTATTTTTACTAAATTTTATATATTTGGATAATTCGGTACGGATTGATTATAAGTCCGAAAATTACGAACTTTATTGCGAAAAGTCCGTTATGATGTGAGGATTGAAGGTCAGAAGTTTCATGAAAGTTTTACCTTTCGAAAATTATAGTTCTGCCCTTTCGTCTTTTAAGTACTATCATTATTTTTACTAAATTTTATAAATTTGGATAATTCGGTACGGATTGATTATAAGTCCGAAAATTACGAACTTTATTGCGAAAAGTCCGTTATGATGTGAGGATTGAAGGTCAGAAGTTGCATGAAAGTTTTACCTTTCGCAAATTATAGTTCTGCCCTTTCGTCTTATAAGGACTATAATTATTTTTACTAAATTTTATAAATTTGGATAATTCGGTACGGATTGATTATAAGTCCGAAAATTATGAAATTTATTGCGAAAAGTCCGTTATGATATGAGGATTGAAGGTCAGAAGTTTCATGAAAGTTTTACCTTTTGGAAATTACAGTTCTGCCCTTTCGTCTTTTAAGTACTATCATTATTTTTACTAAATTTTATAAATTTGGATAATTCGGTACGGATTGATTATAAGTCCAAAAATTACGAACTTTATTGCAAAAAGTCCGTTATGATGTGAGGATTTAAGATCATAAGTTGCATGAAAGTTTTACCTTTCAGAAATTATAGTTCTGCCCTTTCGTCTTTTAAGTACTATCATTATTTTTATTTAGTTTTATCTTATAATTTTGATTAATTCGTTTGGATTCATTTAAACTCCGAGAATTATAAATCCAGTTGCGATTTGAACCTTACGACTTGTAATTTTAGATTACGTTTATTTTTAATTTTTATTCTTTTATAATTTATGATTTCACCCCTTTGTTTTGTCTTAATCGACATTTTAGTATTCGGATCATATCTTTTTCGTTTCTTGTCGGATTGAACTCAAATTTTAAGGGTAGGCTCTTTATGTTATTATGAGTATAGAGAGTTCAACTTTTCTGGAAATTTTATTATTCGAAACAGTAAGTTTCTGTAAATTACAGTTTTGGCCCCGAATTCTTGAAACTTATATTTTTGCCCCAATTTTCTATTTTAGTAAATTCCGATTTAGGTGAAATTTTATAGAGAACTTATTTTTGATATTTTAAGACTTAATTTTAACACATAATACCATAATTATGGATCTTAACACTTTTACCTCAAATTTATCTTATTTAAACTAATTTAGTTTATCCTTCGAACTTAGGTTCGAATTATCAAATCTTCCGGTGACTAATTATCCTCTTACCATAGGCCAATATATAATAATATATTTTTGAGATTTTAATCCCCAAAGATCAAATTTGTCATACTCAACCAATATTTCCATCAATAATTAATTTGCACATATGATTAAAATATGACAAACAAAATTCAACAAATATCAAGACCATTACATGCATGGTAATGAATGTCAATCAAGTATAGATAACCAAGGTTTTAATACTTTCATGCACCATATATTTAACTTGTATAAATTTTGAATAAGAGAAAAGAAAGAAACAATTTTACCCACCTCGATTTCTTGTCGGAAATAAATGGTTCTAGGTCTCGGAAGTGGAAGAAAACGATCTCCCTCCTTGAACTACATGGTTCGTCTGATTCAAGTATCCATGCATCCATGATGCATATTTTGTTTGCATGTTTTTGAGATTAGAGTTAGATTAGGAAGGTTTTTTTATACTTATAGAAGGAAAAAAAGAAAAGTAGGAAAGAAAATTACCTATTTCTTGTTGAATTTTTCCACTTCCTCCTTCTTTCTTCTTCTTGGATCAGCCTCTCTCTCTCTCTCTAGTGCAAAGATTTTTTTTTTGTGTGTTGTGAAATGGGAGGAGTTTATAAGAAGAAAGTATTTATAGGTGAGGTGTTAAGGTGGAGGTGTCATCAAGGCTTGCATGTACGGGTACAAGTGTCTTGGAACAAGCTTGAAATTATGACAACACAAGTCTCCTTTGTTTTAATTGTGTAGGGAGATTTTTTTCTTTGTTTATACATGTATGGTGTATTTTAGTTGTATTTATTAAGTATTAGGTAGTAAGTTTAAGTTGGGTTGGGTCATGAGTGTTTTGGGCTAGGTGTAATATTTTAGGTGATAGGTGGTTTATTATTTAAGTGGTCATAAGCCCATAATGCATCTAAGTTCAAATTTTAATAATAAGCCCTCTAATTAAGTTATACTATTCGATTAAATAGCCCATTTAGCTAATAAATTAAAATTTATTAAAAATTTAAGTTAATTAAACTTATATGATATTATTATTTTTATTTATTAAATTGAAGTAATAAAAATAATTAGATTGTCCAACTTATAGAATTTATTTAGCTAATGTGACTATGCATAAGGTAAGAACTAATTTTATTCGATAATGAAATATTGTAAACTTTATTTTATTTATTAAAATTTAATAATCTAATCTACATACAAAATAATGGGGTCTCACATCTGCATTTAAGTATAAGAGATTAATTAGTGACTGATTATATTATGATCTGAGTATAGAATTAAGGTCTTTTCTATTCTTGTTACCCAACTCCCACTATTTTTATCGGAATAACACACTCCCATGTGAAATCCGGAAGTATCATTAGCTCTACTTCACAGTGGCGATCGAGTTCTTTATAAATCTTAATACAGGGCAACCGAACAGGTTTCTAGTTTATTAATTTTCATAAAGTGGTGTCAAACACCAACCCATCTAATGGATGATTCGATCTTCTTTTTCCCTTTGTTCACACCCCTCAACCTATACGGTTTATATGGTTCGTGAAGAAGTTAAGTTTATACCATCGACGCAAATCAGTTTCACAATTGAATCTTATCCGGCAACCTATCAGGTTTCTAGGGATAAAATTTGCTCCAACCGAAGGCATCCAATGCGCTCCCGATAATTTATCCATCCTCCCCGAATGACTACCCAGATAACTCGGAAGCATAGCACATCCGGTTTGGGTTTCAATTTCCCGATAGCTTGATGGAGGGAAGGAAAACCTTGAAACCTTATAAAACTTAATAATTTGTTGTGGTAGAATTATCACGATTAATGTTACACTTTGCACATTAATTCATTTAAGCGCGTTTGTGGCATTCATACAATATGAAACAACCATTCACAACCTAGTTGCTACCAACATGTGGTTCATGAACCGTTCCTAGAAAACAAAAACTCCGTAATCTAATTACAAGTCTTCGTCTTGAATCTTCTTCTTCTCCAAATGTATCTTCCTCCGGTCTTCGTCATTACATATAAATTTTACATTGAAAACTTCATCCTAGATACAAATATTTCTATTAAAATAAATAGGCTCAAAATGGCCTTTACAACCCAATCGAATAAAATCGAACGATTCAAAACTAGGTACATGAACCACATCACCATTAAAAAATAATGCATCCAACACATTAAATAAATGGAATTCATAATGAATCTGAATATTGATCCAATCATTATGAATCAATCCATCCAAAACGAATTAATCCAATTAATTCAAACAACCGTCAATTTTAACTTGTTCCGGACGAGAAAATATTTCATTAAATTAATTCCCCTAAGAATAAAATTACCATAATTAAATCTTAGTCAAATTAAATCCAATTTAATTTGTGGGAAATTAATTATCGAACGAAATATAAAAAACGGAGTTGGAAAAACATGGCTGGAGCACTGCCCAGCAAGCTGCCCAGCAGGCTGCCGAGCAGGGCCGAAAGTGACCGGCAGGGACCGAGACCATTGCCAGGCAGCGGCCGGCACAGACTGCCGAGCCTGGCAGATCACGGGTCCAAATCGCGATCTGCTGCCTCGGACCGCAGATTTACAAAACTTATTATCGTTAAACTTAATAATATTATTGGATTATCCAGTACAACTTGAATATTCAAAACCCAAGGTAAAATTTATTATTCAAGTTACCCAGCTCCCACTATTTTTATCGGAATAACACACTCACATGTGAAATCCGGAAGTATCATTCGCTCTACTTCATAGTGGCGATCGAGTTCTTTATAAATCTTAATAGAGGGCAACCGAACAGGTTTCTAGTCAATTAATTTTCATAAAGTGGTGTCAAACACCAACCCATCTAATGGATGATTCGATCTTATTTTTCCCCTTGTTCACTCCCCTCAACCTATACATTTTCTATGGTTCGTGAACAAGTTAAGTTTATACCATCGATGCAAATCAGTTTCACAATTGAATCTTATCCGGCAACCTATCAGGTTTCTAGGGATAAAATTTGCTCCAACCGAAGGCATCCAATGCGCTCCCGATAATTTATCCATCCTCCCCGAATTACTACCCCGATAACTTGGAAGCATAGCACATCCCGTTTGGATTTCAATTTCTCGAAAGCTCGATGGAGGGAAGGAAAACCTTGAAACCTTATAAAACTTATTAATTTGTTGTGGGAGAATTCGCGATTAATGTTACACTTGCACATTAATTCATTTAAGCGCGTTTGTGGCAATCATACAATATGAAACAACCATTCACAACCTAGTTGCTACCAACATGTGGTTTATGGACCGTTCCTAGAAAACAAAAACTCCGTAATCTAATTATAATTCCTCGTCTTGAATCTTCATCTTCTCAAAACAGACCTTCCTCCGGTCTTCGTCATTACATATAAATTTTACATTGAAAATTGCATCCTATATATAAATATTTTAGTAAAATAAATAGGCTCAAAACAGCCATTACAACCCAATCGAATAAAATCGAACGATTCAAAACTAGGTCCATGAACCACATCACAATAAAAAATAATGCATCCGACACATTAAATAAAGGGAATTCATAATGAATCTGAATATTGATCCAATCATTATAAATCAATCCATCCAAACCGAATTAATCCAATTAATTCAAACAACCGTCAATTTTAACTTGTTCCGGACGAGAAAATATTTCATTAAATTAATTCCCCCAAGAATAAAATTACCATAAATAAATCTTAGTCAAGTTAAATCCAATTTAATTTGTGGAAAATTAATTATCGAACGAAATATAAAAAACGGAGTCGGAAAAACACGGCCGGAGCTGTAACACCCCCAAGATATTCGAGGTGTATTACAGCGCCGTGGACCCCTACATGGGACCCACCAGGCTAACACAAGAAAACACCACTCGACTAACCGCCTAGGTTAGCAAGGAAACAATTGTTAACAACAAGAACATAAAACAACACGTCCGGTACAACCGGCATAATAAACATCAACCGAAAAAATACAGTAACTCCAACGAAGACCAATCACAATCCGAAAGGAAAAGCCTAAGTACTCGCGAGTACAATCTATAAGTTTACAATTTGGAAAACATCCACATCAAAAGAGACAGTAGGAAATAACAAGACTTAATTGCACATGTCAACAACCTTGGCCGACATCCTCGTACCATCCTAGCGCCCGCTCGTCTGGCTGAACATAACCTGAAATCCATAACAAGAATTTCCCCGACAACGGGTCCCCACATTCAAGGCAAACCAATCGCTTACACATTTCATAGTACATACACCAATATCAATTTCTAAAGCCAAAACCAGACATATCATTTCCGGAAACAAACAGTCAAACAATTTGCCTTGGGAACAGAGTAATATCATAGATCCCGCCCGAGGCCTCTAAGGACCCTCCCGAGCTGGCCATATCATAAAACAAAACACGCACGTGCATCGCCTTGGGAACACAGTAATATCATAGATCCCGCCCGAAGCCTCTAAGGACCCTCCCTAGCTGGCTAGCTAAACAAACTCATGAATCCAGGACTCAACCCTTTGGATTCCCTCCTTGATCCCGTCGGACCAACACGAGGTGAGCAAATCACACACAAAATACATTACCATTCCACGTTAAGCATAAAGGTTTCCAAAAATACTTGCCTTGAATTATTGACGACGCAACGAACGGAAAGGAAAGTCACCGACGAACGCTAGGAACCAACGAAACCGAACCTAACGATTCGAAGAATACAATCCCAACCATTTCTAAATGAATACGGAATTGGAATACACCCGAAAACCCGCTTACGATTCATGTATATTCGTATATAAACAACAACGAGGGCGGACCACAACCAAACCCTCTCGATTCCGTAAAAACCACGAAATATACCATGAATCCGTAGGGAAACTAAGAATACCAACAAGATTAATCATATTCATCATGAATTAATCAACAAAACGGAACGAATCGGACAAAAATGCGAAAACCCCCAAATCTACCCAAAGGTAGGGTTCTAAAGATCTAACCTTGATTCGCTGGATCGAAGGATGTTATAGGATTATTGATCGGTGATATAAACTCAGAAACTTCATGGATTTGTTGTTTAACAACATGGCTTCATCTCCTCCAAAGCTCCAGCCGCGGACCGAAGAGAAAGGAAATGAAAAATGAATGAAAAAGTGGCTGGTTTGTCATATATATACTGGGCTAGAACTAGCGTGCGCTAGCCTTCCCGGACTAGCGTGCGCTATCGGCCAGTATCGGCCCAGCACTCTCGGCCATGGCCCGCATGACCCGGCACCACCGACCAATTCTGCCGACCATGACTTGTCCGCCCGACTCCCGCCAGCGTGCGCTACGACCGGAAGCCTGCGCGCGCTAGCCGACCTGTCCAGTAGCCTCTGGACTAACAAACTCATCCCGGTAACGTACGCTAGTCGGCCGACAGGCGTCGCTACCCGCCGAAGCGTGCGCCACGGCCGACGATGCGTGCTCTACTGCCGATCCTACCCGAGTCCGTAACCTCGTAATCCTCTGCCTGGCCCGAGAAGCAGACGCTGCGGCCGACTCGGCAAAGGCGCTTACATCGCGAGCTAGCGCGCAGCGGCCCTCGATTATGGCGTGCGCTCGCCGGTTCTCGTCATGCTCGCTCGGCTGCCAAGACTTCCGACAGTGCCGCACCGGTCCGGCCAGCTGCTCAGCCGCCACGACCCGACGCCTCGATTTCCGAAAACGCACAGAACGAACACGACGAAAAGTTCGCGGACGACATCAACGACTCGAAATGAAAACGTAATGCAATAATTAATCATACGCGGCCAAGAAACGGGTCGAGACAGCAATTACAGATACGGATACCCGTAACTTTCAAGAAATTACAAAATGGCTCAAAACGCCCGGAAATCACGATACGTGATCGAATAACCAAACCGAAGTTCACAACACGTCTAACAAAGTTAAACGGACTTACAGGAAACTCGAAACAGCAGTTTCGAATGAGATTCGCAAGAATCGAACTCAAGTGCGGAAAAGTCGCTAAAAAGCACGGAACTCAACAAAACAACAACGAAACGAACTCGGATGACAAAAAGTGTAGAATTAATCATTCTCGGATTGACGAAATGGTCATGAGAGAGTCGTCAAAACGGACTTCCGCCGAAAAAAAGAAATTACCGGAAATCGAAATTACGGGTATTACATTCTACCCTCCTTAAAAGAAGTTTCGTCCCGAAACTTAAAACAAGTAGGGAAAAGCAATATCCCGCCAGGAAAACTCAACGAGATACGCAAGAAACGCTTAACTAACGCCCAACGGCGAAACGTTACAAACGACGCAACGGAATATACGGTGTGAAAACACGCTCCACGACGACCAACACAATGTCGCCGTTAGGGATATAATAAAACCAACAAATGACAAGCGTTATCAAATGGATAATACAATCAAGTCAATTATCCGAACAATCACAAAACACAACGAAGGAAAATCAATATGATTGACCAACCCAACGGTTCATCTATCAAAATGCGAGCCAAACGCTGAACATATACAGAATTCCACCGCCTAAAGGTTGGAAGATCGAAAACGAGAGTAATTTCCCGAACTTAAGGGAATTACGAAGGAGCCTGAACGCTCAACAATTAAGAAACGAGAACAAAAACCGAACAAACAAACGATCGAGACAACAAAAATCGAACAATCATGTCCGAAACACGAAGGATAATAAAATTCAAACAACAACTCCCACAATGATCTAGTGAGAACTACCAGACATGCATTCCCATAAGATCCACAGGAAAGGGAATAGCGATTGAAAAGTCACAATGACAAACGAGTTATTACGAAACAATACCACCCTCGTTCGATCAACAAAAACAAGGGATAGGGAAAGTTCAGAAATGTTAACGAGCATAAACGAGTCGATAGAGCCGAAAATACAGAAGTTCAAAATCCGATCCACTTCGAATAGAAGAACTATTAGAACCAAAAGATGTTACTTCCGAACAAGGTTCACAAGAATCGAACTGAATTCGGAAAAGTCACAGCGATAACCAGATCGACTCAAAATCAGATTACAGCTCGTTCGAACGATGAAACCAAGGTACAGAACAAGTTCAGAAAGTATCAATGAACACGGGCGAATCGATAGACTGGAGAAAGAGAAGATATAGAAGTCACAATAGTACGGGTATTACCTTTGACCTCGCCCCCGAAACTCACAACAACGGAACCAAGGTAACAATACCACAAGCAATCGACACAATGCGGAACAATCACCGATGCACACAATCATACCAACCCGAGCTCTAACAGCTCGCATATATGCGATAACGCATAAATCGCTACGAGGCGACAACATCCAATACCAACATCACACCCCTCACAGAGGCTACCACGACAACTGTGTGGCGAACGACTCAACGCTCACACCACCGATTCAACCACAACTCGGGGGTTAACACCCTAATGAGAGTACGAACATTACAAATATATTCCCGGACCGCAAATAGGAATGATAGGTTTTGAAAACGAAAACCACCTTTTGAAAATAATTTGCAAGCACCAGTTGATCTTGAGTATCATATATCAAAAAGTAGTACAAACATCGTCATCGAGACTTTTAAAAAAAAAATCATCTTGCGTTTGATAAAAAAAAAATGAAGACACCTTTCTTTAAATTAAAACTTTTCAGCAATATTCGACCTTCGGGTCTAAGCGAATGCGTTTCTAAATCATTAGAAATATCTCAAAATATTTTGATCCTCAAAGTAGAATAATTTTGAAACATAGCGTGGCGCTAGTAGGCATCTTGAGAACACTGTGAGAAAATAATTCATTTTAAAAGTACGTCTCGAGGTTTATTTTCTAAGATACCCAAGGTTTTTCAGAAGTACAATAGGCCAAAATGCCCAAAATTCGCACGTATTAACATTCACTTAAACACATCATATCACACGCATCAAATCGTTCAAAATCACGACAGTGATATACAATCCTTAGGATATGTTTAACAACATCGTTAAAACAACAATTGGTTTATCAAAACTGGATGGAAAACGATATCAAGAACAAAACTCCAAAAAGTCAACTCTAGGGATTGAAGAAAATACCTAGATTCGGCGAAGAACAATGGATTAGATGATGTTAAAAATCATCTAGGATACTCCAAAACACCTTTGGATGGAAGAAAAATCAGCCCAGATGCGAACCCTAGTCGCTACGTCTCAAACTCATGGAGGAAGAAGAAGAAATGAAGAAAAATGCAACTTCTAGACTTGTGTCCAGTATTTATACTGGACACAATTAGCGTGCGCTAATCATTAAGGTTAGCGTGCACTATCACGGCACCAAACAAAACTCCTGACCAAAAATACACTGTTAGCGTGCGCTAACCCCAAGTGTTAGCGTGCGCAAACGAGAACTTGCACCACCCGAGAGCTCCCGGATCGCCTCGAACTACTGTAGCGTGCGCTATCCTCCCCTTAGCGTGCTACCAACGCACTCTCGCGCGCGCTAGCCGCAAAGCGTAGCGTGCGCTAACGACCCACAGAGACAACAACAGAACATATCAGAAAGATTACATGCCGTAAACCTTTCTCAAACGGGTTTACCAGGCTAAGCACAATTTCCCATGTCATTTCGAAAATGCTAAAAAGACCAATGACGGTAATATTTTCCAAAGCTCACAAAATCATTTGTCAAACCATCATAAAATGTTCAAGGCCAAAATGCCAAAACTTGATTCAGGGAATCGGTTTTACGAAATAAAACTCAGTTTGCAAAATGCCGAAAGCCGTTTTGAAAGAACTCACGCAGCGGATAACATGCGGTTCGAAAATACATCAGCAGTGACGACACTCCTCGTATAAACCAAATACGTGAGTCTAATAAACACATATCGTGAAATCAAAATCCACAGAAGGATTCCATCATTTAACGACTAATCATACAAATAACTCGTGTCACACGAGGCACAACACAAGGAAGGGAGTTTTACATCCATAGGTCGCACGTAAGTGACGACCGCCCCTCGATACTAATCACGACCAATGATCTCAAACGACGCGTCGCGATGCGACTAAGTCAGACAAAATCCGACGAGACAAAACTCAACAAACACAACTTGACTCGACAGCCTAGGTTTCCCCAGGCTAATCTGATTTTAAAATCGTATACTCTAGTTATTCAAAAATAAAACCGATAAGTTAAAAATCGTTTTCAAGACCCTTTCAAACAGGACAAGGGCTTAACAGCGGTAGCGTTTTATAAAATGTCCTAAACACTTTTATACACGACCTTTAAATACCGACACAAGGTTTTATTTGAAAATACAAGGCTGACTCGCCCAAATTCATGTCACTTTTCAAAAACCCATAATACGATCAAGTCTAAGAAATTTTCAAGCACGCACGCCACATGTATTATTATTAATAGAAACACATTGGTTGTAAATATTAATAATTAGCCAAGTACCATCAATTCCCGAACACATGCATATATGGCATTCAAAAATCACCAGTTCAACAAGCGCAACTCGGAAATACTAATTCCAAGCATATGTCAAACTATCTCTTCAAGTTTAATAGTATAACTAATGAACACCGATTCGAACACACGTCGAAACCATCTATGTGAGTTTCTAAACAAACTATGCCATCGATACCTTTCCCGGAACATATCAATGTTCAAAACATTCACATCACACTGCACCCCTCGGTGTCCAAACCATCAGTACGTTCGGCTCAACATACATTTAGTATATCGCAATTACCAAACACAGATTCCATCATACAACAAAAGACTAGAGGGTCAAGTCCTCTCACAGTATACCACAGAGCAAATCTCGGATCTTTCGATCACCAACGATCCCACCAACTCTAGGAAGTTTAGCGATGGAAGGCTCGCAAGACAAAAAACGGTCAAGCCCAGAACGGCGCACATACTCCAGAGAGATAAAGGACTGCGCAATACTAGAATCAAAAGTACACGAACTGGATGGATCGAAAAACAACTCGACGATAAGTACGAGAGAGGCAATCACAGTTCAAGAAGTGGAAATTCAATACAAGAAAACAAGAGGATCAAGTAAGGAAAACTTACGAGCACTGTATGTACTGAGATGCCGGCAGTGGTGTGACAATGTGCAAAACAAAACATAACTAGACCCAAATAACCGACAAGCCTAGGTATCCATAAACCTAGAGCTCCGATACCATTTTCTGTAACACCCCCAAGATATTCGAGGTGTATTACAGCGCCGTGGACCCCTACATGGGACCCATCAGGCTAACACAAGAAAACACCACTCGACTAACCGCCTCGGTTAGCAAGGAAACAATTGTTAACAACAAGAACATAAAACAACACGTCCGGTACAACCGGCATAATAAACATCAACCGACAAATACAGTAACTCCAACGAAGACCAATCACAATCCGAAAGGAAAAGCCTAAGTACTCGCGAGTACAATCTATAAGTTTACAATTTGGAAAACATCCACATCAAAAGAGACAGTAGGAAATAACAAGACTCAATTGCACATGTCAACAACCTTGGCCGACAACCTCGTACCATCCCAGCGCCCGCTCGTCTGGCTGAACATAACATGAAATCCATAACATAAATTTCCCCGACAACGGGTCCCCAAAGGGGTTAGCAATTACGCTAGTACAAGTATTCAAGGCAAACCAATCGCTTACACATTTCATAGTACATGCACCAATATCAATTTCAAAAGCCAAAACCAGACATGTCTTTTCCGGAAACAAACAGTCAAACAATTTGCCTTGGGAACAGAGTAATATCATAGATCCCGCCCGAGGCCTCTAAGGACCCTCCCGAGCTGGCCATATCATAAAACAAAACATGCACGTGCCTCGCCTTGGGAACAGAGTAATATCATAGATCCCGCCCGAGGCCTCTAAGGACCCTCCCGAGCTGGCTAGCTAAACAAACTCATGAATCCAGGACTCAACCCTTTGGATTCCCTCCTTGATCCCGTCGGACCAACACGAGGTGAGCAAATCACATACAAAATACATTACCATTCCACGTTAAGCATAAAGGTTTCCAAAAATACTTGCCTTGAATTATTGACGACGCAACGAACGGAAAGGAAAGTCACCGACGAATGCTAGGAACCAACGAAACCGAACCTAACGATTTGAAGAATACAATCACAACCATTTCTAAATGAATACGGAATTGGAATACACCCGAAAACCCGCCTACGATTCATGTATATTCGTATATAAACAACAACGAGGGCGGCCCACAACCAAACCCTCTCGATTCCGTAAAAACCACGAAATATACCATGAATCCGTAGGGAAACTAAGAATACCAACAAGATTAATCATATTCATCATGAATTAATCAACAAAACGGAACGAATCGGACAAAAACGCGAAAACCCCCAAATCTACCCAAAAGTAGGGTTCTAAAGATCTAACCTTGATTCGCTGGATCGAAGGATGTTATAGGATGATTGATCGGTGATATAAACTCATAAACTTCATGGATTTGTTGTTTAACAACATGGCTTCATCTCCTCCAAAGCTCCAGCCGCGGACCGAAGAGAAAGGAAATGAAAAATGAATGAAAAAGTGGCTGGTCTGTCATATATATACTGGGCCGGAACTAGCGTGCGCTAGCCTTCCCGGACTAGCGTGCGCTATCGGCCAGTATCGGCCCAGCACTCTCGGCCATGGCCCGCATGACCCGGCACCACCGACCAGTTTTGCCGACCATGACTTGTCCGCCCGACTCCTGCTAGCGTGCGCTACGGCCGGAAGCCTGCGCGCGCTAGCCGACCTGTCCAGTAGCCTCTGGACTAACAAACTCATCCCGGTAACGTACGCTAGTCGGCCGACAGCGTGCGCTACCCCTGCCGGTTAGCGTGCGCCACGACCGACAGTAGCGTGCGCTACCTTCCGATCCTACCCGAGTCCAGAACCTCAGAATCCCTCTGCCCAGGCCCGATAGCGTACGCTGGGCTGACTCGACAGCGTGCGCTACACTGCCGAGCTAGCGCGCGCAGCGTCCCGGCCGTAGTGTGCGCTACGCCGGTTCCTGCCGTGCCTGCTCGGCCAGTGCCCAGCACTTCCGACAGTGCCGCACCGGTCCGGCCAGCTGCTCAGCCGCCACGACCCGATGCCTCGGTTTCCGAAAACGCACGGAACGAACACGACGAAAAGTTTGCGGATGACATCAACGACTCGAAATGAAAACGTAATGCAATAATTAATCATATGCGGCCAAGAAACGGGTCGAGACAGCAATTACAGATACGGATACCCGTAACTTTCAAGAAATTACAAAATGGCTCAAAATGCCGGAAATCACGATACGTGATCGAATAACCAAACCGAAGTTCACAACACGTCTAACAAAGTTAAACGGACTTACAGGAAACTCGAAACAACAGTTTCGAACGAGATTCGCAAGAATCGAACTCAAGTGCGAAAAAGTCGCTAAAAAGCACGGAACTCAACAAAACAACACCGAAACGAACTCGGATGACAAAAACTGTAGAATTAATCATTCTCATAATAACGAAACGGTCATGAGCGAGTCGTCAAAACGGACTTCCGCCGAAAATAGAAATTACCGGAAATCGAAATTACGGGTATTACAGGAGCACTGCCCAGCATGCTGCCCAGCAGGCTGCCGTGCAGGGCCGGAAGTGACCGGCAGGGACCGAGACCATTGCCTGTCAGCGGCCGACACAGACTGCCGAGCCTGGCCGATCACGGGTCCAGATCGCGATCTACTGCCTCGGACCACAGATTTACAAAACTTATTATCGCTAAACTTAATAATATTATTGGATTCCCCAGTACAACTTGAATATTCAAAGGCCAAGGTAAAATTTATTATTCAAGTTACCCAGCTCCCACTATTTTTATCGGAATAACACACTCCCATGTGAATCCAGAAGTATCATTCGCTCTACTTCATAGTGGCGATCGAGTTCTTTATAAATCTTAATAGAGGGCAACCGAACAAGTTTCTAGTATATTAATTTTCATAAAGTGGTGTCAAACACCAACCCATCTAATGGATGATTCTATCTTCTTTTTCCCCTTGTTCACTCCCCTCAACCTATACGGTTACTATGGTTCGTGAAGAAGTTGTAACACCCCAAACTAGGCGGATATTACAGTGCTGTGGACCCCCGACTGGGACCCACCAGGCGAATGAAAATGAATGAATTACACAGGTAAATGTAGTACCGAACCACATTACAACATCAATTACTCCGACGAGGAGTTTTATACAACACACCCAGGATAAAATAGAATACATGTGTATTTTATATGACGATAAAATACACAACACTGAATGAAAGGAGTACTCAAACGGAATGTCTGCAGCGGAATAAATAAAGGAAACACAAATGACTGAATAAATGATCAATGCATCGGGCCCCCTACTAGTATCACTGACTCTCGCCACCGTGCTCTCCCGTACCTTAGCCTTGCCATGACTCGAAACAAGATCCCCAACGGGCCGCCATACGTAACAACAATCCTCAAGGGTTGAAAATACACAATCATGATATATCTGAAATTATGAATTATTCTCACAAAACATACGCAATCAAACATGCTATATGAATCGACTAATCGATGCGGCTCAAAGGAATGGCGCCACACTACGCCCGGATGGAAATGTGTCCGCACAAGCCACCAACGATCAAACACGCGTGGTCTTGTACCTAATCGGTCTCACGAGCAATCGACTCGTGTGCACACCCAATGTGAGGCCACCAACCAACACACGACTATAATGTGCCCGACATGAAAATCCTACACATACCAACTGCACGCCAAGATGACCCGGAATGCCACAATATGACAAAAGTGACAATGAAAATGAATAATGACTCACCAAGATTGAATGATGGTGAAATGAATGATAGCTCAATGAAATGATCGAACCGCTGCTCCTTATGACCGAGGTGATTAATTGACAATGACGAGTTTTGATACGATTAATACAATGATGAATGAGTTATGATTATGAATGAACAACGACAAAAGGAATGAATATCCTTTTAACCGAGTAAGAATTAACTTACTCAATACCGATGATGAATGTCCGTCCACGAACAACGTCCTAAATGAAATATCGGTCGCTCGAACAACCTTGAATAACACAATTACCAATAATCCGATCATTACGCAAATCAAAACGATCATAAACGACTCAAACATCGACACAACGATATCCGAGTTCGAATGAATCGAAACCAACTCCAAGATGAGTATTTCAAACCATCAAAACACTTTCAAGGATATCAATAATCCATTAGGAATCCATAACTCATGATTACAACAACATCAATCGGAAAATCCTCAATTAACCGAAGTCAACCCCAAGGGTTCTTGGAATAATTCCGAAAATAACCGTTTAAATCCGTAGGAATGTATTTATCCAAGTTAGATAATTCATAACTAACATATTCCAATGATAATCCAAGCTTACACGAAGAAATCGGAAGGAAAATCCAAAAATCCGAAATTCTAGATCCAAGAGTTTAATACCTTTGATTCGATGTGATGAAGATGATGAAATGATGATCAATCCGAAAGATGAGCTTGAAAATGATGATTGATGATTACACCTCGAAGAATCCTCTCCGAAACGCTCGAAATCGCCCAAAACTACCGAAGGAATGAAATGAGATGGAAAATGACGAACTCGACTAAAGCCCAATTTATACTACCCATGTTAGCGTGCGCTAGCCCTTGTGCATAGCGTGCGCTAACGTGTAATTTGGGTAGTCCAGTAACCCCTGTCCGAACACGGTAGCGCGCGCTACGTACCTATTAGTAGCGTGCGCTACGGCCATATTACTAGCGTGCGCTAATATCCATTGTTAGCGTGCGCTAGCGAAATATTCGACGCCCAGTACTGGAGTCCAGAAAACCGTCTGCCCTCTGATCTAACCTCGATAGCGTGCACTACAACAACCGATTAGCGTGCGCTATAATATTGATTGCGTACGCTAAATATAACTCATAGCGTGCGCTATGAATTAATCCGGTGCAGTCCAGTAGCCACTGGACTCAACCTGATCCGTCCCTAGCGCGCGCTACTCCACACATATAGCGTGCGCTACTACAACCCGTTAGCGCGCGCTACTCACCACTCGTAGCGTGCGCTACAAATATTCTCACCTGCAGTCCAGTACCTTCTGGACTGCAGCCAAGGTAGCCTTAGCGTGCGGTAAAGCTGAGCGGTAGCGTGCGCTACCTATACCCAATTAGCGTACGCTAAAAGGAGTATGTAGTGTGCGCTACCCTCAAGCACAGCTTGCAACGAAAATGACAATGATGATAAACACGGCACGAAACTCCAATCAGATTAGTGATGAATGGCGATTGATACACGATACAATTACTCTGAATGATGAATACCATGACTGAATCTGAGTGATAAATGATCAATAATGAAATTACTGAGTACCAATTACTGAATGATAATTACTGAGTGATAATTACTGAATGATAATTACTGGGTATTACATACACCCCCCCTTAAAAGAGTTTCGTCCCCGAAACTAAGGGTCAAACAACTCGGGATAACCCTCCCGCATACTATCCTCGGTTTCCCAAGTAGCCTCTTCGACTCCGTGTCTAGACCACTGAATTTTAACCAAAGGAATCGTCTTATTCCTCAACTGCTTGATTCGCCGCTCTAAAACTCGTATAGGACGCTCCTCATATGAATGATCGTCAGCGATCTCGATTTTGTCGAACTGAAGTATGTGACTCGGGTCGGCAACATACTTCCGCAACTGGGAGACATGAAACACATTATGAATTCGGCTCAACGCCGGAGGTAAAGCCAATCGATAAGCTAACTCGCCTACTCGATCCAAAATCTCAAACGGTCCAATGAATCTCGGACTCAACTTCCCTCTCTTCCCAAAACGGAAGATACCACGACTCGGGGATACCTTGACCAACACGTGGTCACCAGCCTCGAACTCTAATGGTCGACGACGGTTATCTGCATATGATTTCTGTCGACTCTGAGCTGTCAACAAACGACTCCTGATCAAAGCTACCTTCTCACGGGCGGCTATAAGCATATAGGGCTCGGTGCCCAATGATTCTGATAAGTCGTCCCAACACAACGGAGATCGACAACGACGACCATACAAGGCCTCGTAAGGTGCCATCTTGATCGAAGCATGCCAACTGTTATTATACGTGAACTCGATCAATGGTAGTTGGGCTTCCCAATCGTCTTTCCAATCGAGGACGCATGCCCTCAACATGTCCTCTAATGTCTGAATGGTCCTCTCTGATTGCCCGTCGGACTGAGGATGAAATGCGGTACTGAGATTAAGCTGAGTTCCCATAGCGCGATGAACTGATTTCCAAAAGTGCGACACAAACCGTCCGTCACGATCGGAAACGATACTTTTAGGAGTACCGTGCAGTCTGACTATCTCTTTAATGAACAAATGGGCAAGTCTCTCGGGACCCCACGTATCCTTGATCTCAAGGAAATGAGCTGATTTGGTTAAGCGGTCCACGATCACCCAGATCGTGTTCATGCCACGACGACTCGTCGGCAAACTCGTGATGAAATCCATAGAAATGTCTTCCCACTTCCACTCGGGAATAGGAAGAGGTTTCACATACCCACGGCCGCCGATGTTCAATCTTAACTTGTTGTGAGTTAAGCATCTCGAAACAAATTCGCGACTTCTCGCTTCATATTACTCCACCAAGTAATTTTGTTTCAAGTCCTTGTACATCTTACTAGACCCCGGATGCAATGTAATAAGAGGTAGCATGAGCTTCCTTCAAAATCGAGTTTTTCAACTCGTCATTCGCCGATACGCACAACCGATTCTTAAACCTCAAAAGTCCATCCTCGTGGACCACAAATCCAGGCTTTCCCCTGAGCCACATCCTCTCGGATGCGCAACAATGATGGGTCCGAACCACTGTTCTCTCGGATTTCCTCTTCGAGTGACGATGAAATCTCTAACATACAAAGCCGCTCGAACTCGTGAAGCTGACCTCGATCTCGGATCTAAGGAATTCTACCAAGCTCCTTCGAATCATTAAACGGGCAAGCATCTCGCTCCTGAACGGACTTACGACTCAAGGCGTCGGCGACAACATTCGCCTTGCCCGGTGGTAAAGGATCTCGATATCATAATCTTTGATTAATTCCAACCACCGTCTCCGGCGCATATTTAACTCCTTACGAGTAAATATATACTTTAAGCTCTTATGATCGGTGAATATCGATGGTAACGCCATAAAGATAATGACGCCAAATCTTCAAAGCGAACACCACTACCGCTAACTCCGTGTCGTGGGTCGGATAATTAACCTCGTAAGGCCTCAATTGCCGTGAAGCATAGGCAATAACTTTCCTGCTCGCATGAGCACACATCCGAGACCCCGTCCGACGCATCACTATAGACCACAAATCCTTCCGTCCCCTGCGGCAAGGAAAGTACAGTGCTGACATTAACCGACTCTTGAGTTCCTCAAAACTCCGTTGACACGCGTCGGACCACGTGTATTTCTTATCCTTCCGCAAAGGTTCGTTAAGGGTTGAGCGATTCGAGAAAATCCCTCTACAAATCGCCGATAATAACCCGCTAATCCGAGGAAACTTCGGATTTCCTTAACGTTCTTCGGAGGTAGCCAATCTCGAATAGCCTCCGTCTTCTGAGGATCGACGCGAACTCCGTCTGATGAAATTACATGTCCGAGAAAAGTCACTTCGGACATCCAGAACTCACATTTAGAAAACTTCCCATAAAGTTGTTCTCGTCTCAACACGTCGAGCACTTGATGAAGGTGAAACTCGTGTTCCTCCCGGTCACGAGAATAAATCAAAATGTCATCGATGAAGACAACAACAAACCGATCCAAAAAGTCGATGAAGACCCGATTCATTAACTCCATGAATACCGCAGGTGCATTAGTCAATCCAAACGGCATAACCACAAACTCATAGTGACCATAGCGTGTTCGAAACGCTGTCCTCGCGATATCCGACTCTCGAATCCACAACTGATGATATCCAGATCTTAAGTCGATCTTGGAAAATACTGAAGCTCCCTGAAGTTGATCTAAGAGATCGTCAATACGGGGTAAGGGATACTTATTCTTGATCGTCACCCTGTTCAACTCCCGATAATCAATACATAAGCGGAATGAACCATCCTTCTTCTTGACAAACAACACTGGTGCTCCCCACGGGGACGCACTCGGTCGGATATAACCTTTCTCGAACAACTCCTCAAGTTGGTTCTTTAATTCCTGCATTTCGGTCGGGGCCATCCGGTACGGTGCCTTCGATATCGGGACGTACTGTGCTCCAACTCAATCGTGAATTCTACATCCTCTCGTGGAGGCAAACCGGGTAACTCGTCTGGAAAAACATCGGCATATTCCCTCACCACCGAAATATCCGTTAACATTACTGATGTTTTCTCGGTTTTGGCCATTAAGCACCAATTTCCGTCTCATCCCTGTTTGAGTATTCTTACTTCTTTCATCAAATTAATGACTTTGCGAGCAGTAATGGATTACCTCCCTGAAACACATATTCAACTCCATCGCGAAATGATAGTGACCAAACGCTTTCGGACACTAATGATGGCATCATGACGATCCATCCAATCAATACTCAAGATGATGTCGTCCCTCGGTAAATCTACTACGATTAGGTCCGGCCATACACGACCATGAAACCGAATCGGACAATCAATCTCACGGTTACCAATAATGCGTCTACCATCGTAGGCCAATGACATATGGCTCACAACTAGTAGCACTACCCGCACGTAGTCTACTCAAACATGACTCGAAATGAATGAATGAGATGCACCAAGATCAAAAAGGGTACACACAAAGTTGAGATAGAATATCGAGTGTACCCGAGATCATCCGGGCCTCGGGATCATCGGTCTTCTTCATCTCATAAATTCGGGCTTGCCGCCCCGAACCGGATGCTCTGCCTCGATAGCTCTTGGATCCGCCTTTAGCTCCCGCTGTCTTGAACGACGCCGAGTGAGTGGCCCGATTCTCGCACTCTGAATGACTCCGGGGCTTGAGATGACGCGGAGTGGGTTTAGAGTCCCTACGGCAAAACGGGCCTTATGCCCGGAATCCCACGATTGTGGCACGTGATGATCGCTTGGACACTTGGTGCTGAAATGACCCTGTTCCTCACGGTGAAACAGTGATGGCCGAATCGCCGCTCGCGATCGAGATTCCGCGGGTTTAGACGCCAGGAGGTCGCTCGTAAAGTAGAGCCCGCCGCGGTTTCTTGAAAGTGGCACGACTCCGTCCGACCGATTACGGTTCTTGGACTTCTTGCTAGCAGACGAAGGTTACCGCTTAGCAATTTCCTTGGCCGTAAGCTCGTAAGTAAGAGCCTTCTCAATGAACTCGGCAGTGGCACAGTTATGATTAAGTAATCAAGTCTCATACGGGGTTTCACCTCTTGTGAAATACTTGATCTTGTCCGCTTCGAGTGAATGATAGATGAGGCGAACGGAAGAAGTTCTGAAATTTTTCGGCGATGGCGAGAACGTCATCATCCGCCGAAAGGTCGGGAGTGAGTAATTCCGACAACTTGGCCTCCCGAGTGGGGCCGGATAGTACCTCTCCATCATGAGAGTCTTGAATCGATCCCAAGTACATGTTCCGTCTGTGGGCCTCAACGATAACCACCATGAATGAGCGCTCTTACCGAGGTAGTAAGCCGCAACTGAAACTTTATGCCCTTTGGGGCAATCCACCATAGCAAATAACTTCTCAAAATGCTCAAGCCAGTGAACAATATCCGCCGGCTCAGATGAGCCCTCAAAAGTAGGTGGTCGCTGGCGAGAGATATCGCTAATGATATTGCTTACACCCCTCTCTTGCCTCTGAGGTGGCGGCGGAGGAGCCTGCTGATTTTGATTGGCGGAGTTATGCATCGTCTCCATCAACTGAGCCATCTGGGTCATTTGGGCCATCATGCCCTGCATAAATGCGAGTGGGTCAACCCGGACACCCTCTGACTGAGCCGTGTCCCGGGTACGACTCCCCGATAGTGAATGATCGCGTCCAGGTGAGTGAGTGGCAGCATCACTGCTCGATAAATTAGCATTATTCCTGGCATTTGCACGTGTATTCGCACGAGTTCTCGGGATTCGGCCCGCTCCACGGCCTCGTCCTCCACGTCCTCTGCCAGCCCCTTCCATGCTGAAGTGGAAAGTCATATGATGATTATATATCTCGCATGAGTATCACATTATGATTATATTATGAAATGATGAAAATGAGCATACGCGCTCAAATACAAATGATTACATGAATGATTAGTTGACGTGACATGATTTCGATGAAATTATGAAATGATTATCTTGAACAATTTAACAAGATCGATGATATGATCTTCAAGATCAACAACGAGTAATGAAATGAATTGAGTGATTAATGAGTTAACATTATCGACTTGATCACAATTGAAATTGATGAATGAGGATTGTTAATCGATGAATTATGAATGAATGATTAATGCCGAATTATACCATGGCATTAGAAATCTTACGATTCTTGGTCCGATTGGCTCGGCTTTGCACGAGTCACACGTGGCGCGAAAGTCCAATGATACTAGTCCGATGACGATGATTTCAAATGAGACATGACTTGGAGGGTAGTATTCAAAACCACGCTCCGATACCAACTCGTAACACCCCAAACTAGGCGGATATTACGGTCTTGTGGACCCCCGACTGGGACCCACCGGGCGAATGAAAATGAATGAATTACACAGTAAATGTAGTACCGAACCACATTACAACATCAATTACTCCGACGAGGAGTTTTATACAACACACCTGTGATAAAATAGAATACATGTGTATTTTATATGACGATAAAATACACAACACTGAATGAAAGGAGCACTCAAATGGAATGTCTGCATGAATAAATAAAGGAAACACAAATGATCGAATAAATGATCAATGATCGGGGCCCCTACTAGTATCACTGACTCTCGTCACCGTGCTCTCCCGTACCTTAGCCTTGCCATGACACAGCAGCATCCCCAACGGCCGGGCCATACGTAACAACAATCCTCAAGGGTTGAAAATACACAATCATGATATATCCGAAATTATGAATTATTCACAAAACATACGCAATCAAACATGCTATATGAATCGACTAATCAAGACGGCTCAAAGGAATGGCGCCACACTACGCCCGGGATGGAAATGTGTCCGTGCACAAGCCACCAACGATCAAACACGCGTGGTCTTGTACCTAATCACCTCACGAGCAATCGACTCGTGTGCACACCCAATGTGAGGCCACCAACCAACACACGACTATAATGTGCCCGACATGAAAATCCTACACATACCAACGGCACGCCAAGATGACCCTAATGCCACAATATGACAAAAGTGACAATGAAAATGAATAATGACTCACCAAGATTGAATGATGGTGAAATGAATGATAGCTCAATGAAATGATCGGAACCGTCGTTCCTTATGACTGAGGTGATTAATTGACAATGACGAGTTTTGATACGATTAATACAATGATGAATGAGTTATGATTATGAATGAACAACGACGAAAGGAATGAATATCCTTTTAACGGAGTAAGAATTAACTTACTCAATACCGATGATGAATGTCCGTCCACGAACAACGTCCTAAATGAAATATCGGTCGCTCGAACAACCTTGAATAACACAATTACCAATAATCCGATCATTACGCAAATCAAAAACGATCATAAACGACTCAAACATCGACACAACGATATCCGAGTTCGAATGAATCGAAACCAACTCCAAGATGAGTATTTCAAACCATCAAAACACTTTCAAGGATATCAATAATCCATTAGGAATCCATAACTCATGATTACAACAACATCAATCGGAAAATCCTCAATTAACCGAAGTCAACCCCAAGGGTTCTTGGAATAATTCCGAAAATAACCGTTTAAATCCGTAGGAATGTATTTATCCAAGTTAGATAATTCATAACTAACATATTCCAATGATAATCCAAGCTTACACGAAGAAATCGGAAGGAAAATCCAAAAATCCGAAATTCTAGATCCAAGAGTTTAATACCTTTGATTCGATGTGATGAAGATGATGAAATGATGATCAATCCGAAAGATGAGCTTGAAAATGATGATTGATGATTACACCTCGAAGAATCCTCTCCGAAACGCTCGAAATCGCCCAAAACTACCGAAGGAATGAAATGAGATGGAAAATGACGAACTCTGACTAAACTGCCCAATTTATACTCGATCCATGTTAGCGTGCGCTAGCTCCTTGTGCATAGCGTGCGCTAACGTGTAATTTGGGTAGTCCAAGAACCCCTGTCCGAACACGGTAGCGCGCTACGTACCTATTAGTAGCGTGCGCTACGGCCATATTACTAGCGTGCGCTAATATCCATTGTTAGCGTGCGCTAGCGAAATATTCGACGCCCGATCTTCGAGTCCGAAAACCGTCGCCCTCGATCTAACCTCGATAGCGTGCACTACAACAACCGATTAGCGTGCGCTATAATATTGATTGCGTCGCTAAATATAACTCATAGCGTGCGCTATGAATTAATCCGTGCGATCCGGAGCCACTGGACTCAACCTGATCCGTCCCTAGCGCGCGCTACTCCACACATATAGCGTGCGCTACTACAACCCGTTAGCGCGCGCTACTCACCACTCGTAGCGTGCGCTACAAATATTCTCACCTGCAGTCCAGTACCTTCTGGACTGCAGCCAAGGTAGCCTTAGCGTGCGGTAAAGCTGAGCGGTAGCGTGCGCTACCTATACCCAATTAGCGTACGCTAAAAGGAGTATGTAGTGTGCGCTACCCTCAAGCACAGCTTGCAACGAAAATGACAATGATGATAAACACGGCACGAAACTCCAATCAGATTAGTGATGAATGGCGATTGATACACGATACAATTACTCTGAATGATGAATACCATGACTGAATCTGAGTGATAAATGATCAATAATGAAATTACTGAGTACCAATTACTGAATGATAATTACTGAGTGATAATTACTGAATGATAATTACTGGGTATTACAGAAGTTATGTTTATACCATCGACGCAAATCAGTTTCACAATTGAATCTTATCCGGCAACCTATCAGGTTTCTAGGGATAAAATTTGCTCCAACCGCCGTCCTCCCCGAATGACTACCCAGATAACTCGGAAGCATAGCACATCCGGTTTTGGTTTCAATTTCCCGATAGCTCGATGGAGGGAAGGAAAACCTTAAAACCTTATAAAACTTAATAATTTGTTGTGGGAGAATTATCGCGATTAATGCTACACTTTGCACATTAATTCATTTAAGCGCGTTTGTGGCATTCAAACAATATGAAACAACCATTCACAACCTAGTTGCTACCAGTAAGTGGTTCATGGACCGTTCCTAGAAAACAAAAACTCCATCTTCTCGAAACGGATCTTCCCCCGGTCTTCGTCATTACATATAAATTTTACATTGAAAATTGCATCCTAGATACAAATATTTATATTAAAATAAATAGGCTCAAAATGGCCTTTACAACCCAATCGAATAAAATCGAACGATTCAATACTAGGTCCATGAACCACATCATCATTCAAAAATAATGCATCCAACACATTAAATAAATGGAATTCATAATGAATCTGAATATTGATCCAATCATTATGAATCAATCCATCCAAAACGAATTAATCCAATTAATTCAAACAACCGTCAATTTTAACTTGTTCCGGACGAGAAAATATTTCATTAAATTAAATCCCCTAAGAATAAAATTACTATAATTAAATCTTATTCAAATTAAATCCAATTTAATTTGTGGGAAATTAATTATCAAACGAAATATAAAAAAACGGAGTTGAAAAAACACGGCCGAGCACTTGCCAATGCCGAGCAGGCCAAGTGACCGTGAGGATCGAGACCATTGCTAGGCGGCCGGCAGCATCGCCGAGCCTGGCCGATCACGGGTCCAGATCGCGTCTTCTGCCTCGGACCGCAGATTTACAAAACTTATTATCGTTAAACTTAATAATATTATTGGATTCTCGAGTACAACTTGAATATTCATAGGCCAAGGTAAAACTTATTATTCAAGTTACCAAGCTTCCACTATTTTTATCGGAATAACACACTCCCATGTTAAATCCGGAAGTATCATTCACTCTACTTCATAGTGGCGATCGAGTTCTTTATAAATCTTAATAGAGGACAACCGAACAGGTTTCTAATCTATTAATTTTCATAAAGTGGTGTCAAACACCAACCCATCTAATGTATGATTCGATCTTATTTTTCCCCTTGTTCACTCCCCTCAACCTATAAGTTTTCTATGGTTCGTGAATAACTTAAGTTTATACCATCGACGCAAATCATTTTCACAATTGAATCTTATCCGGCAACCTATCATGTTTCTAAGGATAAAATTTGCTCCAACCGAAGACATCCAATGCGCTCCCGGTAATTTGTCCGTCCTCCCCGAATGACTACCCCGATAATTCGGAAGCATAGCACATCCAGTTTGGATTTCAATTTCCCGAAAGCTCGATAGATGGAAGGAAAACCTTGAAACCTTATAAAACTTTATAATTTGTTGTGGGAGAATTATCGCGAATAATGTTACACTTTGCACATTAATTCATTTAAGCGCGTTTCTGGCAATCATATAATATGAAAACAACCATTCACAACCTAGTTGCTACCAACATGTGGTTCATGGACCGTTCCTAGAAAACAAAAACTCCATAATCTAATTACAAGTCTTCGTCTTGAATCCTCGTCTTCTAGAAACAGATTTTCCTCCAGTCTTCATCATTACATATAAATTTTACATTGAAAATTGCATCCTAGATACAAATATTTCAAGTAAAATAAATAGGCTCAAAACAGCCTTTACAACCCAATCGAATAAAATCGAACGATTCAAAACTAGGTCTATGAACCACAACACCATTAAAAAATAATGCATCCAACACATTAAATAAAAGGCATTCATAATGAATCTGAATATTGATCCAATCATTATAAATCAATCCATCCAAACCGAATTAATCCAATTAATTCAAACAACCGTCAATTTTAACTTGTTCGGGACGAGAAAATATTTCATTAAATTAATTCCCCTAAGAATAAAATTACCATAATTAAATCTTAGTCAAGTTAAATCTAATTTAATTTGTGGGAAATTAATTATGGAACGAAATATAAAAAACGGAGTCGGAAAAACACGGCCTAAGTCGCCAAAGAAGCCGCCGCGTGTAATGGAAGTGACCAGCAGCGACCGAGACCAATACAAGGCAGCGGCCAACACAAACTGCCGAGCCTGGCCGATCATGGGTCCAGATCGCAATCTGCTGCCTCGGACCGCAGATTTACAAAAATTATTATCGTTAAACTTAATAATATTATTGGATTCTCCTGTACAACTTGAATATTCAAAGGCCAAGGTAAAATTTATTATTCAAGTTACCTAGCTCCCACTATTTTTATCGGAATAACGCACTCCCATGTGAAATCCGGAAGTATCATTCGCTCTACTTCATAGTGGCGATCGAGTTATTTATAAATATTAATAGAGGGCAACCGAAAAGGTTTCTAGTCTATTAATTTTCATAAAGTGGTGTCAAACACCAACCCATCTAGTGGATGATTCGATCTTCTTTTTCCCTTGTTCACTCCCCTCAACCTATACGGTTTCTATGGTTCGTGAAGAAGTTAAGTTTATACCATCGACGCAAATCAGTTTCACAATTTAATCTTATCCGGCAACATATCAGGTTTATAGGGATAAAATTTGCTCCAACCGAAGGCATAAATGCGCTCCCGGTAATTTATCCGTCCTCCCCGAATGACTACCCAGATAACTCGAAAGCATAGCACATCCGGTTTGGGTTTCAATTTCCCGATAGCTCGATGGAGGGAAGGAAAACCTTGAAACCTTATAAAACATAATAATTTGTTGTGAGATAATTATCGCAATTAATGTTACACATTGCACATTAATTCATTTAAGCGCATTTGTGATATTCATACTGTCACGCCCCCAACATCGGGAAGGACGAGGACGCGACGCATCGATCGATCAATCAATCAGCATGCGACAATAAATAGCGGAAGCAAAATAAAGATTGGATAACATTTCAAACAACCATCTTAGCCCAATGTACTAAGATTCGCTGTAACAAAGCTGATATCTAAACTACATTGTTCATAAGTTTGCAGCGAAAAAATACCAAATGAGTTAAGTACAAAGCATAGTTAACTATTACAAGTTGGGATAACAACAGAAATTCTAAGAACAGAAGTCCTAAATCTTAAAGACAATCTTCTATTCGGCCTATTCCACGAAGCCTTCTTCGTCCTCTGCTGTTTGCTCATTCTCTGGTTTAAAAGGGAAAATGGTGGGGTGAGACAAAAGGTCTCAGTGAGTGGGTGATCGTGTGCGAGTGTGGCTCTTTCTTTTGAAAATTTTTAAGTGATGCATGGTTTTATCAATTATAAAAAAAAATAAGAACAATTACAGTTATGTCGAAATTTTAGAAACAATAATCAGTGTGTAGTTGTAATATTATAATCCTATCCCCGTGGACGGATATCAAGTCAAGCAGTCAGTCAATTAGTCAATCAGCCAATTCAGTTTCGAATCCTGCCGATGTGGACTTTGTATTCTAGACTCTCCTTATTACTCCTAGCAAGATAGGCTGTCGCCCCAAGATTTGGACCGTCGCCCCAAGATGCTGAGCTTTCGCTCTCACACTTAGCGTGTGCTTCCTTATCTGTTATCTGGGCTCGGTATGTCCTTAGTTGTGGGTCAATACCCGGATCACACCATAATCGCGATTATACCCCAAGTCTACGACCCAGGTCCCTCGAAACACTCCGTTCCTCGGTTATGGGAATAGAAAACAACGGTAGCCTTGCTCATGAACCGCAACCACGCTGCTCGATCCAAGACTCGGTCTAACCGTCCCTGACACGATTTGGGACTCTAGAGGTGGCTCCTACAGCTCAAGAGGTGGCCCCCAGATTGTAGGTCGGCACTCTGTTTCATATGGACTCAAGAGTTGGCCCCCGTCCGTCGATGTGGCACTTTGTTTGTATAACACATAGTTCCCGGACAGTCACAGTTATCAATTTAACGCGTTTCACAAGTATCACGTAAACATTTGGTCAGTGAGGTTAATAGCGTCTTTGATTAAGTATGGAATATGGTTAATTTTATTTGTGGCCCGGTAATGTGGAGTGGGACTTGTATATAAACTCGAAAATATTCTCAATAATTTATTAACGGTCTGATGGGTTCATATCCGATATATTAAATGGGTAGGTTCGACGAAACGAAACGAGAGTTTCGTAAATAGTTTGAAAGGACGTTTTTACCCTTAGGCTCAAACCTAAGCGTTGGAGTATGAAACGAAATCGGATGGTTATGAAATTTTATGAGGAAGCCAAAAATAATTCCTCGACTCCATATTTAAAGAAAATTCGGAAATTTTCAGTTTTGGGACTGAAATTTCCAGAAATTACGATATTGCCCTAAAACTTAAGGAAATCGTTCCGAGGCATATAGGGCTATGAATTTAGCTCGGAATTTAACGAAATTTTACGAGATAACTTATGATGAACCTGGAATTGCTGATTTGTGAAAATTCCAGAAAATTTCGGACTTGGTCGAGAAGTTTGGAATTCTTGCGTTTTGACCCCGAAATTATTTAAAATTTGCGATTTGGATTATTAAGTTTAGATATCGAGCTCCGAATCGCTTGAAACTTTATGGACAGCCTATACATGGTATAATATGTACTGTCCAAGGTCCAGAATGTTTTATTTTCGAAATTTTCAGTTTAGTCCTCAAACTTTAAGAAATTACAATTTATGCCCAAAAGCTCCGTTTACTAGTTTCGAGTCCCATTTTGGCCGCAAATAAATTATCCATATATCATAACATAATCATATAACACAAGATTTCAGATTTTGGGAGGGTTTCAACAACACATAGAAGAAAACATATAACTTTCAAGTTATCACAAAATCGGCACCCGACTACCAAATCGGTTGTCGTTTAAATTCGATAAATCATATTGCATATTGTTATAACCATAACAGTCATCTTTAAAAAAGCATGTATTTATACAAAAATTTCAGATTAGTACATAATTTCATATTTTTTATAATATTTGATGATTATGTTTAAGAAAAACGAATATTCGCATAGCTATACATAAAATCTTAACATGAAATTACAACATGAAGATTTTAACATAGATCATATCAAAAGAATCTTGAAATATTTAAGATTTATCACATGCATCACAAGAGAAGAATAGATTTCTACTTTAAAGTTTGAAAGAGTTTTCACCCACCTTGATCTTATCGGATTTCGTCGGTTCTAAGTCTTGAAAGTTGGAAAACGACTTCTCCTATACTACTACATGGTTTGGCCGATCCACATGAACCCCCAAGGTGAGAATTATGTTTGCATGTATTAAGATTAAGGTTAGGTCATGGAGGTTTTCATAAGAAATTATGGAAATAGTTATAAGGGATGAGATTACCTATTTCTTGTTGAAATTTTTCTTCCTCCTCCTTCTTCTTCCTCTTGGTTCAGCCCTGTCTCTTTCTTAGACTCTCAAATGCAGATTTTTTGGGTTGTGATAAGTGTAAAGGGTGGTTAGGTTGAGGTGTAAGTATTTAAAGTTGTGATAAGGAGGGTTGGGAAGTGAAATATGTAGAAAACTTGTTACATGTGTCAAGATGTTTCATGCAAGTCTTGCATGTGATGAGTGAAGAATCTAGAGCTTCACTTTTCCTCCCTCATGGCCGCCCATATGTATATATACATATATATATTTTTTGTTAAATTAAGAGTATAATTAAAATGGTAAATGATTTAATTAGTTGGGTTGGGCTTTGAAGTGTAACTTCAAGTTATGATTTTTAATAAGTTGGGTTGAGTCCATTAGTGAGTCCATATGTAGTTAAGTGTTGACAATTAGCCCAATAGGTGAATCAACACACTATTTTAATTTTTATTATTTGGTTTATTAAGTAAATTACAAAGTCAAAGAGTGAAATAAAATAAAATAGATGTAGGTTATATCATGTCATAAAATAACTATTATTAAATTACATCATGATTTGATACATTGTACATGTGATAAGTTATCGAATTTAGGGGGTTTTACATCCTCCCCTCCTTAGAAGAATTTGGTTCCCAAATTCCTACTTGAACAACTCGGGGTAAGATTTCTTCATTTCTTCCTCGGCTTCCCATGTCGCATCTTCTTCTCTATTGTGATTTGACCAGACGACTTTAACCAAAGGAATTTGCTTCTTCCTCAATTCGCGTACTTGCCGGTCGAGGATCTTGATTGGCTTCTCTTCATAAGACAAGTTATCCTTGATCGGTGGGATGTCAGAAGTAAGAATGTGCATTGGGTCTGGATGATACTTCTTTAATCTCGAAACATGGAAAACGTCGTGCATTCCAGACAGATTGGGTGGTAGTTCCAATCGGTACGCTAGTCGTCCAATCCTTTCCGTGATTTTGAATGGTCCTACATATCGGGGACTTAACTTTCCTCCTTTTCTTGACACTATCAAACCGTTCCACGGTGTTAACCTCAAGAAGACTTGATCTCCTACTTCAAATTCTAGATCCTTCCGACGTTGATCGGCGTAACTCTTCTGTCTGCTTTGTGTTGTGCGGATCCTATCCTTGATTAGTCGTACTTTATCTACGGCTTCCTTCACCAAATCTGTGCTTATTGCTGAAGGTTCTGATCGTTGAGTCTTCAGCGTCTAATGTTCATCAATTTCCCAATGGAGTGGGGATCGACACTTCCTCCCATATAGAGCTTCATAAGGTGCCATTCCGATGGTCGCTTGGAAACTGTTGTTGTATGCAAACTCCGCTAATGGCAGGTGGTGATCCCAATTTCCTTGGAAGTCTAGTACACAAGCTCGTAACATGTCTTCAAGGGTTTGAATGGTTCGTTCAGATTGCCCGTCGGTCTGGGGATGCGCACTAGTGCTGAAGCTTAAGGAAGTTCCTAATTCCTTATGAAAGACTTTCCAAAAACGAGATATGAATCTAGGATATCTGTCCGATACTATGTCTGTTGGCACTCCATGGAGTCGAACGATTTCTTTAATATAGGTCCTATCCAGCTTTTGTAGACTGTCGTCCTTTTTCACCGGCACGAAATGAGATGATTTTGTCAATCTGTGGACGATCACCCAAATGGTGTTATAACCTCCTCTTGTGGTCGGTAAATCCTTGATAAAATCCATGGTTACCATTTCCCATTTCCATTCAGGGACTTCTAGTGGCTATAGTAGTCCTGAGGGTCGCTGATGCTCAGCTTTGACTCTCTGACATGTGAGGCATCGCGCCACCAATTCTGCCACTTGGTTCTTCATGTTTACCCACCAAAAGTGTTTCTTCAAGTCTCGGTACATCTTGTTACCTCCTGGGTGTATCGTATATCTCGAGCAATGAGCTTTCTCGAGAATTCGTCTTTTGAGCTCCCCGTCGTGAGGTATGCATAATCGCCCCTTAAACCTTACAATTCCATCCTTGGTAATTGTAAACTCAGGTTTCTCGCCCTTAGCGATCTTGTCTTTAAACTCTTGAAGTTTTGGATCTCTCTCTTGGGCTAATCGAATATCGTCCAATAGATTTGGTTTAACCATGAGGTTGGTGCAACTTAAACGAGTACCTTCATGAATGGGTTTCAGGTAGCTCAGTTCCTCAAGAGCTTTGCCATTCCCAAACCATGAGTTGGGCCACTCTAGCCTTTCTACTTAGGGCATCGGCCACGACGTTCGCTTTCCCTGGGTGGTGTTGAATTTCACAATGGTAATCTTCTAAAAGTTCTACCCATCTTCTCTGTTGGAGATTAAGTTCTTTTTGAGAAAATAGGTACTTGAGACTTTTATGATCCGTAAACACGGTGAATTCAACTCCATATAAATGATGTCACCATTTCTTTAAGGCGAATACTATTGCAGCAAGTTTGAGGTCGTGCGTTGGATAATTCTTCTCGTGCGTCTTGAGTTGCCTGGAAGCGTACGCGATAACTTTACCATTCTGTATTAGAACGGCACCGAGGCCATCCTTTGAGGCGTCACTATATACGACAAATCCTTGGGTTCCTTCTGGAAGTGTCAGTATAGGTGCGGTGGTAAGTCTCTTCTTGAGTTCCTGGAAACTTGACACGCATTTATCCGTCCATTCGAATTTCACTTGTTTCTGGGTTAGCCGAGTGAGGGGTCCCGCTATCTTCGAGAAGTCTTTGATGAATTTACGGTAGTAGCCCTCAAGTCCAAGAAAACTTCTGATCTCAGTTACATTTTCTGGCCTCTTCCAATCCATAATGGTTTCTACCTTAGATAGATCAACTGCAATCCCTTCTCCAGAAATAATATGACCTAGAAATGCCACTTCCCTCAACTAAAATTCACACTTGCTGTACTTGGCGTACAACTTGTGCTACCTTAGTGTATCCAACACTAGTCTAAGATGTCTCTCGTGATCTTTTTCGACTTAGAGTACACTAGTATGTCATCGATGAAAATTACTACGAATTGGTCGAGATATGGTTGAAATACTCTGTGCATTAAGTCCATAAATGTCGCAGGACCATTCGTGAGTCCAAAAGGCATCACTACGAACTCGTAGTGGCCGTATCTAGTTTGGAATGCAGTTTTAGGAACATCTTCATTCCTAATCTTTAACTGGTAGTATCCTTGTTGAAGATCGAACTTGGAATACACCGTAGCTCCTTGGAGTTGTTCAAACAACTCATCTATCCTCGGGAGAGGATACTTATTTTTAACTGTACCGCTGATGAGTTCACGGTAATCTATGCAAAGCCTCAATGTTCCGTCCTTCTTTTTGACAAACAATACTGGAGCTCCCCAAGGTGATACACTGGGTTGTACGAAACCCACATCGAGTAACTTCTGCAGTTGGACCTTCAACTCTTGCAGCTCCAATGGTGCCATTCGGTATGGTGCCTTTGCAATGGGTGCCTTCCCAGGCATGATTTCTATATTGAATTCAATTTCTCTGTCAGGTGGTAGGGAGGTCAATTCTTCGGGAAATACATCAGGGTATTCGGATACCACACGTATAGTTTCTATGCCCGACTTACTCTTGGGTTTGTTGATGATGAAGGCTAAAAATCCGGTGCCCCTTTGGCAACCGCCTTACTGCTTTGATAGCTGATATTATAGGTGCTAGGTTGACTCTAGTGTCTCCAATTAATTCCACAATTGGCTTGTTAGGTTCACAAAACCTAACTATCTTAGAATGACAATCCAATTGTGCGTAGTGCTTAGACAGCCAATCCATTCCTAGGATGACGTCATATTCTAATATTGGAAGCACTACTAACTCAGCAGAGTAACAGTTACCACTGATGATCACATCACATGCAGAATGGACTTTATCTGCTAGCTGACTAACTCCCATCGGGGTAGATACTTCTAGGCATAATGATAAAGATTCTAACGGCCTATCAAGTTTCTTAGAAAAATGCGGTGCAACAAACGAATGGGATGATCCTGGATATATAAGTGTCCGTGCAAGTTGATTAGATATCAGGAGTGTACCTTCCACCACATCGTTGTTCTCTGGTGCCTCTTGACCAGTCAATGCGCACACTCGATCTGGGGCTTTCCCTTTGTTGTTTCCTGGTTTGGCTGCAATAACTGGTTTGATTGCCGGGGTGTTCATATCTGGGCACTCTCGAATTTGATGATCTGGGCTGCCGCAATGCAGGCACTTTCCGAGCTTTCTCCAACACAACTCTGACTTATGCCCTTTCCTTCCACAGTGGGTGCAAGGCACTGTTGGTTTGTTGAGAACTGGTGCCTTCGATCCACTCAAACTTCCTTGAGTTCCCGTCCTCTTAAACTTCTATGGTGGCGTGGATGTTGGTTGGGTAGCAGGCCTCTTGGCGTTGTTGGAGAAACGACTTTGTTGTTGAGCTAACCTCGCAGTTCCACTCTCGATCCGGGTAGCGGCTTCCACTACTTCGGTAAGTGTCGTCAGCTGAACAGTTAGAAGACTCTGTTGAAGCGACTGCCTCAGTCCTCTAGTGAACTTATAGAGCTTGTCCTCCTCAGTTGTAACCAATCCCGGTGCGTATTTAGACAATCTGTGAAACTGGGCTTCATATTGAGCGACTGTCATGGTTCCTTGCTTCAAGTGGTAGAACTCATCTCGTCGAGCCTCTCTGGCTGCTACTGACATGTACTGAGTTCGGAAGTCGGTCAGGAAGTTAGCCCATGTCCTGACACGGTTTTCTCTCGTCCAGCGTTCGTTGACATTCCTCCACCAGTCATGAGCTGCGGCCTCGAGTCGGAATGCAGCCAGTGATATCCGCTGTTCATCGGTATACTGAAGTGCATTGAAAATTCCCTCAATTTTCTCCAGCCAGAGTTCAGCTTTGATATCATCGGGTTCTCCGTCAAAGGTCGGCGGGTTGAAATGTAAGAATCTTTCCAGGGTACGATCATGAGTTTCATTGTGGTTCCTGTTGTTAGTAGTCTGTTGCTGTAGGAAGTTCATCAGTTGAGTGAGGGCTTGGGTCATGGCGTCATTCTCAATTCCCCCTCGTAGAGGAGAGCGTGAGCGATCGTCGCGTTGATGCTGCTCTTCATGATTCATGCGAGGACGTCCGCGTCTTCGGTCAGCCATTTCATTACCGAGTCTCTAGTCCTCTCCAGAACCCATCCTCACATCCTCCTCGGGGTCCTCCTCCGGATCCTCCTCGAAGTCCTCCTCCGGATCCTCCTCGAAGTCCTCCTCCGGATCTTCCTCGAAGTCCTCCTCCGGATCTTCCTCAAAATGTGTAGGGTCCGTCGGTGGAGCATGTTATGCCTCCCCTACCTCAGTCGTGGAGTATGGAAATAGTCGCATAACCATAGATAATTTCTTCATGGCCACCATCTGGAACTCTTCATGCTCGCGACGTGTGGAACGAATCGTTTTCTCCAGCATCTTGATCTTATGCATCTGGAAGAATTTGGTTCTGCGAAGCTGGGCAATTGTCCGATTCTCCACTAGCGATTGAGTTTCCATGCGATGTGCCCTTTCTTCCAACTCCTCGTTTTCTTGCCCTTTTTTCTCCAATAACTGAAACTGATCGTCCCTCAGATTACGATATGCCGTTATATCTTGAAAAATGTGTGCAATCACGGACCTGAAGTTCTGGGTCTCCCCCTCCCCTGAATTGCCCAAAACAGCTGCTTTTAGAATGGGTCTAGAAACACCCCTAATTTGACTAAGGGCCTGTCGAAGCTGATCTGCAGTAATTGTCGTCGGCGGGGTAGGCGTATCTTTGATTCCCCGGGTCACAATCTTCTTGTCCGAGGGGTCCATATAATTAATAAATGAAACTAAGTCAGTGCCTCATAAAATCTAATATCCAATATAAGGTTCTATTAAGCATGAATAATCATTAAGGCAGTGAACTTAATGATTCAATAAATGCTTATATGATTTTTAACGACAAAAGAACAATAATACCCCATTTTAAGAAGTAATGGAGTTTAGTAGAGTTTAAAGGAACTTCATCAATTTTGAATGAATAGTAACATGACTTTGAGAAAATGGATAAGTGATGTAAATTATATCCGTTTTAAGAGTTCAACAGAAGGATTGATCCAGTTGGGGAAATGCCGTGGATACTTAATAAAGTACTTTGGCCAATGACTTAGGAATTTTGAATTTGACTATGCATATTCTAAGTGAATAGCGATAAGTCAAAAGACATCTTTAATGAGAATTGACTCGAGAAATCTACATTAGGTCTCAATCCTATGGTTCACTACGTCCTAGGTGGAATTCACATCTAAGTCCGAAGAATCTTATCCTGGTTATCCTGTTGTAAGTGTCCTTCTCACAAAGCGGGCTCCGATACCACTCCTGTCACGCCCCCAACATCGGGAAGGACGAGGGCGCGATGCATCGGTCGATCAATCAATTAAAATGTGATATTAAATAGCGGAAGCAAAATAAAGATTGTATAACATTTCAAACAACCATATTAGCCCGATGTACTAAGATTCGCAGTAACAAAGCTGATATCGAAACTACACTGTTCATAAGTTTGCAGCGGAAAAATACCAAACGAGTTAAGTACAAAGCATAGTTAACTATTACAAGTTGGGATAACAACAGAAATTCAAAGAACATAAGTCCTAAATCTTGAAGACAATCTTCTATTCGGCCTCTTCCACGAAGCCTTCTTCGTCCTCTGCTGTTTGCTCATTCTTTGGTTTAAAAGGGAAAACGGTGGGGTGAGACAAAAAGTCTGAGTGAGTGGGTGATCGTGTGCGAGTGTGGATCTTTCTTTTGAAAATTTTTAAGTGATGCATGGTTTTATCAATTATAAAAAAAAATAAGAACAATTACAATTATGTAGAAATTTTAGAAACAATAATCAGTGTGTAGATATAATATTATAATCCTGTCCCCGTGGATGGATATCAAGTCAAGCAGTCAGTCAATCGGTCAATTCAGTTTCGAATCCTGCCGATGTGGACTTTGGATTCTAGACTCTCCTTATTACTCCTAGCAAGATAGGCCGTCGCCCCAAGATGGTGAGCCTTCGCTCTCACACTTAGCGTGTGCTTTCTTATCTCTTATCTGGGCTCGGTATGTCCTTAGCTGTGGGTCAATACCCGGATCACACCATAATCGCGATTATACCCCAAGTCTACGACCCAGGTCCCTCGGAACACTCCATTCCTCGGTTATGGGAATAGGAAACAACAGTAGCCTAGTTGATGAACCGCAGCCGCACTGCTAGATCCAAGACTCGGTCCAACCATCCCTAACATGATTTTGGACTCTAGAGGTGGCTCCTACAGCTCAAGAGGTGGATCCTATAGCTCAAGAGGTGGCCTCCAGATTGTAGGTCGACACTCTGTTTCATATGGACTCAAGAGGTGGCCCCCGTCCATCGACGTGGCACTTTGTTCCGATAGAGTTAAAGGCGGACCCGTCCATGGCACTTTGTTTGTGTAGCACTTAGTTCTCGGACAGTCACACGCGTTACACAAGTATCACCTAAACGTTCGGTAAGTGAGGTTAATAGCGTCTTTGATTAAGTGTGGAATATGGTTAATTTTATTTGTGGCCCGGTAATGCGGAGTGGGACTTGTATATAAAATCAAAAATATTCTCAATAATTTATTAACGGTCTGATGGGTTCATATCAGATATATTAAATGGGTAGGTTTCTGGCTTAAAGCGAGAGTTTCGTAAATAGTTTGAAAGGACGTTTTTACCCTTAGGTTCAAACCTAAGCATTGGAGTATGAAACGAAATCGGATGGTTATGAAATTTTATGAGGAAGCCAAAAATAATTCATTGACTCCAGATTTAAGGAAAATTCGGAAATTTCCAGTTTCGGGACTGAAATTTCCAGAAATTACGATATTGCCCCAAAACTTAAGGAAATCGATCCGAGGCATATAGGGCTATGAATTTAGCTCGGAATTTAACGAAATTTTACGACATGACTTATGATGAACCTGGAATTACAGATTTGTGAAAATTCCAGAAAATTTCGGACTTGGTCCAGAAGTTTGGAATTCTTGCATTTTGACCCCGAAATTATTTAAAATTTGCGATTTCGATGATTAAGTTTAGATATCGAGCTTTGAATCGCTTGAAACTTTATGGATAGCGTATACATGGTATAATATGTACTGTCCAAGGTCCAGAATGTTTTATTTTCGAAATTTTCAGTTTAGTCCTCAAACTTTAAGAAATTACAATTTATGCCCAAAAAGCTCCGTTTACTAGTTTTGAGTCCCATTTTGGCCGCAAATAAATTATCCATATATCATAACATCATCAGATAACCCAAGATTTCAGATTTTGGTAGGGTTTCAACAACACATAGAAGAAAACATATAACTTTCAAGTTATCACAAAATCGGCACCCGACTACCAAATCGGTTGTCGTTTAAATTCGATAAATCATATTGCATATTGTTATAACCATAACATTCATATTTAAAAAAGCATGTATTTATACAAAAATTTCCGATTAGTACATACTTTCATATTTTTCATAATATTTCATGATTATGTTTAAGAAAAACGAATATTCACATAGCTATACATAAAATCATAACATGAAATTACAACATGAAGATTTTAACATAGATCATATCAAAAGAATCTTGAAATACTTCAGATTTATCACATGCATCACAAGAGAAGAATAGATTTCTACTTTAAAGTATGAAAGAGTTTTCACCCACCTTGATCTTGTCGGATTTCGTCGGTTCTAAGTCTTGAAAGTTGGAAAACGACTTCTCCTCTAGTACTACATGGTTTGGCCGATCCACATGCACCCCCAAGGTGAGAATTATGTTTGCATTTATGAAGATTAAGGTTAGGTCATGGAGGTTTTCATAAGAAATTATGGAAATAGTTATAAGGGATAAGATTACCTATTTCTTGTTGAAATTTTTCTTCCTCCTCCTTCTTCCTCTTGGTTCGGACCTCTCTCTCTCTATTAGACTCTCAAATGCAGATTTTTTGGGTTGCGGTAAGTGTAAAGGATTGTTAGGTTAAGGTGTAAGTATTTAAAGTTGGGATAAGGAGGGTTGGGAAGTGAAATGTGTAGAAGACTTGTTACATGTGTCAAGATGTTTCATGCAAGTCTTGCATGTGATGAGTGAAGAATCTAGAGCTTCACTCTTCCTCCCTCATGGCCGCCCATATGTGTGTGTATATATATATATATATATATTTCGTTAAATTAAGAGTATAATTAAAATGGCAAAGGATTTAATTAGTTGGGTTGGGCTTTGAAGTGTAGCTTCAAGTCTTATGATTTTTAATAAGTTGGGTTGAGTCCATTAGTGAGTCCACATGTAGTTAAGTGTTGAAAATTAGCCCAATAGGTGAATCAACACACTATTTTAATTTTTATTATTTGGTTTATTAAGAAAATTACAAAGTCAAAGAGTGAAATAAAATAAAATAGATGTAGGTTATATCATGTCATAAAATAACTCTTATTAAATTACATCATGATTTGATACATTGTACATGTGATAAGTTATCGAATTTAGGGGGTTTTACACATACAATATGAAACAACCATTCACAACCTAGTTGATACCAACATGTGGTTCATGGACCGTTCCTAGAAAACAAAAACTCCGTAATCTAATTACTAGTCTTCGTCTTGAATCTTCGTCTTTTCGAAACGGATCTTCCTCCGGTCTTTGTCATTACATATAAATTTTACATTGAAAATTGCATCCTAGATACAAATATTTCTAGTTAAATAAATAGGCTCAAAACGGCCTTTACAACCCAATCGAATAAAATCGAACGATTCAAAACTAGGTCCATGAACCACATCACCATTCAAAAATAATGCATCCAACACATTAAATAAATGGAATTCATAATGAATCTAAATATTGATCCAATCATTATAAATCAATCCATCCAAAACGAATTAATCCAATTAATTTAAACAACCGTCAATTTTAACTTGTCCCGGACGAGAAAATATTTTATTAAATTAATTCCCCTAAGAATAAAATTACCATAATTAAATCTTAGTCAAATTAAATCCAATTTAATTTGTGGAAAATTAATTATCGAACCAAATATAAAAAATAGAGTTGGAAAAATACGGTCGGAGCACTGCCCACCAAGCAGCCCAGCAGGCTGCCGAGCAGGGCCAGAAGTGACCGGCAGGGACCGAGACCATTGCCAGGCAACGGCCGGCACAGACTGCCGAGCCTGGCCGATCACGGGTTCAGATCGCAATCTGCTGCCTCGGACCGCAGATTTACAAAACTTATTATCGTTAAACTTAATAATATTATTGGATTATCCAGTACAACTTGAATTTTCAAAGGCCAAGGTCAAATTTATTATTCAAGTTACCCATCTCCCACTATTTTTATCTGAATAACACACTCCCATGTGAAATCCAGAAGTATCATTCGCTCTACTTCATAGTGGCGATCGAGTTCTTTATAAATCTTAATAGAGGGCAACCGAACAAGTTTCTAGTCTACTAATTTTCATAAAGTGGTGTCAAACACCAACCCATCTAATGGATGATTCGATCATATTTTTCCCCTTGTTCACCCCTCTCAACCTATAAGTTTCTATGGTTCGTGAACAAGTTAAGTTTATACCATCGACGCAAATCAGTTTCACAATTGAATCTTATCCGGCAACCTATCAGGTTTCTAGGGATAAAATTTGCTCCAACCGAAGGCATCTAATGCGCTCCCGGTAATTTATCCGTCCTCCCCGAATGACTAACCAGATAACTCGGAAGCATAGCACATCCGGTTTGGATTTCAATTTCCCGAAAGCTCGATGGAGGGAAGGATAACCTTGAAACCTTATAAAACTTAATAATTTGTTGTGGGAGAATTATCGCGATTAATGTTACACTTTGCACATTAATTCATTTAAGCGCATTTGTGGCAATCATACAATATGAAACAACCATTCACAACCTAGTTGCTACCAACATGTGGTTCATGGACCGTTCCTAGAAAACAAAAACTCCGTAATCTAATAGTCTTCGTCTTGAATCTTCGTCTTCTCGAAACAGATCTTCCTCCCGTCTTCGTCATTACATATAAATTTTACATTGAAAATTGCATCCTAGATACAAATATTTCTAGTAAAATAAATAGGCTCAAAACAGCCTTTACAACCCAATCGAGTAAAATCGAACGATTCAAAACTAGGTCAATGAACCACATCACCATTCAAAAATAATGCATCCAACACATTAAATAAAGGGCATTCATAATGAATCTGAATATTGATCCAATCATTATAAATCAATTCATCCAAAACGAATTAATTCAATTAATTCAAACAACCGTCAATTTTAACTTGTTCCGGACGAGAAAATATTTCATAAAATTAATTCCCCTAAGAATAAAATTACCATAATTAAATCTTAGTCAAGCTAAATCCAATTTAATTTGTGGGAAAATAATTATCGAACGAAACATAAAAAACGCAGTCAGAAAAACACGGCCGAGCACCGCCAAAGAAGCCGTGCAGTAATTAATCGACGGGGACCGTGACCATTGCCAGCAAACCGGCACGCATCGGCCGAGCTCGCCAATAACGTGTCCAGATCGCGATCTGCTGCCTCGGACCACAGATTTACAAAACTTATTATCGTTAAACTTAATAATATTATTGGATTCTCTAGTACAACTTGAATATTCAAAGGCCAAGGTAAAATTTACTATTCAAGTTACCCAGCTCCCACTATTTTTATCGGAATAACACACTCCCATGTGAAATCCGGAAGTATCATTCGCTCTACTTCATAGTGGCGATCGAGTTCTTTATAAATCTTAATAGAGGGCAACCGAACAGGTTTCTAGTCTATTAATTTTCATAAAGTGGTGTCAAACACCAACCCATCTAATGGATGGATCGATCTTCTTTTTCCCCTTGTTCACTCCCCTCAATCTATACGGTTTCTAGGATTCATGAAAAAGTTAAGTTTATACCATCGACGCAAATCAGTTTAACAATTGAATCTTATCCGGCAACCTATCAGGTTTCTAGGGTAAAATTTGCTCCAACCAAAGGGATCCAATTCGCTCCCGGTAATTTATCCGTCCTCCCCGAATGACTACCCCGATAACTCGGAAGCACAGCACATCCGGTTTGGGTTTCAATTTCCCGATAGGTCGATGGAGGGAAGGAAAAACCTTGAAACCTTAATTCATTTAAGCGCGTTTGTGGCATTCATACAATATGAAACAACCATTCACAACCTAGATGCTACCAACATGTGGTTCATGGACCGTTCCTAGAAAACAAAAACTACATAATCTAATTACAAGTCTTCGTCTTGAATCTTCGTATTCTCGAAACGGATCTTTCTCAGGTCTTCGTCATTACATATAAATTTTACATTGAAAATTGCATCCTAGATACAAATATTTCTAGTAAAATAAATAGGCTCAAAACGGCCTTTACAACCCAATCGAATAAAATCGAACGATTCAAAACTAGGTCCATGAACCACGTCACCATTCAAAAATAATGCATCCAACACATTAAATAAATGGAATTCATAATGAATCCGAATATTTATCCAATCATTATGAATCAATCCATCCAAAATGAATTAATCCAATTAATTCAAACAACCGTCAATTTTAACTTGTTCCGGACGAGAAAATATTTCATTAAATTAATTCCCCTAAGAATAAAATTACCATAATTAAATCTTAGTCAAATGAAATCCAATTTAATTTATAAGAAATTAATTATCCAACGAAATATAAAAAATGGAGTTGGAAAAACACGGCGAACCGCCTGACAAAGGCGCGGCCAGTGCAGGGCCGGAAGTGACCGGCAGGGACCGAGACCATTGCCAGGAAGCGGCCGACACAGACTGTCGAGCCTGGCCGATCACGGGTCCAGATCGCGATCTGCTGCCTCGGACCGCAGATTTACAAAACTTATTATCGTTAAACTTAATAATATTACTGGATTATCCAGTACAACTTGAATATTCAAAGGCCAAGGTAAAATTTATTATTCAAGTTACCCAGCTCCCACTATTTTCATCGGAATAACACACTCCCATGTGAAATCCAGAAATATCATTCTCTCTACTTCATAGTGGCGATCGAGTTCTTTATAAATCTTAATAGAGGGCAACCGAACAGATTTCTAGTTTATTAATTTTCATAAAGTGGTGTCAAACACCAACCCATCTAATAGATGATTCGATCTTATTTTTCCCCTTGTTCACTCCCCTCAACCTATACGGTGTCTATGGTTCGTTAACAAGTTAAGTTTATACCATCGACGCAAATCAGTTTCACAATTGAATCTTATCCGGCAACCTATCAGGGTTCTAGGGATAAAATTTGCTCCAACCGAAGGCATCCAATGCACTCCCGGTAATTTATTCGTCCTCCCCGAATGACTACCCCGATAACTCGGAAGCATAGCACATCCGGTTCGGATTTCAATTTCCCAAAAGCTCGATAGAGGGAAGGAAAACCTTGAAACCTTATAAAACTTAATAATTTGTTGTGGGAGAATTATCGCGATTAATGTTACACTTTGCACATTAATTCATTTAAGCGCGTTTGTGGCATTCATACAATATGAAACAACCATTCACAACCTAGTTGCTACCAACATGTGGTTCATGGACCATTCCTAGAAAACAAAAACTCCGTAATCTAATTACAAGTCTTCGTCTTGAATCTTCGTCTTCTCGAAACGGATCTTCCTCCGGTCTTCGTCATTACATATAAATTTTACATTGACAATTGCATCCTAGATACAAATATTTCTGGTAAAATAAATAGGCTCAAAATGGCCTTTACAACCCAATCGAATAAAATCGAATGATTCAAAACTACGTCCATGAACCACATCACCATTCAAAAATAATGCATCCAACACATTAAATAAATGACATTCATAATGAATCTGAACACTGATCCAATCATTATAAATCAATCCATCCAAAACGAATTAATCCAATTAATTCAAACAGTCAATTTTAACTTGTTCCGGACGAGAAAATATTTCATTAAATTAATTCCCCTAAGAATAAAATTACCATAATTAAATCTTAGTCAAATTAAATCCAATTTAATTTGTGGGAAATTAATTATCGAACGAAATATAAAAACAGAATCGAAAAAACACGGTCGGAGCACTGCCCAGCAAGCTGCCCAGTAGGCTGCCGTGCAGGGCTGAAAGTGATCGGCAGGGATTGAGACCATTGCCAGGCAGCGGCCAGCACAGACTGCCGAGCCTCGCCGATCACGGGTCCAGATCGCGATCTGCTGCCTCGGACCGCAGATTTACAATATTTATTATCGTTAAACTTAATAATATTATTGGATTCTCCAGTATAACTTGAATATTCAAAGGCCAAGGTAAAATTTATTATTCAAGTTACCCAGCTCCCACTATTTTTATCGGAATAACACACTCCCATGTGAAATCCGGAAGTATCATTCGCTCTACTTCATAGTGGCGATCGAGTTCTTTATAAATCATAATAGAGGGCAACCGAACAGGTTTCTAGTCTATTAATTTTCATAAAGTGGTGTCAAACACCAACCCGTCTAATGGATGATTCGATCTTCTTTTTTCCCCTTGTTCACTCCCCTCAACCTATACGGTTTCTATGGTTCGTGAACAAGTTAAGTTTATACCATCGACGCAAATCAGTTTCACAATTGAATCTTATCCGGCAACCTATCAGGTTTCTAGGTATAAAATTTGCTCCAACCGAAGGCATCCAATGCCCTCCCGGTAATTTATCTGTCCTCCCCGAAAGACTACCCAGATAACTCGGAAGCATAGCACATCCAGTTTGGATTTCAATTTCCCGAAAGCTCGATGGAGGCAAGGAAAACCTTGAAACCTTATAAAACTCAATAATTTGTTGTGGGAGAATTATCGCAATTAATGTTACACTTTGCACATTAATTCATTTAAGCGCGTTTGTGGCATTCATACAATATGAAACAACCATTCACAACCTAGTTGCTACCAACATGTGGTTCATGGACCATTCCTAGAAAACAAAAACTCCATAATCTAATTACAAGTCTTCGTCTTGAATCTTCGTCTTCTCGAAACGGATCTTCCTCCGGTCTTCGTCATTACATATAAATTTTACATTGAAAATTACATCCTAGATACAAATATTTTTAGCAAAATAAATAGGCTCAAAACGGCCTTTACAACCCAATCGAATAAAATCGAACTATTCAAAACTAGGTCCATGAACCACATCACCATTCAAAAATAATGCATCCAACACATTAAATAAATGGCATTCATAATGAAACTGAATATTGATACAATCATTATAAATCAATCCATCCAAAATGAATTAATCCAATTAATTCAAACAACCGTCAATTTTAACTTGTTCCGGATGAGAAAATATTTCATTAAATTAATTCCCCTAAGAATAAAATTACCATAATTAAATCTTAGTAAAATTAAATCTAATTTAATTTGTGGGAAGTTAATTATCGAACAAAATATAAAAAACGGAGTCGAAAAAACACGGCCGGAGCACTGCCCAGCAAGCTGCCCAGCAGGCTGCCGTGCAGGGCCGAAAGTGACCGGCAGGGATTGAGACCATTGCCAGGCAGCGTCCAGTACAGACTACCGAGCCTAGCCAATCACGGGTCCAAATCGCGATCTGCTGCCTCGCACCGCAGATTTACAAAACTTATTATCGTTAAACTTAAAAATATTATTGGATTCTCCAGTAGAGCTTGAATATTCAAAGGCCAAGGTAAAATTTATTATTCAAGTTACCTAGCTCCTACTATTTTTATCGGAATAACACACTCCCATGTGAAATCCGGAAGTATCATTCGCTCTACTTCATAGTGGCGATCGAGTTCTTTATAAATCTTAATAGAGGGCAACCGAACAGGTTTCTAGTCTATTAATTTTCATAAAGTGGTGTCAAACACCAACCCATCTAATGGATAATTCGATCTTCTTTTTCCCCTTGTTCACTCCCCTCAACCTATACGGTTTCTATGGTTCGTGAACAAGTTAAGTTTATACCATCGACGCAAATCAGTTTCACAATTGAATCTTATCCGGCAACCTATCAGGTTTGTAGGGATAAAATTTGATACAACCGAAGGCAAACAATGCGCTCCCGGTAATTTATCCGTCCTCCCCGAATGACTACCCAGATAACTCATGAGCATAGCACATCCGGTTTGGATTTCAATTTCCCGAAAGCTCGATGGAGGGAAGGAAAACCTTGAAACATTATAAAACTTAATAATTTGTTGTGGGAGAATTATCGCGATTAATGTTAAACTTTGCACATTAATTCATTTAAGTGCACTTGTGGCATTCATACAATATGAAACAACCATTCACAACCTAGTTGCTACCAACATGTGGTTCATGGACCATTCCTAGAAAACAAAAACTCCGTAATCTAATTACAAGTCTTCGTCTTGAATCTTCGTCTTCTCGAAACGGATCTTCCTCCGGTCTTCGTTATTACATATAAATTTTACATTGAAAATTGCATCCTAGATACAAATATTTCTAGTAAAATAAATAGGCTCAAAATGGCCTCTATAACCCAATCGAATAAAATCAAATGATTCAAAACTACGTCCATGAACCACATCACCATTCAAAAGTAATGCATCCAACATATTAAATAAATGACATTCATAATGAATCTGAATATTGATCCAGTCATTATAAATCAATCCATCCAAAATGAATTAATCCAATTAATTCAAACCGTCAATTTTAACTTCTTCCGGACGAGAAAATATTTTATTAAATTAATTCCCCTAAGAATAAAATTACCATAATTAAATCTGAGTCAAATTAAATCCAATTTAATTTGTGGTAAATTAATTATCGAACGAAATATAAAAACGGAGTCAGAAAAACACGGCCGGAGCACTTCCTCAAAAGCCGCCAAAGCAGTCGCCGCAGGCCAAGTGACCGGCAGGGATCGAGACCATTGTCGGGCAAAGGCCGGCATGCATCGCCGAGCCTGGCCGATCACGGGTCCATATCGCGATCTGCTGCCTCGGACCGCAGATTTACAAAACTTATTATCGTTAAACTTAATAATATTATTGGATTCTCCAGTACAACTTGAATATTCAAAGGCCAAGGTAAAATTTATTATTCAAGTTACCCAGCTCCCACTATTTTTTAGCGGAATAACACACTCCCATGCGAAATTCGGAAGTATCATTCGCTCTGTTGTGTCGAGATTTATACGTCTCAATAGGCGATCGCCTCAGAGACCGGGCGACCGAGCCAGAGCTAAATAGACCAAGGCAGAATTGGCCGATCTCGGGTCCCAGGTCAAGACCCAGTCCCGAGCGATCGACATCCAAGGCAATCGTCTCTTGGCACTTGGCGATGGACTCTGGTTCCCGGCCAATGACGACCGCCTCAGGCCACGCAAAGCCAGCATGTCCAGTTGGTGAAGGACGAAGCTCGAACAGAATCACACATGTGCAGATCCGGAAAAGGAGTCGCAGAACATGGATCATTGACCACAGCCTGTCACCAATCTCACCTACCGACAGACCCACCGAAAGATGCAAGTGGGACCGCCCGGGACAGCGACTCAGGACGCGTTCAAGCTCCTCATTGCACCGAACAGCTGGCTGCCAGCAGCAACCACGGACTTCAAGGCAGACAACCCATGTGCTTAAAGACGATCGCCCCTTATTATATTACAAGGAAGGCGATCGCCCGCCAGAAAAAGAGCATCTCAGCTCCTATAAATAGAAGGCTTCCTACACTTGGAAAACTCTCTGATTCTCGGCTTTTCGTACACAGGCTCAGCTCATTACTTGGCTTTCTCTCTTGGCAAAAGCTATACACTTCGGACATCTGTTCATCTCTCACTCTCGGAACCTCTTAATCCTAAGACGGTCGGAAGAAACGAGAAGAAGAACACACAGAGCTTCGCTCAAGAGCAAGATATTACACTCATTGTAATGGCATTCTTACATTAATATTTGTACTCAAACGTATTCTTATTAATAACATCTCGCGAGAGCATTCAAGCCCGGGCCTAACAAACCCAACAAATCTTGTGTTTTTCCATTCCCTCGGACGTTCTCTCGCAATTTGCTGTTGCTCGACCATTCCAGCAATATCTATCTTCGGATAATATTTCGGGCAACAACAATTGGCGCTAGAAGGAGGGCATCTTAACCCTCATTTTTATTCCTACCATCTCGAAGAACACTCACTGTTCTCCGGGGCATGTAATTGAAGAGACACTCACTGCTCTTTAAAGAAAGCTTTCAGAATCATGACTCTTGCCTCCTCATCGAAGAAAGCCGCTGGCCGATTCGCCAGATACCTCATTGCGTCTCAATACGAGCCACAGCCTATGGCGGAGGGTAGCTGCCGCGGTCCGAGACTCTCGATCCCACCCCCGAGGGACGGCCCAAGCCTCTCGCTCGATCAGTTCCAAACCGCGGAATAGATCGAAAAGGCCTTGGCCATCCTACAGGAGCGACGGAAAGCATTCGGTGCGCCCGCTATAACCCCCTCGGCCATCCTCCGCATGACCAAACGGAAGTTCAAGGGGTTCCTGACCGAGCGATCGCCAGAAGGCCCCGATTCACAAGAAGAGGCGCTCGCAAGCCGGGACCCCTCTGTTTTCAGCCGCCTAGGCAGCGACCCATCATGGCAGTCCGGCCCCAGCCACGAGACGACGGAGCCCGAATCCGTCACCAGGAGTTCGGCATACCCAACTCTCAGAGGGCAGGCCAACCATCTAGCTGCTCGCCAAAGAACCGAGATCGGAGGAGACGATCTCATCGCCTACCGCGGAGTCAGGAGATCGGTACACGATCGCTTTGGATCCCGATCCAAGAGCTGAACCTCGAGCGACCAAGCTATAGTGATGTCCGCGATGCAATGCCAGCTCAACGACATGAATGCGCTCCTAGAATCTGGGGCAGGCGCCAAGAGAGAGATCGTTGGGCCGAGCGAGCCACTCGCGGTCCACATAGAGCTCGCTCCCGTGCAACGAAGGATCACTTCTCCGCAAACACCTCTGTACGAGGGAAGGTCGGATCCCAATACTCACCTGAGCAAGTTCTGGATCTACATGACCGGGTGTGGGGCATCAGACGCGATCAGGTGCCGAATGTTCCCGCTAACGCTGGGCGACCTGGCCCATCGATGGTACATCTCATTACCGCCGCGATCAGTCAACTCCTTTGACCAGCTGGCGAACAACTTCACAGCATACTTCGCCGCTAAGGTCGCTCGGCCGGAAGGTCCCCATCGCATGATGCAGATCAGGCAAGAGGAAGAAGAGTCCGACGCAGACTACATCGACCGGGTAGACGAGATCATCCTCAACGGCGATCCCGTAAGCGACGAGATCGCCCTCTACTCGGTCCTAGGGGGATTCCATGGTCTTTTGCCTATGTTCAGGCATCTTACGAAGGACCTCCCCCCGACCTACGCGATCTTCCGTGCCAAAGCCGCAGACTTTCTGGCCAGGCAAAGGTTACTTTATTACCTATGAGCAACGCGATTGGCAACCGAACGACGATCACCAGTCTTCCAACCCGATCGCCAGAATCAAGCAACATTTCTGAAACTGGAGGACTCGCTCGCCATCTACAGTTCATCATCTAACATGTTAGACTAAAGCACGAGATCGCCTCCCCCGCACAACGTACACCGTCGAAGGTCGGCATTTAACATGACGATCCGAGGTGGAAGAGTGCAGCCATGGTCCTAGTGGTCGATGGAACCGACTGCTTAGGCCATGCAAGGTTTCTTTGGGCTGATATCTCTCGCCCTTCGTTTAAATACGATGCGGGCGTAGTCGAAGGACCCTCAAAACAAATCAGTGGACACGCTCGCCTGCCCTCAAAGGTTCATCATCTAACTCAGTGAACCCGGACAATGCGACGCGTCCCTACCCCCGTCTCAACGTATACCATCGAGGATTGCCATCTAACATGACGATCCGAGGTACAAAAGAGCTAACAAGCCGCATACGTGGAGTCGATTAATCATACGACTCCCCGCGCAAGGAGTCCTCCAGACCGAGACCGCACGCCCTTCGTTTAAATATGAGGCGAGGTGCAGCCTAATGGAGGACCCTCATAATAAAATGAGTCATGAGACAAACAATGTCGCTCGCGCACAAGACATGGTCATGAGGTCGGTCCATCGAACTCCGCGAGTGTGCACGGTTCCTCAGCGACGAAACTATCAAGTTTCTACGAGGGATCGGCAAAATTCTTTATTGCAGGTACAAAGACCGAAGATAGCTCGCCAATCGATCAGATCGCCCAAGTCCGAGACCAAAGTCCACTCAGCGTATCGCTCGTCTTTATCCTACATGATCGCCAGCAAGAACCACCTCACCCCATGTCTTCAACATCGGAGCAAGCTGGGGGGGCAATTGTTGTGTCGAGATTTATACGTCTCAATAGGCGATGGCCTCAGAGACCGGGCGACCGAGCCAGAGCTAAATAGACCAAGGCAGAATTGGCCGATCTCGGGTCCCAGGTCAAGACCCAGTGCCGATCGATCGACATCCAAGGCGATCGTCTCTTGGCACTTGGCGATCGACTCTGGTGCCCGGCCAATGACGACCGCCTCATACCACGCAAAGCCAGCATGTCCAGTCGGCGAAGGACAAAGCTCGAACAGAATCCCACATGTGCAGATCCGGAAAAGGCGCCGCAGAACATGGATCATTGACCACACCCTGTCACCAATCTCACCTACCGACAGACCCGCCGAAATATACAAGTGGGACCGCCCGGGACAACGACTCAGGACGCGTGTAGGCTCCTCATTTGACCGCACAGCTGGCTGCCAGCAGCAACCACGGACTTCAAGGCAGACAGCCCATATGCTTAAAGACGATCGCCCCTTATTATATTACAAGGAAGGTGATCGCCCGCCAGAAAAAGAGCATCTCAACTCCTATAAATAGAAGTCTTCCTACACTTGGAAAACTCTCTGATTCTCGGCTTTTCGTACACAGGCTCAGCTCATTACTTAGCTTTCTCTCTTGGCAAAATCTATACACTTCGGACATCTGTTCATCTCTCACTCTCGGAACCTCTTAATCCTAAGACGGTCGGCAGAAACGAGAAGAAGAACACATAGAGCTTCGCTCAAGATCAAGATATCTAGAATGTTTTACACTCATTGTAATCGCATTCTTACATTAATATTTGTACTCAAACGTATTCTTATTAATAACATCTCGCGAGAGCATTCAAGCCTGGGCCTAACAAACCCGACAAATCTTGTGTTTTTCCATTCACTCGGACGTGCTCTCGTAATTTGCTGTTGCTTGACCATTCCAGCAATATCTATCTTCGGATAATATTTCGGGCAACAACTCGCTCTACTTCATAGTGGCGATCGAGTTCTTTATAAATCTTAATAGAGGTCAACCGAATAGGTTTCTAGTCTATTAATTTTCATAAAGTGGTGTCAAACACCAACCCATCTAATGGATGATTCGATCTTCTTTTTCCCCTTGTTCACTCCCCTCAACCTATACGGTTTCTATGGTTCGTGAACAAGTTAAGTTTATACCATCGACGCAAATCAGTTTCACAATTGAATCTTATCCGGCGACCTATCAGGTTTCTAGGGATAAAATTTGTTCCAACTGAAGGCATCCAATGCGCTCCATTAATTTATCTCATCCTCCCGAAAGAATACCCAGATAACTCGGAAGCATATCACATCCGGTTTGGATTTCAATTTCCCGAAAGCTCGATGGAGGGAAGGAAAACCTTGAAACCTTATAAAACTTAATAATTTGTTGTGGGAGAATTATCGCGATTAATGTTACACTTTGAAAATTAATTCATTTAAGCGCATTTTTGGCATTCATGCAATATGAAACAACCATTCACAACCTAGTTGCTACCAACATGTGGTTCATGGACAATTCCTAGAAAACAAAAACTCCGTAATCTAATTACAAGTCTTCGTGTTGAATCTTCGTCTTCTCGAAACGGATCTTCCTCCGGTCTTCGTCATTACATATAAATTTTACATTGAAAATTACATCCTAGATACAAATATTTCTAGCAAAATAAATAGGCTCAAAACGGCCTTTACAACCCTATCGAATAAAATCGAACGATTCAAAACTAGGTCTGTGAACCACATCACCATTCAAAAATAATGCATCCAACACATTAAATAAATGGCATTCATAATGAAACTGAAAATTGATACAATCATTATAAATCAATCCATCCAAAACGAATTACTCCAATTAATTCAAACAACCGTCAATTTTAACTTGTTCTGAACGAGAAAATATTTCATTAAATTAATTCCCCTAAGAATAAAATTACCATAATTAAATCTTAGTAAAATTAAATCCAATTTAATTTGTGGGAAATTAATTATCGAACGAAATATAAAAAACAGAGTCGGAAAAACACGTAGAACCTTGCCAAAGTCGCCTTGGTGTGTGGCGGTGAAGTGACCGGCAGGGACTGAGACCATTGCCAGGCAGCGGTCGGCACAGACTGCCGAGCCTGGCCAATCACGGGTCCAAATCGCGACCTGCTGCCTCACACCGCATATTTAAAAAAACTTATTACCGTTAAACTTAAAAATATTATTGGATTCTCCAGTACAACTTGAATATTCAAAGGCCAAGGTAAAATTTATTATTCAAGTTACCCAGCTTCGACTATTTTTATCGGAATAACACACTCCCATGTGAAATCCGGAAGTATCATTCGCTCTACTTCATAGTGGCGATCGAGTTCTTTATAAATCTTAATTGAGGGCAACCGAACAGGTTTTTAGTCTATTAATTTTCATAAAGTGGTGTCAAACACCAACCCGTCTAATGGATGATTCGATCTTCTTTTTCCCCTTGTTCACTCCCCTCAACCTATACTGTTTCTATGGTTCGTGAACAAGTTAAGTTTATACCATCGACGCAAATCAGTTTCACAATTGAATCTTATCCGGCGACCTATCAGGTTTCTAGGGATAAAATTTGCTCCAACTGAAGGCATCCAATGCGCTCCCGGTAATTTATCTGTCCTCCCCAAAAGACTACCTAGATAACTCGGAAGCATAGCACATCCGGTTTGGATTTCAATTTCCCGAAAGCTCGATGGAGGGAAGAAAAACCTTGAAACCTCATAAAACTTAATAATTTGTTGTGGGAGAATTATCGCGATTAATGTTACACTTTGCACATTAATTCATTTAAGCGCGTTTTTGGCATTCATGCAATATGAAACAACCATTCACAACCTAGTTGCTACCAACATGTGGTTCATGGACCATTCCTAGAAAACAAAAACTCCATAATCTAATTACAAGTCTTCGTCTTGAATCTTCGTCTTCTCGAAACGGATCTTCCTCCGGTCTTTGTCATTACATATAAATTTTACATTGAAAATTACATCCTAGATACAAATATTTTTAGCAAAATAAATAGGCTCAAAACGGCCTTTACAACCCAATCGAATAAAATCAAATGATTCAAAACTAGGTCTGTGAACCACATCACCATTCAAAAATAATGCATCCAACACATTAAATAAATGGCATTCATAATGAAACTGAATATTGATACAATCATTATAAATCAATCCATCCAAAACGAATTACTCCAATTAATTCAAACAACCGTCAATTTTAACTTGTTCTGAACGAGAAAATATTTCATTAAATTAATTCCCCTAAGAATAAATTAACGAAATATAAAAAATTAAATCCTAGTAAAATTAAATACAATTTAATTTGTGCGAAATTAACGAAATATAAAAAACAGAGTCGGAAAAACACGGCCGGAGCACCTTGCCAAGCTACCAGCAGGTGACGAGCGTGAAGTGACCCGGCAGGGATCGAGACCATTGCCGAGCGGCGGCACAGGCGCCGAGCACAGCCAATCACGGGTCCAAATCGCGATCTGCTGCCTCACACCGCAGATTTAAAAAAAACTTATTATCGTTAAACTTAAAATATTATTGGATTCTCCAGTACAACTTGAATATTCAAAGGCCAATGTAAAATTTATTATTCAAGTTACCCAGCTCCTACTATTTTTATCGGAATAACACACTCCCATGTGAAATCCGGAAGTATCATTCGCTCTACTTCATAGTGGCGATCGAGTTCTTTATAAATCTTAATAGAGGACAACCGAACAGGTTTCTAGTCTATTAATTTTCAAGTGGTGTCAAACACCAACCCATCTAATGGATAATTCGATCTTCTTTTTCCCCTTGTTCACTCCCCTCAACCTATACGGTTTCTATGGTTCGTGAACAAGTTAAGTTTATACCATCGACGCAAATCAGTTTCACAATTGAATCTTATCCGGCAACCTATCAGGTTTCTAGGGATAAAATTTGTTCCAACCGAAGGCATCTAATGCGCTCCCGGTAATTTATCCGTCCTCCGCGAATGACTACCCCGATAACTCGGAAGCATAGCACATCCGGTTTGGATTTCAATTTCCCGGAAGCTCGATGGAGGGAAGGAAAACCTTGAAACCTTATAAAACTTAATAATTTGTTGTGGGAGAATTATCGCGATTAATGTTACACTTTGCACATTAATTCATTTAAGCGCGTTTTTGGCATTCATGCAATATGAAACAACCATTCACAACCTAGTTGCTACCAACATGTGGTTCATGGACCATTCCTAGAAAACAAAAACTCCGTAATCTAATTACAAGTTTTCGTCTTGAATCTTCGTCTTCTCGAAACGGATCTTCCTCCGGTCTTTGTCATTACATATAAATTTTACATTGAAAATTACATCCTAGATACAAATATTTTTAGCAAAATAAATAGGCTCAAAACGGCCTTTACAACCCAATCGAATAAAATCAAACGATTCAAAACTAGGTCCGTGAACCACATCACCATTCAAAAATAATGCATCCAACACATTAAATAAATGGCATTCATAATGAAACTGAATATTGATACAATCATTATAAATCAATCCATCCAAAACGAATTACTCCAATTAATTCAAACAACCGTCAATTTTAAATTGTTCTGAACGAGAAAATATTTCATTAAATTAATTCCCCTAAGAATAAAATTACCATAATTAAATCCTAGTAAAATTAAATCCAATTTAATTTATGGGAAATTAACGAAATATAAAAAACAGAGTCGGAAAAACACGGCCGGAGCACCCTTGACAAGCTACCCAAAGTGACGAAAGGCAGTGGAAGTGACCGGAGGATCGAGACCATTGCCGAGGCGTGGCCGGCCTGCATCGCCGAGCTCGGCCAATCACGGGTCCAAATCGCGATCTGCTGCCTCACACCGCAGATTTAAAAAAAACTTATTATCGTTAAACTTAAAATATTATTGGATTCTCCAGTACAACTTGAATATTCAAAGGCCAATGTAAAATTTATTATTCAAGTTACCCAGCTCCTACTATTTTTATCGGAATAACACACTCCCATGTGAAATCCGGAAGTATCATTCGCTCTACATCATAGTGGCGATCGAGTTCTTTATAAATCTTAATAGAGGACAACCGAACAGGTTTCTAGTCTATTAATTTTCATAAAGTGGTGTCAAACACCAACCCATCTAATGGATAATTCGATCTTCTTTTTCCCCTTGTTCACTCCCCTCAACCTATACGGTTTCTATGGTTCGTGAACAAGTTAAGTTTATACCATCGACGCAAATCAGTTTCACAATTGAATCTTATCCGGCAACCTATCAGGTTTCTAGGGATAAAATTTGTTCCAACCGAAGGCATCTAATGCGCTCCCGGTAATTTATTCGTCCTCCGCGAATGACTACCCCGATAACTCGGAAGCATAGCACATCCGGTTTGGATTTCAATTTCCCGGAAGCTCGATGGAGGGAAGGAAAACCTTGAAACCTTATAAAACTTAATAATTTGTTGTGGGAGAATTATCGCGATTAATGTTACACTTTGCACATTAATTCATTTAAGTGCGTTTGTGGCATTCATACAATATGAAACAACCATTCACAACCTAGTTGCTACCAACATGTGGTTCATGGACCATTCCTAGAAAACAAAAACTCCGTAATCTAATTACAAGTCTTCGTCTTGAATCTTCGTCTTCTCGAAACGGATCTTCCTCCGGTCTTCGTCATTACATATAAATTTTACATTGAAAATTACATCCTAGATACAAATATTTCTAGTAAAATAAATAGGCTCAAAACGGCCTTTACAACCCAATCGAATAAAATCGAACGATTCAAAACTATGTCCATGAACAACATCACCATTCAAAAATAATGCATCCAACACATTAAATAAATGGCATTCATAATGAAACTGAATATTGATACAATCATTATAAATCAATCCATCCGAAACGAATTAATCCAATTAATTCAAACAACCGTCAATTTTAACTTGCTCCGGACGAGAAAATATTTCATTAAATTAATTTCCCTAAGAATAAAATTACCATAATTAAATCTTAGTGAAATTAAATCCAATTTAATTTGTGGAAAATTAATTATCGAACGAAATATAAAAAATGGAGTCGGAAAAACACAGCCGGAGCACTACCCAGCAAGTTGCCCAGCAGGCTGCCGAGCAGGGCCGGAGGTGACCGATAGGGACCGAGACCATTGCCAGGCAGCGGCCGGCACAGACTGCCAAGCCTGGCCAATCACGGGTCCAAATCGCGATCTGATGCCTCGCACCGCAGATTTACAAAAACTTATTATCGTTAAACTTAAAAATATTATTGGATTCTCCAGTACAGCTTGAATATTCAAAGGCCAAGGTAAAATTTATTATTCAAGTTACCCAGCTCCCACTATTTTTATGGGAATAACACACTCCCATGTGAAACCCGGAAGTATCATTCACTCTACTTCATAGTGGTGATCGAGTTCTTTATAAATTTTAATATAGGGCAACCGAACAGGTTTCTAGTCTATTAATTTTCATAAAGTGGTGTCAAACACCAACCCATCTAATGGATAGATCGATCTTCTTTTTTCCCTTGTTCACTTCCCTCAATCTATACGGTTTCTAGGGTTCGTGAAGAAGTTAAGTTTATACCATCGACCCAAATCAGTTTCACAATTGAATCTTATCCGGCAACCTATCAGGTTTCTAGTGTAAAATTTGCTCCAACCGAAGGCATCTAATACGCTCCCAGTAATTTCTCCATCCTCCCTGAATGACTACCCCGATAACTCGGAAGCATAGCACATCCGGTTTGGGTTTCAATTTCCCAATAGCTCGATGGAGGGAAGGAAAACCTTCAAACCTTATAAAACTTAATAATTTGTTGTGGGAGAATTATCGCATTAAATGGATAATTCGATCTTCTTTTTCCCCTTGTTCACTCCCCTAAACCCATATGGTTTATATGGTTCGTGAACAAGTTAAGTTTATACCATCGACGCAAATCAGTTTCATAATTGAATCTTATCTGGCAACCTATTATAACACCCCAGATCAAACCGGGAATATTACACGCCGCAGACCCTCACCGTGAGGATCCACCAGGCTAGACATCAAAACAACACATTACATTACATACCGACGACTCAAAATAACGAACCAATAGACCGATTTGGTCTTTCGTCACTGACTTACAAATCAAAATACATAAACTCATCCAGACTCATACCCACGTAAGGGTAAAATACTTGCAACGACGAATAATAAGACAGCGGAAAATACAATACAATGGACTCCGACTAACTGAACCCAAAACTGGCCTTCGTGTGATTAGTATCATTCGTATTTCATCATCCCTCGTACCGATCCTGTGTCTTGCTCCCGAAAACCTGCATGTACCTGGACACAATACAGATATCCACACCCGATTACTCGGGGGTTAGCAAAACTCCACTGTTTCGCTAGTGCAAGTACAAAGTGCAAAAACGAGCCATACACAACACATTCCGAGAACACAAAGAAAGACTTCCTGAGATATTTTGTTAAAAATAGTTCAAGTCTTGAAAGTAGAAACGAATCAAGTAAGCACTTTGAAAACTTTTCCAAATCTCGGGAGTTTTGAAAACATTAGAAATTGAAAAGTTCTTAATTCCTCGAAAGCCATTTAGGGTCACAGCCCAAAGTTCATTTTCCAAAATGCAAATCCGTGAACAAAATGCGGGGTCCACAACCCAACCATTACGGTCACAAAACACAGGGCCAACGACCCGATCATCCACTGCAATTCACTAACAAGGACACATTACACATAACACATTATTATTATGCCATTCTAGCCAAGCACCAAGACTCGATATATAATGTCTCTCGACCCCGAGCACAAAGCATTGTGATACTCCGGACAATAGCACAATTAACGAAAACATCAACATCATCCTCAAGATGAAAAATACACCTGGTAACCCGCGACCGTACCCCTTAGTATCGGCCCCCAGACGCCCCGTCGAACGCTCCGGGTGGGAAACCACTTCTGCGGCCGTACCCCTTAGTATCGACCCCCAGACATCCCGTCGGACACTCCGGGTGGAAGTTCAACCACACACGCACCCAAGTTCACTTCCGTGTCCGTACCCCTTAGTATCGACCCCCAGACGTCTCGTCGAACGCTCCGGGTGGAAGGAACAACACACACACGTTCCAAAATCACAGTTGCAAACCACAAGCCTCGAAGGTCATTCACGGTATATATAGTCGAGGTACCTTACTAGAATGGCCAATTCATCCAACACATGCTCACGACCCAGAACTAATACTATCAACAAGGAAGCACACTATTTCAACAGCACCGAACGGCACAACCAATATCACATAAATTCACATATTCATCGATAACCACATGGCTCCACGTACAGCTTAAACAAAGGATTAAACTTCAAAACTTACCGACGACGTAATCACACATAATGGCATCACACGAAAGTATTGCGATCTTATACTCAACATTAATACACGTATTCAATTAAGCATATTAATTCTCGGAACACACGAGTCGTCTTTAAGAAAACCATGATGGTAAATATACCGATACTTTTGAAAAAGATGGTTATGAATATTTATTTAGCACATATCGACGATTAACAACCATTTTATCCACAAAACACGTAATGTATGGGCAAGATACTTGCCTCGATAATCGACACCGGACACTCCTACGAACACGGCTCAGTCGGGACACCTCGAACACCTACAATTCTCCGGCGAAGACAATGAATACACCCACGATCGAAAAGCTTGAAGAAAGCGACGAACGGAAGGGTTCCGACTCGAATTCTTTGCGAGAAATCTGACCCTAACATCATACCATCAGTAAATTAATGAACGAACGAGGAAGAATAATCGAAGAACGCCCGAATCCCCTTTGTGACATTTTATCGGACACCTTCAAGGCGTCGATAAGAAACTCAATAAAACGACAAATCCTTGGCGATTCAACTGAGGAACAGCAAGGAATTCGACATAATATTGTTTAACCATCACAAATACATCACTATTCTCAGTTAAAACGGATTAAACGGACAAATCGAACAAAATCCCCAAAACTAGATTTTAAGAAAACTTGCCTTGATTCGCTGGATTGAAGGATGTTACGTGATGATCAATTGATGTTATGAACTCCAAAACCTCGTGGATTCATAGTATAACAACATGTCTTCGACTTTACAAAGACTCCAGCCGCGGACAGGAAGGATAGGAAATCAAATGAGTGAAAAAAACGACTGCTCGGCCATATTTATATGCCTGCCGGACACGGCGCAGCAAACGGCCCAGACAGCGCCGTGTGTCTCGGCCGTGTCTCGGCAGCCGATCTGGCCGACCGGCGCGAGACACGGCACTCGCAGCGCCCGTTTTGGTCATGTCGCATGTGTCCGGCGGCCACCTCAGACAGGCCAAAATTACGTCCGAACCACAACGACGATCCGAACGACCCCGAAACCCGAACCTAAATACGAATCGAAGTTACGGTTACGAAGTACTCGCAAAGACGAATCTAAGCGCTAATAGAACACACGATTCCGACCACCCAAAGGCTCGAAATTCGACAACGGAAGGTAATTACCCCAAACTTTGGGAAATTACGAAAATGGCCCAAAACGTCAGAAAATCACGATACGTGATCGAATAACCAAACCGAAGTTCACAACACGTCTAACAAAGTTAAACGGACTTACGGGAAACTCGAAATAGAAATTTTGAATGAGATTCACAAGAATCGGACTCGAGCACGGAAAAGTCGTTAAGAAACATGGAACTCAACAAAACAATACCGAAACGAACTCGGATGAAAAAAAGTGCAGATTTAATCATTCTCAGAATGATGAAACGGTCCCAAGCGAGTCGTCGAAACGGACCTCCGCTGAAAAAATTAAATTACCGAAATCCGAAATTGCGGATACTACATTCTACCCTCCTTAAAAGACGTTTCGTCCCGAAACTTAAATCAAGTAGGAAGAAGCAATATCCCGCCAGGTAAACTCAACGAGATACACAAGAACCGAAAAAAAATTGCGCCCAACGGCGAAACATTACAAGCAACGCAAAGGGTATACGGTGTGAAAACACACTCCACGACGACCAACACAACGCCACCGGTAGAGACATAATAAAACCAACAAGTGACAAGTGTCATCAAACAGTTAATATAATCAAGTCGATTATCCGAACATTCACAAAACACAACGAATGAAAATCAATACGATTGACCAACCCAACGGTACATCGATCAAAACGCAAGCCAATCGCTGAACAAATACGGAATTCCACCACCTAAGGGTTGGGAGATCGAAAACGAGACTAATTTCCCGAATTTAAGGGAATTACGAAGGAGTCTGATTGTTCAACAATCATGAAACGAGATCAACAAAAATCGAACAATCAAAGATCGAACCACAATGATCGAGACAACAAAAGTCGAACAATCATGTTCGAATCACGAAGAACAATAAAATTCAAACAACAACTCCAAGGTTCACATCTCGACTCGAGACAATATACGATCCGGTGAAAACAACAAGATGTGTATTCACATAAGATCCACAGGGAAGGGAATAGCAATTGAAAAGTCACCACGACAAACGAGTTATTCCGAAACAATACCTCACTCGTTCGATCAACAAAAGCGAGGGGCAGGACAAGCTCAGAAAATGTCAACGAACATAAACGAGTCGATAGAGTCGAAAGTACAGAAGTTCAAAATCCGATCCACTTCGAATAAAAGAACTAGTAGAACCAAAAGATGTTACTTCCGAACAAGGTTCACAAGAATCGATCCGAACTCGGAAAAGTCACAGCGATAACCAGATCGACCCAAAACAAGATCACAGCTCGTTCGAATGATGAAACTGAAATACAGAACAAGTTCAGAAAGTATCAACGAACATGAGCGAGTCGATAGACCCGAGAAAGAGGAAATGCAGAAGTCTAAAAAAAACAATACGGGTATTACCTTCGACCTCTAATAAAAGAAGGTCGTCCCCGCAACTCACAATAACGGAAACAAGGCAACAACACAAAAGCAGTCGACGGAAACATCTCTCATGGGCCTCTTAGAGTCGATCCTGATATCTGTACTGAAGTTCGTGCCCCGAAGGACTCGGAAACCAACTCACAAAACTGGACCATGTGTCTCTCGGGTCCACACTTGAAATGCGTCGCAGGCGAGGAAGGACAAATTGCACGTACATTCCCCCGGCACATCACGGTTGAAATGCCTCGGCTCGGCATACCGAAAATACAGATGATAGATACAATGGAACTAACACCGCAAAACAACATACTGGAGATTCCAACACAGCATAACATATCAATGCATACAAAAATCACAACAACAGCGGCATCGTTCGACGATTATAACGGCCCGAACGGTAGCCAGCACACAATCATAAACATCATGAAACAATCACCAATGTGCATAAACGCACAAAAATCCATGCTTTAACAACTCACACTCGTGCGACAACACGCAAATCACCACGAGGCGATAAACAGTAAACACCACTTCACACCTCTCACAGAGGGGTAGTACAACAAATGCGTGGCAACGCCTCGACGTTCATGCCACCAATTCGATCATACTCGGGAGCAAACATCATAACGATAATGCGAACATCATACATACATACCCAGCCCTCAAACGGGAATGGATAGGTTTTAAAAACAAAAACCTCCTTTTGAAAATAATTTAGAAGAACACCGGTTGATCTTGAGTATCACCTTTCAAAAAAAAGTACAAGCGTGAAACATCGTTATCGAGACTTTGGAGAACCATTTCGCGTTTGATAAAAATGAGGACACTTTCTCTTAGTGAAAAACTTTCAGAATATTCGACCCTCGGGTCTAAGTAAAAGTGTTTTTAAAACATTGAAAATATCTCAAAATATTTTGGTCCTCGGGGTAGAAGAATTTTGAAACGTATTGTGGCACCTTGGATGTACCACGAGAAAATAATTCATTTAAAAAGTACGTCTCGAAATTTATTTTCTAAGATACTAAAGGTTTTCAAAGATAATTCAATGGGCTAGAATGCCGCAAAAATTTCAGGTAAAAACATGGAATATTATATCACCATGGGTCCCGCGCCGGAACCCACCAGGCAAGGGTAACATTTACAAAAACGCCAAAAAGGCCGATAACGGTAATACTTCAAAAACCCACAAAATCCATTTACAAAATACTAAATACCGTCATAAGAATTTCGCCAAAACGATCAAGGCCACAATGCCAAAAACTCTGTTAAGGGAATCAGTTTTCGAAATAAAACTCAGTCGGTAAAATACCGAAAGCCATTACAAAAGAACTCACGTAGCGGATAAAAGAAATACAGTCCAACATGCACAATCCAGCAAAACTACTCCTCATATGAACGAAATATGGGAGTCAAATAACCACATATCACGAAATCAAAATCCATAAGAGGATTCCGTCAATTAACTCATAATCATACCTGTAACTCGCATCAGACGAGGCACAAACACAAAGAAGGGAGACTTACATCCACAGGTCATACGATGATGATGGCTGCACCCTGATACTAATCACGACCGACATTCCAAACGACGCGTCGCGACACGACTCAGTCAGACAAAATCTGACAATACAAGACTCAACAACACATAACTCGACCCGATAGCCTAGGTTTCCTCAACCTAAGCTACGATACCATAAATGTAACACCCCCAGATCAAACCGGGAATATTACATGCCGCAGACCCTCACCGTGAGGATCCACCAGGCTAGACATCAAAACAACACATTACATTACATACCGACGAATCAAAATAACGAACCAATAGACCGATTTAGTCTTTCGTCACTAACTTACAAATCAAAATACATAAACTCATCCAGACTCATACCCACGCAAGGGTAAAATACTTGCAACGACGAATAATAAGACAGCGGAAAATACAATACAATGGACTCCGACTAACTGAACCCAAAACTGGCCTTCGTGTGATTAGTATCATCCGTCTTTCATCATTCCTCGTACCGATCCTGTGTCTTGCTCCCGAAAACCTGCATGTACCTGGACACAATACAGATATCCACCCCCCGATTACTCGGGGGTTAGCAAAACTCCACTGTTTCGCTAGTGCAAGTATAAAGTGCAAAAACGAGCCATACACAACACATTTCGAGAACACAACGAAAGACTTCCCGAGATATTTTGTTAAAAATAGTTCAAGTCTTGAAAGTAGAAACGAATCAAGTAAGCACTTTGAAAACTTTTCCAAATCTCGGGAGTTTTGAAAACATTAGAAATTGAAAAGTTCTTAATTCCTCGAAAGCCATTTAGGGTTACAGCCCCAAAGTTCATTTTCCAAAATGCAAATTCGTTAACAAAATGCGGGGTCCATGACCCAACCATTACGGTCACAAAACACAGGGCAAACGACCCGATCATCCACTGCAATTCACTAACAAGGACACATTACACATAACACATTATTCTTATGCCATTCTAGCCAAGCACCAAGACTCGATATATAATGTCTCTCGACCCCGAGCACAAAGCATTGTGATACTCCAGACAATATCACAATTAACGAAAACATCAACATCATCCTCAAGATGAAAAATTCACCTGGTAACCCGCGACCGTACCCCTTAGTATCGGCCCCCAGACGCCCCGTCGAACGCTCCGGGTGGGAAACCACTTCCGCGGCCGTACCCCTTAGTATCGACCCCCAGACATCCCGTCGGACACTCCGGGTGGAAGTTCAACCACACACGCACCCAAGTCCACTTCCGTGGCCGTACCCCTTAGTATCGACCCCCAGACGTCTCGTCGAACGCTCCGGGTGGAAGGAACAACAAACACACACGTTCCAAAATCACAGTTGCAAACCACAAGCCTCGAAGGTCGATCACGGTATATATAGTCGAGGTACCTTACTAGAATGGCCAATTCATCCAACACATGCTCACGACCCAAAACTAATACTATCAACAAGGAAGCACACTATTTCAACAGCACTGAACGGCACAACCAATATCACATAAATTCACATATTCATCGATAACCACATGTCTCCACGTAAAGCTTAAACAAAGGATTAAACTTCAAAACTTACCCACGACGTAATCACACATAATGGCATCACACGAAAGTATTGCGATCTTATACTCAACATTAATAGACGTATTCAATTAAGCATATTAATTCTCGGAACACACGAGTCGTCTTTAAGAAAACCATGATGGTAAATATACCGATACTTTTGAAAAAGATGGTTATGAATATTTATTTAGCACATATCGACGATTAACAACCATTATATCCACAAAACACGTAATGTATGGGCAAGATACTTGCCTCGATAATCGACACCGGACACTCCTACGAACACGGCTCAGTCGGGACACCTCGAACACCTACAATTCTCCGGCGAAGACAATGAATACACCCACGATCGAAAAGCTTGAAGAAAGCGACGAACGGAAGGGTTCCGACTCGAATTCTTTGCGAGAAATCTGACCCTAACATCATACCATCAGTAAATTAACGAACGAACGAGGAAGAATAATCGAAGAACGCCCGAATCCCCTTTGTGACATTTTATCGGACACCTTCAAGGCGTCGATAAGAAACTCAATAAAATGATAAATCCTCGGCGATTCAACCGAGGAACAGCAAGGAATTCAACATAATATTGTTTAACCATCATAAATACATCACTATTATGAGTTAAAACGGATTAAACGGACAAATCGAACAAAATCCCCAAAACTAGATTTTAAGAAAACTTGCCTTGATTCGCTGGATTGAAGGATGTTACGTGATGATAAATTGATGTTATGAACTCCAAAACTTCGTGGATTCATAGTATCACAACATGTCTTCGACTTTCCAAAGACTCCAGCCGCGGACTGGAAGGATAGGAAATGAAATGAGTGAAAAAAAACGACTGCTCGGCCATATTTATAGGCCTGCCGGACTGGCGACAAAGCGGCCTGCAGCGCCGTGTGTCTAGGCCGTGTCTCGGCAGTGCCGATCTGACCGACCAGTAGCGATACGGCGCTGCCAGCGCCGTTTTCAGGGCCGTGTCGCACAGGTCTGGGCAGCCACCTCCAGACATACCGAAAATTACGTCCGAACCACAACGACGATCCGAATGACCCCGAAACCCGAACCTGAATACGAATCGAAGATACGGTTATGAAGTACTCGCAAAGACGAATCTAAGAGCTAATAGAACACATGATTCCGACCACCCGAAGGCTCGAAATTCGACAACGTAAGGTAATTACCCCAAACTTTGGGAAATTACGAAAATGGCCCAAAACGTCCGAAAATCACGATACGTGATCGAATAACCAAACCGAAGTTCACAACACGTCTAACAAAGTTAAACGGACTTACGGGAAACTCGAAATAGTAATTTTGAACGAGATTCACAAGAATCGGACTCGAGCACGGAAAAGTCGTTAAGAAACACGGAACTCAACAAAACAATACCGAAACGAACTCGGATGGCAAAAAGTGCAGATTTAATCATTCTCAGTATGATGAAACGGTCCCAAGCGGGTCGTCAAAATGGACCTCCACTGAAAAAAGAAAATTACCGAAATCCGAAATTGCGGATATTACACCTATCAGGTTTCTAGGGATAAAATTTGCTCCAACCGAAGGCATCCAATGCGCTCCCGGTAATTTATCTGTCCTCCCCGAATGACTACCCCGATAACATCCGGTTTGGATTTCAATTTCCCGAAAGCTCGATGGAGGGAAGGAAAACCTTGAAACCTTATAAAACTTAATAATTTGTTGTGGAAGAATTATCGCTATTAATGTTACACTTTGCACATTAATTCATTTAAGCGCGTTTGTGGCAATCATACAATATGAAACAACCATTCACAACCTAGTGGCTACCAACATGTGGTTCATGGACCGTTCCTAGAAAACAAAAACTCTGTAATCTAATTACAAGTCTTCGTCTTGAATCTTCGTCTTCTCGAAACGGATCTTCCTCCGGTCTTCGTCATTACATATAAATTTTACATTGAAAATTGCATCCTAGATACAAACATTTCTAGTAAAATAAATAGGCTCAAAACAGCCTTTACAACCCAAACGAATAATATCGAACGATTCAAAACTAGGTCCATGAACTACATCACCATTCAAAAATAATGCATCCAACACATTAAATAAGTGGCATTCATAATGAATCTGAATATTGATCCAATCATTATAAATCAATCCATCCAAAACGAATTAATCCAATTAATTCAAACAACCATCAATTTTAACTTGTTCCGGATGAGAAAATATATTATTAAATTAATTCCCCTAAGAATAAAATTACCATAATTAAATCTTAGTAAAATTAAATCCAATTTAATTTGTGGGAAATTAATTATCGAACGAAATATATCAAATAGAGTCGGAAAAATACGGCCGGAGCACTGCCCAGCAAGCTGCCGAGCAGGTCCGGAAGTGACCGGCAGGGACCGAGACCATTGCCTAGCAGCGGCCGGCACAGACTTCAGAGCCTGGCCGATCACGGGTCCAGATCGCGATCTGCTGCCTCGGACCGCAGATTTACAAAACTTATTATCGTTAAACTTAATAATATTATTGGATTCTCCAGTACAACTTGAATATTCAAAGGCCAAGGTAAAATTTATTATTCAAGTTACCCAGATCCCACTATTTTTATCGGAATAACACACTCCCATGTGAAATCCAGAAGTATCATTCGCTCTACTTCATAGTGGCGATCGAGTTCCTTATAAATTTTAATAGAGGGCAACCGAACAGGTTTCTAGTCTATTAATTTTCATAAAGTGGTCTCAAACACCAACCCATCTAATGGATGATTCGATCTTGTTTTTCCCATTGTTCACTCCCCTCAACCTATACAGTTTCTATGGTTCGTGAACAAGTTAAGTTTATACCATCTACGCAAATCAGTTCCACAATTGAATCTTATCCGGCAACCTATCAGGTTTCTAGGGATAAAATTTGATACAACCGAAGGCATCCAATGCGCTCCCAGCAATATCCGTCCTCCCCGAATGACTACCCCGATAACTCGGAAGCATAGCACATCCGGTTTGGATTTCAATTTCCCGAAAGCTCGATGGAGGGAAGGAAAACCTTGAAACCTTATAAAACTTAATAATTTGTTGTGGAAGAATTATCGCTATTAATGTTACACTTTGCACATTAATTCATTTAAGCGCGTTTGTGGCAATCATACAATATGAAACAACCATTCACAACCTAATGGCTACCAACATGTGGTTCATGGACCGTTCCTAGAAAACAAAAACTCTGTAATCTAATTACAAGTCTTCGTCTTGAATCTTCGTCTTCTCGAAACGGATCTTCCTCCGGTCTTCGTCATTACATATAACGTTTACATTGAAAATTGCATCCAAGATACAAACATTTCTAGTAAAATAAATAGGCTCAAAACGGCCTTTACAACCCAATCGAATAATATCGAACGATTCAAAACTAGGTCCATGAACCACATCACCATTCAAAAATAATGCATCCAACACATTAAATAAATGGCATTCATAATGAATCTGAATATTGATCCAATCATTATAAATCAATCCATCCAAAACGAATTAATCTAATTAATTCAAACATCCATCAATTTTAACTTGTTCCGGATGAGAAAATATTTTATTAAATTAATTCCCCTAAGAATAAAATTACCATAATTAAATCTTAGTGAAATTAAATCCAATTTAATTTGTGGGAAATTAATTATCGAACGAAATATAAAAAATAGAGTCGGAAAAACACGGCCGGAGCACTGCCCAACAAGCTGCCGAGCAGGTCCGAAAGTGACCGGCAGGGACCGAGACCATTGCCTAGCAGCGGCCGGCACAGACTTCAGAGCCTGGCCGATCACGGGTCCAGATCGCGATCTACTGCCTCGGACCGCAGATTTACAAAACTTATTATCGTTAAACTTAATAATATTATTGGATTCTCCAGTACAACTTGAATATTCAAAGTCCAAGGTAAAATTTATTATTCAAGTTACCCAGCTCCCACTATTTTTATCGGAATAACACAGTCCCATGTGAAATCCAGAAGTATCATTCGCTCTACTTCATAGTGGCGATCGAGTTCCTTATAAATTTTAATAGAGGGCAACCGAACAGGTTTCTAGTCTATTAATTTTCATAAAGTGGTCTCAAACACCAACCCATCTAATGGATGATTCAATCTTCTTTTTCCCATTGTTCACTCCCCTCAACCTATACAGTTTCTATGGTTCGTGAACAAGTTAAGTTTATACCATCTACGCAAATCAGTTCCACAATTGAATCTTATCCGGCAACCTATCAGGTTTCTAGAGATAAAATTTGATACAACCGAAGGCATCCAATGCGCTCCTGGCAATATCCGTCCTCCCCGAATGACTACCCCGATAACTGTTGGGTACCAAATCGGATATTTGCGCCGTTTTATGCGGAAGCGTAAATAAATTGTGGAAAAATAAATCACACAAGGATTTATAGAGGTTCGGCTATTAACGAAGCCTACGTCCTCTCTCGATGTATCTTTTTCCTTAGGCTTAAGATCAAAACCTCTACGCCTCTCTTCTATCGGTCGAGGGATTACCGTTACAAGCTCGTCTTCTATCGGTCCGAGTAAAACCGTTTTTCCTTTTCTATTGGATAAGGAATCAACCACTCTAGCTTTCTATGGGTACTAGATAAACCTCACTTAGATATCGATTGCGATTCTAACAATGCCGGATACTTGATCCTAATAACACCGAATCCAATCGTATCTTTTCTTTTACCTCTCGTGTATGATGTTGAATGTATAAACACTCAAACTAACAAAATAAGCTCAATATTACAACAACAATGTAAGTATATGATTCTCAGATGTATGACTTGTTTGCTTGAAGTTGTTGTATGGAATAATACCAACTCCTTGGTATTTATAGCCTTCTTCCTCCTTACTAGCCGTTGCTGCCAGTTGACTAGCTAGCGTGCGCTAGCCTTCCTTCGCAGCGTGCGCTATCGCACATTTTTGCTCTAGCGTACGTAAAGGCTTTCATGTAGCGTGCGTTAATCACTTTATATTTCACCGGTAGCTCGCTTAACAGTTAGCGTGCGCTACCACTTCCTTTGTAGCGTGCGCTAATCCAATATATCCGTTGCATGGATTGTCAAAGTGACCGTTTGATATGCTGACTTTAACCTGCTTTTCCCAACGTTCGGATTGACCAGATTCAAACATCTTAGCATGCGCAAATCATCCTTTGTAGCGTGCGCTAATAATAGAGGGTAGCGTGCGCTAATAATAGAGTGTAGCGTGCGCTATCCATCTGCTGACTTCACTGCAGCTTACTTCGATACTAGGCTGGAATGCAGCTGACTCCTCGTTAGCGTGCGCTAACATATGTCCCTTAGCGTGCGCTAAAACAGTCCAGATTGCAATTTTTGCGTCTTCGCCTGCTTCGCCGTTTTGCTTCGCCTCGATGTTGTTTTGTAGTTTAGCAACTTTAATCATCAAAACATAAATTAAGTAATGTGTGGAATAAATATTCCAACAATCTCCCCCTTTTTGATGATTACAAAACAACCCTTGAATTGAATAATCTATAAAAAATAATATATGTATATTTCTACGAATCAAAGTTTTCGGCTTTGATCGTTTCGTTAGTTTCTCCAATTCTCTTTTCGACATCTCCTTTATTTTTCAACTCCTTCGTGTTTTTATTTTTCAATTTTTTTCAACTCCCCCTATTTGTATGCTTTTCTTTTCTTTTCGACTTCTTCGATTTTTCTCATTTTTATCTCCTCTTCATCTCCTTCTCATTTTTATCATTTTTATCTCAATTCATATCTTTCTCCCCCTTTTTGTTTTCATCAAAAAAAATATAAAGGATACCAAATGAAATATAAATATGCATGATACCAATTTATGCATTAAAGAAGGGTATAAACTCCCCCTGAAAATATTATTTCCTTCTCCCCCTTTGTAAAATACCATTTATCAAAATTTATTTTTGGGGATCCAACCGATAGTTGGTTTTTCTTTTGAAACATAGACGATGTTTGAAACGGTTGTTCCTTTAGGAACCCAAATCTTTTTAATTTTTATCGTCCGTTTTGGGCTTTTGCAATTTGAAATGTGATGCCCGATTTTTGAACACTTTTCGCAACGGGGTATATTGAAATTAACGGATTCGTTTTTCAAACGAGTTTTGAATCCTAACCCCTCTTTATTCAAAGTAAACTTTTGAACACCAAGCATTTGTTCAAATTTCTCGTTTCCGCACGAGAATTTCTTTGTCAAAGATTTAAGCTCGGTTTGGATTTTAGCGAGATCATTCTTCAAAATATTTTCATTTTCAATGCATTTCGAATGATCGATTTTGACAAATTTCCCTTTTTCAAGTATTTTGGAATTTTCAATTTCCAAAGTTTTATATTTAGACTTGAGGGATTTAATTTCATTTAAAGCATTTTGATAGTCCGTATGTAATAATTCGAATGCTTCAAAAGTTCGTCGTAAGAATTACTTACTTGGCTTTCGACGTCGCTATCGTCGAATGAACTCCGGGCCATGAGCGCGAGATTATTTTGTTCAAGAAAATCTTCATCGGGATCTTCGTCGCTCCATGTTGCGATTAGAACCTCCTTTTGCTTTACTCGACAGTTCTTAGCAAAGTGGCCTGGTTTACTACATAATCGACAAGTGTTGTCGAATTTCTTAGGTTCGCCCGCTTGAATGTCCTTCTTTCTCCGGTTTAATAAGTGTTGGAACTTATTAATATTTTTGGCATAATATGCCATTTCTTCGTCACTTTCGTCACCGGGTTTCTTCTTTCTTCTTCGACATTTTAGCCTTGAAGGCTATCGACCTCTCCTTCGGTTTCGGTTTGGCATTCCGAGATTTTAGAACAATCTCGTAGTTGATAAGAGAACCAACGAGAGCACTAAAATCGAGAGTATTTAAATCTTTTGATTCCATTATTGCCGTAACCGCACCGCCCCATTCTCGAGGTAGTGATCGGAGAATTTTCTTTACTTTCTCACTACTCGAAAGTGGTTTTCCAAAACATGCTAATCCATTAGTGATGACCGAAAATCGGTCGAGCATAATCGAGATTGATTCATCGTCCTTCATTTGGAATAATTCATAATCGTGAAGGAGCATGTTTATCTTCGTCTCCTTGACTTGAGACGTACCTTCGTGTGTTACCTCAAGCATTTTCGATTTCTTTGGCACTATCACACGATGATATCCGGTTGTGTTCTTCCGGATTTAAGGCACAATAGAGAAGTTGAGTTGCCTTACAATTATAGTGGTCGCTTTTCCAATCGGAATCGTCATATTCTTCAAGGTTTTGAGCGTCGTTGGAATTTGTTGGAATTTTCGACCAAGACAAATCACCTTCCAAAGCTCGATGTCATATACTCGGATGAATATAGACATCTTCTTCTTCCACGTCATGAAGTTTGAGCCATCAAAAATGGTGGTCGGTTGAGAGCAAGGCCTTCGACGGGACCAATTTGAAACGACATTGGATCTTATCTCCTCGGATGTTAAGCCGCGTAATTGAGTAACGCTCCGATACCAATTGTTGGGTACCAAATCGGATATTTGCGCCGTTTTATGCGGAAGCGTAAATAAATTGTGGAAAAATAAATCACACAAGGATTTATAGAGGTTCGGCTATTAACGAAGCCTACGTCCTCTCTCGATGTATCTTTTTCCTTAGGCTTAAGATCAAAACCTCTACGCCTCTCTTCTATCGGTCGAGGGATTACCGTTACAAGCTCGTCTTCTATCGGTCCGAGTAAAACCGTTTTCCTTTTCTATTGGATAAGGAATCAACCACTCTAGCTTTCTATGGGTACTAGATAAACCTCACTTAGATATCGATTGCGATTCTAACAATGCCGGATACTTGATCCTAATAACACCGAATCCAATCGTATCTTTTCTTTTACCTCTCGTGTATGATGTTGAATGTATAAACACTCAAACTAACAAAATAAGCTCAATATTACAACAACAATGTAAGTATATGATTCTCAGATGTATGACTTGTTTGCTTGAAGTTGTTGTATGGAATAATACCAACTCCTTGGTATTTATAGCCTTCTTCCTCCTTACTAGCCGTTGCTGCCAGTTGACTAGCTAGCGTGCGCTAGCCTTCCTTCGCAGCGTGCGCTATCGCACATTTTTGCTCTAGCGTACGTAAAGGCTTTCATGTAGCGTGCGTTAATCACTTTATATTTCAGTCCAGTAGCTACTGCCCTTAACAGTTAGCGTGCGCTACCACTTCCTTTGTAGCGTGCGCTAATCCAATATATCCGTTGCATGGATTGTCAAAGTGACCGTTTGATATGCTGACTTTGACCTTTTCCCAACGCTCGGATTGACGATTCAAACATCTTAGCGTGCAAATCATCCTTTGTAGCGTGCGCTAATAATAGAGGGTAGCGTGCGCTAATCATAGCCTGTAGCGTGCGCTATCCATCTGCGACTTCACCGGACTTACTTCGATACTAGGCTGGAATGCAGCTGACTCCTCGTTAGCGTGCGCTAACATATGTCCCTTAGCGTGCGCTAAAACAGTCCAGATTGCAATTTTTGCGTCTTCGCCTGCTTCGCCGTTTTGCTTCGCCTCGATGTTGTTTTGTAGTTTAGCAACTTTAATCATCAAAACATAAATTAAGTAATGTGTGGAATAAATATTCCAACAATAACTCGGAAGCATAGCACATCCGATTTGGATTTCAATTTCCCGAAAGCTCGATGGAGGGAAGGAAAACCTTGAAACCTTATAAAACTTAATAATTTGTTGTGGGAGAATTATCGCTATTAATGTTACACTTTGCACATTAATTCATTTAAGCGTGTTTGTGGCAATCATACAATATGAAACAACCTTTCACAACCTAGTGGCTACCAACATGTGGTTCATGGACCGTTCCTAGAAAACAAAAACTCCGTAATCTAATTACAAGTCTTCGTCTTGAATCTTCGTCTTCTCGAAACGAATCTTCCTCCGGTCTTCGTCATTACATATAAATTATACATTGAAAATTGCATCCTAGATACAAACATTTCTAGTAAAATAAATAGGCTCAAAACGGCCTTTACAACCCAATCGAATAATATCGAACGATTCAAGACTAGGTCCATGAACCACATCACCATTCAAAAATAATGCATCCAACACATTAAATAAATGGAATTCATAATGAATCTGAATATTGATCCAATCATTATAAATCAATCCATCCAAAACGAATTAATCCAATTAATTCAAACAACCGTCAATTTTAACTTGTTCCGGATGAGAAAATATTTTAATAAATTAATTCCCCTAAAAATAAAATTACCATAATTAAATCTTAGTGAAATTAAATCCAATTTAATTTGTGGGAAATTAATTATCGAACGAAATATAAAAAACAGAGTTGGAAAAACACGGCTGGAGCACTGCCCAGCAAGCTGCCGAGCAGGGCCGGAAGTGACCGGCAGGGACCGAGACCATTGCCTAGCAGCGGCCGACACAGACTTCCTAGCCTGGCCGATCACGGGTCCAGATCGCGATCTGCTGCCTCGGACCGCAGATTTACAAAACTTATTATCGTTAAACTTAATAATATTATTGGATGCTCCAGTACAACTTGAATATTCAAAAGCCAAGGTAAAATTTATTATTCAAGTTACCTGGCTCCCACTATTTTTATCGGAATAACACACTCCCATGTGAAATCCAGAAGTATCATTCGCTCTACTTCATAGTGGCGATCGAGTTCTTTATAAATTTTAATAGAGGGCAACCGAACAGGTTTCTAGTCTATTAATTTTCATAAGGTGGTGTCAAACACCAACCCATCTAATGGATGATTCGATCTTTTTTTTCACTTTTTTCACTACCCTCAACCTATACGGTTTCTATGGTTCATGAACAAGTTAAGTTTATACCATCGACGCAAATCAGTTTCACAATTGAATCTTATCCGGCAACCTATGAGGTTTCTAGGGATAAAATTTGCTCCAACCAAAGGCATCCAATGCGCTCCCGGTAATTTATCCGTCCTCCCCGAATGACTACCCCGATAACTCGGAAGCATAGCACATCCGGTTTGGATTTCAATTTCCCAGAAGCTCGTTGGAGGGAAGGAAAACCTTGAAACCTTATAAAACTTAATAATTTGTTGTGGGAGCATTATCGCGATTAATGTTACACTTTGCATATTAATTCATTTAAGTGCGTTTGTGGCATTCATACAATATGAAACAACATTCACAACCTAGTTGCTACCAACATGTGGTTCATGGACCGTTCCTAGAAAACAAAAACTCTGTAATCTAATTACAAGTCTTCGTCTTGAATCTTCGTCTTCTCGAAACGGATCTTCCTCCGGTCTTCGTCATTACATATAAATTTTACATTGAAAATTACATCCTAGATACAAATATTTCTAGTAAAATAAATAGGCTCAAAACGGCCTTTACAACCCAATCGAATAAAATCAAACGATTCAAAACTAGGTCCATGAACCACATCACCATTCAAAAATAATGCATCCAACACATTAAATAAATGGCATTCATAATGAAATTGAATATTGATACAATCATTATAAATCAATCCATCCAAAACGAATTAATCCAATTAATTCAAACAACCGTCAATTTTAACTTGTTTCGGACGAGAAAATATTTCATTAAATTAATTTCCCTAACAATAAAATTACCATAATTAAATCTTAGTGAAATTAAATCCAATTTAATTTGTAAGAAATTAATTATCGAACGAAATATAAAAAACGGAGTCGGAAAAACACGGCCGGAGCACTGCCCAGCAAGCTACCCAGCAGGCTGACGAGCAGGGCTGGAAGTGACCGGCAGGGACTGAGACCATTGCCAGGCAGCGGCCGGCACAGACTGCCGAGCCTGGCCAATCACGGGTCCAAATCGCGATCTGCTGCCTCACACCGTAATACCCGTAATTTCGATTTCCGGTAATTTCTTTTTTTTCGGCGGAAGTCTGTTTTGACGACTCGCTCATGACCGTTTCGTCATTCTGAGAATGATTAATTCTACACTTTTTGACATCCGAGTTTGTTTCGGTATCGTTTCGTTGAGTTCCGTGCTTTTTAGCGACTTTTCCGCGCTTGAGTTCGATTCTTGCGAATCTCGTTCGAAACTGCTGTTTCGAGTTTCCCGTAAGTCCGTTTAACTTTGTTAGACGTGTTGTGAACTTCGGTTTGGTTATTCGATCACGTATCGTGATTTCCGGGCGTTTTGGGCCATTTTGTAATTTCTTGAAAGTTACGGGTATCCGTATCTGTAATTGTTGTCTCGACCCGTTTCTTGGTCGCGTATGATTAATTATGGTATTATCTTTTCATTTCGGGTCGTTGATGTTGTCCGTGAACTTTTCGTCGTGTTCGTTCCGTACGTTTTCGGAAATCGGGTCGTTGAGCCCTGACGGTTGCGGGACTGGCCGGACGGTTGTGGGACTGGCCGGACGATTGCGGGCACCGGCCGGACGGGTGCGGCAGGAACCGGCGTAGCGCACGCTACGGCCGGAAGGCTGCGCGCACTAACCGGCAGGTGTAGCGCACGCTACCGGACGGCCTAACGCACGCTAGCGGGCGTGGACAGTGGAGTCCTGGGGCTTCTGGAATCGGTCAGGCTCGGCAGGTAGCGCACTGTCACGGGGTTAGGTTTGAGCACTCGAAAGCTCTTCGGACCCGTGCGGCACTAGACTAGAATTGCCTCGATCTAGCTAGTAAGCCTAACTCACTCGGTTGCTAAGTGTGAAAGAGGGGTTTGAACACTTGGGAGTTGAGAGAAAACTTCACTATTTCACAATCACTTACAAGTACAAGAATGTTGAGTCTTTGAGGGTTGGGTGCAAATGAACCAACCTCAAGACTATTTATACTACTCCTAGGACATAGAATCTTCTATGCCACCTCCTCATTTGGAGGACTCTAGAACATCCTATACAATCCACACACTTCTATCCTATTCTAGAACCTATCTCTAGAATCATCCACATTCATCTACATACAAGACTATCAAACACAAGTCTAGAGTATTCTACAAGTACAAGACTAAGTACAACCTAGAATACTCCACAACCTTCAAGTGCTACATCCTTCTAGGAGGGTCCTAGAAGGTTCTCCCATCATCCGGGCGCCCCGTCCCGTCTCTGTCCATCCCGGCCCGCATCGGCCCGTCCCGGCCCGCACCTGGCCCGTCTCGGCCCGAACATCTGGGCCCATTTCTGCAATGTTCCAGACTCTTCCCGAACCTCCTGGACCAAGCCGGTCCGCTTCTAGTTGCTTCCGGTCGAGTCTTTCCTGCTGAGTGGCTCCTCAGCTTTTCAATGTCTACTGCCCCCACAAGGCTTTTTCCGTCTAAGCCTATTATAGGGGGGAGGGTCTCTCTCGCACCTCGCGCGCCGGCCGCGCCCGCCATCCCACGCCCGCGTCCGGCCGCCCAGGTCGAGTCCTGTTCCCAGACTCGGCCTTGTCCCGTCGTGCCTTGTCCCACACGACTGCTGCTCGTCCGACCTTGCCCGCGTCCCCTGCGCTGTCGGACAGTCCCGGACATGTCCCGTCCGCAATGCCCCTTGGGCGATCCGCTTCCCACAGCGGCGACCGTTCTCCACCCACGGCTTACTCGCATGACTCTCCGTCCGGTCACGCCGTCCTGAAGGCTGACTCTTCACATGCAGCCCGATGCCATCCATGGCGTCCTGCTCGTGCCGGTCCCTTGGCACCCTGTGCGACCGTCTGCGCACACATGTCTCGTCGTCGACTGTCGGCCGTGACATTCTCCCCCGCCCATTTCGTCGACGTCCTCGGCGACGTGGCGGCCCCTCGATGAACCGAACTGCTCCAAGGTGGTAACCCGGCTCCTCCTCAAGCTTTCTCATGTACTTGAGTGCCGACATAGCTTGTCCCGAAGGCTCTGTGGTCAAGCGTATTTCCTGCAGCTTGGCTTGATCACATACGTACAGCGCCCTCTTATGCGGAACAACGCCAACATTATTCTTCCTCAGGAAGTCCATGCCCAGTATTATGTCCCGATCATCCATGCTCGTCACCTTGAAGTGCACGCGCGGTTCCCACGTGCCAATCTTTAGTCGCACCCCATTGGCGACTCCTGTAACTCGAACGGGTGGTGCATTATTCGACTTCATCCAGCCCCGTCCCTCGATGACCTGAAGCCCCAACCTTTGTGCTTCAGCCTCGTCAATATAGTTGTAATCGGCCCCTGTGTCGACCAACGCCTTGACGGGTTTCCCATTGATCAGCCCCGTCGCATACAACAAGTTTCCCTCCAGCGGTGCTCCGTCCCGCGATGCCATCCCTATGGCTGAGTTCAATACCTGAAGCGCCATCGATGTCCCATCACCCTCGGCATCATCCCGTGCCTTAGTGTACTCCATGGCGGCTACCCTCGGAAACTTCGAGCATTGCCTCGTCGAATGCTCCGTGCTCCAGCAAATCTCACATTTCTTTTTCTTCGGACACGCTGCTACGAGATGGTCTGTACTCCCGCACCCATGGCAAGTCCGAGCCCATCCTGACTGCTTGCCGTCCTTGGGCCTGGCCATCCTCGCGCCCCTATCTGTACCCTGGTACGACTTGTCCTGCGTACCGATGCCGTCCTCGTCCCTCCTGGACTTTCGGCTCTCCCCGGCTGGTTTCAACTCGATCAGCCGTTCAGCTACCGCAATCGCCTCGGACACATTCTGTGCCTTGGCCCTCTGCACCTACAAATTTGCCCACGGTTTTAGCCCATCCACGAACACAAACAAAGCTTCCTGCTCACTAAGGCTAGGCAACTCCAGCACGATCTCCTGGAACTCCTTCACATAGTCCTTGATCGTCTTGCTATGTGTCAACTCCTTCAACCTAGCCCGGACCTCAAACTCAACATTCTCCGGGTAAAACTGCCGCTTGAACTCGGCCTTGAAATCCTCCCATGTCTCCATCCGACATGTTCCACGCGCGATCTCTGTTTCGCGCCTTCTCCACCATAACAGCGCCACATCTGCTAAGAAGAATGGAGCCGCCTGCAACTTGGTCGCATCATCTACTATCCCCGATGCACCAAAATAACGCTCCATGTTCCACAGAAAGTCATCCACTTCCCTACCATTCCGCGATCCCTGGAACGAACACGGCCGGGGGATGTCGATTCGATGGGGTGCCGCACCCCGCTGGTCCCTGCCGTGGGCCATCGCCCGCTCGTACAATGCTGTCCTTCCTTCGATGATCTCGATCCTCCCTACGATCTCCTATCGAAAGGCTGCGATCATCGACTGGACCTCCTTCCTGACAGCCTCAAGGATCTCTTCACACAGATCGCATCGCAACGCGTTAAGGGTGCCCGTCACCCGGTTCTCAAGCTCCTCCAACGACTCGCTCATCTCCGTCACCTGGTCGGCTACTCTGCTCCATGCCTCAAGAGCATCTGCGTGCTTGCCCATGGTTTCCTCCAGCCGAGCCACTCGTGCTTCCATGGCAACACCTCTTTCCACGGACTTGTCCCTAGACCCTTTCCTGGACTTGTCCTTCTCCTGGCCGGGTTGAACTTTGGTGATGCTGGACGTAGTCTCCATCGGTCCTCCTTGCACAAAACCTCTCAGCAACGTCTCAATGCGGAAGCTCCTTGAACCACTAGCGTGGCTCCGATACCACTTGTCACGGGGTTAGGTTTGAGCACTCGAAAGCTCTTCGGACCCGTGCGGCACTAGACTAGAATTGCCTCGATCTAGCTAGTAAGCCTAACTCACTCGGTTGCTAAGTGTGAAAGAGGGGTTTGAACACTTGGGAGTTGAGAGAAAACTTCACTATTTCACAATCACTTACAAGTACAAGAATGTTGAGTCTTTGAGGGTTGGGTGCAAATGAGCCAACCTCAAGCCTATTTATACTACTCCTAGGACCTAGAATCTTCTATGCCACCTCCTCATTTGGAGGACTCTAGAACATCCTATACAATCCACACACTTCTATCCTATTCTAGAACCTATCTCTAGAATCATCCACATTCATCTACATACAAGACTATCAAACACAAGTCTAGAGTATTCTACAAGTACAAGACTAAGTACAACCTAGAATACTCTACAACCTTCAAGTGATACATCCTTCTAGGAGGGTCCTAGAAGGTTCTCCCATCATCCGGGCGCCCCGGCCCGTCTCTGTCCGTCCCGGCCCGCATCGGCCCGTCCCGGCCCGCACCTGGCCCGTCTCGGCCCGAACATCTGGGCCCGTTTCTGCAATGTTCCAGACTCTTCCCGAACCTCCTGGACCAAGCCGGTCCGCTTCTAGTTGCTTAGGCCGAGTCTTTCCCGCCGAGTGGCTCTCGGCTTTTCAATGTCTCACGCCCCCACAAGGCTTTTTCCGTCTAAGCCTATTATAGGGGAGGGTCTCTCTCGCACCTCGCGCGCGCTCCAGACGCGCCGGCCGCGCCGCGTCCGGCCGCCTGTGTCGAGTCTGTTCCCAGACTCGGCCTTGTCCCGTCGTGCCTTGTCCCACACGACCGCTGCTCGTCCGACCTTGCTCGCGTCCCTGCGTCGGACGATCCGGACATGTCCCGTCCGCAATGCCCCTTGGGCGATCCGCTTTCCACAGCGGCGACCGTGCTCCTCCCACGGCTTACTCGCGTGACTCTCCGTCCGATCACGCCGTCCTGAAGGCTGACTCTTCACATGCAGCCCGATGCCATCCATGGCGTCCTGCTCGTGCCGGTCCCTTGGCACCCTGTGCGACCGTCTGCGCACACATGTCTCGTCGCCGATCGGCCGTGGATAAAGACGCTTACTGTCGGGCAGACGCGTACGCCACGTCCGGCAGGTAGCGACGCCTTCTGGCCGGAAAGGCTGCGCCGCTTACCGGCGGCTAGTCCAGAAGGCTACTGGATCGCGGCCTGGGCCGATAGCGCACGCTAGCTCGGCAGCCTAGCGCGCGCTAGTCCGGCCCAGTATAAATGTGGCTGAGCAGTCACATTTCATTTCGTTTTTCACTTCCTTCCTTCTCCGTTCGCGGGTGGCGATTCGTGGGTGACGAAGCCATGTTGTTTAACAACAAATCCATGAAGTTCTTGAGTTCATAACATCAATCAATCGTCTGTTATCATCCTTTGATCCAGCGAATCAAGGTAATCTTCCTTAGAACCCTAATTTCGTGAATTTGGGGATTTTTGCATTTTCGTCCGATTCGTTCCGTGTTGTTGATTAATTCATGATGGGTATGATTAATCTTGGTAGTATTCTTGTGTTTAACATCATTTAATCCATTGTTCTTCGTCGAATCGAAGTATATTTCTTGATTTCCTTCGAATTGACTTTTTGGGGGATTTGTCCCCGATCTCGTTTTTCATCCGTTTTCGATGGATCGATTATGGTTAAATGATGTTGTTAAATATATTCTATGGATTATATATCCATATTTCAACTTGGAATTCCGTTTTCGTGTTTTGACGGGACGAATCGTGTTCTTGGCCGTTTTGGGGGAAATCCTTGAACCTTCGTCATTTGTTCTTTGAATTCAGCGGCTTTGGGTCATACTTTGGAATTCATTTTCGTTGTTATTGTTTTCGTTCGTAGTTCATTGTTGTGGATTGTCGTTCGGTGGAGTCGGCGAGTTTGTAGTCGGTTCGCGCCAACCTACTTCGGCCGATTCTCCGCGTTGTGGTTATTCGAGGCAAGTACCTTGCCCATACTTTTCTTATTTTATGGATATGATGATCGGTGATCGTATTGGTGTGTTTGTTTGGTTGTTTGAAATGATGTTTCAAAATATTTCGGTTTGGCCTCGTTAAGGCTTTCTTTCAAATGGCGTGTGTGTTTTGTGAATGGTGTGTTTTGGGGATTGATTATGATTTGGTTATTTTGAACGTTGAAGGATTTGATGATGATACTCCTATTGTTTAAAGTTATGGAATCGTGTATTCCGTATTTAATCTTGTTATGGTGTTTTGAAGAGTTTGATAATAGTGTCGAGTTAATGGCCATCTCTAGTGAGTATTCTTAATGAACTGACATTCTTAGCATGTTAGTTTTGCATGAGTAATGTGTGTGTGTGTATGCTCACTACGGGTTAGATCCGACGGGGTCTCGGTAGGGGTCCACAGAGACGTGGATCGACGAGCTTGCTTTTAACCACTACGGGTTAGATCCGACGGGGTCTCGGTAGGGGTCCACAGAGACGTGGATCGATGGTTAATTGTGGTGCATTTTACAAATGTGACTTATTTATGGCATTTCCGGAAATGAATGCTTTTGAACGTTTTTCATGATCGCATGCATTGACTAAGTATGTAAGAGGTAAGTTGTTCGTTTGGCCTACTTGGCTAGGATGGCTCTAGAGTATTTTGTTGTTTGTGTTAAATCCTTTATTTGTGGATTTTGATGTTGGGAGACGAACCTTGTGGTCGTTCTTGTGTACTGTGAGTTAATGAGATTTGGGGCTAAAATCCCAATGGTTTTGTAAAAGTCGTTTTACGGATTTGGGGCTAAAATCCCAACGGTTTGGTAAATGTCATTTTTCGGAAAGTAAACCTTTGGGGCGGTGACCCCCTTTTGCCTTTTGGATTTTGAAAAGTAGGATTTGATAATCCTAAATTGTTTTCTATTAAAACTCTCGATGGCATTCTAAACCGTTTTATAAATTACTTCCATTGATTTATGATATTTCGATTTTGAAATGTTTTCTCAAGCCCTTGCCTCGGGAAGTACTTTTCGTTTCGTTTGGATCTTTGAGGATCCTTGGTTATTGTTATTCGTGGAATGTGAATGGTATGGCTCGTATTTGCATTTTGTTCTTGCACTAGCAAAACAGTGGAGTTTTGCGAACCCCCGAGTATTCGGGGGGTGGATGTCTGTTTTTGCATTCAGGTTTTGGAGCATAACACAGGGTCGGCACGAAGGATGATGAAAGATGATCGATACTAATCACATGAGGAACCGTACTTTGTTTATTGGTTCAGTTGTACTCTATTTTTTCCGCTGCTATATTTTCCCGTTGTTCGGGTGTGGTTGTATTTTGACCCCTGCGTGGGCATGAGTTGTATTTGAGTTGTATGTATTTGTTGAAAGACCAAATCGGTCTATTGAGTCATTTTAGCCTTAAAGGCATGGTTGAGTTGTTATATGTCGTTGCCAGCCTGGTAGATCCTTGAGGAAAGGTTCTACGGCGTGTAATATCCCTGAGCGGATTGGGGGTGTTACAGAAATGGTATCAGAGCTTAGGTTGAGGAAACCTAGGTTGTCGGGTCAAGTCGTGTTGTTTGAGTCTTGTTTCGTCGGATTTTATCTGACTGAGTCGTGTCGCGACGCGTCGTTTGAGTTTGTTGGTCGTGATTAGTATCGTGGGGCGATCATCATCTTCGTGCGACCTGTGGAAGTAAGTCTCCCTTCTTTGTGTTGTGCCTCGTGTGACACGAGCTATTTTTATGATTATTTGTTAAGTGGTGGAATCCTTATGTGAATTTTGATTTCACGATATGTATTTAGTCGACTCTCGTATTTGATTTATACGAGGAGTGTCGTCGCTTGTGATGTCTTTTTATTGTTGTTTTTGTCCGTTGTTGATGATTTTCGAATCGATTTGCACGTTTTACAAGTCCTATTGTGGGAACTTTGTGCTTATACACGTTCGACTTGTTCACTAGCCAGTGCGGGAGGGTCTTTAGAGACCTCGAATGGGGTCAGTGGTTTTGTTCTGAATGTGGTATTTTATCGTTTATTTCCGTTTAAATACATGTATTATCTTGATTTTAAATGTTTTGATGCGTGTACTAGGAGTTGTTTTAGTGAACGTCGATATGTGTGAGTTTTGGGCATTTTGGACTATTGGATTTTTGAAAACCTTGAGTATCTTAGAAAAATAAATTTCGAGACATACTTTTCAAATGAGTTATTTTCTTGTGGTACATCCAAGGTGCCACAATATATTTTAAAATTTTCTACTTCGAGGACCAAAATGCTTTGAGATATTTTCAATGTTTTAGAAACACTTTTATTTAGACCCGAGGGTCGAATATTCTGAAAGTTTTCACTAAGAGAAAGTGTCTTCATTCTTATCAAATGCGAAATGGTTCTCCAATGTCTCGATAACGATGTTTCACGTTTGTACTTTTTGAAAGGTGATACTCAAGATCAACCGGTATTCTTCAAATTATTTTCAAAATGAGGTTTTCATTTTTAAAACCTATCCATTCCCGTTTGAGGGCTGGGTATGTATGTGTGATGTTCGCGTTGTCATTTTGATACTTTCTCCCGAGTATGATCGAATTGGCGGTGTGAGCGTTGAGTCGCTTTCCACACATTGGTTGTGCTAGCCCCCTGTGAGAGGCGGAATGTTGGTATTGAATGTTGTCGCCTCGTGGCGATTTCTGCGTTGTCGCGTATGTGCGAGCTGTTAGAGCTTGGCATGGTATGACCGTGTGCATCGGTGATCGTTCCGTTATGTGTCGATTGTTTAATGTCTTGTTACCTTGCTCCCGTTTTTGTGAATTTCGTGGACGAGGTCGGAGGTAATGCCCGTACTATTTTGACTTTTGTATTTTCTCTTTCTCCAGTCTATCGATTCGCTCATGTTCGTTGGTACTTTATGAACTTGTTCTGTATTTCGGTTTCATCGTACGAACGAGCTGTGATCTTGTTGTGGGTCGATCTGGTTATCGATGTGACTTTTTCGGGTTCAGTTCGATTCTTGTGAACCTTGTTCGGGAGTGACATCATCTGGTTCTATTAGTTCTTTTATTCGAAGTGGATCGGATTTGGAACTCTTATGTTTTCGACTCTGTCGACTCATTTATGTTCGTTGACATTTCTGAGCTTGTCCTGCCCCTTGTTTTTGTTTATCGAACGAGTGTGGTATCATTTCGGAATAACTCATTTGCCGTTGTGACTTTTCAATCGCTATTCCCTTTCCTGTGGATCTTATGAGAATGCATGTCTTGTAGTTCTCACCAGATCATCCTGGGTGTTGTTGTTTGAACTTTATTGTTCTTCGTGATTCGAACATGATTCTTCGATTTTTGTTGTCTCGATCGTTGTGGTTCGATCGTTTGATTGTTCGGTTTTTATTGATCTCGTTCCGTGATTGGTGAACATTCAGGCTCCTTCGTAATTCCCTTCAGTTCGGGAAATTAGTTTCGTTTTCGATCTTCCAGCCCTTAGGCGGTGGAATTCCGTATTTGTTCAGCGTTTGGCTCGCGTTTTGATCAATGTACCGTTAGGTTGGTCAATCGTATCGATTTTCGTTCGTTGTGTTTTGCGATTGTTCGGATAATTGACTTGATTGTATTATCCATTTGATGACGCTTGTCACTTGTTGGTTTTATTATATCCCTAATGGCGACGTTGTGTTGGTCGCCGTGGAGCGTGTTTTCACGCCGTATATTCCTTTGCGTTGTTTGTAACATTTCGCCGTGGGGCGTTAGTTACGCATTCTTGTGTATCTCGTTGAGTTTTTCCTGGCGGAATATTTCTTCTCCCTACTTTTTTTAAGTTTCGGGACGAAACTTCTTTTAAGGAGGGTAGAATGTAATACCCGTAATTTCGATTTCCGGTAATTTCTTTTTTTTGGCGGAAGTCTGTTTTGACGACTCGATCATGACCGTTTCGTCATTCTGAGAATGATTAATTCTACACTTTTTGACATCCGAGTTCGTTTCGGTGTCGTTTCGTTGAGTTCCGTGCTTTTTAGCGACTTTTCCGCGCTTGAGTTCGATTCTTGCGAATCTCGTTCGAAACTGCTGTTTCGAGTTTCCCGTAAGTCCGTTTAACTTTGTTAGACGTGTTGTGAACTTCGATTTGGTTATTCGATCACGTATCGTGATTTCCGGGCGTTTTGGGCCATTTTGTAATTTCTTGAAAGTTACGGGTATCCGTATCTGTAATTGTTGTCTCGACCCGTTTCTTGGTCGCGTATGATTAATTATGGTATTATGTTTTCATTTCGAGTTGTTGATGTTGTCCACGAACTTTTCGTCGTGTTCGTTCGTACGTTTTCGGAAATCGGGTCGTCGAGCCACGAGGGTTGCGGATCGCCGGACGGTTGCGGATCGCCGGACGATTGCGGGCACCGGCCGGACGGTGCGCGAGAACCGGCGTAGCGCACGCTTCGGCCGGAAGAGGCTGCGCTAACGGCAGTGTAGCGCCACGCTACCGACGGCTTTAACGCCGCTTAGCGGGCACAGACAGTGGAGTCACGGGGTTCGAATCGGTCGGGCTCGGCGGGTAGCGCACGCTGCTTGTCGGGCCTGCGTACGCCACGGCCGGCGAGTAGCGCGCTTCTGGCCGGAAGGATGCGCACGCTACTCGCCGAGCGGCTAGTCCGTAAGGCTCTTGGATCGCGGCACAGGCCGATAGTGCACGCTAGCTCGGCAACGCGCGCTAGTCCGGCCCGAGATAAATGTGGTGGCCGAGTCACATTTCATTTCGTTTTTCACTTCCTTCCTTCTCCGTCCGCGGTTGGCGATTCATGGGTGACGAAGCCATGTTGTTTAACAACAAATCCAGGAAGTTCTTGAGTTCATAACATAAATCAATCGTCCGTTATCATCCTTTGATCCAGCGAATCAAGGTAATCTTCCTTAGAACCCTAATTTCGTGAATTTGGGGATTTTTGCATTTTCGTCCGATTCGTTCCGTGTTGTTGATTAATTCATGATGGGTATGATTAATCTTGGTAGTATTGTTGTGTTTAACATCATTTAATCCATTGTTCTTCGTCGAATCGAAGTATATTTCTTGATTTCCTTCGAATTGACTTTTTGGGGGATTTGTCCCCGATCTCGTTTTTCATCCGTTTTCGATGGATCGATTATGGTTAAATGATGTTGTTAAACATATTCTATGGATTGTATATCCATATTTCAACTTGGAATTCCGTTTTCGGGTTTTAACGGGACGAATCGTGTTCTTGGCTGTTTTGGGGGAAATCCTTGAACCTTCGTCATTTGTTCTTTGAATTCAGCGGCTTTGGGTCATACTTTGGAATTCATTTTCGTTGTTATTGTTTTCGTTCGTAGTTCATTGTTGTGGATTGTCGTTCGGTGGAGTCGGCGAGTTCGTAGTCGGTTCGCGCCAACCTACTTCGGCCGATTCTCCGCGTTGTGGTTATTCGAGGCAAGTACCTTGCCCATAATTTTCTTATTTTATGGATATGATGATCGGTGATCATCTTGGTGTGTTTGTTTGGTTGTTTGACATGAAGTTTCAAAAGATTTCGGTTTGGCCTCGTTAAGGCTTTCTTTCAAATGGCGTGTGTGTTTTGTGAATGGTGTGTTTTGGGGATTGATTATGATTTGGTTATTTTGAACGTTGAAGGATTTGATGATGATACTCCTATTGTTTAAAGTTATGGAATCGTGTATTCCATATTTAATCTTGTTATGGTGTTTTGAAGAGTTTGATAATAGTGTCGAGTTAATGGCCATCTCTAGTGAGTATTCTTAATGAACTCACATTCTTAGCATGTTAGTTTTGCATGAGTAATGTGTGTGTGTGTATGCTCACTACGGGTTAGATCCGATGGGGTCTCGGTAGGGGTCCACAGAGACGTAGATCGACGAGCTTGCTTTTAACCACTACGGGTTAGATCCGACGGGGTCTCGGTAGGGGTCCACAGAGACGTGGATCGACGGTTAATTGTGGTGCATTTTACAAATGTGACTTATTTATGGCATTTCCGGAAATGAATGCTTTTGAACGTTTTTCATGATCGCATGCATTGACTAAGTGTGTAAGAGGTAAGTTGTTCGTTTGGCCTACTTGGCTAGGATGGCTCTAGAGTATTTTGTTGTTTGTGTTAAATCCTTTATTTGTGGATTTTGATGTTGGGAGACGAACCTTGTGGTCGTTCTTGTGTACTGTGAGTTAATGAGATTTGGGGCTAAAATCCCAATGGTTTTGTAAAAGTCGTTTTACGGATTTGGGGCTAAAATCCCAACGGTTTGGTAAATGTCATTTTTCGGAAAGTAAACCTTTGGGGCGGTGACCCCCTTTTGCCTTTTGGATTTGAAAAGTAGGATTTGATAATCCTAAATTGTTTTCTATTAAAACTCTCGATGGCATTCTAAACTGTTTTATAAATTACTTCCATTGATTTATGATATTTCGATTTTGAAATGTTTTCTCAAACCCTTGCCTCGGGAAGTACTTTTCGTTTCGTTTGGATCTTTGAGGATCCTTGGTTATTGTTATTCGTGGAATGTGAATGGTATGGCTCGTATTTGCATTTTGTTCTTGCACTAGCAAAACAGTGGAGTTTTGCTAACCCCCGAGTATTCGGGGGGTGGATGTCTGTTTTTGCATGCAGGTTTTGGAGCATAACACAGGGTCGGCACGAAGGATGCTGAAAGATGATCGATACTAATCACATGAGGAACCGTACTTTGTTTATTGGTTCAGTTGTACTCTATTTTTTTTCCGCTGCTATATTTTCCCGTTGTTCGGGTGTGGTTGTATTTTGACCCCTGCGTGGGCATGAGTTGTATTTGAGTTGTATGTATTTGTTGAAAGACCAAATCGGTCTATTGAGTCATTTTAGCCTTAAAGGCATGGTTGAGTTGTTATATGTCGTTGCCAGCCTGGTAGATCCTTGAGGAAAGGTTCTACGGCGTGTAATATCCCTGAGCGGATTGGGGGTGTTACAAAACACCAACCCATCTAATGGATAATTATATCTTCTTTTTCCCCTTGTTCACTCCCCTCAACCTATACGGTTTATATGGTTCGTGAACAAGTTAAGTTTATACCATCAACGCAAATCAGTTTCACAATTGAATCATATCGGGCAACCTATCAGGTTTCTAGGGATAAAATTTGCTCCAACCGAAGACATCCAATGTGCTCCCGGTAATTTATCCGTCCTCCCCGAATGACTACCCAAATAACTCAGAAGCATAGCACATCCGGTTTAGATTTTAATTTCCCAAAAGCTCGACGGAGGGAAGGAAAACCTTGAAACCTTATAAAACTTAATAATTTGTTGTGGGAGAATTATCGCGATTAATGTTACACTTTGCACATTAATTCATTTAAGCACGTTTGTAGCATTCATACAATATGAAACAACCATTCACAACCTAGTTGCTACCAACATGTGGTTCATGGACCGTTCCTAGAATACAAAAACTCCGTAATCTAATTACAAGTCTTCGTCTTGAATCTTCGTCTTCTCTAAATGGATCTTCTTCCGGTCTTCGTCATTACATATAAATTTTTCATTGAAAATTGCATCCTAGATACAAACATTTCTAGTAAAATAAATAGGCTCAAAACGGCCTTTACAACCCAATCGAATAATATCGAACGATTCAAAACTAGGTCCATGAACCACATCACCATTCAAAAATAATGCATCCAATACATTAAATAAATGGCATTCATAATGAATATGAATATTGATCCAATCATTATAAATCAATCCATCCAAAATGAATTAATCCAGTTAATTCAAACAACCGTCAATTTTAACTTGTTTCGGACGAGAAAATATTTCATTAAATTAATTTCCCTAACAATAAAATTACCATAATTAAATCTTAGTGAAATTAAATCCAATTTAATTTGTAAGAAATTAATTATCGAACGAAATATAAAAAACGGAGTCGGAAAAACACGGCGAGAACCTTTGCCCGAAAGCCGCCGGCGAGTGGAGGTGGCCGTCGGGGCCGAGACCATTGCCAGCGGCCGCATGCATCGCCGAGCCTGGATAATCACGGGTCCAAATCGCGATCTGCTGCCTCGCACCGCAGATTTATAAAACATATTATCGTTAAACTTAAAAATATTATTGGATTCTCCAATACAGCTTGAATATTCAAAGGCCAAGGTAAAATTTATTATTCAAGTTACCGAGCTCCCACTATTTTTATCGGAATAACACACTTCCATTGATATCCGGAAGTATCATTCGCTCTACTTCATAGTGGCAATCGAGTTCATTATAAATCTTAATAGAGGGCAACCGAACAGGTTTCTAGTCTATTAATTTTCATAAAGTGGTGTCAAACACCAACCCATCTAATGGATAATTATATCTTCTTTTTCCCCTTGTTCACTCCCCTCAACCTATACGGTTTATATGGTTCGTGAACAAGTTTAGTTTATACCATCAACGCAAATCAGTTTCACAATTGAATCTTATCGGGCAACCTATCAGGTTTCTAGGGATAAAATTTGCTCCAACCGAAGACATCCAATGTGCTCCCGGTAATTTATCCGTCCTCCCCGAATGACTACCCAGATAAGTCAGAAGCATAGCACATCCGGTTTGGATTTCAATTTCCCAAAAGCTCGACGGAGGGAAGGAAAACCTTGAAACCTTATAAAACTTAATAATTTGTTGTGGGAGAATTATCGCGATTAATGTTACACTTTGCACATTAATTCATTTAAGCACGTTTGTGGCATTCATACAATATGAAACAACCATTCACAACCTAGTTGCTACCAACATGTGGTTCATGGACCGTTCCTAGAATACAAAAACTCCGTAATCTAATTACAAGTCTTCGTCTTGAATCTTCGTCTTCTCGAAATGGATCTTCTTCCGGTCTTCGTCATTACATATAAATTTTACATTGAAAATTGCATCCTAGATACAAACATTTCTAGTAAAATAAATAGGCTCAAAACGGCCTTTACAACCCAATCGAATAATATCGAACGATTCAAAACTAGGTCCATGAACCACATCACCATTCAAAAATAATGCATCCAATACATCAAATAAATGGCATTCATAATGAATATGAATATTGATCCAATCATTATAAATCAATCCATCCAAAATGAATTAATCCAATTAATTCAAACAACCGTCAATTTTAACTTGTTCCGGACGAGAAAATATTTTATTAAATTCATTCCCCTAAGAATAAAATTACCATAATTAAATCTTAGTGAAATTAAATCGAATTTAATTTGTGGAAAATTAATTATCGAACGAAATATAAAAAATAGAGTCGGAAAAACACGGCCGGAGCACTGCCCAGCAGGCTGCCGAGCAGGGCCGGAAGTGACCGGCAGCGACCGAGACCATTGCCAAGCAGCGGCCAGCACAGACTTCCGAGCCTGGCCGATCACGGGTCCAGATCGCGATCTGCTGCCTCGGACCGCAGATTTACAAAAGTTATTATCGTTAAACTTAATAATATTATTGGATTCTCCAGTACAACTTGAATATTCAAAGGCCAAGGTAAAATTTATTATTCAAGTTACCCAGCTCCCACTATTTTTATCGGAATAACACACTCCCATGTGAAATCCGGAAGTATCATTCGCTCTACTTCATAGTGGAGATCGAGTTCTTTATAAATTTTAATAGAGGGCAACCGAACAGGTTTCTAGTCTATTAATTTTCATAAAGTGGTCTCAAACACCAACCCATCTAATGGATGATTCAATCTTCTTTTTCCCCTTGTTCACTCCCCTCAACCTATACGGTTTCTATGGTTTGTGAACAAGTTAAGTTTATACCATCGACGCAAATCAGTTTCACAATTGAATCTTATCCGGCAACCTTTCAGGTTTTTAGGGATAAAATTTGATACAACCGAAGGCATCCAATCCGCTCCCGGTAATTTATCCGTCCTCCCCGAACGACTACCCCGATAACTCGGAAGCATAGCACATCCGGTTTGGATTTCAATTTCCCGAAAGCTCGATGGAGGGAAGGAAAACCTTGAAACCTTATAAAACTTAATAATTTGTTGTGGGAGAATTATCGCTATTAATGTTACACTTTGCACATTAATTCATTTAAGCGCGTTTGTGGCAATCATACAATATGAAACAACCATTCACAACCTAGTTGCTACCAACATGTGGTTCATGGACCGTTCCTAAAAAACAAAAACTCCGTAATCTAATTACAAGTCTTCGTCTTGAATCTTCGTCTTCTCGAAACGGATCTTCCTACGGTCTTCGTCATTACATATAAATTTTACATTGAAAATTGCATCCTAGATACAAACATTTCTAGTAAAATAAATAGGCTCAAAACGGCCTTTACAACCCAATCGAATAATATCGAACGATTCAAAACTAGGTCCATGAACCATATCACCATTCAAAAATAATGCATCCAACACATTAAATAAATGTCATTCATAATGACTCTGAATATTGATGCAATCATTATAAATCAATCCATCGAAAACGAATAATCCAATTAATTCAAACAATCGTCGATTTTAACTTGTTCCGGATGAGAAAATATTTTATTAAATTAATTCCCCTAAGAATAAAATTACCATAATTAAATCTTAGTGAAAATAAATCCAATTTAATTTGTGGGAAATTAATTATCGAACGAAATATAAAAAACAGAGTCGCAAAAATGCGGCCGGAGCACTGCCCAGCAAGCTGCCGAGCAGGGCCGGAACTGACCGGCAGGGACCGAGACCATTGCCTAGCAGCGGCCAGCACAGACTTCCGAGCCTGGCCGATCACGGGTCCAGATCGCGATCTGCTGCCTCGGACCGCAGATTTACAAAACTTATTATTGTTAAACTTAATAATATTATTGGATTCTCGAGTACAACCTGAATATTCAAAGGCCAAGGTAAAATTTATTATTCAAGTTACCCAGCTCCTACTATTTTTATCGGAATAACACACTCCCATGTGAAATCCGGAAGTATAATTTGCTCTACTTGATAGTGGCGATCGAGTTCTTTATAAATTTTAATAGAGGACAACCGAACAGGTTTCTAGTCTATTAATTTTCATAAAGTGGTGTCAAACACCAACCCATCTAATGGATGATCCGATCGCCTTTTTCACCTTGTTCACTCCCCTCAACCTATACGGTTTCTATGGTTCATGAACAAGTTAAGTTTATACCATCGACGCAAATCAGTTTCACAATTGAATCTTATCCGGCAACCTATCAGGTTTCTAGGGATAAAATTTGCTCCAACTGAAGGCATCCAATGCGCTCCCGGTAATTTATCCATCCTCCCCTAATGACTACCCCGATAACTCGGAAGCATAGCACATTCGGTTTGGATTTGAATTTCCCGAAAGCTCGATGGAGGGAAGGAAAACCCTGAAACCTTATAAAACTTAATAATTTGTTGTGGAATAATTATCGCGATTAATGTTACACTTTGCACATTAATTCATTTAAGCGTGTTTGTGGCATTCATACAATATGAAACAACCATTCACAACCTAGTTGCTACCAACATGTGGTTCATGGACCGTTCCTAGAAAACAAAAACTCCGTAATCTAATTACAAGTCTTCGTCTTGAATCTTCGTCTTTTTGAAATGGATCTTCCTCCGATCTTCGTCATTATATATAAATTTTACATTGAAAATTGCATCCTAGATACAAATATTTCTAGTAAAATAAATAGGCTCAAAGCGGCCTTTACAACCCAATCGAATAAAATCGAACGATTCAAAACTAGGTCCATGAACCACATCACCATTCAAAAATAATGCATCCAACACATTAAATAAATGGCATTCATAATGAATCTGAATATTGATCCAATCATTATAAATCAATCCATCCAAAACGAATTAATCTAATTAATCCAAACAACCGTCAATTTTAACTTGTTCCGGACGAGAAAATATTTTATTAAATTAATTCCCCTAAGAATAAAATTACCATAATTAAATCTTAGTGAAATTAAATCTAATTTAATTTGTGGGAAATTAATTATCGAATGAAATATAAAAAACAGAGTCGGAAAAACATGGCCGAAGCACTACCCAGCAGGCTGCCGAGCAGGGCCAGAAGTGACCGGCAGGGACCGAGACCATTGCCAAGCAGCGGCTGACACAGACTCCCGAGCCTGGCCGATCATGGGTCCAGATCGCCATCTATTGTCTCGGACCACAGATTTACAAAACTTATTATCGTTAAACTTAATAATATTATTGGATTCTCCAGTAAAACTTGAATATTCAAAGGCCAAGGTAAAATTTATTATTCAAGTTACCCAGCTCCCACTATTTTTATCGGCATAACACACTCCCATGTAAAATCTGGAAGTATCATTTGCTCTACTTCATAGTGGCGATCGAGTTCTTTATAAATTTTAATAGAGGGCAACCGAACAGGTTTCTAGTCTATTAATTTTCATAAAGTGGTGTCAAACACCAACCCATCTAATGGATGATTCGATCTTCTTTTTCCCCTTGTTCACTCCCCCCAACCTATATAGTTTCTATGGTTCGTGAACAAGTTAAGTTTATACCATCGACACAAATCAGTTTCACAATTGAATCTTATCCGGCAACCTATCAGGTTTCTAGGGATAAAATTTTCTCCAACCGAAGGCATCCAATGCGCTCCCGGTAATTTATCCGTCCTCCCCGAATGACTACCCCGATAACTCGGAAGCATAGCACATTCGGTTTGGATTTCAATTTCTCGAAAGCTCGATGGAGGGAAGGAAATGTAACACCCCCAAAACCATATGGGAATATTACACGCCGTAGACCCCTTTTCACGAGGATCTACCAGGCTATACCTTACAAAACGACCAAATGCTTGCCCGACTAGGGTCAAAAATAAATTAATACAGACTGTTTTGGTCACATACACGTGAATACACAGACCGATGAGGTCACACAACTCAATCAACAAACTGACTTAAACAACATTACCCATAGAGGGGCCAAAATACAATACAGCTGAAGACTGAAATCAACTCCGACAACACAAGAAAATCTAAACAACTCTCGACTCTTGATTAGTATCGCAGCTTGTCATCCCCTTGTGCCAATCCTGTGACTACTCCCCTGAGCCTGCATGTACCTGGACGCAAAACAGACATCCACCCCACGATTTCTCGGGGGTTAGTAAAACTCCACTGTTTTACTAGTGCAAGTATCAAATCATACGAGAAGTAAAGATCAAACATTAATCAAGAATCAAACACAATATTGAAGTATCAAATTATTCCCAGGGGTTTTAATAAGGGAAATTTAAGATAAGAAGCATTTCGAAAATAAGTTCATCACCTCGGGAATTTTGGAATTTCAAAACCTTTAAGACCTCAAGTCCTGATTCACAAAACCTTTTGAAAAACTTTAGGGCCTTAACCCAAATCTTGTTTCATAACTCAACAGTTCTCGATAAAACTTTTCCTTTCAAAACTTTAATTTTGAAAATAAACATGTTCATGACACCGTGATCCACTGTCACGTGTCTCCGTAGGTTCAACAACCCACACGGACTACACCACGAACAAATAAACAATCATAATCAATTCCGACACCGTGATCCACTGTCACGTGTCTGCGTAGGTTCAACAACCCACACAGACTATTCCACACACATATAACCAAACATAACCAATTCCGACACCGTGATCCACTGTCACGTGTCTCCGTAGGTTCAACAACCCACACGGACTATATCAATCATAACAATCACACACACAGTCCTAACACCGTAGTCCACTGCCACGTGTCACCGTAAGCCCCGTCGAGCTCACCCGGTTGGACGCACTGTGCCCGAAACTCATGGTCCACTGGCATGTGTTATCGTAGGCCTCGTCAGACCAGCACGATTTGGACCTCAGTACCTCACTAAGTTCTGACCCCGTATTCCATTTCCACGAGTCCTTGTAGGTCCCGTCGAACCATCAGGAGTGAACCTAGCGGCCACACACATATTCACATTCACAATCACATTTCATACAACAATGAGCACAGTAAATCAATCACGTTGATCACCACAACATCGTACATCACACGCACATAACACAATCTCAACACTCACAACAACTGTCATCAATCAACGGCACACAACCAACATAACACACGATCGGTACACAACACATTGCACGAGCAAGTGTACAACCATCCCATATGTACGTCGCAATCCTGCACAAATGGCACAACACCTAACACGTATATCAATTTAACACTATTATCACAAAGCCTTCACATTACGGAATACACAACCAACTCAAACGGAACATATTTACGAAGGCAAGCAAAATCATCATAACCTAATACGTGATTTCAAGTCGCAAGATACAAGTCGTATAATAAGATACTTGCCTCGATCGTCGGCACCATGTACTCCAACGGACGCGGTTCAATCGGGAAGCTACGAAACGCCCGATGCCATCGAAAAGAAAGACGACGACGAACGGAAGGGTTCAACACGGTTTCTTCGCAAGAAACTCGACCCGAACATCATATAATTAATAAATCAATGATCATACGAGGAAGAATAATCGTAAAATGTCCGAAAACCCTTCTATGACATTCTACCGGACACCTTCAAGGCGTCGATCAAGAACTCTACCAAAACAACGTATCGATACGACCCAACCATGGAATAACAAGGGAAATGATATAATACATCTAAATAATCATCAATCCATAACAATCCTTAGCTAAATCGGATTAAACGGATGAAAACAACCAAAATACCCAAATTCCCCAAAACTAGATTTCTAGAAAATCTGACCTGATTCGCTCGATCAAGGGATTTTATAGGATGGATGATTGATGATATGAACTCCAAGACTTCATGGATTGATTTTCCAACAACATCTCTCCATGATTACCACACCTCCAGCCGCGTAAGAGAAGGAAAAGAGTCAGAAAATGGGTGAAAAACTCGTCTGCAGGGCCTTAAATAGGCTGCCTGCCGGCAGAGTTACGTATGTAACCGGCCAAGGGCTTACGTACGTAACCGGCCATGGCTGAGACACTGCCCAAAAATGCCGGCATCATTACGTACGTAACCGGCCAAGGCTTACGTACGTAACTGGCCTTATGTACGTAACTGCCGATCACTATCGGCCGTAACTCGGCCAGTGCCGGCTTAGGCCCAGACTGCCCGGTCATGACTCGGCCGGGGCCAACTCCGACGGCCCGAACGACCCCGAAACCCGAACCTGAATACGAATCGAAGATACGGTTACGAAGTACTCGCAAATACGAATCCGAGCACTAAGAGAACACACGATTCCGACCACCCGAAGGCTCGAAATTAGACAACGGGAAGTAATTACCCCAAATTTTGGGAAATTACGAAAATGGCCCAAAACGTCTGAAATACACGATACACGATCGAAACACCAAGCCAAAGCTCGCAACATGAATAATAACATTAAATGAACTTAAGAGAAACTCGAAACAACAGTTTCGGACGAGATTCGCAAGAATCGGACTCAAGTGCGGAAAAACCGCTTAAGAACACGGAACTCAGCAAACCGATACCGAAACGAACTCGGATGAGAAAAAGTGCAGAATTAAATACTCTCGGAATGACGAAACGATCATGAGCGAGTCTTCAAAACGGGCTCACGCCGAAAAAAATAAAATCACCAAAATCCGAAATTGCGGGTATTACATTCTACCCTCCTTAAAAGAAGTTTCATCCCGAAACTTAAAACAAGTAGGGAGAAGAAATATACCACCAGGAATATTTCAATGATATACACAAGAATGCGTAACTAACGCCCAACGGCGAAACGTTACAAACAACGCAAAGGAATATACGGTGTGCACACACGCTCCAAGACGACCAACACAACGCCACCGATAGAGACATAATAAAACCAACAAGTGACAAGCGTCATCAAACAGATAATACAACCAAGTATATTATCCGAACAATCACAAAACACAAAGCACCCATTACAAGGAAACACGCACAATCAAGAAAACAAAAATCAACACACAAACGATCCACAAGGACAACCACAAATAATTCGTACTACACCGAAATCTTCAAAAACTACACTAGGTATTTCTGTGTCCTTTCGGAGCAGAGACGCAACCTCAATCCCCAAATCTCTCAGCTATCGTCTCGCAATGCACGGCTCGGTGACCCACCCGGCCACACTCGAAACAGCTGACTAACAGTGAACGACAATTCTACGCGGTACGAGATCAGGCAACAATAGTGAGACAACCCCGATCGAACAACAATGATCGAACAACAACGACCGAACAACAATGATCGAACAACAACGATTAAATAACAATGATCGAACAACAACGATCAAATAACAATGATCGAACAACAACAATCGAATAACAATGATCGAACAACAATGATCGAATAACAATGATCGAACAACAATGATCAAATAACAATAATCGAAAAACAATGATCGAATGACAACAGTCGAACAATGACTCCGAAGTCCCCACTTCAACTCCAGACATTAAAAGAACTGGTAGAAAGTGAATGATGTTACTTCCGAACAAGGTTTTCAAGAATCGAACCGAACTCGGAAAAGTCACGATGATAAACAGATCGATCTGAAACAAGGTCACAATCAGTTCGAACGATGACAACTGAGATATCAAACAAGTTCAAAAAGTATCGGCGAACACGTGCAAGTCGATAGAATTTAGAAGGAGAAACTGCGGAAGTCAAAAAATAGTACGGGTATTACATCAGACCTCTTATAAAATAAATGTCGTCCCCGCAACTCACAACAACGGAAACAAGTTAACAACATAAAAAGCAACCGACAGAAAAATCTCCCATCGGCCTCTCAGAGCCGATCCTGATATCTGTGCTGAAGCGCAAACTCCGAAAGTCTCGGTAGCCAATTCGCAAAACTGAATTCGGTGTCCCTCGAGTCCGCACTTAAAACACGTCACTGGCGAGGAAGGACAATTTGCACGTGTATGCCCCCGGCATATCACGGTTGAAAAACCTCGGCTCAGCATACCGAAAATACAAACGCTAGATATAATGGGGCATAACGTCGCAAAACAACATAACGGAGATGCCAACTCAGCACAACAAAGAATCATAACACATATCATATACAACGATTACCATCGTAAAGTAATACACACACAAGCACTACAGCAACGACGGTATCGTTCGGTGACCTCAACGGCCCGAACAATAACCAGCACATAATTACAACCATCATGAAACAATCACACATGCACAAACGTACAAACCTAAGCTTCAACAGCTCACACTCGTGCGACAACACGCAAATCACCACGAGACGACAAATAGTAAATACCAGTTCACACCTCTCATAGAGGGCTAGTACTACAAATACGTGGCAACGCCTCAACGTTCATGCCACCAATTCAATCATATCCGGAAGTTAACATTATAACGACAAAGCAAACATCATACATACATTCCCAAACCGCAAACGGGAATTGATAGGTTTTAAAAACGAAAACCATCTTTGAAAAAGAAAGATTTTGGAAACACTAGTTGATCTTGAGTATCACCTTTCAAAAAGTACAAACGTGAAACATCGTTATCGAGACTTTGGAGAACCATTTCGCATTTGATAAAAATGAGGACACTTTCTCTTAGTGAAAAACTTTCAGAATATTCGACCCTCGGGTCTAAGTAAAAGTGTTTCTAAAATATTGAAAATATCTCAAAACATTTTGGTCCTCGAGGTATAAGAATTTTGAAACATATTGTGGCACCGTGGATGTACCACGAGAAAATAATTTATTTTAAAAGTACGCCTCGAAATTTATTTTTTAAGATACTCAAGGTTTTTCAAGATAATTCAATGGGCTAGAATGCCCAAAAATTTCAGGTAATTACACGGAACATTATAGCGCCGTGGGTCCCGCGCTGGAACCCACCGGGCTAAAAACCATTTACAAAAATGCCAAAAAGGCCGATGACGGTAATATTTTAAAAACTCACAAAAACTATTTACAAAATACTAAATACCGTCATAATAATTTCGCCAAAACGATCAAGGCCATAATGCCAAAAACTCTGTTAAGGGAATCGGTTTTCGAAATAAAAATCAATCGGTAAAATACCGAAAGCCATTACAAAAGAACTCACGCAACGGATAAAAGAAATACAGTCCAACATGCACAATACCTGTAACTCACATCAGACAACGCACAAACACAAAGAATGGAGACTTACATCCACAGGTCGCACGAAGATGATGATCGACCCACAATACTAATCATGACCAACAAACTCAGACGACGCGTCACGACGCGTCGTGACACGACTCAGTCAGACAAAATCCGACGAGACAAAACTCAACAGACACAACTTGACCCGACAGCCTAGGTTTCCACAACCTAAGCTCTGATACCATAAATGTAACACCCCCAAAACCATATGGGAATATTACACGTCGTAGACCCCTTTTCACGAGGATCTACTAGGCTATACCTTACAAAATGACCAAATGCTAGCCCGGACAGGGTCAAAAATAAATTAATATAGACTGTTATGGTCACATACATGTGAATACACAGACCGATGAGGTCACACAACTCAATCAACAAACTGACTTAAACAACATTACCCACGCAGGGGTCGAATTACAATACAGCGGAAGACTGAAATCAACTCCGACAACACAACAAAATCTAAATAGCTCTCGACTCTTGATTAGTATCGCAGCTTGTCATCCCCTTGTGCAAATCCTGTGACTACTCCCCTGAGCCTTCATGTACCTGGATGCAAAACAGACATCCACCCCCTGATTTCTCGGGGGTTAGTAAAACGCCACTGTTTTACTAGTGCAAGTATCAAATCATACGAGAAGTGACGAGCAAACATTAATCAAGAATCAAACACAATATTGAAGTATCAAATTATTCCTGGGGTTTTAATAAGGGAAATTTAAGCTAAGAAGCATTTCGAAAATAAGTTCATCACCTCAGGAATTTTGGAATTTCAAAACCTTTAAGACCTCAAGTCCTGATTCACAAAACCTTTCGAAAAACTTTAGGGCCTTAACCCAAATCTTGTTTCATAACTCAACAGTTGTCCATAAAACTTTTCCTTTCAAAACTTTAATTTTGAAAATAAACATGTTCATGACACTGTGATCCACTGTCACGTATCTCCGTAGGTTCAACAACCCACACGGACTACACCACGAACAAATAAACAATCATAATCAATTCTGACACCGTGATCCACTGTCACGTATCTCCGTAGGTTCAACATCTCACAGGGACTATATCAATCACAACAATCACACCCACAATCCTAACACCGTAGTCCACTGCCACGTGTCACCGTAAGCCCCGTCGAGCTCACCCGGTTGGACGCACTGTGCCCGAAACTCATGGTCTACTGCCATGTGTTATCGTAGGCCTCGTCAGACCAGCACGATTTGGACCTCAGTACCTCACTAAGTTCTGACCCCGTAGTCCACTTCCACGAGTCCTCATAGGTCCCGTCGAACCATCACGAGTGAACCTAGCGGTCACACACATATTCACATTCACAATCACATTTCATACAACAATGAGCACAGTTAATCAATCACGTTGATCACCACAACATCGTACATCACACGTGTAACACCCCCAAAACCGTATGGGAATATTACACGCCGTAGACCCTTTCCACAAGGATCTACCAGGCTAAACATCCATAAACAACCAAATGCTTGCCCGGCCAGGGTCAAACAATATAATAATACAGACCGTTAAGGTCACTTACACATGAATACACAGACCAATGAGGTCACACAACTCCATCAACAGAACCGACTAAAACAACATTACCCACACAGGGGTCGAAGTACAATACAGCGGAAGACTGAAATCAACTCTGACAACATAACAAAAATCTAAACAACTCTCGACTCTTGATTAGTATCGCAACTCGTCGTCCTCTTGTGCCGATCCTGTGACTGCTCCCCTGAACCTGCATGTACCTGGATGCAAAACAAACATCCACCCCCCGTTACTCGGGGGTTAGTAAAACTCCACTGTTTTACTAGTGCTAGTATCAAATCATACGAAAAGTAACGAGCAAGCATTAATCAAGAATAAAAAACAATAATCAAGTATCAAATTATTCCCAGGGGTTTTAATAAAGGTATTTAAGCTATGAAGCATATCGAAAATAAGTTCATCACCTCGGGAATTTTGGAATTTTAAAATCTTTAAAACTCTGAGTCCTGGTTCAACAAACCTTTCAAAAGAAGAGTTGAGGGCTTTAACCCAAATCTCGTTTCATAAATAAACAGTTCACAATATGGAAAAGCATTTACTCAAAGCTTAGGACTCAGTCCAACATTCATTTTCATAAAACTTTTCCTTTCAAAGCTTTAATTTGAGAATAATCATGCTCATGACACCGTGATCCACTGTCACGTGTCTCAATAGGTTCAACAACCCGCACGGACTACACCACGCACAATTAAACAAATATAATCAATTCCAACACCGTGATCCACTATCACGTGTCTCCGTAGGTTCAACAACCCACACGGACTGTTAACCAGACATAACCAATTCCGACACCGTGATCCACTATCACGTGTCTCCGAAGGCTCAACAACCCACACGGACTATATCAATCACAACAATCGCAGACACAGTCCTGACACCGTAGTCCACTACCATGTGTCACCGTAAGCCCCATCTAGCTCACCCGGTTGGACGTACTGTGTCCGAAACTCATGTTCCACTGCCATGCGTTATCGTAGGCCTCGTCAGACCAGCACGATTGGACCTTAGTACCTTACTAAGTTCTGACCCCGTAGTCCACTGCCACGAATCCTCGTAGGTCCCGTCGAACCAACACGAGTGAACTTAGCGGTCACACACATATTCACATTCACATTACATACGCCAATGAGCACAGTTAATCAATCACGTTGATCACCACAAAATCGTACATCACACGCACATAACACAATCTCAACACTCGCAACAACTATCATCAATCAACGACACACAACCAACATAACACACAATCGGTACACAATACATTGCAAAACCAAGTGTACAACCATCCCATATGTACGTCGCAATCTTGCACAAATGGCACAACACCTAACACGTATACCAATATAACACTATTATCACAAAGCCTTCAAATTTCGGAATACACAACCAATTCAAACGGTACATATTTACGAAGGCAAGCAAAATCATCATAAATCTCATATGTGATTACTAGTCACAAGATACAAGTCGTATAATAAGATACTTGCCTCGATAACCATCACCGAATACCCCGAAGAACACGGTTCGACCGGGAAGCTTGTACCACGAAGAAGACAACGAATGGAAGGGTTCCGACTCGAGTTCTTTGCGAGGAATCTGACCCTAACATCATACCATCAATAAATTAACGAACGAACGAGGAAGAATAATCGTGGAACGCTCGAATCCTCTCTGTGACATTTTATCGAACACCTTCAAGGCGTCAATAAGATACTCAATAAAACGACAAATACATGGCAATCCAATCGTGGAACAACACGGGAATCGACATAATATAGCTTAGCAATCCTCAATCCATCACTATTCTGAGTTAAAACGGATTAAACGGATAAATCGAACAAAATCCCCAGAACTAGATTTTAAGAAAACTTACCCTGATTCGGCCGATCGGAGAAAGTTATGGAATGATTAATCGATGTTATGGACTCAGGAACATCATGGATTTACAGTGGAACAACATCTCCTCGTGCCCCCCAAGTCCCAGCCGCGGAAAGGAAGTGAAGAAATGGGAAAAATGGGTGTAAACCCGACTGTCCTGCCATATATATACTCCTGCCGAACACGGCGGAGCAAATGGCCCACACCAGCGCCGTGTTTACCACCGTGTTGCGGGTAAGTGCGCGACCTGACCGACACGGTGCAACACCCGGCGCAAGACGCCTGCGCGTGTGTCTCGGCCGTATCCGACACGGCGCATCACCCGGCGCAAATCTTGCGCGGGTTCTCGGTCGTGTCTCGACAGACTTGCTGGTCCTGGCCGACCCGGCGCTCGGCAGTGCCGTTTCGCACAGGTCCGTCCAGCAACCTCCAGTTGCAAAATGATTCCGACACAAACCGAAAATTACGACAGAACCACAACGACGATCCGAACGACCCCGAAACCCAAACCTGAATACGAATCGAAGATACGGTTACGAAGTACTCGCAAAGACGAATCTAAGGTCTAAGAGAACACACGATTACGACCACCCGAAGTGTCGGAATTCGACAACGGAAGTAATTACCCCAAACTTTGGGAAATTACAAAAACGGCCCAAAACATCCCAAAATCACGATACGTGATCGAATAACCAAACCTAAGTTCACAACACGTCTAACAAAGTTAAATGGACTTACGGGAAACTGAAAAAAGTAATTTCAAACGAGATTCACAAGAATCGAACTCAAGTGCGGAAAAGTCGTTAAGAAATACGGAACTCAACAAAACAATACCGAAACGAACTCGTATGACAAAAAGTGCAGAATTAATCATTCTACGAATGATGAAACGGTCACGAGCGAGTCGTCAAAACGGACTTCTACCGAAGAAAAAGAAATTACCGGAAATCGAAATTGCGGATATTACAACACGCACATAACACAATCTCAACACTCACAACAACTGTCATCAATCAACGGCACACAACCAACATAACACACGATCGGTACACAATACATTGCATGAGCAAGTGTACAACCATCCCATATGTACGTCGCAATCCTGCACAAATGGCACAACACCTAACACGTATATCAATTTAACACTATTATCACAAAGCCTTCACATTACGGAATACACAACCAACTCAAACGGAATATATTTATGAAGGCAAGCAAAATCATAATAACCTAATACGTGCTTTCAAGTCGCAAGATACAAGTCGTATAATAAGATACTTGCCTCGATCGTTGGCACCATGTACTCCAACGGACGCGATTCAATCGGGAAGCTTCGAAACGCCCATTGCCATCGAAAAGGAAGACGACGACGATCGGAAGGGTTCAACCATGGAATAAAAAGGGAAATGATATAACACATCTAAATAATCATCAATCCATCACAATCCTAAGTTAAATCGGATTAAACGGATGAAAACAACCAAAGTACCCCAATTCCCCAAAACTAGATTTCTAGAAAATCTGACCTGATTCGCTCGATCAAGGGATGTTATAGGATGGATGATTGATGATATGAACTCCAAGACTTCATGGATTGATTTTCCAACAACATCTCTCCATGATTACCACACCTCCAGCCGCGGAAGAGAAGGAAAAGAATGAGAAAATGGGTGAAAAACCCATCTGCAGGGCCTTAAATAGGCTGCCTGCCGACAGAGTTACTTACGTAACAGGCCAAGGGCTTACGTACGTAACCGGCCATGGCCGAGACACTGCCCAAAAATGCTGGCATCATTATGTACGTAACCGGCCAAGGCTTACGTACGTAACCGGACTTACGTACGTAACTGCCGATCACTACCGGTCATAACTCGGCGGTCTTGCGGCACAGGCCTGATCGCCCGATCATGACTCGGTGGGCCGGTCGATGGCGAACGACCCCGAAACCCGAACCTGAATACGAATCGAAGATACGGTTACGAAGTACTCGCAAAGACGAATCCGAGCACAAAGAAAACACACGATTCCGACCACCCGAAGGCTAGAAATTCGACAACGGAAAGTAATTACCCCAAACTTTGGGAAATTACGAAAATGGCCCAAAACGTCTGAAATGCACGATACACAATCGAAACACCAATCCAAAGCTCGTAACATGAATAATAACATTAAATGAACTTACGAGAAACTCGAAACAACAGTTTCGGATGAGATTCGCAAGAATCGAACTCAAGTGCGGAAAAACCGCTTAAGAACACGGAACTCAACAAAATGATACCGAAACAAACTCGGATGACATAAAGTGCAGAATTAAATACTCTCGGAATGACGAAACGATCACGATCGAGTTGTCAAAATGGGCTCCCACCAAAAAATAGAAAATCACCGAAATCCGAAATTGCGGGTATTACAGGAAAACCTTGAAACCTTATAAAATTTAATAATTTGTTGTGGGAGAATTATCGCGATTAATGTTACACTTTGCACATTAATTCATTTAAGCGCATTTGTGGCATTCATACAATATGAAACAACCATTCACAACCTAGTTGCTACCAACATGTGGTTCATGGACCGTTCCTAGAAAATAAAAACTCCGTAATCTAATTACAAGTCTTCGTCTTGAATCTTCGTCTTCTCAAAGCGGATCTTCATCCGGTCTTCATCATTACATATAAATTTTACATTGAAAATTGCATCCTAGATACAAATATTTCTAATAAAATAAATAGGCTCAAAACGGCCTTTACAACCCAATCGAATAAAATCGAACGATTCAAAACTAGTTCCATGAACCACATCACCATTCAAAAATAATGCATCCAACACATTAAATAAATGGCATTCATAATGAATCTGAATATTGATCCAATCATTATAAATCAATCCATCCAAAATGAATTAATCCAATTAATTCAAACAACCGTCAATTTTAACTTTTTCCGGACGAGAAAATATTTCATTAAATTAATTCCCCTAAGAATAAAATTACCATAATTAAATATTAGTGAAATTAAATCCAATTTAATTTGTGAAAAATTAATTATCGAATGAAATATAAAAAACGGTGTCAGAAAAACACGGCCGTAGCACTGCCCAGCAGGCTGCCGAGCATGGCCGAAGTGACCGGCAGGGACTGAGACCATTGCCAAGAAACAGCCGGCATAGACTGCCGAGCCTGGCCGATCACGGGTCCAGATCGCGATGCCTCGGACCGCAGATTTACAAAACTTATTATCGTTAAACTTAATAATATTATTGGATTCTCCAGTACAACTTGAATATTCAAAGGCCAAGGTAAAATTTATTATTCAATTTACCCAGCTCCCACTATTTTTATCAGAATAACACACTCCCATGTGAAATCGGGAAGTATCATTCGCTCTACTTCATAGTGGCGATCGAGTTCTTTATAAATTTTAATAGAGGCTAACAGAACAGGTTTCTAGTCTATTAATTTTCATAAAGTGGTGTCAAACACCAACCCATCTAATGGATGATTCGATCTTCTTTTTCCCTTGTTCACTCCCCTCAACCTATACGGTTTCTATGGTTCGTGAACAAGTTAAGTTTATACCATCGATGCAAATCAGTTTCACAATTGAATCTTATCCGGCAACCTATCAGGTTTCTAGGGGTAAAATTTGCTCCAACCGAAGGCATCCAATGCGCTCCCAATAATTTATCCGTCCTCACCGAATGACTACCCCAATAACTCGGAAGCATTGTAATATCCGCAATTTTCGATTTCCGGTAATTTTTCTTTTTCGGAGGCAGTCCATTTTGAGGACTCCCTTGGGACCGTTTCATCATTATGAGAATGATTAATTCTGCAATTTTTGTCATCCGAGTTCGTTTCGATATTGTTTTGTTGAGTTCCGTGTTTCTTAACGACTTTTCTGCACTCGAGTTCGATTCTTGTGAATCTCGTTCGAAATTACTGTTTCGAGTTTCCTGTAAGTCCGTTTAATTTTGTTAGACGTGTTGTGAACTTCGGTTTGGTTATTCGATCACGTATCGTGATTTTCAGACGTTTTGGGCCGTTTTCGTAATTTCCCAAATTTGGGGTAATTACATCCATTATCGAATTCTGACACTTCGGGTGGTCGGAATCGTGTGTTCTCTTAGCTCTTAGATTCGTCTTTGCGAGTACTTCATAACCGTATCTTCGATTCGTATTCAGGTTTGGGTTTCGGGGTCATTCGGATCGTCGTTGTGGTTCCTCATTTTGCACCTGGAGGTTGCTGGCCGGACCTGTGCGAAACGGCGCTGAAAACGGCACTGCCGAGCGCCGTGTCTTACGCCGGGTCATCTAGGACCAGTAGGTCTGCCGAGACACGGCCGAGAACCCGTGCAAGATTTGCGCCGGGTGATGCGCCGTGTCGGATACGGCCGAGACACACGCGCAGCGTCTTGCGCCGGGTGTTGTGCCGTGTCGGTCAGGGTGCACGCTGACCCGCAACACGGCGGTAAACACAGCGCTGGTCTGGGCCGTTTGCTGCGCCGTGTTCGGCAGGGGTATAAATATGGCAGAGCAGACGGGTTTTTACCCATTTTTCTCATCCCTCTCATTTCCTTCCGCGGCTGGGGCTTGGAGCACGTGATTAGATGTTGTTTATATATCAATCCACGAAGTTCTTGAGTTTCTAACATCAATAAATCATCCCGTAACGTCCTCCGATCTACCAAATCAAGGTTAGATTTCTTGATAATCTAGTTTTGGGGAAATTGGGGTTTTTGTTGGATTTCGTCCGTTTGAGCCGTAATAACTTAGATTATTGATGGATTATTGATTATTTAGATGTATTATATCGAATTCCTTGTTATTCCATGGTTGGATCATATCGATTCGTTGTTTTGGTCGAGTTCTTAGTCGACGCCTTGAAGGTGTCCGACAAAAGGTCTTAGAGGGGGGATTGGGCGTTGTATGATTATTATCCGTCGTACGATTGTTGATTTATCATTGGTATGACATAGGGACGAAATTCTTGTGAAGAACTCGAGTCGTAACCCTTCCGTTTGTTGTCTTCTTCGTGGTCCGAGCTTCCCGGTCGAACCGTGTTCTTCGGAGTATTCGGTAGCGGTTATTAGGGCAAGTATTTTACTATACGAATTATGTCTTCTGAATAGGGACATCGTATTATGGTTATGATGCATTGGTTTACTTTCGTGTATATGCTTCGTATGAATTGTTTATTACGAACAATTGATGGTAACGATAATACCTTCACTTAGTTAACATCGTGGAATTGTGTTGGATGTGCAAATCATCTAAGTTAATGCCGGGCGTGGTTGGTCATTGTTGAGTTGTTGTGATGATCATGATATTTGTGTTGTTTTGGTTTACATACTTGATTGTACATTTCGGTGTAATGTGGAATGGCTTGACATTTGATGATTATGAGTTGTGTCGTGTCGATGTGTGTGTGTGTGTTCCAAGTAGGGTCTGACGAGGCCTCTGGAGTTCGGTACATGATGTGTACGAACGATGTTTGTGGCCGGGTAGGGTCCGTCGAGGCCTCCGGAGTTCGGTACATGATGTGTACGAACAGTGTGTGTGGTCCGGGTAAGGTCCGTCGAGGCCTCCGGAGTTCGGTACATGAAGTGTACGAACAATGATCGTGTAGCAGTGATTGTTTGGGTTTAAATATGGGTCTCGGACTCATAATGTTATCTTATCTAGTGTGTTTGAAACGAGAATCGTGCTAAGTCCCTAATGTTTACGAAAAGGTTTTGTAAATTGGGACTCGGGGTCCAAAAGAATTTCTGCTTTAAAAATCCCCTAGATGATGTGTTCCTTTTCAAATATATCTTACTTGATTTCGAAATTCTAAAACTTCTCGGGAACATTTTGATAATTGATTTCCGTATTAAATTCGTAGTTGCTATTTACTTGTTGCATTTCGTATCGTATTATACTTGCACTAGTAAAACAGTGGAATTTTACTAACCCCCGAGTAATCGAGGGGTGGATGTCTGTCCTGCGTCCAGGTACATGCAGGTTCAGGGGAGCAGTCACAGGATTGGCACAAGAGGATGACGAGCTGCGATACTAATCAAGAGTCGAGAGTTGGTAGAGTTTGGTTGTATTGTTAGAGTTGATTCAGTCTTCCGTTGTATTGTGTTTCGACCCCTGTGTGGGTAATGTTGTTTAGTCAGTTCTGTTGATGGAGTTGTGTGACCTCATCGGTCTGTGTGTTTATGTGTAAGTGACCTTAACGGTCTGTATTATTATATTGTTTGACCCTGGCCGGGCAAGCATTTGGTTGTTTATGGATGTTTAGCCTGGTAGATCCTTGTGGAAAGGGTCTACGGCGTGTAATATTCCCATACGGTTTTGGGGGTGTTACACGTGTGATGTACGATGTTGTGGTGATCAACGTGATTGATTAACTGTGCTCATTGTTGTATGAAATGTGATTGTGAATGTGAATATGTGTGTGACCGCTAGGTTCACTCGTGATGGTTCGACGGGACCTATGAGGACTCGTGGAAGTGGACTACGGGGTCAGAACTTAGTGAGGTACTGAGGTCCAAATCGTGCTGGTCTGATGAGGCCTACGATAACACATGGCAGTAGACCATGAGTTTCGGGCACAGTGCGTCCAACCGGGTGAGCTCGATGGGGCTTACGGTGACACGTGGTAGTGGACTACGATGTTAGGACTGTGGGTGTGATTGTTGTGATTGATATAGTCCCTGTGAGATGTTGAACCTACGGAGACACGTGACAGTGGATCACGGTGTCGGAATTGATTATGATTGTTTATTTGTTCGTGGTGTAGTCCGTGTGGGTTGTTGAACCTACAGAGATACGTGACAGTGGATCACAGTGTCATGAACATGTTTATTTTCAAAATTAAAGTTTTGAAAGGAAAAGTTTTATGGAGAACTGTTGAGTTATGAAACAAGATTTGGGTTAAGGGCCTAAAGTTTTTCGAAAGGTTTTGTGAATCAGGACTTGAGGTCTTAAAGGTTTTGAAATTCCAAAATTCTTGAGGTGATGAACTTATTTTCGAAATGCTTCTTAGCTTAAATTTCCCTTATTAAAACCCCCAGGAATAATTTGATACTTCAATATTGTGTTTGATTCTTGATTAATGTTTGCTCGTCACTTCTCGTATGATTTGATACTTGCACTAGTAAAACAGTGGAGTTTTACTAACCCCCGAGAAATCGGGGGGTGGATGTCTGTTTTGCATCCAGGTACATGAAGGCTCAGGGGAGTAGTCACAGGATTTGCACAAGGGGATGACAAGTTGCGATACTAATCAAGAGTCGAGAGCTATTTAGATTTTGTTGTGTTGTCGGAGTTGATTTCAGTCTTCCGCTGTATTGTAATTCGACCCCTGCGTGGGTAATGTTGTTTAAGTCAGTTTGTTGATTGAGTTGTGTGACCTCATCGGTCTGTGTATTCACGTGTATGTGACCATAACAGTCTGTATTAATTTATTTTTGACCCTGTCCGGGCAAGCTTTTGGTCATTTTGTAAGGTATAGCCTAGTAGATCCTCGTGAAAAGGGGTCTACGACGTGTAATATTCCCATATGGTTTTGGGGGTGTTACATTTATGGTATCAGAGCTTAGGTTGTGGAAACCTAGGCTGTCGGGTCAAGTTGTGTCTGTTGAGTTTTGTCTCGTCGGATTTTGTCTGACTGAGTCGTGTCACGATGCGTCGTGACGCATCGTCTGAGTTTGTTGGTCATGATTAGTATCGTGGGTCGATCATCATCTTCGTGCGACCTGTGGATGTAAGTCTCCATTCTTTGTGTTTGTGCCTTGTCTGATGTGAGTTACAGGTATTGTGCATGTTGGACTGTATTTCTTTTATCCGTTGCGTGAGTTCTTTTGTAATGGCTTTCGGTATTTTACCGATTGATTTTTATTTCGAAAACCGATTCCCTTAACAGAGTTTTTGGCATTATGGCCTTGAATGTTTTGGCGAAATTATTATGACGGTATTTAGTATTTTGTAAATAGTTTTTGTGAGTTTTTAAAATATTACCGTCATCGGCCTTTTTAGCATTTTTGTATATGGTTTTTAGCCCGGTGGGTTCTGGCGCGGGACCCACGGCGCTATAATGTTCCGTATAATTACCTGAAATTTTTGGGCATTCTAGCCCATTGAATTATCTTGAAAAACCTTGAGTATCTTAAAAAATAAATTTCGAGGCGTACTTTTAAAATAAATTATTTTCTCGTGGTACATCCAAGGTGCCACAATATGTTTCAAAATTCTTATACCTCGAGGACCAAAATGTTTTGAGATATTTTCAATGTTTTAGGAACACTTTTACTTAGACCCGAGGGTCGAATATTCTGAAAGTTTTTCACTAAGAGAAAGTGTCCTCATTTTTATCAAATGCGAAATGGTTCTCCAAAGTCTCGATAATGATGTTTCACGTTTGTACTTTTTGAAAGGTGATACTCAAGATCAACTAGTGTTTCCAAAATCTTTCTTTTTCAAAGATGGTTTTCGTTTTTAAAACCTATCAATTCCCGTTTGCGGTTTGGGAATGTATGTATGATGTTTGCTTTGTCGTTATAATGTTAACTTCCGGATATGATTGAATTGGTGGCATGAACGTTGAGGCGTTGCCACGTATTTGTAGTACTAGCCCTCTATGAGAGGTGTGAACTGGTATTTACTATTTGTCGTCTCGTGGTGATTTGCGTGTTGTCGCACGAGTGTGAGCTGTTGAAGCTTAGGTTTGTACGTTTGTGTACATGTGTGATTGTTTCATGATGGTTGTAATTATGTGCTGGTTATCGTTCGGGCCGTTGAGGTCACCGAACGATACCGTCGTTGCTGTAGTGCTTGAGTGTGTATTACTTTACGATGGTAATCGTTGTATATGATATGTGTTATGATTCTTTGTTGTGCTGAGTTGGCATCTCCGTTATGTTGTTTTGCGACGTTATGCCCCATTATATCTAGCGTTTGTATTTTCGGTATGCTGAGCCGAGGTTTTTCAACCGTGATATGCCGGGGGCATACACGTGCAAATTGTCCTTCCTCGCCAGTGACGTGTTTTAAGTGCGGACTCGAGGGACACCGAATTCAGTTTTGCGAATTGGCTACCGAGACTTTCGGAGTTTGCGCTTCAGCACAGATATCAGGATCGGCTCTGAGAGGCCCATGGGAGATTTTTCTGTCGGTTGCTTTTTATGTTGTTAACTTGTTTCCGTTGTTGTGAGTTGCGGGGACGACATTTATTTTATAAGAGGTCGGATGTAATACCCGTACTATTTTTTGACTTCTGCAGTTTCTCCTTCTAAATTCTATCGACTTGCACGTGTTCGTCGATACTTTTTGAACTTGTTTGATGTCTCAGTTGTCATCGTTCGAACTGATTGTGACCTTGTTTCAGATCGATCTGTTTATCATCGTGACTTTTCCGAGTTCGGTTCGATTCTTGAGAACCTTGTTCGAAAGTAACATCATTCACTTTCTACCAGTTCTTTTAATGTCTGGAGTTGAAGTGGGGACTTCGGAGTCATTGTTCGACTGTTGTCATTCGATCATTGTTTTTCGATCATTGTTATTTGATCATTGTTGTTCGATCATTGTTATTCGATCCTTGTTGTTCGATCATTGTTATTCGATTGTTGTTGTTCGATCATTGTTATTTGATCGTTGTTGTACGATCATTGTTATTTAATCGTTGTTGTTCGATCATTGTTGTTCGGTCGTTGTTGTTCGATCGTTGTTGTTCGATCGGGGTTGTCTCACTGTTGTTGCCTGATCTCGTACCGCGTAGAATTGTCGTTCACCGTTAATCAGCTGTTTCGAGTGTGGCCGGGTGGGTCACCGAGACGTGCATTGCGAGACGATAGCTGAGAGATTTGGGGATTGAGGTTGCGTCTCTGCTCCGAAAGGACACAGAAATACCTAGTGTAGTTTTTGAGGATTTCGGTGTAGTACGAATTATTTGTGGTTGTCCTTGTGGATCGTTTGTGTGTTTATTTTTGTTTTCTTGATTGTGCGTGTTTCCTTGTAATGGGTGCTTTGTGTTTTGTGATTGTTCGGATAATATACTTGGTTGTATTATCTGTTTGATGACGCTTGTCACTTGTTGGTTTTATTATGTCTCTATCGGTGGCGTTGTGTTGGTCGTCTTGGAGCGTGTGTGCACACCGTATATTCCTTTGCGTTGTTTGTAACGTTTCGCCATTGGGCGTTAGTTACGCATTCTTGTGTATATCATTGAAATATTCCTGGTGGTATATTTCTTCTCCCTACTTGTTTTAAGTTTCGGGATGAAACTTCTTTTAAGGAGGGTAGAATGTAATACCCGCAATTTCGGATTTTGGTGATTTTATTTTTTTTCGGCGTGAGCCCGTTTTGAAGACTCTCTCATGATCGTTTCGTCATTCCGAGAGTATTTAATTCTGCACTTTTTGTCATCCGAGTTCGTTTCGGTATCGGTTTGCTGAGTTCCGTGTTCTTAAGCGGTTTTTCCGCACTTGAGTCCGATTCTTGCGAATCTCGTCTGAAACTGTTGTTTCGAGTTTCTCTTAAGTTCATTTAATGTTATTATTCATGTTGCGAGCTTTGGCTTGGTGTTTCTATCGTGTATCGTGTATTTCAGACGTTTTGGGCCATTTTCGTAATTTCCCAAAATTTGGGGTAATTACTTTCCGTTGTCTAATTTCGAGCCTTCGGGTGGTCGGAATCGTGTGTTCTCTTAGTGCTCGGATTCGTCTTTGCGAGTACTTCGTAACAGTATCTTCGATTCATATTCAGGTTCGGGTTTCGGGGTCGTTCGGGCCGTCGGAGTTGGCCCCGGCCCCAAGCCTGCACTGGCCGAGTTACGGCCGATAGTGATCGGCAGTTACGTACATAAGGCCAGTTACGTACGTAAGCCTTGGCCGGTTACGTACGTAATGATGCCAGTATTTTTGGGCAGTGTCTCAGCCATGGCCGGTTACGTACGTAAGCCCTTGGCCGGTTACATACGTAACTCTGCCGGCAGGCAGCCTATTTAAGGCCCTGCAGACGAGTTTTTCACCCATTTTCTCACTCTTTTCCTTCTCTTACGCGGCTGTAGGTGTGGTAATCATGGAGAGATGTTGTTAGAAAATCAATCCATGAATTCTTGGAGTTCATATCATCAATCATCCATCCTATAAAATCCCTTGATCGAGCGAATCAGGTCAGATTTTCTAGAAATCTAGTTTTGGGGAATTTGGGTATTTTGGTTGTTTTCATCCGTTTAATCCGATTTAGCTAAGGATTGTGATGGATTGATGATTATTTAGATGTATTATATCATTTCCCTTGTTATTCCATGGTTGGGTCGTATCGATACGTTGTTTTGGTAGAGTTCTTGATCGACGCCTTGAAGGTGTCCGGTAGAATGTCATAGAGGGGTTTTCGGACATTTTACGAGTATTCTTCCTCGTATGATCATTGATTTATTAATTATATGATGTTCAGGTCGAGTTTCTTGCGAAGAAACCGTGTTCAACCCTTCCGTTCGTCGTCGTCTTTCTTTTCGATGGCATCGGGCGTTTCGTAGCTTCCCGATTGAACCGCGTCCGTTGGAGTACATGGTGCCGACGATCGAGGCAAGTATCTTATTATAAGACTTGTATCTTGCGACTTGAAATCACGTATTAGGTTATGATGATTTTGCTTGCCTTCGTAAATATGTTCCGTTTGAGTTGGTTGTGTATTCCGTAATGTGAAGGCTTTGTGATAATAGTGTTAAATTGATATACGTGTTAGGTGTTGTGCCATTTGTGCAGGATTGCGACGTACATATGGGATGGTTGTACACTTGCTCGTGCAAAGTGTTGTGTACCGATCGTGTGTTATGTTGGTTGTGTGCCGTTGATTGATGACAGTTGTTGTGAGTGTTGAGATTGTGTTATGTGCGTGTGATGTACGATGTTGTGGTGATCAACGTGATTGATTTACTGTGCTCATTGTTGTATGAAATGTGATTGTGAATGTGAATATGTGTGTGGCCGCTAGGTTCACTCGTGATGGTTCGACGGGACCTACAAGGACTCGTGGAAATGGAATACGGGGTCAGAACTTAGTGAGGTACTGAGGTCCAAATCGTGCTGGTCTGACGAGGCCTACGATAACACATGGCAGTGGACCATGAGTTTCGGGCACAGTGCGTCCAACCGGGTGAGCTCGACGGGGCTTACGGTGACACGTGGCAGTGGACTACGGTGTTAGGACTGTGTGTGTGATTGTTATGATTGATATAGTCCGTGTGGGTTGTTGAACCTACGGAGACACGTGACAGTGGATCACGGTGTCGGAATTGGTTATGTTTGGTTATATGTATGTGGAATAGTCTGTGTGGGTTGTTGAACCTACGCAGACACGTGACAGTGGATCACGGTGTCGGAATTGACTATGATTGTTTATTTCTTCGTGGTGTAGTCCGTGTGGGTTGTTGAACCTACGGAGACACGTGACAGTGGATCACGGTGTCATGAACATGTTTATTTTCAAAATTAAAGTTCTGAAAGGAAAAGTTTTATCGAGAACTTTTGAGTTATGAAACAAGATTTGGGTTAAGGCCCTAAAGTTTTTCAAAAGGTTTTGTGAATCAGGACTTGAGGTCTTAAAGGTTTTGAAATTCCAAAATTCCCGAGGTGATGAACTTATTTTCGAAATGCTTCTTATCTTAAATTTCCCTTATTAAAACCCCTGGGAATAATTTGATACTTCAATATTGTGTTTGATTCTTGATTAATGTTTGATCTTTACTTCTCGTATGATTTGATACTTGCACTAGTAAAACAGTGGAGTTTTACTAACCCCCGATAAATCGTGGGGTGGATGTCTGTTTTGCGTCCAGGTACATGCAGGCTCAGGGGAGTAGTCACAGGATTGGCACAAGGGGATGACAAGCTGCGATACTAATCAAGAGTCGAGAGTTGTTTAGATTTTCTTGTGTTGTCGGAGTTGATTTCAGTCTTCAGCTGTATTGTATTTTGGCCCCTCTATGGGTAATGTTGTTTAAGTCAGTTTGTTGATTGAGTTGTGTGACCTCATCGGTCTGTGTATTCACGTGTATGTGACCAAAACAGTCTGTATTAATTTATTTTTGACCCTAGCCGGGCAAGCATTTGGTCGTTTTGTAAGGTATAGCCTGGTAGATCCTCGTGAAAAGGGGTCTACGGCGTGTAATATTCCCATATGGTTTTGGGGGTGTTACATTTCCTTCCCTCCATCGAGCTTTCGAGAAATTCCGAATATCCGAAAGTCCGAATATCTGATTTTTCTGAAAAGTACAATCCGATATCCGAATCCGAAGTTCCGGATATCCGAACTTCGGATATCTGAATTTTCGGATATCCGAATTTTCGGATATCCGGAACTTCGGATTTTCGGATATTTCGGATCGGATATCGGATATCGGATATTTTTGAACACCCCTACTGGCAATGGTCTCGGTCCCGGCCGGTCACTGCCGGCCCTGCTCGGCAGCCTGCTAGGCAGCTTGCTGGGCAGTGCTCCGACCGTGTTTTTTCGACTCTGTTTTTTATATTTCGTTCGATAATTAATTTCCCACAAATTAAATTGGATTTAATTTGACTAAGATTTAATTATGGTAATTTTAATCTTAGGGGAATTAATTTAATGAAATATTTTATCGTCCGGAACAAGTTAAAATTGATGGTTGTTTGAATTAATTGGATTAATTCATTTTGAATGAATCGATTGGATCGGTTAGTATTGTTGATTAGATCAATGTATCTCTGCGCTTTCCATTTATTTAGTATTTATTGGATGAATACTTTTGAATGGGGATGTGGTTCGTGGACTTAGTTTTTGAATCATTTGTTTTATTCGATTGGGTTGTAAAGGTCGTTTTGAGACTATTTATTTTACTAGAAATATTTGTATCTAGGATGCAATTTTCAATGTAAAATTTATATGTAATGACGAAGACCGGAGGAAGATCCATTTTGAGAAGACGAATATTCAAGACGAAAACTTGTAATTAGATTACGGAGTTTTTGTTTTCTAGGAACGGTCCATGAACCACATGTTGGTAGCAACTAGGTTGTGAATGGTTGTTCATATTATATGAATGATACAAACGCGCTTAAATGAATTAATGTGCAAAGAGTAACATTAATCGCGAAAATTCTCCCACGACAAATTATTAAGTTTATAAGGTTTCAAGGTTTTCCTTCCCTCCATCGAGCTTTTGGGAAATTGAAATCCAAACCGAATGTGCTATGCTACCAAGTTATCGGGGTAGTCGTTCGGGGAGGACATATAAATTACTGGGAGCGCATTGGATGCCTTCAGTTGGAGCAATTTTTTTCCCTAGAAACCTGATAGGTTGCCGGATAAGATTCAATTATGAAACTGATTTGCGTCGATGGTATAAACTTAACTTGTTCACGAACCATAGAAACCGTATAGGTTGGGGGGAGTGAACAAGGGGAAAAAGAAGATCGAATCATCCATTAGATGGGTTAGTGTTGGACACCACTTTATGAAAATTAGTAGACTAGAAATCTGTTCGGTTGCCCTCTATTAAGATTTATAAAGAACTCGATCACAACTATGAAGTAGAGCGAAGATACTTCCGGATTTCACATGGGAGTGTGTTATTCCGATAAAAATAGTGGGAGCTGGGTAACTAGAATAGAAAGAACATAATTAAATGAGTCACTAATTAATCTGTCGTACTTAATGCAAACATAACTCTCAATATGATAATGAATCCACTCGCAATTCTACTTGAAAAGAACACCTTAAACGGACCTAACTTTGTGGATTGGCTCCACAATCTTATGATAGTCCTTAGTATAGAGGCACTGGGATACGTCTTGAAGACGGACATTCCGGTGCCTCCATTGCGGACAAGAGCCAATCAGGAAGAGATTGAAAACCACGAAAAGTGGGTTAAGGATGACGTGAAAGTCCGTGCATATATGATGGATACCATGTCTAATGAGCTTTAAAGAGCTCATGAGAAAATGACTTCTGCTAGGCAGATTCTATCTCACTTAACTGAACTTTATGGTGAGCACAGCAAAACTGCTAGATATGAGATATCCAAGCAACTGTTCGGTGCAAGGATGAAGAAAGGTGAGAAGGTTGGGGAACACGTACTCAAAATGATATCCATGATTGAGAGATTGGAGGCTCTTGATTTTAAGATGGATACTTATCTCCAAACCGACCTTATCCTTCATCCTCTCCCTGATTCCTTCTCACAGTTTGTTATGAACTTTAACTGCAATGAGATTCCATGTAATTTAGCTGGGCTAATGAACAAACTTGTGATTGCTCAGTCTCAGATTAAGACTCTGCGGATGAAGGAGTCTGCTCTTGTGATTTCTTCTGGACCTCGGAGGTCTAAGAACAAGAAGAAAGAGACCAAGAAGCAGACTGGACCACATGTCAAGGACTTCATGGGAAAGGGCAAGGCTCCGATGGTTCCGAAGAACAAGAAGAAGAAGAAGGATGCTTGTCTCAAGTGCGGTGGTGGGCATTTGGGCTAGAGGCATGCGATTCTTCATGGCACTTGGTCTGAACTTTTAGTTTTGGAAACAAATTGTTCTCTTGTATTTTCTACTTCTGAATCTTTGGATTCTGGTGCTAGTTCTCATATTTGTATCGTGAATCAGGATCTGGAACAAAGTAGGAAGCTTGGAGCTGGAGAAGTTATGATCACAGTTGGAAGCGGGCATAGTGTCGAGGCAACCGATATAGGATCACTTCTTTTGGGTTTAGAATCCGGTTTTATTTTGTTTCATAATAACATAATTAATTTATCCAAAAAATAATTATATTTATGAATTAAATTAATCACCCAGTAATTTATTTAATTCATTAGGCCGTAAATCAATTTATCCAATAAATGATTTAGACATTTAATGTCCCAAATTAGATATCCAATATCAAATATTCATAATGAGCAAACAAGCTTGATTCATTCTGTCGTCAATCCTATTGCGCGACTCGGTAGGTCCGTCTCATTCATCAATGGGAGGAACCAAAGAGTAGTAGCACTACCTACCCAGCCTGGCGGCCTACACTGTACCCCAACTGAGAATGAATGACTGGGATCATTCAAGAACCATTATGTCGTGAATACCAGTATACGTATAAACCCATTTTTCAAATGTCACGATCAAGTTATAGGGTCCGGTCAGTCAAACCCTATCTGTACTTGACGCTATGCATGCATTAATGCAAATCGAGATCATTGAGCTCTCGTGTATCCAATACAACTAGCTCCAATGCTTTGGCCAAAGACTTATGATCTCATCTACCAATAACCGCATAGGACATATAACCCGCTCACTAACGGGAGAAGAATTCTATTTTGGTATTGTAATATCCGCAAATTCGATTTCTGGTAATTTTTCTTTTTTGGCGAAAGTCCATTTTGATGACTTGCTTGGGACCGTTTCATCATCCTGAGAATGATTAATTCTACACTTTTTGTCATCCGAGTTCGTTTCGGTATCGTTTTGTTGAATTCCGTGTTCTTTAGCGACTTTTCCACGTATGAGTTCGACTTTGTTAAATCACCATTAATTTTTGGAAACTCCAAAAATTCTGAATCTTTTCAAAATTATAAAGCATCGAGTTAGCTTTCCAATGGTTCAAACGGTGAGTCAATCGGAGTCCAGACGAGGGAGTTATGGTCGAAATAGCTAAGTCACTCTCAATTTCAGTTCGGCCAAAACTGTCGTACCTGTGCCGCGGCACACTTGGCTGAGCCGCGGCACACCGCCGAGCCACAGGAGCAATTTTGGGCTGTGCCGCGGCACACTTCTCCGATCCGCGGCACACATGACAGCTTAACCCTATCTGCGTTTTCTTGAGCGGATCACCTCATTTTTTCCCCATTTCTTCACTTGGGCACGAGAGAGGAGGCTTGAGAGGAAGAAGTTTCTTCACCTATCACTTGAGTGTGTGATTTCTCTTTATCTCTTTTCGATTGTGAAGCTCGGATCATCGATCTATCGCGTACTCTTCGAATCATAGTGCTTGGATCTTCAAGAGGTAATTTCTTCAACATCTTGGATTTCGATTTTGTATTGGGTAATGATGTTTTGGATGTTAAAATCATGGGGTATGAAGTGATATACGCATGATTATGGACATGTTTGAGTATTCATCGGATTATTGAAAGATTATTCAAGAACACTTTGAATTTGGTGTTGGAAATTGGGGATTTTGTTTGACTTCATCCTTTTAATCCGTAGTAATTTAGATTAGTGATGGATTGATGATTATTTAGGTGTATTCTATCATTTCCATCGTTATTCCACGGTTGGATTGTATTGATTCGTCGTTTTAGTTGAGTTATTAGTCGACGCCTTGAAAGTGTCCGACAAAAGGTCTAAGAGGGGGGGTTTGTGAGTTGTACGATTATTATTCATCGTACGATTGTTGATTTGTCATTGATATGACTTAGGGACGAAATCCTTGTGAAGAACTCAAGTCGGAACCCTTCCGTTCGTTGTCTTCTTCGTGGTTCAAGCTCCCCGGTCGAACCGTGTTCTTCGGGATTTTCGGTAACGTTTATTAAGGCAAGTATACATTTATGATTGTACGTTCTCGAATTTGAAAGTAAGAAATATTGATGGCATATCATGAACGAACCGTTTTTACGGAATTCATAGATATATTGTTGGCATGTAATGAACGAACCGTTTTGACGGCATTCCTACATGTATCGGCGTATGAGGTGAACGAACCGTTTCTACGGCATTCACATACGTAACGGCGTATGAGGTGAACGAACCGTTTCTACGGCTTTCACATACGTCTTATGAGATTTTAGTTATTCCGGAATACTAGTCTTGAATTGATGAATTGACGGATTACATTTACTTTATTGTCGAGGAGTATTGTGTTTCATATTGTTATACTTGCACTAGCTATTCGACGGCTAACCCCTTTATGGGGGAAATACGTTTCATGTATTTCAGGTTCCAGGAGAGCGGACAGGTGGGTACCGGGTCGGCATGAAGATGATGGGCAAGTGTGATACTGTGTTTTGTCTCCGGTTATTTTCTCGGATTCCTCCATTCAGTGTTGTTGTACTGGAATGGATTTTTAAATACTCGAGTATTGTATTTCAGTTTCCTTGATGTTCCGGCCTGTGTTGCCGAGGTATTGATTTGTGCAGTGATGTATATGGTTTCATTGGTTATGGTTTTGAATACCATTTGTATCGTCTTTCTTTCTATTGTATGTAGACCTTATCGGTCAAGTTTATAGTTCCGCGTATGTTTAGCCTTGTGGGTCCCACGGCGGAGCTCACGGCGCTGTAATATACCCTGAATAACTTGGGGGTGTTACAGGTATTCAGTAGGACCTGCTACTTGCCCGTCAAGATGCACATAGAGGTTGACCCCCACCTCCTGGTTTATATGGTCGAACTACTCTAATGAAAATCTTGACGTGACAAGCACATCCCTACTAAATCCTCAAGTCGAAGGTTCACGAATACCAATCACAACCTTTCGATTCCGTCATTGACTGTCCCGGAGTGAAATCTGTGTGACGAATCGAGGGTGAGTCGGTTCAAGTATACTAATCCAATTAGCATACCTATAACGTGTGCTCCCACTAACCATTAGTGTTCGACAGGCACTCTCCATGTCAAACAACACGTCATACAAGTCTTCACATAAACTTAATGCCCAGTCAAGTTTCATCGACTTGCGAACGATAAAGTATTTGAGCTATAAACCTTTCCAGTGCCGACCCCCTTATCAAATAAGGACTCGAACGTTTTGCTCTCAAATACACAGACTAGTTTCTATATGTATATTTACGAGTTAGGAATGGTAGTAACTACCAGTAAATAAAGAAACATACATTACCTTATATTAATGATTTACATAATTACAAGTACAATGCCCTCACTCAACATCCTCTGAGTGGCATTCGAGGGCATACTCCTAAAAATCTCCCACTTGCACTCAATGCCACACATTATGGTATCTAATACCCATGTTCTCCAGATGATGCTCCAAGCTAGTCTGAGAAAGTGGCATGGTCAATGGATTAGCGACGTTGTCGGCCGAGTCTACTCTGTGAAGCACAATATATCCCTTGCGAACAAATTATCTTATGAGATGATACTTCCTCTCGATATGTTTGGTGCTGTTGTGAAACCTCGTCTCCTTAGCACATGACTCGTCGTTGTTGCGATGCAGTGAGCAGAAGCTCAGCACATGGTATCACTTGAAGTTCTCCCAGAAACTTCTTAATCCAGAACCCTTCCTTGGAAGCCTCCGATGCTGCTTGATACTCAGCCTGATAGGTGGAATCAGCAGTCACGCTTTGCTTGGTGCTACGCCAAGATACTGCTCCTCCATTAAGAGGAAATATGTAGCCAGAAGTAGAGATCGATTCATCGTTCAGTCCTTGGAAGTCTGAATCAGTGAATCCCACCACATCTAATTCTCCATCGCCATACATCATAACCATATCTCTATTCCTTCTCAAGTACTTGAGAACGTTCTTTACGGCAGTCCAATGTTCCCTACCTGGGTTTGCCTGAAACCTACTCACCACGCTTACAACATGCGCAATGTCAGTTCTTGTACCCAATATAGCATACATAAGGCTACCCACGGCCGAAGCATATGGTATATTACTCATTTCCTTTCGTTGTTCCTCACTTTGAGGACACATCTTCAAGGAGAGTTTTATTCCATATCGCATCGGTAGGAACCCTCTTTTAGAATCACCCATCTTAAATCGCTTTAAGATTTTATCTATACAGAGTTCTTGGGAAAGACCTATTGTTCTCTTCGCTCTATCCCGGTAGAGCCGAATTCCAAGAATATAGGTTGCTTCTCCGAAGTCTTTCATGGAGAAATTACTCGAAAGCCAAGCTTTTACAGAACTGAGCATTCCCATATCATTTCCAATTAGTAGAATGTCATCCACATATAGTACTAAGAATGCGATCTTGCTCCCACTAACCCTCTTGTATACACAAGGTTCCTCTTCATTTTGCACGAAGTCAAACTCTTTGACCGCCTCATCAAAATGAAGGTTCCAACTACGTGACGCTTGCTTCAGTCCATAAATGGAATGTTGTAGCTTGCACACTTTCTGAATATCGACTTCGGACACAAAGCCTTTAGGCTGCTCCATATAGATTTTCTCTTCGAGGAATCCATTAAGGAAAGCCGTCTTTACGTCCATTTGCCATATCTCATAATCGTGGTAGGAAGCTATAGCAAGCATCATGCGAATAGACTTGATCATAGCTACGGGTGAGAAGGTATCGTGGTCGTCGATCCCTTTTTTTTGGGTATAACCCTTTGCCACAAACCTGGCCTTATAGGCGTCAAACTTGCCATCTCCATCAGTCTTTATCTTGTAGATCCACTTGTTCCTAATAGGCACTATGCCCTTGGGGCGGTCTACTAGAGTCCATACCTGATTGACATGCATCGAGTCTATCTCAGCTTCCATATCTTCACGCCATTTCGTGGAGTCTAAATCCATAGTCGCTTGGTCATAGGTCGTTGGTTCGGTCTCTTGGATATCACTTGGAACCTCATGGAGACCCATCTCCTACAAGTGCACAAGCCCATACCTCTCAGGTAAATGAGACACCCTACTAGACCTATGAGGTGGTTGTACTTGTGTTTCAAAAGGTTCGGTTCCAGTTTCTTGCACAAATGTCTCCCGAGGAGTTTCAGTGTATTCTTCTAAAGAAAAACTTCTACCTGCCCCGCCTTCCTGAATGAACTCATCTTCCAGGAAGTGTTCTTGTAAAGCAACAACGATCTTTCGATCTTCGGGCATGTAGAATAGATATCCCATCATCCCACATGGGAATCCAATGAAACATCCTTTCCCGGACCTAGCTTCCAACTTCTCCACCTTAGTCTTCTTGACATAGGCGGGACATCCCCAAATTCTAATATGATTAAGACTTGGTTTCTTGCCCTCCCACATCTCATGTGGAGTTTTAGCAACGGATTTGAAAGGACATCTGTTAAAGATGTAAGCGGCAGTCAGGAGTGCATACCCCCAGAGGTAAATCGGTAAGTCAGTATAGCCCAGCATGGAACGGGCGATGTCCAACAAGGTCCGGTTCCTTCTTTCTGACACACCATTTAACTGAGGAGTACCTGGAGGTGTTATTTGTGAAACTATTTCATGTTCCTTAAGATACTCATCAAACTCCGTACTCATATACTCGCCACCTCGGTCCGACCGAAGTGCTTTGATATGATTACAGTTTATTTCTCGACTAGGGCCTTGAATTTCTGGAATTTCTCAAAGGCCTCGGATTTATGTTTCATTAAGTATACATAACCATACCTAGTATGATCATCTGTAAACGTAATGAAATATTGATATCCATCATGTGCTGCTTCTAAAGCACCACATACGTCGGTATAGATTAATCCCAGTATATCAGCGGCTCTTTCAAAAGTCCATGTGAAGGGGGACTTAGTCATTTTGCCTTTAAGGCAAGATTCACAAGTAGGAAAAGGATGTGATCCCAATGGACCCATAAGTCCATCTTTTTCCATCTTGTAAACCTTGGTCTGACCAACATGACCAAGTCTAAGATGCAATTTCAAAACTTGATTGGTTTCATCCCTACCACGTTTTCTAGTCATAGTATTCACAACTAGTTTGTTGCTGAGATTTAGATGACACAATCCATTTAACAATGTAGCAGTACCCACTAGTTTATTTCTGAAATAAATTGTGCAGGAACCATCACCAATGAAAAATGAAAAGCCTTTTCGGTCCATGACCGGAATGGATACAATGTTTTTGTGCCCCTTGGGCAAAACAAGTACATCTTCTAAAGTCAAAATAAAGCCGGATTCTAAACCCAAAAGAAGTGATCCTATGTCGGTCGCCTCGACACTATGCCCACTTCCGACTGTGATCATAAATTCACCAGCTCCAAGCTTCCTACTTTGTTCCAGATCCTAATTCATGGTACAAATATGAGAACTAGAACCAGAATCCAGTATCCAGGAAGTAGAAAATACAGTAGCAGAACAAATTGTGTCCAAAACTAAAAGTTCTGTACCTGAAGTGCCATGAAGAATCGGACAGTCTATAGCCCAGTGGCCCAGCTCCCCGCACTTGAGACAAGCATCCTTCTTCTTCTTGTTCTTCGAAACCGTTGGGGCCTTGCCCTTGCCCTTGAAGTCCTTGACATGTGGCCCGGTCTGCTTCTTGGTCTTTTTCTTTTTGTTCTTAGACCTCCGAGGTCCAGAAGAAATCACAAGAGCAGACTCCTTCATCCACGGAGTCTTCATCTGAGACTGAGCGGTCACAAGTTTGTTCATTAGCCCAGCTAAATTACATGCAATCTTATTGCAGTTGAAGTTCATAACAAACTGTGAGAAGGAATCAGGGATAGACTGTAGGATAAGGTCAGTTTGGAGAGAAGTATCCATTTTAAAATCAAGAGCCTCCAATATCTCGATCATGGATATCATTTTGAGGATGTGTTCCCCAACCTTCTTACCTTCCTTCATCCTTGCACTGAATAGTTGGTTGGATATCTCATATCTAGCAGTTCTGTTGTGCTCACCATAAAGTTCGGTTAAGTGAAATAGAATTTGCCTAGCAGAAGTCATTTTCTCATGAGCTCTATGAAGCTCATTAGACATAGAAACCATCATGTATGCACGGACTTTTATGTCATCCTTAACCCACTTTTCATGGTTTTCAATCTCTTCCTGATTGGCTCTGGTCCGCACAGGAGGCGCCGGAATGTTTTTCTCCAAGATGTATCCTAGTGCCTCTATACTGAGGACAATCATCACTTATATACGAATATATATTTACCGTATAAATCTATATACGGGAATTAAATGTTTAGATGGATTAAATGGATTTACTTAGAGGCAGCATATCGCGATCTGGACCAGTATAACTTATCTTAATGTATATCAGTCGAAGGCACTCGAGTGATGACTTATCCATTTAATACCGTATAATATATTAATCCAACGTCGAACAAAACGAACATGTTTTTGTTTTCTATATACGATCGATCCATCTAAAAAACTGATTTAAAGTGTAAATCTATTTTTCATTTAAAGTGTAAATCTATTTTTCATCCAAAACGAATTAATCCATTTAATCATGTATATTTTCGATCGAATTAATATTTACTGGAAGTTACTGGCATTCCTAACTTGTAAATATACATATAGAAACTAGTCCGTGTATTTGAGAGCAAAACGTTCCACTCCTTATTAGATAAGGGAGTCGGCACTGGAAATGTTTATAGCTCAAATACTTAATCGTTCGCAAGTCTATGAAACTTGACTGGGCGTTAAGTTTATGTGAAGACTTGTATAACATGTTCTTTGACATGGAGAGTGTAATACCCGTAATTTTGATTTCCGGTAATTTTCTATTTTTGGCGGAAGTACGTTTTGATGACTCACTTAGGACCGTTTCGTCATCCTGAGAATGATTAATTCTACACTTTTTTACATTCGAGTTCGTTTTGGTGTTCTTTTGTTGAGTTCCATGTTTCTTAACGACTTTTCCGCACTCGAGTTCGATTCTTGTGAATCTCATTCGAAATTACTGTTTCCAGTTTTCCGTAAGTCCGTTTAACTTTGTTAGACGTATTGTGAACTTCGGTTTGGTTATTCGATCACGTATCGTGATTTTCGGATGTTTTGGGCCGTTTTCGTAATTTCCCAAAGTTTGGGGTAATTACTTCGGTTGTCGAATTTCGAGCCTACGGGTGGTCGGAATCGTGTGTTCTCTTAGCTTTTAGATTCGTCTTTGCGAGTACTTCGTAACCGTATCTTCGATTCGTATTCAGGTTCGGGTTTCGGTGTCGTTTTCTTGAGTTCAGTGTTATTAAACGACTTTTCCAAGCCTGAGTTCGACTTTGTTAGATCACCATTAATTTTTGGAAACTCCAAAAATTCTGAATCTTTTCAATATTATAAAGCATCAAGTTAGCTATCCAATGGTTCAAACGGTGAGTCAATCGGAGTCCGGACGAGAGAGTTATGGTCGAAATAGCTCAGACACTCATTTTCCAGTTTTGGCAAGCAGCATGTACCCTGTGCCGCGGCACACTTAGGCTGGGCCGCGGCACACAGGGCAGATTAGCCTATTTCTGCGGATTTTGTGAGATGAATGCTCATTTCATCTCTTCCTTCATTCCTCCTTATCTTGGACGATCTTATGGGCGATTTTTGGGCGGTTTGGCATCATCAATCCCAGAGAACTTCATATTCTTCAAGTTCTTGGTATGGATTAACAACACCAACAATTGTTCTTCATCATTAATCCAAGGTAAATTTTTGAAACCTTACTTTTGGGTGAATTGGGGGTTTTTGTTCGTTTTGTCCGATTTAACCATAATAACTTAGGATTATGATGGATTGATGATTATTTAGATGTATTATATCATTTCCTTTATTATTCCATGGTTGGATCGTATCGATTCGTTGTTTTGGTCGAGTTATGGATCGACGCCTTGAAGGTGTCCGGTAAAATGTCATAGAGGGGTTTTCGGGCGTTCTACGATTATTCTTCCTCGTATGATCGATGATTTATTGATTATATGTTGTTAGGGTCGAGTTCTTGTGAAGAAACCAAGTTGAACCCTTCCATTCGTTGTCGTCTTTCCTTTCGATAGCATCGGGCGTTTCGAAGCTTCCCGATCGAACCGTGTTCTTCGGAGTATTCGGTAGCGGTTATTAAGGCAAGTATATATTTATGATTGTACGTTCTCGACTTTGAAAGTAAGATATATATTTGGCATAATTATTTATATCCACTCCGGGATGGGCCGACGGGTCCTCTGAGGGTTTCGTAGCCTCTGGTGCGATTCCATGGATAATATGAATTAACCACTCTAGGACGGGCCGACGGGTCCTCTGAGGGTTCCCTAGCCTCTGGTGCGGTTCCACGGTATTCATATATGTATTGATGACGGATGATATGAACGAACCACTTTGGGGCGGGCCGACAGGTCCCCTAAGGGTTCCGTAGCCTCTGGTGCGGTTCCACGGTATTCATATACGTCTTGATGTGATGCTATGAGATTTAGTTATTCCGGAATACTAGTCTTGAATTGATGAATTGACGGTTACATTTACTTTATTGTCGAGAAGTATTGTAGTTCATACTTGATATACTTGCACTAGCTATTCGACGGCTAACCCCTTTATGGGGAAATACTTTTCATGTATTTCATGTTCCAGGAGAGTGGACAGGCAGGTATCGGATCGGCATGAAGATGATGGGCAAGTGTGATACTGTGTCTTTCCTCTGGTTGTGTTTCGTGTTTCTCCATTCAGTGTTGTTGTACTGGAATGGTTGTTGAATACTCGAGTATTGTTTTTTTAGTTTTCCTTGATGTTTCGGTCTGTGTTGCCGAGGTATTAATTTTTGTGGTGATGTATATGGTTTCATTGGTTATGGTTTTGAATACCATTTGTATTGTCCTTCTTTTCATTGTATCTAGACCTTCTCGGTCAAGTTTTACAGTTCCGCGCATGAATAGCCTTGTGGGTCCCACGGCGGGGCTCACGGCGCTGTAATATACCCTGAATAACTTGGGGGTGTTACAGAATATGGTATGAGAGCTTAGGTTTATGGAGACCTAGGCTGTCGGTCTTTTGGGTCGATTGAGTCATCATTTGCCCACAGTATCACTACTCTGCCATCATCACAGTGCGACCGGTACTTGTAAGTCCTCTCACTCTTCTTGTATTTTTCTTAATCGTTTCATTTTTAGCTTGGTATTCTTGGGAATTGGTCACTTCGAGATTGTGCGATTTGGATTATACTTACGCACGTGTGTGCCCTTCAGAATGTTGGATGTAAGGAGGAGGAGTCGTGGCCGTGGTCACAGACGTGAACTCTTCCTTGAGATTTTGTCAAATTGCTAATTGCGATATTAGTGTATATCGGTATTGTGTTGAGACCTTGTTTGGGAGTCGCATGCTAATATCACGGGAGATCATCGACTTCACGTACCTGTAAGTATACTGTTTTGGTTATTCGCTGGTGACGGTGTCTGATTGCTTTCGTGATGAGTTGGGAAATTTTGGATTGATCTGTTGTTTGTGATTAAGATTGCAAGTTTCGAGGACGAAACTTATTAAGGCGATATCCCGACTTTTAGTACGTAATATCCGTATTTCAGTATAAATTTTTCGCGCTATTTTATCTGAGATATACTGGATAGATTGGTGTCTATACAGTATGGATAAAATAATTGGAAGACTGAGATAGTTGTATTAGTATAATTGTCGTAGTTGGTCGATAATTACATTTGAAGATATCATGTGTCATGTTATCGTACTTTTGATATTGGGTATATCATATGAATATTATCAGGTTGTATATATGTATTCAATATGTCGTGTATATACATCTAGTATATCAAGACGACGGATAAGAATAGCGGAAAATGGCTAAATCTGACCACGTTAGCGCACGCTACAAGGTATGCCTAGCGCACGCTAAGATATATATACTTAGCGTACGCCACGGTGCATACTTAGCGCACGCTAAGAGGTTTGAGTTACGTACGCTAAGGAGGACCCCTAACGTATGCAAGGTATTCTGGATAAGGTCCGGAAGGTGGCCGACAAGTAGGCCGAGACTGTTATTATCGGCGATTAGCGCGCACTAAGGTCGAGGAATAGCGCACGCTACTGAGCATTTCACTGTATCAAGTCAACGCCTGTTTGCGAACGCTAAGGCATGGGCATTACGTACGTTAGACGAATTTCGAAGCAATGCAGTAGCTTCTGGACTGCCCGATAGCGCACGCTATCAAGGAAGGATAACGTACGCTAGATCTGTAGCGCACGCTAAATATAAGGTCTAGCGCGCGCTAGTGATGTGTTTTATAAAGAGGATAGACGAGTTCTGAGAGGCATTTTGTCCATTCTCCTTCCTTCAGTCAATAGAGAGAGCCTTGGGAAGTACTTGAAGTTCCTAAACATTGAGAGATAATCCTCTTAAACAAGATTAAGATGGAGAGCTTGGATTTAAGTATTGTTCTTGAAGTCTTGATGATTCTTGGAATGGAGTTCCATTATTCTTCTTCGTGGTTCGTCCATACAAGGTAATCCTCGTATCCCTTTGATAGTGGTTCGTTTCTTTTTTAAAGGATTACTACTTGGGAGGGAGCATGTTGGGATCATCATGTGATAATGTTATATGAGATTTATTGGAATTGTAATAAGAGATTTTGGATGTTGATATGATTATTGACATCTTCTTCATATGATGATAATGGTTTTGTTGCGATTCTTGAGGTTGTATGAATGGCATGATGAAGAAAATGGTAACATGGAGATATATATACCTTGGATATGTTGTTCTGAACGTGATTTCGGATATTTCATGTTCTTGAAGAACTCCTGAATTATACGAGGTGATGAAAATTTATAAGTGTTGATGTTTTGAAAATGAATATGGAATATTCATATCTAGAGATAAATTATGTGTTTGAAATAATATTCGCATAGGAATACGAATGTGACTATGAGTTTGATGAGATTTTATTCATCTCTGAATTTGGAAGCCCCTACGTCTGGAGCAAATATTCAAGTCGAATGATTGGATTGTTTGATAACCTTTTTAATATGATTATCTATTATTTTGAACCAATCGGATGGTTCGAATTAATGATAGTCATAGGTAAATCTTAACGATGGATTTACGAGAAGGGAACCTTGTCAATTCGTATTTAAGAGTTGAGTTTGGAATCGATAACATTTAGACCCTTATTATTGGTCCGAATTGGTTGCTGATATGATCATTGGATTTCGGCTCGTATTGTGGACATGGATTCGTGAGGGTCTGAGTTGGATAGTTCAGACTGTGTTTAATTGAGATATTGTGGAACCGATGAGTTGTGGCCTTGTTGTATTGATATTGATCGTCATCGAACCTGTTGATTATTAATCCTTCGTTTTACAATAAGATATGATGTTTGATCATGGATTATGACTGTTGTGTTGCGGTTGAGGTTGAAGAGTTCGTAATTAGCTTGGTCGGGACTGAGGAACTCGTAGACGAAATTAACTGAATTGATAACAGTTCGTTGTATTGATATCGAGGCAAGTTTTATACTTGTACTAATCAATGAGATTAATGTTATCATATAGGTGTACGAATGTGTGTATCATTTCGAGACTTGGTCTCTTTATGATTTTGTTGATATCAGGGGATTGTTTGATACGACACCCGTCGGCAAATTATGCCAAATGTTACTGTTGTTCGTAAATGGCCGTTTCAAGGCATTGCGATACTTGTTGGTAAAGTTCCTGTCAATAGCCGGTTCGCGGTATCGACGTATCGATTGTGATTGTGATGGATGTTTCATTAAGATATTGTGGTGATCGTCGTTGTTGATATTGGTGTTTTTCTATTGATATTATATTAACCGATTGAAGGCATTGATGTATTCGATTATCATCTTCGTTATCGGTAACCGATTAAATGTGTCGAGACATCCGTTGTATCATTGTTATCGAATTTCCGTTCTAAGGTAATCGAAGTATTGATTTGGGACTGTCGAAGATAGTTCCCATCCGTTGAGTCGTTACCGATTGGTCGTTCTAAGACAATCGAGGTATTGAATTGGAATAGCCGAGGATAGTGCCCATCTGTGAGTTATTATTATCGTGTTGGCCGACTCAAGGCAGCACACTATTATTATTGTGAACTCGGTAATTTTGTGATCGTTGAAGGTTGAGGATTTCCCGGATGGTTGTGTTGTGATTGTTGTTCGTGTTAATCGGTCCTCAGAGATTTTGATCCCAGGATGGTTGTTTTGAATATTGTTGGTCGTGTCGATCTTTCATTATTCATGTGTCATTGTTCACTTGGTGAGTCGTATGATCCGTATTGGATATATTATCCTTTGAGTTTCGTTGTCATGTTGTATCATGGCATATCTGGAATCATATCTGCGTGCCGGTTGGTTATGTGTAGGATTTTTAGCCAGGCACACGATGGTCATGCGTGGATGTTTCCGCATTGGACCGTGCACACGAGACATAGTTCATGAGGCTAATTAGGTACATTGTCACCCGTATATTCTGGATTCCGTATACGGGGTGGACATGTGCACGGACACATTTCCGGATCGGGCGTACTGTGATGTCCCTCTTGAGACTTATTGTTTGGTCGTTCGTAGTCCATGTTGTATTAAATATGTCCGACGATTTGCGACTGGTTGTTCATACGCCGAGGGGTATGTCCGACAGTCAGGTTTGTTTCTTTGAGATCTGTATTGTGATGATTTACAGCTTGGTGAGGGCTTCGAGGCCATTGTGATGTATCGGTATTTTCCGTTGGGGCCTTCGGGCATTGTGATTCGTATCTATTTCGGCATTGGTTTGGTTTACCTTCGGGTGATGTATTATTATGTTCTATATTGATGATTCGCCGTTTGGGCATAAGTTTTTGGCTCTTGTGTATCTCGTTGAGTTTTTTCTGGCGGGATATTTCTTCTCCCTACTTGTTTTAAGTTTCGGGACGAAACTTCTTTTAAGGAGGGTAGAATGTAATACTTGTAATTTTGATTTCCGGTAATTTTCTATTTTTGGTGGAAGTCCATTTTGATGACTCGTTTGGGACCGTTTCGTCATCCTGAGAATGATTAATTCTACACTTTTTGACATCCGAGTTCGTTTCGGTATTCTTTTGTTGAGTTCCGTGTTTCTTAACGACTTTTCCGCATTCGAGTTCGATTCTTGTGAATCTCATTCGAAATTACTGTTTCGAGTTTCCCGTAAGTCCGTTTAACTTTGTTAGACGTGTTGTGAACTTCGGTTTGGTTATTCGATCACGTATCGTGATTTTCGGATGTTTTGGGCCGTTTTCGTAATTTCTCAAAGTTTGGGGTAATTACTTCGGTTGCCGAATTTCGAGCCTTCGGGTGGTCGGAATCGTGTGTTCTCTTAGCTTTTAGATTCATCTTTGCGAGTACTTCGTAACCGTATCTTCGATTCGTATTCAGGTTCGGGTTTCGATGTCGTTTTCTTGAGTTCAGTGTTATTAAACGACTTTTCCAAGTCTGAGTTCGACTTCGTTAGATCACCATTAATTTTTGGAAACTCCAAAAATTCTGAATCTTTGCAATATTATAAAGCATCAAGTTAGCTTTACAATGGTTCAAACGGTGAGTCAATCGGAGTCCGGACGAGAGAGTTATGGTCAAAATAGCTCAGATACTCATTTTCCAGTTTTGGCCGAGCAGCCTGTACCCTGTGTCGCGGCACACTTAGGCTGGGCCGCGGCACACAGGGCAGATTAGCCTATTTCTGCGGATTTTGTGAGATGAATGCTCATTTCATCTCTTCCTTCATTCCTCCTTCTCTTGGGCGATCTTATGGGCGATTTTTGGGCGGTTTGGCATCATCAATCCCAGAGAACTTCATATTCTTCAAGTTCTTGGTATGGATTAACAACACCAACAATTGTTCTTCATCATTAATCCAAGGTAAATTCTTGAAACCTTACTTTTGGGTGAATTGGGGGTTTTTGTTCGTTTTGTCCGATTTAACCGTAATAACTTAGGATTATGATGGATTGATGATTATTTAGATGTATTATATCATTTAATTTATTATTCCATGGTTGGATCGTATCGATTCGTTGTTTTGGTCGAGTTATGGATCGATGCCTTGAAGGTGTCCGGTAAAATGTCATAGAGGGGTTTTCGGGTGTTCTACGATTATTCTTCCTCGTATGATCGATGATTTATTGATTATATGTTGTTAGGGTCGAGTTCTTGTGAAGAAACCAAGTTGAACCCTTCCGTTCATTGTCGTCTTTCCTTTCGATAGCATCGGGCGTTTCGAAGCTTCCCGGTCGAACCGTGTTCTTCGGAGTTTTCGGTAGCGGTTATTAAGGCAAGTATATATTTATGATTGTATATTCTCGACTTTGAAAGTAAGATATATGTTTGGCATAATTATTTATATCCACTCCGGGACGGGCCGACGGGTCCTCTGAGGGTTCCGTAGCCTCTGGTGCGATTCCATGGATAATATGAATTAACCACTCCGGGACGGGCCGACGGGTCCTCTGAGGGTTCCGTAGCCTCTGGTGCGGTTCCACGGTATTCATATATGTATTGATGACGGATGATATGAACGAACCACTTTGGGGCGGGCCGACAGGTCCCCTAAGGGTTCCGTAGCCTCTGGTGCGGTTCCACGGTATTCATATATGTCTTGATGTGATGCTATGAGATTTAGTTATTCCGGAATACTAGTTTTGAATTGATGAATTGACAGTTACATTTACTTTATTGTCGAGAAGTATTGTAGTTCATACTTGATATACTTGCACTAGCTATTCGACGGCTAACCCCTTTATGGGGGAAATACTTTTCATGTATTTCAGGTTCCAGGAGAGCGGACAGGCAGGTATCGGATCGGCATGAAGATGATGGGCAAGTGTGATACTGTGTCTTTCCTCTGGTTGTGTTTCGTGTTTCTCCATTCAGTGTTGTTGTACTGGAATGGTTGTTGAATACTCGAGTATTGTTTTTTTCAGTTTTCCTTGATGTTCCGGTCTGTGTTGCTGAGGTATTGATTTGTGTGGTTATGTATATGGTTTCATTGGTTATGGTTTTGAATACCATTTGTATTGTCCTTCTTTTCATTGTATCTAGACCTTCTCGGTCATGTTTTACAGTTCCGCGCATGAATAGCCTTGTGGGTCCCACGGCGGGGCTCACGGCGCTGTAATATACCCTGAATAACTTGGGGGTGTTACAGAGAGTGCTTGTCGAATGCTAATGGTTAGTGAGAGCACACATTATAGGTATGCTAATTGGATTAGTATACTCGAACCGACTCACCCTCAATTCGTCGCACGTATTTCACTCCGGGACAGTCAATGACGGAATCGAAAGGTTGTGATAGGTATTCGTGAACCTTCGACTTGAGGATTTAGTAGGGATGTGCTTGTGACGTCAAGATTTTCATTAGAGTAGTTCGACCCTGTAAACCGGGAGGCAGGGGTCAACCTCGACGTGCATCTTGACGGGCAAGTAGCAGGTCCTACTGAATACCAAGATAGAATTCTTTCTCCCGTTAGTGAGCGGGTTATATGTCCTATTTGGTTATTGGCATATGAGATCATAAGTCTTTGGTCAAACCATTGGAGCTAGTTGTATTGGATGCACGAGAGCTCGATGATCTCGATTTGCATTAACGCATGCATAGCGTCAAGTACAGATAGGGTTTGACTGACTGTGACCCTAAATCTTGATCGGGACGTTTGAAAGAAAAGTTTTATACGTATACAGGTATTCACGACATATTGGTTCTTGAATGATCCCAATCATTCGTTCTCAGTTGGGGTACAGTGTAGGCCGCCAGGCTCGTTAGATGGTGCTACTACTCTTTAGTTCCTCCCATTGTTGACTGAGACGGACCTACCGACTCGCGCAATAGGATTGATGACGGAATGAATCAAGCTAATTCTCTCATTATGAATATTAGATATTGGATATCTAAATTTGGGACATTAGATGTCTAAATCGATTTATTGGATAAATTGATTTATGGCCTAATGAATTAAATAAATTACTAGTGATTAATTTAATTTATAAATATAATTATATCTTGGAGAAATTAATTATGTTATTATGTATTTATAAGAGATACAAGTCAATGACGGAATCGAAATGTATTAAATAAATAATAACACAATTAATTTTTCCAAGAAATAATTATATTTATGAATTAAATTAATCACCCAGTAATTTATTTAATTCATTAAGTCGTAAATCAATTTAACCAATAAAACGATTTAGCATCAAATGTCCCAAATTAGATATCCAATATCTAATATTCATAATGAGAAAACAAGCTTGATTCATTCCGTCAATCTGTTGTGCGACTTCGATAGAGTCTCGATCGGCAATGGGAGGAACGATGAGTAGTAGCACCGCAAACGGCTGGCGGCACTGCTAACTGAGAATGAATGATTGGGATTATTCAAGAACCATTATGTCATGAATTTCAGTATACGTATAAACCCTTCTTTCAAATGTCCCGGTCAAGTTATTACGTCACGGTCAGTCAAACCCTATCTGTACTTGACGCTATGAATGCGTTAATGCAAATCGAGATCAGTGAGCTCTCGTGTATGCAATTCCAATGCATTGGCCAAAGACTTATGATCTCATCTGCCAATAACCATATAGGATATATAACCCGCTCACTAACGGGAGAATGAATTCTATCTTGGTATTCAGTAGGACCTGCTACTTGCCCATCAAGATGTACATCGAGGTCGACCCCCACCTCCCAGTTTATAGGGTCGAACTACTCTAATGAAAATCTTGACGTCACAAGCACATGCCTACTAAATCCTCTAGTCGAAGGTTCACGAATACCTATCACAACCTTTCGATTCGGTCATTGACTGTCCCGGAGTGAAATCCCTGTGACGAATCGAGGGTGAGTCGGTTCGAGTATATTAATCCAATTAGCATACCTATAACGTGTGCTCCCACTAACCATTAGTGTTCGACAGGCACTCTCCATGTCAAAGAACACGTCATACAAGTCTTCACATAAACTTAACGCTTCCGTATACTGAGGACAATCATCACCTACAATTAATTCGTATATATTTGCTCTATCCCGATGTTCGTATTTCATGATTTTATGTTACAATGTAAATCTATTTTTGTTTTGAAAAACTGATTTAAAGTTTAATATAAAGATTAGAAAAATGTTATTTTTTTAATCGGGGCGAAAAAGGAGCCCAAAAAGTAATCGGACCCGACAGCTTGGGGCTGGTCGGGCGCTGCCTCGCGGTCCGAGGCAGCAGATCGTGATCTGGACCCGTGATCGGCCAAGCTCGGCATTCTGTGCTGGCCGCTGCCTGGCAATGGTCTCGGTCCCTCCCGGTCACTGCCGGCCCTGCTCGGCAGCCTGCTGGGCAACTTGTTGGGCAGTGCTCCGGCCGTGTTTTTCGACTCCGTTTTTAATATTTCGTTCGATAATTAATTTCCCACAAATTAAATTGGATTTAATTTGACTAATATTTAATTATGGTAATTTTAATCTTAGGGGAATTAATTTAATGAAATATTTTATCGTCCGGAACAAGTTAAAATTGATGGTTGTTTGAATTAGTTGGATTAATTCGTTTTGAATGAATCGATTGGATCAGTTCGTATTTTTTATTGGATCAATGTATCTCTATACTTTCCATTTATTTAGTATTTATTGGATGAATGCTTTTGAATGGGGATGTGGTTCGTGGACTTAGTTTTTGAATCGTTTTTTTTATTCGATTGGGTTGTAAAGGTCGTTTTGAGCCTATTTATTTTACTAGAAATATTTGTATCTAGGATGCAATTTTCAATATAAAATTTATATGTAATGACGAAGACCGGAGGAAGATCCATTTCGAGAAGACGAAGATTCAAGACGAAGACTTGTAATTTGATTACGGAGTTTTTATTTTCTAGGAACGGTCCATGAACCACATGTTGGTAGCAACTAGGTTGTGAATGGTTGTTCATATTGTATGAATGCTACAAACGCGCTTAAATGAATTAATGTGCAAAGTGTAACATTAATCGCGAAAATTCTCCCACAACAAATTATTAAGTTTATAAGGTTTTAAGGTTTTCCTTCCCTCCATCGAGCTTTCGGGAAATTGAAATCCAAATCGAATGTACTATGCTTCCGAGTTATCGGGATAGTCATTCGGGGAGGATGGATAAATTACCGGGAGCGCATTGGATGCCTTCGGTTGGAGCAAATTTTATCCCTAGAAACCTGATAGGTTTCCGGATAAGATTTAATTGTGAAACTGATTTGCGTCGATGGTATAAACTTAATTTGTTCACGAACCATAGAAACCGTATAGGTTGAGGGGAGTGAACAAGGTTAAAAAGAAGATCGAATCATCCATTATATGGGTTGGTGTTGGACACCACTTTATGAAAATTAATAGACTAGAAACCTGTTCGGTTGCCCTCTATTAAGATTTATAAAGAACGCGATCACCACTATGAAGTAGAGTGACGATACTTCCGGATTTCACTTGGGAGTGTGTTATTCCGATAAAAATAGTGGGAGCTGGGTAACTAGAATAGAAAGAACATAATTAAACGAGTCACTAATTAATCTGTCGAACTTAATGCAGACATAACTCTTAATATGACAATGAATCCTAACTTTGTGGATTGGCTCCGCAATCTAATGATAGTCCTTAGTATAGAGGCACTAGGATATGTCTTGGAGACGGACATTCCGGCACCTCCATTGCGGACAAGAGTCAATCAGGAAGAGATTGAAAACCACGAAAAGTGGGTTAAGGATGACGTGAAACTCCGTGTATATATGATGGCTTCCATGTCTAATGAGCTTCATAGAGCTCATGAGAAAATGACTTCTGCTAGGCAGATTCTATCTCACTTAACCAAAATTTATGGTGAGCACAGCAGAACTGCTAGATATGAGATATCCAAGCAACTGTTTGGTGCAAGGATGAAGGAAGGTGAGAAGGTTGGGGAACACGTCCTCAAGCTTTAGATGTATATCCCTACGAACAAATCACTCCCAGCACTTGAAAGATCCAACATCGAAATACAATGCCTCTACTTGCCACGCGCCAGAGAAACGAACGGGATGACAATCGCCTTGCTATCCGCCAACGATACGGCTAAAACTAAGTGATGAAGCTATTGAATTTGATAAATATACTCTAAGTATGTTTATCAAATTTTTTCTCTTTGATTTCTTGATTTTTTTTATCCAAGAATTGTCAAGAACACATGAAGAAGAAGAAGACTTTGAGAAAAACCTTTCTCTCTCTCTCTCTCTCTCTCTCTCTCTCTCTCTCTATATATATATATATATATATATATATATTACTCACGTTGAAATGAATGGGGTGATAAGAGATACAAGTCTTCCCTACTTATTCTAATCTCACCTACATGATGGACAACTTATGCCACATGAGTGATCCCCACAAATCTTTTCATCTATTATAAAATGGACACAAAACAACAAGAGGTGAAGGTAGGTGGAAAGGGGGGGGGGAAGATGAAAATCGGACGAGTTCGATTCGTTTTGGACTCCCGAGAGTCCAAACAGATAAATTCCAATTCCGTTCCGATGTATTTGTGTCGATTAATTAATCCAATAAATTAATCACATTAAATACATAATAACATAATTAATTTCTCCAAGAAATAATTATATTTATGAATTAAATTAATCACCCAGTAATTTATTTAATTCATTAGGCCATAAATCAATTTATCCAATAAATCTATTTAGACATCTAATGTCCCAAATTAGATATCCAATATCTAATATTCATAATGAGAAAACAAGCTTGATTCATTCCGTCGTCAATCCTATTGCGCGACTCGGTAGGTCCGTCTCAGACAGCAATGGGAGGAACCAAAGAGTAGTAGCACCACCTAGCCAGCCTGGCGGCCTACACTATACCCCAACTAAGAACGAATGATTGGGATCATTCAAGAACCATTATGTCGTGAATACCACTATATATATAAACCCTTCTTTCAAATGTCTCGATCAAGTTATAGGGTCACGGTCAGTCAAACCCTATCTGTACTTGATGCTATGCATGCGTTAATGCAAATCGAGATCATTGAGCTCTCGTGTATCTAATACAACTAGCTCCAATGCTTTGGCCAAAGACTTATGATCTTATCTACCAATAACCGCATAGGATATATAACCCGCTCACTAACGGGAGAAAGAATTTTATCTTGGTATTCAGTAGGACCTGCTACTTGCCCATCAAGATGCATGTCGAGGTTGACCCCCACCTCCCGGTTTATAGGGTCGAACTACTCTAATGAAAATCTTGACGTCAAAAGCACATCCCTGCTAAATCCTCAAGTCAAAGTTCACGAATACCTATCACAACCTTTCGATTCCATCATTGACTGTCCCAGAGTGAAATCCGTGTGACGAATCGTGGGTGAGTCGGTTCGAGTATATTAATCCAATTAGCATACCTATAATGTATGCTCCTATTAACCATTATTGTTCGACAGGCACTCTCCATGTCAAAGAACACGTCATACAAGTCTTCACATAAACATAACACCCAGTCAAGTTTCATCGACTTGCAAACGATTAAGTATTTGAGCTATAAACCTTTCCAGTGCCGACCCCCTTATCCAATAAGGAATGGAACGTTTTGCTCTCAAATACACATACTAGTTTCTATATGTATATTTACGAGTTAGGAATGCCAGTAACTACCAGTAAATAAAGAAACATCCATTGCCTTATATTAATGATTTACATAATTACAAGTACAATGCACTCGCTCAACATCCTCTGAGTGGCATTCGAGGGCATACTCCTAAAAGGTAACTGGTTCTTGACCATAGTACCAGGCTCTAATTTCCCATGGAAAAGTACAGTACAAAAGCCTGCCAAGATATTTCTCCCAATGGTTCAATAGCCTACAACATATGAATTAAAGGACTAGAAAAACAGAACTGATGAGATACTTCTGTATGCTCATGAGGTAGTCCGCCATGTTCAATAAATTCAAAACACCGGAGGATGCCGCAAATGAATTCTCGAGGCTACTGGCATAATGAAATCTACCCTTACAACTAAAAATGAAGTCTAAACACCAAAAGGGTGAATGGGTAACTCATACTGAAGATTGGATTCTTGCCACGATGTCTTCTCTAAAGGACCAAGCATATACAAGGACCGAGGCAGAGACTCCTTAATCAAATGGAGGAAAGGATCCGATCATGATACCTCTCGAAATACATGGAAACATCAACATTAAAGGGACTAGCTTCTGTTAGTTGTATTTATTATTTTATCCTACTGTATGCTCTTCGATACATCATTTGTATCTTTCAAGCCCTGTAACTCTGATCATCAATAATATTCTAATTTCTTGAAAGATTACAGCTCATAATCTACTTTTATAGTTTTACTGTTTTGATTATGCTGAAGTATTGATATATTCAACTTGTACCAACTTGTTAATCCACAAGCTGTAAACTGTTCATAGATTAAGTTGTATTCAATCAAGATTACATCCATTAAGATTGTGCCTACGCGTCAATCATAAGTTAAGTTGTGATAAACTTAGTCCTGTAGGATTTCCATTTTAGAACTTGCCTGCGAGCAGTTTAAATTTTTTGACTAAGTCATGAAGATCAAATCTTTCGACATATGATTTGAAGAAAGCCTCTCTGTATCAAGGAAGTTTTGGTATTATCAAAAAGAGAGAAATTATTGGGATAAATACAACCGGTTTTGTTAATCGCCACCATACAATATGAAGTCTTCAAGTCAGCATTTCACTAAGTACGAAAGTTGTAGGAAACTCCATACACCCTATCGTTACAGCAAGAGATCTTCCTGCATAGTCCGATCCTACAGTTCCTACATCATTATACAGCAGAGTTGAAGAGAGTTGGATACAACAATCTTGCAGTAGGAGTTTTACTTGGGAAAAGTAAAACACATCCAACATAACTTTAAACCGTTGTGAAATAAACTTTGTTCATTCATAAAGTATTCATGGTTAAAGCAGTATTTAATGCTGATAGGACAAAATTTAATGAGGCCGAAAGAGACAACAGTCTAAACGTGCTGAAGAGCATTTAATGCAAAGTCAAAGAGAATGTCTGAAGCATTAAATGCGAATCTCCTTCAATTCAAATATTCTACAGCCGCCTTTCAGAGCTGTCTAGATCTCACCAACCGGCCAACACCTATATTTATAACGGATCTATTTCCAATATTATAAATAGCTCAAAGTAAGAGGATATTAAACACTTATACTGAACTTTGCGCAATACATCTGACAATCATCTCTCACAATCAGAATATCAAGCTAAGAAAGATCAGTATATTTCCTGAGCATACAACATCACCAAAGCGAAGAAATATAAGTCCTCAATGCAAACAGCACATCGTACAACGATTGCTCGTCAAATCATACAGCTGTTGTTTGAACTTGTTCTACCCTCTTTACCATTGAGATAAACCTTAGCCCTGTGTGGACTAATTCCTTGCTAGTTCTGACCTATGTGGGAAGAATAACATTGAAGATGAAGCTTCGATCTGTGTGATAAGAATCAAGTCGAAAGAGCCAAATCCAATCTGTGTGAATGGCCCAAGCTATTTACATTATATCTATCTGTGTGAACGACACAGAGACATGTTTAGTTAAAGTCACATAGTTGTGTACGTAGTGATTTTAATTAACATTTTACTCTTGTGTGGAGGACCAGTGGACGTAGAGAGGTTTACCTCGAACCACTTATATTTGTGTGTATTTTACATTCCGTCCTTACTATTTTCATATCTACCTGTGATTTAAAGTATACATTTGTGAAAACCATGTACGCGTCAAGCAAATAGGAGAGTGCCTAGTTGTTGTATATACAACAACTCTATATTAGTCTTCCGATATGTAAATCACTTCGAAAATCATACAACTGATTGGATCCTCCCTTTCTAAGCTGTTTACTGTATACTTTGTGGCCAACAAGTGGTATCGGAGCCAGGTCGTTGTAAAAAGAATCAGTTGATATTAACTGAATCAAATCCTCAAAAATCTATAACTTTTAAAAACTGTGTTATATCTTCATCATTTATCTAATTTTTAAAATGGACACCTCTATGATAAATAAAGTTCTTATGTTTTGTATTACCGAATTTGGTGACTAGAGAATTAGGATGGAAGCCCATCTTGAAGCAATGCATGAATATATGATCTTTGTCATTCAGGAAGGACCTATCAAGATTCTTAAGGGCAATACAGCTGCAAGAATGGAAGGACAACCCTATGCGGAGATGCTCGAGAAGGAGCACGATAAATGGACGACCAATGAGTGCAAGCGTGAAAACCTAGACAACGACACCAAGAATGCGCTATTTGTCACTCTCGACAAAGAAACATTCTCTAAGGTAAAAAGATGTCAGACAGCCAAACAAATTTGGGAGAAAGTCAAGCTCACTTTCAATGGAGCTGAGCTCTCAAAAGAAAAGAAAATTTCTAAACTAACTTAGTAATTTGAATCCATTGAAATGAAATCTACAGAAACGCTTGAGGAGCTTGACCTTAGGTCTACCGGCATTGTCGGTGAACTTGAATCATTGGGTAAAGTGTATACCCAAAAGGAGAAAAATTTGAAAATGTAACGCCCCGACTTTCTAGGGTAAATATTGGGGAAAATAAATAAAAGGTCAATTTTGACGAAAAATAATTTTTTTTAGAATATAAAAATTCTCGCCTACAAAGTCGAGTCGCTACAATGATATAAAATTATATATGCCTTTAAATAAGGCAACACTTCATAGTAGATACGAGGTAAAAATTTGCGGCGGAAGAATAATTCATAATTTATAAATTTCTAGTCAATATTTCCCCAAATAAGTTTCAAAACATTTGACATAAAGAAAACATCATGTAATAAATTCTCTTTCATATGCCCTCTCGGCTCGCTCCTTCATCCATCCGGCTCGGTTCAACCCGCGGGATCAATAAAGTGGGGGTGAGCTTCATTCAGCTCGTGGAAATCACACTAATCACAGTAATTTACAATCTCATGGAAAGCATAACATGAATAATCTATCATATGTTTCCTCAACGTCAATGCATACTCACAATATTACGTATAACATGAATCGAGAATGCATACACGAATATTGAGGTTGCGCAGGTGGCCCCGCAACAACATCAAACATAAACACAATACCACATATAGCATGAATCGAGCACGCATGTGAATATTGAGGTTGCGCAGGTGTCCCCGCAACAACATATATCTTAAGATAGCCTCTTACACGAATACAGTTTAGCCTGATTTACAACGTGCATAAAAGTTTTAAACATGAATAGAACATCACATACACAGTCCAATTAAAGAAATTAAAGTGATAGTGAAAATTCACACTTGAATAAATGATGATGTCTGACTTGAAATGAAGATGCTCGACTCACAGTCCTAAGCCCGTAAATCCTCGATAAAGTCTACATATAATAATAATTTTTATAATCCTTATAATTTATTATTTATATCATAAATGGAATATACAAATATCACTATATAATAGCTGGAAATAAATTACAATTGCTTATTAATATTAATCGAAGAGTTAATATTATTAATGACTGAAATTAAAATACTTATGCATAAATTCAGTTTAATTATTAATATAAATTGAAAGTCAACATTTTAATATTTTGGTCAAAATTAGGATTGAAATGATGTTTTAAAGTTGACTGGGGTCAGATTGCAAGAATTGAGAAGCTGACTGGGTTAAAATCAAATCAATTTAAACTGTCTGGGGCTGACTTGAAGGCTGCTGGAAAATGAGAGGACTTAAATGAAAAACCCTAAATAATTGCGGGTATAAATACCCCTATCCTCACGGTTCAGCCGACAAAAATCCACTTCTCTCCTATCAATCGCCTCTCTCTATCCTGTCCTCTCCCTCTCTCTAGAATTCTCCTCGGCCGAGAGGAGTTGCAGGAAAATTACACACACAACTCTTAGCATGCACTAAAAATCGAACACACATCGACCATCGATTAGCTTCTGGTCAGACTACGACCAGTAATAAGGCAGCGGTGAAAGGAAGGGCTACGGCCCTGGACCTCTGGAGGTGGTTCGACTCGGCGGAGCGACAGGCGCTGTACAAGCGGCAAATCTCTAGAGGAAAGCTCGCAGTAAGAGTCCGATTCTGCTCAGGTACAGGTTTAGACCGGGTTATGAGATTTCATCGCGGATTTGGGTTCAGTTTTTCTCAGGTTTTTGAATAAAGTTTTCCTGATTTGAAGTTTGTGAGGTGAATAACTTTCAGCCATGGTTTGTTTCATTCATCCGATTGGAATAGCCAGGGTTGAAATTCGAGTTGTTTTGTTCAGCTGGGTTTGATGGGTTTCAAATTCGGGTCGGGAATTTCTGGAGTTGTTCCGATTGATAGTGTTTTGAAGTCGGTCCTGGATTTTATGATAAAAGGGTCTGCTTTGGGTAATAAACGAGATGAGTGTTGCTTCCTGTTTCGTGAGTTCATATTCTGAGTGAATGAACTCGGCTGAGTTTTGGTGTTGATGATGATACAGGTTCGGGACATCTCGGTTTATGTTTCAGATTTGGTGTTTGTTTGTTGTTAATTTGGTAATGTATATTTGATATAAAATTGGTGTGGTTTGCAGATAAATTCTGAACCGACAAAAGGATGATAAAACTCAGAATTAAATGTAGAAAGTAAGTTTAACAGTTTTACCTTTGAGGGATTTAAAAGCTTGGAAGATGAAGTTGCAGATTCCAAGTTGCTGCTGGGAAGATGGAGGACGAGCAAGACAGCATGAGTCGTAGATTAGCAGATTATATTTCTTCTCCTCCTTGTGTTTTCTGCCGATGAACTTGTATTGTGTTCTGTGTATTTTTGTGTATAGGTATTTTGTACTGCATAATCTGGGGTTGGGGAACGAACGGCTGAGGGAAGACTGTATTATGTGATGTAGTATTTTGTACTGCAGATGTATTGTATTTATGTTGTATTAAAAATTAGGGTTAGGGTAATTTTCTGGGCTTAATTTGTTAATTTGGGTCAGCACCATACATTTGGGCCATGGTAATGATGATAATAATAAAGCTAATAATAATAATAGTAAATATAGAATAATAATTATTTGGTAATGTTGATAATAAAAATATGGAAATAATACAGATAATAATAATAATATTAATAATTAATAAAAATGATATTAATAATAATAATAATGATGATGATATATATTAATTGATGTGTTAGTATTATACTTGAATAATTAATAACACTATTATAAAATAAATAATGATGACTTGAATATATATGACGAAATGACTCGGGCTAGGACTTATAATACGTCGAAATAAATGTTCATGATCTTCTAAATGAAACTAAATAAAATGAAATGCATTATAATATCATTATAAATAATAATATTGCATTACGAAAATAGCGGGTATTATATCCTACACCTCTTAGAAAATTTTGTCCTCGAAAATAAATGGCATACCTCGATTGAAGAAATTCGGATAACGAGCTTGAAGTTCTTTCAATGCGCTCCCAAGTGGCTTCATCTTTATGGTGGTTACGCCATTGGATCTTGACAAACATCTTCTCTTTATTCCTCAACTGTCGGACTGATCGGTCGAGAATCAGTTCTGGTTGTTCTTCATAAGTAAGATCTTTGTTCATCTCCACGGCGCTATAGTTGATGACGTGGTTGGGATCGTGCACATACTTCCTCAACAATGGTACATGGAAGAGGTTGTGCACAACTGAAAGTTCTGGGGGTAAAGCCAAACTGTAAGCTAACTCTCTAATCCGTTCAAGAATTTCAAACGGTCCAATATATGTCGGCCTCAACTTGCTCCTTGGGCCAAAACGAACAATTCCCTTGGTAGGAGATACCTTCAGGAATACTTTGTCGCCAACACAGAATTCGAGATCTTTCCTACGCTTGTCGGCGTAAGACTTCTGACGATCCTGTGCTATCTTGATCCTCTCACGAATCTCATCCACCACACCAATTGTCTGTTCGATCATCTCGGGATCCAAAATTCTCCTTTCACCTACCTCATCTCAATACAGTGGTGATCGACACTTCCTACCGTATAAGGCTTCATAAGGTGCCATACCGATCGTCGACTGATAACTGTTGTTGTAAGCAAATTCTACCAATGGCAACACTCGTTCCCAATTATTTCCCATATCTAACACACATGCTCGCAACATATCCTCAAGGATCTGGATGGTCCTCTCGGACTGACCATCAGTTAGAGGATGATAGGCCGTACTAAAATTTAACTGCGTTTCAAAGGCTTCTTGCAAACTCTCCCAAAAATTTGTTGTGAAATGAGTATCCCTGTCGGATACTATAGATACTGGCACTCCATGTAATTTAATAATCTCCCTGATGTAACGTTGGGCATATTGATCCATTCAAAAATTCATCTTAACTGGGATAAAATGAGCCGACTTTGTGAGTCGGTCGACAACAACCCAAATGGCATGGTTTTCTCTTTCCATTCGCGGCAAACCTACTACAAAGTTCATCGTAATGTGTTCCCATTTGCATTCTGGAATATGAAGTGATTTAAGTAGTCCAAAGGGGCGTTGGTGTTCTGCCTTCACTTGTTGACAAACTATACACTTTCTGACAAAGTCTGCCACATCTTTCTTCAAACCTTCCCACCAAAATGTCCCTTTAAGATCTTGGTAAATCTTTGTACTCCCAGGGTGTGCTGTATACGGAGTATTATGTGCCTCCTTCAATATTGTTTCTCTCAACTTGACAATATTGGGCACACAAATCCTCCCTTCATAGTACATTGTGCCATCATCGGACACGCTGAAACCCTTCTCCTCACCTGAATATATATATATATTGTTAAATTAAGAGTATAATTAAAACGGTAAAGGATTTAATTAGTTGGGTTGGGCTTTGAAGTGTAACTTTAAGTCTTGGGAATTTCATTAAGTTGGGCTTGAGTCTTATAGTGTGTTCATGTGTGAGTATTGATACACTTGGCCCATTAAGAATTTATGTTCCCACTTCAAATTTTAATTAATTTATTATTTGATTCATAAAATAATTTACGAAATAAATAGGTAAAATAAAATGAGACTAGATGTAGATTATATCATGTCATAAAATAACTATTATTAAATTACATCATGATTCGCTACATTGTACATGTGATAAGTTATCGAATTTAGGGGGTTTTACACTCTCTCCTTATATTTTCTTATTGGCTTAAGATAAACCTTTCTGCCTTGTCTTCTATCAGTCTGAGATAAACCTTTACAATCTTATCTTTATGTCGGTCCAAGACAAACCATTTTCCTTTTCTATCGGATAAGGAATCAACCTTTGTAGGTTTTTATCGTACTAGAAGAACCATACTTGGATTTCCGAGAATACCCTCTACAAGGTAAACTCCAAACACAATCAACAAAGGATCAACAATAACCGAGAATACCATCAACAAGGTAAACTTCAAATGATCAACAATAATGGATCTCAAAGAAATAACTCCGACTGTCGAATATACCCCTCGGGCGTATGAAAAACAAGTCACAAACAATCGAACATATCCAATCATACATGGACTATGAACGACCAAACAATATGGCTCAAATATGGACGCCATAGTACGCCCGATCCAGAAATGTGTCTGTGCACATGTCCATCCCGTATACGGAATCCAGGATATACATGGGATATGTACCTAATTAGCCTCACGAAGTACGTCTCGTGTGCACGGTTCAATGCAGAAACATCCACACATAACCATCGTGTGCCCGGCTAAAAATCCTACACAATAACCAATCGGCACGCAGATATGACTCCAGATATGTCACGATGCAACATGACGACGAAACGCAAAGAATCACATATCCAATAAGGATCAAGAGACTCACCGAAGTGAACAATGACACACGGATAATGAAAGATCGACACGACTGACAATATTCAAAACAAATATCTTGCGATCACAATTCCCAAAGAATGATCAACGCGATCAACAATGTCAACACTACCATCATGGAATCAACATCCCTCAACGAACAACCAAATACAAATCTCATCATACGAAACCTCAACATATACAACAACTCAACATACCAATTATCCTCATAACTGAACAATGCTTAAATTACCTCAAAGTCGAAGACAATATCCTTTCCACGAACAAACCATCATCCTGGCAATTTACATTTATAATATCATTGCTATATGAATTATAAATGAAATGAAAGCGAAACCATTCATTAAATATTATAAACTGAACAAGTATAAACTTGCCTCGATACTGATACCACAAAGACGTTACCAAAATTTATTGCCTTCGTCTACGAGCTCCTCAGCCCTGACCAAAAGCAATCTACTAACTCTTCAGCCTCAACCGCAACACAATGGTCGTAATCATCGCTCAATCATCATGACTGAATGCAATCATAAAATGACAACACATCCGATAATAATCAATAACCGGTATAACCAACCAATCAAATTCAACAGCTCAACAATACCTCGATCATATACAAAACCGAACAATACAACTCAAACAATTATGAACTCATGTCCACAATACCAACCGCAACTCGACAATCATAATTAACAATCAATATAACTGATCAAAAACCCAACAGTTCCACGATGTCTCAATTAAACACAGTCTGAACAATCCAAATCAAACCATCACGAATTCATAATCACAACACGAAAATACTGTACTGTCTGCCTACTTAGCGCACGTTAAACACATAACGTAGCGTGCACTAAGTCGCTCCCGTTAGCGTGCGCTAGCCAGTAAGCTTAGCGTGCGCTAATGCTGTACAGTTGCATGCATTTCATGTTGGGATTCGGTGCCTAAAATGAAGGCCCAGCGGAAGCGGTAAAACACAAATTAATTCGATCCGAATCCCTACGAGGATCGATCGAGCTACGTATATACGAATATATAAATGAAAAGCAAGAGTCGTAAGAAACTAACCCTCGAAATCCGTTGATTAAATGATAACCTTCTCTTGAGCTATTCCCCAAGCTTTAGTTTGATCTCTACGAGTTCAATCCGCTCCAAGCCCTTGAACGATCCAACGCCGAAAGCACCGCGTCTTGTAAAACCCCCTAAACTCGATAGTTTACTACATGTATAATTATTAAATCATGATGTACTCTAATAACAATTGTTTGTAATCTACATTTAGTTTCATTTTATTTTACTTATTTATTCATAAATTATTTTATGAATGAGATAATGAATTAATTAAAACTCGAAATAGGAACATGAAATTCCTAATGGGCCATGTGTATCAACACCTACACATATGAACACACTAAAAGGCTCAAGCCCAACTTGATGAAATTCCTAAGGCTTGAAAACACTTCAAAGCCCAACTAACTAATTAAATCACCAACTATTACAATTATAATTATACACTTAAAATAACAATATATATATATATAATACATATATCTATGTAATGGGGCGGCCATATGGGAAGAAAAAGAGGGGAATCAATTTTTTTTATAACCTCATATCCCCCATGCAAGACACCCCTCAACACACCTTAAACATCTTGTCCCTAGTCCTCACTACACATACACTTCCCCAAGCCTCTATTACACACTATAAATATGATCATCCAACCCCCCTAGCTACATTTTACACCTCCTACACAAACAAAAATCCGCAATTGAGAGAGAAAGAGAGAGGGACGAATCTAGAGGAAGAAAAGAAGAAGGAAGAAGAGAAGTTTAACAAGGCAAAGGTGATTCTTTTCCTACAACTTTCTTTTATATGTATAACTATTGAAAACTTTAAACCTAACATGCAATCAAAAAGTAATAATCTATAGTGTGTTGATGCATGGGCTGAAATGTAGAGGAGGAGGAAGAGAGGTCCTTTTCGACTCACAAGACCTAGGATCGACTTCTACCGACAAAGAACTAAAGTGAGTGGAAATTCTTCAAAATTTTGAAAACAAAAATCAATTATTTCTTGTTTATGATGATGCATGTGAGATCTGAAAATTTTGAAATATATTCTTGAGTTGTATGTCAAATTTTGCATGTTGAAATTATACTACAAGTTTTGTTAATATTTCTATATAAATATTTGTATTTCTTGATTTTTATTTATGAATATTATGAGAAATTATGATGCATGTACAAATCTGGAAAATTCTGAGTATATACATGTTTTGAATATTCATATTATGGTTATAACATCATGCAAATTGATTTGACAATTTTAGTCGACAACCGATTCGATAGTCGGATTCCAATTTCGTGAAAAATTGTAATCTTTATACTTACCTTGTACTTTCTCGTGACTTTGTCTCAAATCTGAAATTTTAGTGTCATATGACTAAGTTGTAATATGTGATAATGTACTTGTGGCCGAAAACGAGAATTTAATCGAGTAAACGGAAAATTGGGCACAAATTGCAATTTTAGGTAGTTTGGAGACTAAATTGAAAATTTAAAAAAAATACGTATTGTGGACCCTGTACCACATATATTTCTTCATATATAAGCTGTCCGTAAAGGTTCGTACACTTCGGACTTCGATATCTATACTTATAAACCAAAATTGTAATTTGAAACACTTTTGGGGTCAAAACGCAAGAAAATTAGAATTCTGGACCAAGTCCAAAATTTTCTGGAATTTTTCACAAATCTATCATTCCAGACCTATTACGAGTCACCTCATAAAATTTCATCAAAATCCGAGTTAATTTCATCACATTATAAGCCCCGGAATAATTTTCCTACGTTTTGGGGCAAAACCGTAAATTCTGGAAAATTCAGTCTTGAAATTGAAAATTTCGAAATTTCCTTAAATCTGGAGTCGTGGGAATATTTTTGACATTCTCACAAATCTTCACAACCATCCGAATTCGATCCTTACTCTAAAAACTAAAACTCAAACCCAAGGGCAAAAGCGTCCATTCAACCTATTCCAAAGATTTCTCGTTATCGTCGAACCTGCCCATATTATATAAATACCTGATCTAAACTCCCCAGACTGTTAATAAGATTATTCAGATTATTTCTCAGATTTATTATGAATTTTTTCTTTCGAGCAAATCGGGCCACAATTATAAATAATACATATTTCGTACTTAGTCAAAAAGACGCTATTAACCTGACTGACCGAACACATACTTGATACTCGTGACATGCGTCTGACTACCGATCAGAATCGTTCGGGAACTAAGTGCTATACAAACAAAGTGCCATGGACGGGTCCGCCTCTAACTCTACCGGGGCAAAGTGCCACGTCGACGGACGGGGGCCACCTCTTGATCCCATACGAACCAGAGAGCCAACCTAAAATCCGGGGCCACCTCTTGAACTGTATGAGCCACCTCTAGAGTCCCTAATCGTGTCAGGGACCGTTAGACCAAGTCTTGGATCGAGCAGCGAGGCTGCGGTTCATGAACGAGGCTACCGTTGTTTCCTATTCCCATAACCGAGGAACGGAGTGTTCCAAGGGACCTGGGTCGTAGACTTGGGGTATAATCGCGATTATGGTGTGATCCGGGTTTTGACCCACAGATAAGGACATACCGAGCCCAGATAAGAGATAAGAAAACACACGCTAAGTGTGAAAAGAGCGAAGGCTCTACTTAGGGCGACGGTCCAAATCTTGGGGCGACGGCCTATCTTGCTAGGAGTAATAAGGAGAGCCTAGAATCCAAAGTCCATATCGGCAGGATTCGAAGCTAGCTTGACTGATTGACCAACTGCTTGACTTGACATCCGTCCATGGGGACAGGATTATAATATCGCACCTGTAAGTGTTTATTGTGTTCATAAAAATTATAATGTATCTTGCAAACGATTCCAATTTCATATACTTTATAAAACCATGCATCAATCAAAATGTTTTCAAACAAAAGTAAGCCACACTCGCACACGATCACCCACTCACTGAGACCCTTTGTCTCACCCCACCGTTTTCCATTTTAAACCAGAGGATGAGAATCCGGCCGAAGACGAGGGGACTTTTGAAGAGACCGAGTAGAATACCTTCGAGACATAGAATTGTGTATAATTCCACCTTGTAATAGATTAGTTATGTTTCGTATTTGGTACTTTTGAAATTCTGGAAAGAAGTTCTACTGTAATGTTCTGATCTTTGTAATTTCATTACCAACTTTTATTTCAACGAATCTTAAAACATCGGGTTAAGATCGTTGTTGAATTTTTTTTGATAGTTATTCTAGCTTCCGCAATGTCTTTACTGCACTCTTATTGATTGATCGACATGTATCGTCGCGCCCTCGTCCTGCCCGATGTTGGGGGCGTGACAGAAGTGGTATCAGAGTTCGCTTTGTAAGAAGGACACTTACATCGAGCTTTTCCAAGATAAGATTCTTCGGACTTAGATGAGGATTCCACCTAGGGCGAAGTAAACCATAGGGTTAAGACCTAAAGTAGATTACTCGAGTCAACTTCCAATAAATTCTCTTTCGACTTGTCGCAATTCACTTGGAAAATGCATAGTCATATTCAACAGTTTCTATGTCATCAGCTAAACAAGATATGCTTAGTCTTTTCAGAATCGGATACTTAATTAAGTATTTGTAGCATTTCCCGATTGAGTAAATTCCTCTATTGAACTCTTGAAACGGATATAGTATATGTTACTTATCGGTTTATCTAATATTCATTAAACCTCCTTACTATTCTAAAATAAGGTATTAATCGCTAGTGTCACATAAGCATACTTGTTGAATCATTAAGATCACTGCCTTGATGATTATTCATGCTTAATAGAGTTTACATTGGACATTAGATTTTTACGAAATACTGACTTAGACCTTGGTCTGGTAGGTATGGATTCCGAAATGGATATGATCATTGAGCTCACGCGTTTAACGGAGAAGGTCAAGCTCTTAGAAGAGCAGGCTACCTACTGGCGAGAGAGCTGGGCAGACCAGTTTCGAGCAAAGCTTAAGGACCATGATCGGATTGAGCGACTCGAGCAGCAGATTCATACCTTGACAGGAGAGCTGGATAGGATCAGGCAGGAGGCGAACTCGTATCGAGGGCAGATACAGGAGGCGTTCCAGGCACTAGAGTCCCGACGTGAGGAATGCAGTAGTCTAGAGCTGACACTACATCAGCGGGATACACACGCAGAGAGACAAGAGGCCGCCATCAGGAGCCTCCAGCATGTTCGATCTCAGCTGAGCTCCCGAGTTGAGACACTGGAGTGTACCCTGGCCGTGGAGCAGCTTTAGGACAGAGAGTTCTTGGATGCGATACGTGCTCGAGTGATAAAGTTAGTGGAGCTTATCCCAGGGATCGAGGTTATAACCCCAGGAGAGAGGATTGATGTATCCTCTAGCTCTGAAGAAGAGGACCCTGAGGAAGACCCGATGGAGCCAGGAGAAGACTGAGAGTGATACCGCTATGTTCCTACTTTGATGTTTAACTATTATGATGACGTTATGATGTACTTATGTTTGTTCTTTGGTATTTGAACGATGGTTAAGTTGGACAACTTACTAACTATCCCTATCAAAAAACTATAATTTTCGCATGTCAAATCAAACCATTAGGATGCATTAATGATGTGTTATTCGTATTGTTGTGTCACGATTTATTCATCCCGACAGGCGATCGACTATAAGGCCGAGCGACCAAGTCAACATCAGTCAAACTATGGCTAGCTCGCCAAATCAAAGATATCAGACCCCCATCAGTTACCCAGCGATCGACCCCCAAGGCGATCGCCCTTTGCATTGGCGATCTACTCTACTAACCGGCTAAGGGCAATCGACTGCGCCCGGCGAGACGATCGCCCGTCAAAACCATCAAGGACTGGATCTCGTGAAAGCACCCACGTGCGAGATCCGCCAAAGGCGGACGAGATCTTCGCGGCCAGATAAGATCTTTTCGTGAGACAAGACATTTGACCACACTGTCACCTACCTCACCTACCAAAGCATGCGCGCCGAAAGTTGTCGGTGGGACCACCCGCGACAGCAACTCAAGACGCGTGTAAGCTCCCCATCGACCGCACTGATTGGCGCGGCCAACTCCTGCAGACTTTGAGGGGACAGGCCCATGTGCTAAAAGACGATCGCCCGATTATTATATTGCAGAGAAGGCGATCGCCCGGCGTATCCAAGCCCTATAAATAGAGAACCTCCTCCTACAGGAAAAAGGTTCCGACTTCGCACAACTTACGGTTCGGAATTGACTCAACCTACGGTTCCCAGTTCACTGAATATACGGTTCGGAATTCATTTGACTCACTACCGAAATACATTCCACAAAAATTTCACATTCTCTCACAATCCGATACATCCACGGAAAAACTGAAGAACACACATATCATCAAGCTCCCGGCTATCTCACCGGAATCCATCTCAGGACTTCTCTCTCCAAATCTCTCGTCCAGAAGACGATCGGCAGAAGCGGCAAGTCTCCACTAGACAGATTCCAAGGGATTCATAAGCCCAGAAGCCCAAACATCCAGCTAAATACTCGTCGTGAGAGGCGGTCGATCTCTCACCGCCGCGACCGTTCATCACCTTTGTTACAAGAACTCACAGAGCATCAAATCTGGTTTTTCCGGCAATCTACACGCTCACTAGCTAAGATAACAAGAAACTTTACACTCATTGTAATTGTATTCTTACATTAGTACTTGTATCCCCGAATATCGGTATTAATAATATCTCGCGAGAGCATTCAAGCCCGGGACTAACAACCCCGGCAAATCTTGTGTTATTTATCTTTCTCACGGAAGTGCTCTTGCATTTGTTTGTTATCCCATCCATTCCAGCAATATCTATCTCCGGATAATATTTTGGGTAGCAACAATTGGCGCTAGAGGAAGGGCATCTAACCCTCAAACTTTTATTTCTACCGTCCCGAAGAACACTCACTGTTCTCGGGGCATATACTTGAAGTGACACTCACTGCGCTTCAAAGAAAACCTTCAGAATCATGACATCCGCCGGTACATCGAAGCAAGCTGCTCTCCGAACCGCCGGACACCATATCCCGGCTCAATCCGAACCCCGGCCGGCGACAGGGGAAGCGCGGCAACGAGACTCTCGATCCCGCATCCGAGAGATTGCCCCAACCTCTCACTCGATAAATTCCAAACCGAGGAACAGATCGAGAGGCTATGGCCATCCCGGGAGGAGCGACGAGAGCATGCGCGCCACCGCGATAACTCCCTCGATCATCCGCCGCATGGGAAAACGGAAATTCAATGGGCTCTTGAGCGAGCGATCGTCAAAAAGCCCCATTCGCGAGGAAAGGCTCTCGCACGACCGACGGATCCATATTCGATCGCTTGGGGACGCGACCCATCCCGGCCAGGGCACTCTGTTTCCAACCTTGAAAAGCGGAATCCGAATCCGTCACGGGAGTTCGGCCTACTCACCTCACACCCCAACGCATGTCGGCCCATCGACTCCGCCCGATCGCCGGGGACTCGGTGCTCAATCGCCTCGGCTCCCGCTCCGATCGCCGAGCCGCTAACGATCGAGGCCACGGCGATGGCCGCCATGCAACGTCAGCTCGACGAGATGAGAGCACTCTTGGACACTGGGGCAAGCACCAGCAAGAAGATCGCCGGGCCGACCGAGCCACTCGCGGTCCACATCGAGCTTGCCCCCATACAACCAACGATCGCTCCTCCTAAAACACCTCTGTATAAGGGGAGATCGGACCCAGAAACCCACCTGAGTAAATTCCGAATTTACATGACTGGGTGTGGGGCATCTGATGCAACCAAGTGCCGGATCTTCCCGCTGACATTGGGCGAGCTGGCCCATAAGTGGTACGTCTCACTACCACCACGATCGGTCACCTCTTTTAAGAAACTGGCGGATGACTTCACGTCATACTTCGCCAGCAAGGTCGCCAGACCAGAAGGCCCCCAGCGCATGATAAAAATCAAGCAGGGGAAGGACGAAACTGACGCAGATTACATCGACCGGGTAGACGAAATCATCCTCACCGGCGAACCCGTCAGTGATGAGCTCGCTCTCTATTCGGTCATGGGGGGATTCCACGGTCACTCTCCCATGTTCAGACATCTCTCCAAGGATATTCCCCCAACTTACACGATCTTCCGCGCTAAAGCTGCCAACTTCCTGGCCAGGCAAAGGCTACTCACCCTCCGCTTAGACGAGGAAACGCCACCTCTTGCCCAGAAGATAGCGATCGCCAAAGCAAAGAAGGCGATCGCCAAGACACCCGGAGATCTCAAGGCTTTCGAGGACATGGAAGCCCATCTCCTCCATACGTTCAACAGAACTCCGGCACATATTTTCTATGCCATCAAGGGGCACGAAGAGCTCAAAAAGCCAAAGGCGATAAGGGACCACGGTCACCTGGACAACAATCAATATTGTGCCTACCACAAGAGTCCCGGCCACAGCACCAACAATTGCCGCGACCTCCTCAAACAGCTCTGGAGACTGTTCGAGGAGGGCAAGTTAGACAGCTTATTGGTTTAGCCGAAGCCCCCGCCTATCTCTATAGACGATCGTCCGAGTCGAACGCAAAACAGGCTGGGAAGCTCATACGAGCCGACCCCTGGATCAACCTCGGCGACCGTCTCTATATGCTTCAATCAAGAGAAGGAGACCACGGAAGTCATCCCGATCTCCCTCCTTATTTAAGAAACCGGAGGACTCGATCGCCATCTGCAGTTCACCGTCTAACACGATGGACTAAGGCACGAGATCGCCTCCCCCGCACAATGTACACCGTCGAAGGTCGGCATCTACATGACGATCCAAGGTGGAAGAGTGCAGCCATGGTCCTGGTGGTCGATAATTCCGACTGCTTAGGCCATGCAAGGTCCCTTTAGGCCAAGATCGCCCGCCCTTCGTTTAAATACGAGGCCGGCGTAGTCGAGGCCCTCCAAAACAAATCAGTGGACACGATCGCTCGCCCTCAAAGGTTCATCATCTGACATGGTGAACCCGGACAATGCGACGTGCCACAACCCCGTCTCAACGTACACCGTCGAGGTCGGCTATCTCCATGGCTGGCCAAGGTGGAAGCAGAGCTAACAAGCCGCGGGCGTGGAGTTGATTCATCCGACGCTGCCCCGCGCAAGGACTCCTCTAGACCAAGACCGCACGCCTTTCGTTTAAATACGAGGCGGCGCGGCTAACGGAGGACCCTCATAATAAAGTGAGTCACGAGACACTCAATGTCTTCGCGCATCAAGACATGATCAAGGAGTCGGCCCATTGAACTCCGCGATCGTGCACGGTTCCTCAAGATGGACGACCGTCCCCGAGGATTCGACAAAGTTAAAGACCGCTCACTCAAGGAATTATTTTCATCCCCTTACTTCCACTAAGTGAATAAAAACAAGGGGCAAGAAGAGTGCGGACTACCTACACGACGATCGTCGCTATTCAACCACATACGGAGATCGTCATTTTTTCGGATGTAGTGCGATCGAACTTGTTGTAAAAAGTTGTCTTATGAGTTTATCAATTCATTTGGAACTACCCTGTACGATCTCTCCTCACGCATTTGTACAAAGTCAAACAAAGACTCAAAAATAACCATTCATTCAAGTGATAAGTCGAAATCCAAATGCTCATTTTATTACTTGAAAAATAGAGTACACGGTCGCCCAAGGCCTAAGTACTACAAAAGAAAGCTACAAACTACAAAGAAAGTAAGCTAAAAGCGTAAAAGGAAGCGCCTCGAGGCCCTGCCGGCCTTCGCCATCGGCATTCGGCGCGGTCCCTCATCTCCCGGAGCATCGGGATGAGCAAGACTGCAGAGACGGATACGGCTCAAATCCACGCCGATGTCCGCCAGTCCAAGATCGGCAAGGAGAAAGCCGAATGGAGAGGATGCTCCAATGCATATGACTTGAACTTCTCAGCTAGAGGACCGACCTCCAAGCCTCCCTTCTTAGCCGCTCGGATCGAGTCGGCGAACGCCAAGTAATAGGCGAACTCGCTGACATACTCCAAATTCTGGAAGGGATCGGCCTTGGTCGCCTCAACCTCTCCTCTCAGCTCGGCCATCGCCTGTTGCGATCCCTGGAGCTCGGCCTCCCTCGCAGCAACCTTCTCTTTCGCCTCCGCCAGCTCGCTGGTCAGCCGAGCGATCGTCACCTTCTGGCGATCGGCCTCCTCCTCAGCAACATTCCTCGCCTGGACGGCACTCTGCATCTGGTCCCGAAATCGGTCGACCGCCATTCGGAATTTCTCAGTCTCCTTCTTCTCCAGCTCAAGCTCATGGCTCGCCCGCTTGGCCGCCTCCAAGGAGTCCTTCTCCATCGCCACGATCTTGTCAGCAAACTCGGCGTTCTCTTTCCGAGCCGCCTCGAGATCCTCCTGAAGGCGAATAGTGGAGGGCCTCCCCTCAAACTCCTGAGCAGCCTGGAAGGCCATGGTCGCCGTCTGAAGAGAAAGGGCGACAACAGCATGCATCGAACTCGACGATCGCTGCCGAGCGATCGCATCCAGATCGGTTGTCCACGCCTTGGCGGGCGACCTTGCTAACATAGGGAGGAATATCACAGAATGGCGAGGAGATCGGCTCGCCAGAAATCCACGACCATCGGTGGACAAGAAGGATCTGCGCGACGGATCCCGCATCAAAACAGCTAAGTTAGTACAACTCCTACGCAGATGCAATTGTCAAACACAAATGCTATCTACCTCTCACCTTCTCGGGATCCCGACCAAAAACGGCTTCCCTCGAGGAATCTCTCGCATCCGCGATCGCCGTCTCCCGCGCGAAAAGCCGCAGAGGGCGGCTCGCGCTCCGGAGCAACGATGGTGATCGGAGGCGCGGCGATCGGCACTTCATCGCCCGGGCAGAAACGGTTGCTTCCGGCCTCGGCCTCTTGCGATTCGCCGAAGCCCCTCCTCCGAATTTCCTCCTCAACCACGACCTGCTCTACGCGAGGCTCCGGCTCCGCACGAGGCTCCGCCTCCGAACTATAGGCAATGCGACGGGTGGAACCCGAGTCGACCTCTTCGCGTGAAGACGGCCTAGGACTCCTGGGTTCGACATAGCGATCTCCGCCGGAGGCTCCAAAAAGCGAGGGAAACGAACCTCTGCAGTTAAAGACGATCGACTAACGGTCAGACACTGTCCTTAAAATAAGGCGATCGCCTAGTAAGTGAAGATCGCAGGACCACATACCTGGCACCGCGAGATGTCTCGGGAAGCGGAATAGTCGAGCCGACAACCAGCGACTCTCCTTGTTGATCCGAGTGGCGTCTAGGTCGTCGTCCGACAAGCTCCTAATTCGCTCCCAAACAACGAGGAAGTCGAAAGGCAGCTCCTCGATCGCCGGAATATGAAAGCCTGCAAAACAGAAATCAAATTAGATCAGTCCAAAACGCATCCAAGCAAAGGGAGAGTCTAAACCCTTACCGGGATTCCTCTCCCGAAATTCAGTGGGGATCTCCAGTTCGCTTGTGGGATTGTCGCTCGCCGAGGCTCTCCACTTGCCAGCGACCCAGAACCACTTCGTCTGATCGCCCCGTATCTTATTCGGAACTCCATGAATCACCCGGCCAGATCGGCCTTGAATATGGTAACCGCCGACCAACCCTCTATGAGCCGTCAGTTTAAACAGATGATTCATCTCCAACGGCGACGAGAGGCGGTACAGGCGGTGACCGCCGAATAGGGTGAAAGTGCAGATGATTTGGAGCCAGGCGTTCGGCGTCAGCTGAAGTGGCGCCACATTCCAAGCGGCCAACAGATGGGAGACCGCAAAGGACAGAGGGAAGCGTAGCCCGGCCTCCATAACGGCCTCACTCACTGCGACCATACCCATCGGAGGCTGGTCGGCTCGTTCATTCTCCGCGGCGCGAACATGTCCACATCTCAAGGAACATGGAATCTTGTCCTCCAGACGCCGGATCTCTCCCGACGCCGAGCTCCGTATTTGGCCGAGCGACCACAACGATCGCTGCGCGGCACGATACTGCGACCGCTTGGGGAGCACATAGGGATAAGCGACCGAATATCCCCTGAAATCGAATCGCGGAGTAGGACCGGCCAATCTCTCCATTATTTCAAAGAAAGGCCCTATAGCCCGTCCAAAATCACTATGTTGCTCCCGGTAAGCCCCGATCGCGGATCTCTCTCGATATGCGATCGTCTCTCCTCGGCCGACTCCCTAGCAATATCGGCCTCATTGAACAAAGCCTCAACTTCACTGGTCGATTCCGGCTCGAATTGCCACCGTCTCGGTGGAAGACGGAAGGAGTTTCTCCTGGCGGCCGATGTCCCGGCGTAATCGGTTCCCGCTCCAAACGATGATGAGGTTCCGGCCATTTTCAGAGTTAGAAAGGAAGAGAAGGATTTTTCTTACCCTAAAGTGAAATCGATCGACGATCGGCACTTAGATCTTCGTAAAATTCGGCGGCAGTCCTTCTTTCTCCAAAAAGCACGCGTGAGTGAGACTGCAGCCCCGCGCCCCCTTTTATAGGAGAAGGCAGGGACCCGATTGCAATAAGAGAAAACCTCAGGGGTCGGATCTCAAACGGCGCACCAGTTGACCCCCTCGAGACCCGCGTACGCGTCTTTTCGAGGACGCGTCAACCGAGGAGTCATTAAGGACCGTTGGCGTCCTCCAATAGAAGCCCGACACGTGCGAGGAGACTTTTCAACACCCATTGTTTTTCCCGCGCAGTTCAGCGGCCAACCAGGTCGTCCAAATCCAGAGTATATCAGCTCAAAGACGATCGCCAGTTCCATTAAACACGAAGTCGCTCGTCAATAGTTCAGTGATCGCCAAGAGAGCCACCTCACCCCACGTTTCCAACGTATGAGCGAGCTGGGGGGCAATTGTTGTGTCACGATTTATTCATCCCGACAGGCGATCGACTATAAGGCCGAGCGACCAAGTCAACATCAGTCAAACTATGGCTAGCTCGCCAAATCAAAGATATCAGAGCCCCATCAGTTACCCAGCGATCGACCCCCAAGGCGATCGCCCTTTGGCAGCTGGCGATCTACTCTACTAACCGGCTAAGGGCAATCGACCTGCGCCCCGAGAAGAGACGATCACCCGTCAAAACCATCAAGGACTGGATCTCAGGAAAGCACCCACGTGCAGATCCACCAAAGGCGCTGACGAGATCTTTGCCAGCAGATAAGATCTTTTGCTGACAGACAAGACATTTGACCACAGCCTGTCACCTACCTCACCTACCAGCATGCGCGCCGAAAGTTGTCAGTGGGACCACCCGCGACAGCAACTCAGGACGCGTGTAAGCTCCCCATTGGACCGCACAGTTGACTGCCAGCAACTCCTGCAGACTTTGAGGGGACAGGCCCATGTGCTAAAAGACGATCGCCCGATTATTATATTGCAAAGAAGGCGATCGCCCGACGTATCCAAGCCCTATAAATAGAGAACCTCCTCCTACAGGAAAAAGGTTCCTACTTCGCACAACTTACGGTTCGGAATTGACTCAACCTACGGTTCCCAGTTCACTGAATATACGGTTCGGAATTCATTTGACTCACGTCTGAAATACATTCCACCAAAAGTTCACATTCTCTCACATTCCGATACATCCACGGAAATACTGAAGAACACACATATCATCAAGCTCCCGGCTATCTCACCGGAATCCATCTCAGGACTTCTCTCTCCAAATCTCTCGTCCAGAAGATGATCGGCAGAAGCGGCAAGTCTCCACTAGACAGATTCCAAGGGATTCATAAGCCCAGAAGCCCAAACATCCAGCTAAATACTCGCCGTGAGAGGCGGTCGATCTCTCACCGCCGCGACCATTCATCACCTTTGTTACAAGAACTCACAGAGCATCAAATCTGGTTCTTCCGGCAATCTACACGCTCACTAGCTAAGATAACAAGAAACTTTACACTCATTGTAATTGTATTCTTACATTAGTACTTGTATCCCCGAATATCGGTATTAATAATATCTCGCGAGAGCATTCAAGCCCGGGACTAACAACCCCGGCAAATCTTGTGTTATTTATCTTTCTCACGGAAGTGCTCTTGCATTTGTTTGCTATCCCATCCATTCCAGCAATATCTATCTCCGGATAATATTTTGGGTAGCAACACGTATTACATTATAATGAGATTTAAAATAACGTTTTCATGATTGACTTCTCTATGCTTACAACTCGAAATAAACTAATTATAATAACCGTTAATGGCGATAGATGGCCGACCGACGTGGACGTGGGAGACCCCATGCTCAACATAACAACAATGAGGAACAACACGGAGGTAACGGAAATCCATTCCAAGGGGACAATAACACTGCCCAAGCAATCACCCAACTGGTGACCTTTCTACAACAGCATATTGCACCAAACCCAAATGCACCCGAACCACATGACCGGGCCTTAGAAAGGTTTCTCCGATTCAAACCCCCTACATTTCTTGGGGATCCAGACGACGCGATTTCTGAACACTGGTTAGAGAGGAAAGAGAGTATATTTGCAACCTAAGACTCGGAAGAGCGTGGCGCACTCGCAACTTTTCGATTGGAGTCTGCGGCTCACGACTGGTGGAAGATTACCAGTGGAAAATGGACAAGAGAATCCACTGACCGGACATGGGAGAACTTCGTTAAAGCTTTCCGTGATCAATACATTTCCCAAGCCGCTCGTGAGGCTCGCCGTGATGAATTTTATCATCTTAAGCAAGGGGCAATGACCGTCGCCCAGTACGAGTCTCAATTCAATCGACTCTCAAAATACGCACCGGGACTGGTGAGCACCGAGGAGGACAGACTGTACAAGTTTATGCACGGGTTGAGATTTACGCTTCAACAAAGCTTGCTGCCAGTAAAGATGACGACGATGACAGAGCCGAGGCTTCGGCCAATTGAAAGCGGGATGACCCGGAGGTCGAGCAAAGGAGCGCACCATTGGGAAGTCAAAGAGACCCGTGCCAAACTCATCATCCGTGCCACCCCAAAAATTCCAACGCAAGACTTCGTGAGTAACAGGAAAGAAGCACAGTAAACAACCTACCGCCCTGTCCCACTGCAATAAGATGGGGCATAAACCCGAGGACTGTTGGAAAAAACAGGGGAGGTGTCTGCGCTGTGGGGATAATCAGCATCAGATTAGGGAATGGACGAAGTGGGAAGCGCCGGACAATAATAAACAGAAAAACGTGGCTAAGAAGGACGATCGCAAGGGCAAGGGAAAAGTGCCAGCAAGAGTTTTTGCCTTAGCTGGACAAGAAGCTCCTAATGCAACAGACGTGGTGGAAGGTACATTCCTTATGTCAAACCACTCTGCTCATGCATTATTAGATCCAGGATCATCACATTCTTTTGTTGCACCCCATTACGCACAAAAACTGAATGTATGTATGGAATCATTGCCTGTAAGCTTAGTGGTGTCCACACCTATGGGTGCAAGCCAGGAAACAGATTCGGTATTTAGGAATTGCGAAGTTGTAGTTGAGGGTCAATGTTTTCCTGCTGACCTAATTCTTCCTCCCATACTTGAGTATGACCTCATACTTGGTATGGATTGGCTATCTAAGAACTATGCACAACTTGATTGTCATTTTAAAATTGTTCGATTCTGCAAACCCGATCACCCTGTAGTTGAACTACATGGAAATGCTAGAATTAACTCGGCCCCGATTATATCAGCCACGAAGGCGAGGAAGGCTATTTCTAAGTGAGCAACGGGATATCTAGCTTTTGTCATGAATAAACCCAAGAGCACAACCGAGATCGAAGCAATACCAGTAATATCAGAATACCCTGATGTTTTTCCCACGGAACTCACTTCTCTACCTCCAGATAGGGAAGTTGAATTTAATATAGATATATTGCTAGGAAAGGCACCAGTGGCTAGAATGCCATATCGAATGGCTCCACTAGAACTGCAAGAACTGAAGGTTCGGTTGCAGAAATTACTAGAAGTTGGATTTATCCAACCAAGCATATCCCCTTGGGGAGCGCCAGTACTATTCGTAAAGAAGAAGGATGGCACGCTAAGATTGTGTATCGATTACCATGAACTTAACAACATTACTGTTAAGAACAAGTATCGACTTCCCAGGATCGACGAACTATTCGATCAGCTACAAGGTGCAATGGTTTACTCGAAGTTCGATCTCCAACAAGGATATTATCAGTTGAAGATCAAAGAGAATGACATACCAAAGACTGCCTTTCAAACTAGGTATGGTCATTATGAATTCGTGGTAATGCCTTTTGGATTGACCAACGCACCAGCTGCATTTATGGATTTAATGCACCGCGTGTTCCAACCATATTTGGATCAATTTGTAGTAATATTTATCGACGACATACTCGTTTATTCCAAGTTGGATCAAGAACACGAAACTCACCTAAGGTTGGTGCTAGAGACGCTAAGAGAGCATAAATTGTACGCCAAATTCAGCAAGTGTGAATTCTGGTTAAGAGAAGTGGCGTTTCTAGGACACGTCATATCAGGAGAAGGAATTGCAGTAGATCTATCAAAGTGGAGACTATTCTGGACTGGAAGAGACCAGAAACAGTCACGGAGATTCGAAGCTTTCTTGGACTTGCGGGTTACTACCGCAAATTCATTAAAGACTTCTCTAAAATCGTAGGACCACTCACAAGACTAACACAGAAACACGTCAAATTTGTGTGGAACGATAAGTGTGAGTCGAGGTTCCAGGAGCTTAAGAGGAAACTCACAACCGCACCTATACTAACACTTCCCGAAGGAAGCGATGGGTTTGTGTTGTACAATGACGCATCGAAGGAAGGATTAGGAGCTGTGCTGATGCAAAATGGCAAGGTTGTGGCTTACGCATACCGAAAGCTAAAGGTCCATGAGATGAACTATCAGACCCACGACCTTGAACTCGCAGCAATAGTGTTTGCCTTGAAGAAATGGAGACACTACTTGTATGGAGCTACCTTCACCATTTTTACTGACCACAAGAGTCTCAAATATCTATTCTCTCAGAAGGAGTTGAATCTAAGACAGAGACGATGGATAGAACTCCTTGAAGATTATAACTTCTCCATTCAGCATCATCCACGCAAGGCCAATGTCGTGGCAGACGCCTTGAGTAGGAAAGCGAGTGTGGCTAGACTCATGATAAGGGAATGGAATGTCCTGGGACAAATAAGCCAATGGAACCCAAGACAATCCAAGACATGCGTTATGTGCGCCAATTTGTCATTGAAGCTGGACTTATTTAAGGAAATCCAAGAAGCTCAGACTCAAGACGAGAAGTTATGTAAACTTATTGAAAAGGTCGCACAAGGCGAAAAACCTGAGTTCAGCATGTCTGTTGATGGGATACTAAGATTCAAGAACTGTATATGTGTTCCCGACAATGTCGAGCTCAAGAAGAAAATTTTAGCAGAAGCTCACTGCTCCCGATATACAATTCATCCAGGAGGAAATAAAATGTATAAGGATATAAAGAAGCACTACTGGTGGGTAAATATGATGAACCAGGTAGCGGAATTCGCAGCAAGATGCTTAACTTATCAGAGAGTAAAAGCCGAACACCAAAGACCCTCAGGACTGTTACAGCTATTAGAAGTTCCTGAATGGAAATGGGAAAAGGTAACCATGGATTTTATCACGGACTTACCAACCACAAGAGGAGGATATAATACTATTTGGGTAATCGTTGATAGGTTAAAAAAATCATCACATTTCGTACCAGTGAAAAAGGACGACAGTTCGCAGAAGCTGGCTAGGACCTATATCCGAGAAATCGTTCGACTCCATGGAGTACCAGTAGATATTGTATCTGATAGAGATTCAAAATTTACATCTCGTCTTTGGAAAGCTTTTCACAAGGAATTAGGAACATCCTTAAGCTTCAGCACAAGTGCTCATCCCGAGACCGACGGGCAATCTGAACGAACCATCCAGACCCTTGAAGACATGTTACGAGCTTGCGTTCTGGACTTCCGAGGAAATTGGGATCAACATCTACCATTGGCCGAATTCGCATATAACAACAGTTACCACGCCACAATCGGAATGGCACCATATGAAGCACTGTACGGAAGGAAATGCCGATCCCCACTTCATTGGGAAATTGACGATCAATGGACGCCAAAGACACAATGAATGGAACCTTCTGTAATAAAAACAGATTTGGTGAAAGAGGCCATGGACAAGGTACGACTGATCAAGGATAGGATCCGCACCGCTCAGAGTAGACAGAAGAGTTATGCCGATCGTCGTAAAAAGGATTTAGAATTTGAAGTAGGTGATCGGGTCTTCTTAAGACTAACACCACAGAAGGGTTTAATAGTATCAAGAAAGGGAGGAAAACTAAGTCCCCGATATGTAGGACCATTCAAAATCACCAAAAGGATTGGTCGACTAGCTTACCGGTTAGAGTTACCACCCAATCTGGCGGGAATGCACGACGTTTTCCATGTCTCGAGACTAAAGAAGTATCATCCGGACCCGGAGCATGTTCTTACCTCTGACATCCCACCAATCAAAGATGATTTATCTTATGAAGAGAAGCCGATAAAGATACTCGACCGACAGATGCGTGAACTGAGGAAGAGGACAATTCCCCTAGTCAAAGTCATATGGTCTAAGCATAATAGCGAGGAAGACGCTACATGGGAAACTGAAGAAGAAATGAAGAAATTGTACCCCGAATTATTCAAGTAGGAATTTGGGGACCAAATTCTTTTAAGGAGGGGAGGATGTAAAACCCCCTAAACTCGATAGTTTACTACATGTATAATTATTAAATCATGATGTACTCTAATAACAATTGTTTGTAATCTACATCTAGTTTCATTTTATTTTACTTATTTATTCATAAGTTATTTTATGAATGAGATAATGAATTAATTAAAACTCGAAATAGGAACATGAAATTCCTAATGGGCCATGTGTATGAACACCTACACATATGAACACACTAAAAGGCTCAAGCCCAACTTGATGAAATTCCTAATGCTTGAAAACACTTCAAAGCCCAACTAACTAATTAAATCACCAACTATTAAAATTATAATTATACACTTAAAATAACAATATATATATATATATATATATATATAATACATATATCTATGTAATGGGGCGGCCATATGGGAAGAAAAAGAGGGGAATCAATTTTTTTTATAACCTCATGTCCCCCATGCAAGACACCCCTCAACACACCTTAAACATCTTGTCCCTAGTCCTCACTACACATACACTTCCCCAAGCCTCTATTACACACTATAAATATGATCATCCACCCCCTAGCTACATTTTATACCTCTTACACACACAAAAATCTGCAATTGAGAGAGAAAGATAGAGAGGGACGAATCTAGAGTAAGAAAAGAAGAAGGAAGAAGAGAAGTTTAACAAGGCAAATGTGATTCTTTTCCTACAACTTTCTTTTATATGTATAACTATTGAAAACTTTAAACCTAACATGCAATCAAAAAGTAATAATCCATAGTGTGTTGATGCATGGGCTGAAATGTAGAGGAGGAGGAGGAAGAGAGGTCCTTTTCGACTCACAAGACCTAGGATCGACTTCTACCGACAAAGAACTAAAGTGAGTGGAAATTCTTCAAAATTTTGAAAACAAAAATCAATTATTTCTTGTTTATGATGATGCATGTGAGATCTGAAAATTTTGAAATATATTCTTGAGTTGCATGTCAAATTTTGCATGTTGAAATTATACTACAAGTTTTTGTTAATATTTCTATATAAATATTTGTATTTCTTGATTTTTATTTATGAATATTATGAGAAATTATGATCCATGTACAAATCTGGAAAATTCTGAGTATATACATGTTTTGAATATTCATATTATGGTTATAACATCATGCAAATTGATTTGACAATTTTAGTCGACAACCGATTCGATAGTCGGATTCCAATTTCGTGAAAAATTGTAATCTTTTTACTTACCTTGTACTTTCTCGTGACTTTGTCTCAAATATGGAATTTTAGTGTCATATGACTAATTTTTAATATGTGATAATGTACTTGTGGCCGAAAACGAGAATTTAATCGAGTAAACGGAAAATTGGGCACAAATTGCAATTTTAGATAGTTTGGAGACTAAATTGAAAATTTACAAAAAAATACGTATTCTGGACCCTGTACCGCATATATTTATTCATATATAAGCTGTCCGTAAAGGTTCGTACACTTCGGACTTCGATATCTATACTTATAAACCAAAATTGTAATTTGAAACACTTTTGGGGTCAAAACGCAAGAAAATTAGAATTCTGGACCAAGTCCGAAATTTTCTGGAATTTTTCACAAATATATCATTCCAGACCTATTACGAGTTACCTCGTAAAATTTCATCAAAATCCGAGCTAATTTCATCACATTATAAGCCCCGGAATAATTTTCCTACGTTTTGGGGCAAAACCATAAATTCTGGAAAATTCAGTCTTGAAACTGAAAATTTCGAAATTTTCTTAAATCTGGAGTCGTGGGAATATTTTTGACATTCTCACAAATCTTCACAACCATCCGAATTCGATCCTTACTCTAAAAACTAAAACTCGAACTCAAGGGCAAAAGCGTCCATTCAACCTATTCCAAAGATTTCTCGTTATCGTTGAACCTGCCCATATTATATAAATACCTGATCTAAACTCCCCAGACTATTAATAAGATTATTCAGATTATTTCTCAGATTTATTATGAATTTTTTCTTTCGAGCAAATCGGGCCACAATTATAAATAATACATATTTCGTACTTAGTCAAAAAGACGCTATTAACCTGACTGACCGAATACATACTTGATACTCGTGACATGCGTCTGACTACCGATCAGAATCGTCCGGGAACTAAGTGCTATACAAACAAAGTGCCATGGACGGGTCCGCCTCTAACTCTACCGGGGCAAAGTGCCACGTCGATGGACGGGGGCCACCTCTTGATCCCATACGAACCAGAAGCCAACCTAAAATTCGGGGCCACCTCTTGAACTGTATGAGTCACCTCTAGAGTCCCTAATCGTGTCAGGGACGGTTAGACCAAGTCTTGGATCGAGCAGCGAGGCTGCGGTTCATGAACGAGGCTACCGTTGTTTCCTATTCCCATAACCGAGGAGCGGAGTATTCCGAGGGACCTGGGTCGTAGACTTGGGGTATAATCATGATTATGGTGTGATCCGGGTTTTGACCCACAACTAAGGACATACCGAGCCCAGATAAGAGATAAGAAAGCACACGCTAAGTGTGAAAAGAGCGAAGGGTCTACTTGGGGCGACGGTCCAAATCTTGGGGCGACGGTCCAAATCTTGGGACGATGGTCCAAATCTTGGGGCGACGGCCTATCTTGCTAGGAGTAATAAGGAGAGCCTAGAATCCAAAGTCCATATCGACAGGATTCGAAGCTAGCTTGACTGATTGACCAATTGCTTGACTTGACATCCGTCCATGGGGACAGGATTATAATATCGCACCTGTAAGTGTTTATTGTGTTCATAAAAATTATAATGTATCTTGCAAACGATTCCAATTTCATATACTTTATAAAACCATGCATCAATCAAAATGTTTTCAAAGAAAAGTAAGCCACACTCGCACACGATCACCCACTCACTGAGACCCTTTGTCTCACCCCACCATTTTCCATTTTAAACCAGTGGATGAGAATCCGGCCGAAGACGAGGGGACTTTTGAAGAGACCGAGTAGAAGACCTTCGAGACATAGAATTGTGTATAATTCCACCTTGTAATAGATTAGTTATGTTTCGTATTTGGTACTTTTGAAATTCTGGAAAGAAGTTCTGATGTAATGTTCTGATCTTTGTAATTTCATTACCAACTTTTATTTCAACGAATCTTAAAACATCGGGTTAAGATCGTTGTTGAATTTTTGTTGATAGTTATTCTAACTTCCGCAATGACTTTACTGCACTCTTAGTGATTGATCGACATGTATCGTCGCGCCCTCGTCCTGCCCGATGTTGGGGGCGTGACACGTCTCTACTTGCCACGCGCCGGAAAAACGACCGGAATAACAACACTTGATTAACCTCTAAGGTTACGGCTAGAATCAAGTGATGAAGCTTTTATTAATACACTCTAAGTGTATAATATATCTCTCAATAATTTCTCTCAATTTTCTCCAAGAAAAATGAAGAAGTGAATGAAGAAGATGAAGAAGACAATTGAGAAAATGTTTTTTTTCTCTCTCTCTCTCTATCTCACTTTCACGTAGGAATTATATATGGAAGAGATATGAAAGTCTTCCTCTTTTTATTCTTATTCCACCCTCATGTGAACAACCCATGTCACATGAGATCAAACCCACAAAGTCATCTTTTTCATATAAAATGAAAACAACAAGACAAGAGGAAAGTGGGTGGAACTTAGGGGGCAGCTACCATGCAGAAACGGATGAGTTCGGTTCGTTTAGGACTCCCGTGAGTCCAAACAGATAAACTACGATTCCGTTCCGATGTATTTGTATCGATTAATTAATCCAATTAATTAAACATATCAAATACAAAATAACATAATTAATTTCTCCAAGAAATAATTATATTCATGAATTAAATTAATCACCCAGTGATATATTTAATTCATTAAGCCGTAAATCAATTTATCTGATAAGTCGATTTAAACATCCAATGTCCCAAATTTAGATATCCAATATCTAATATTCATAATGAGAGAATTAGCTTGATTCATTCCATCGTCAATCCTATTGCGCGACTCGGTAGGTTCGTCTCAGTCAGCAATGGGAGGAACCAAAGAGTAGTAGCACCACCTAGCCAGCCTGGTGGCCTACACTGTACCCGGATTGAGAACGAATGATTGGGATCATTCAAGAACCATTCTGTCGTGAATACCAGTAAACGTATAAACCCTTCTTTCAAATGTCCCGATCAAGTTATGGGGTCACGGTCAGTCAAACCCCATTTGTGCTTGACGCTATGCATGCGTTAATGCAAATCGAGATCATCGAGCTCTCGTGTATCTAATACAGCTAGATCCAATGCTTTGGCCAAAGACTTATGATCTCATCTGCCAATAACCGCATAGGACATATAACCCGTTCACTAACAGGAGAAAGAATTCTATCTTGATATTCAGTAGGACCTGATACTTGCCCATCAAGATGCACGTCGAGGTTGACCCCCGCCTTCCGGTTTATAGGGTCGAACTACTCTAATGAAAATCTTTACGTCACAAGCACATCCCTACTAAATCCTCAAGTCTAAGGTTTACGAATACCTATCACAACCTTTCGATTCCATCATTGACTGTCCCGGAGTAAAATCCGTGTGACGAATCGAGGGTGAGTCGGTTCGAGTATACTAATCTAATTAGCATACCTATAACGTGTGCTCCCACTAACCATTAGTGTTTGACAGGCACTCTCCTTGTCAAAGAACACGTCATACAAGTCTTCACATAAACTTAACGCCCAGTCAAGTTTCATCGACTTGCGAACGATTAAGTATTTGAGCTATAAACCTTTCCAGTGCAGACCCCCTTATCAAATAAGGAGTGGAATGTTTTGCTCTCATATACAGGGACTAGTTTCTATATGTATATTTACGAGTTGTGAATGCGAGTAACTACCAGTAAATAAAGAAACATTCATTGCCTTATATTGATGATTTACATAATAACAAGTACAACGCCCTCACTCAACATCCTCTGAGTGGCATTCGAGGGCATACTCCTAACAATCTCTCACTTGCACTCAATGCCACACACTATGGTATCTAATACCCATGTTCTCCAGATGACGCTCCAAGCTAGTCTGAGAAAGTGGCTTGGTCAGTGGATCGGCAATGTTGTCGGCCGAGTCTAGTCTGTGCAGCACAATGTATCCCTTGCGAACAAATTCTCTTACGAGATGATACTTCCTCTCAATATGTTTTGTGAAACCTCGGCTCCTTGGCCTGTGCTACAGCTCCGTCGTTGTCGCAGTACGGCGGAACAGGCAGCTCAGCACATGGTATCACTTGAAGTTCTCCCAGAAACTTCTTAATCTAGAACCCTTCCTCGAAAGCCTCCGAGGCTGCTTGATACTCAGCCTGATAGGTGGAATCAGCAGTAGCGCTTTTCTTGGCGCTACGCCATGATACTGCTCCTCCATTAAGCGTAAATATGTAGCCAGAAGTAGACATCGAATCGTCCTTCAGTCCTTGGAAGTCCGAATCAGTGAATCCCACCACATCCAATTCTCCACCGCCATACATAAGAACAATATCTCTAGTCCTTCTTAAGTACTTGAGAACGTTCTTTACAGCAGTCCAATGTTCCCTACCTGGGTTTGCCTGAAACCAACTCATCACGCTTACAGCATGTGCGATGTCAGGTCTTGTACACAACATAGCATACATAAGGCTACCCATGTCCGAAGCATATGGTATATTACTCATTTCCTTTCGTTGTTCCTCATTTTGAGGACATATCTTCAAGGTGAATTTTATTCCATGTCGCATCGGTAGGAACCCTCTTTTAGAATCATCTATCTTAAATCGCTTTAAGATTTTATCTATATAGAGGGCTTGGGAAAGACCTATTGTTCTCTTCGCTCTATCCCGGTAGAGTCGAATACCAAGAATATGTAACACCCCCAAATCCCATTGGGTTATTACAGTGCCGTGGACCCCACATCAGGTGATCCACCAGGCGAACACAACTAAAATACAACAAACTGACCAAAATAGGAAATCACAGATCCTACTATGACGTCCGACATACTATCCCGATATGGAATTTCAACGACAAGAATGAGCCTACATGGCCAAAATAAAAATACAACAACATCCACGAGCCTTGCTCGGATAATACAAAACGACAACGACTGAACAAAAATGGAGTACTCCAACTGTCTGACCAACATGAACACCAAAATATCTCGGACTAGTATCGCTCGAATGCCTCGTCGCCATCGTTATGCCCCTGTGTCTCAACTCCCTCCTCGCAAGTACCTAAAACATGAAAACATGTTCCGCCCCCACGGGGTCAGCCATCCAGTATAATGAATATCAAGTACATGCACAACATGATATGCATCCAAAGGCAGAATAAACAGTACAACAATGGTAGTACGAGATGCTCACAAACCAAAGTAAGAATCGAGCATTCGTGGAATATTATGCCCATGGCATATGATCAATACCTGCTCAATAGGTTAGAACATATGTGCCCAACGGCGAATCATCAATATAGAACACAACAATACATTACCCGAAGGTAAATCAATCCAACGCTGAAATAAATAAGGATCACAATGCCCGAAGGCTCCAACGGAAATACCGTTACATCACAATGGCCTGAAAGCCCTCAGCCGAAGCTGCCAAAATATCACGATGGCCTGAAAGCCGAACAGCCCGAAGCTGTAAATCATCACAATACAGATCACAAAGAAACAAACATGACTGTCGAACATACCCCTCAGGCGTATGAACGCTCAATCACAAAACATCAAACTCATCCAATACTATGGACGATCAAAGTTTATGGCTCACAAGATGGACATCACAGTACGCCCGATCCGGAAATGTGTCCGTGCACATGTCCGCCCCGTATATGGAATCCAGAATATACGTAGGACAATGTACCTAATTAGCCTCACGAAACTACGTCCCGTGTGCACAGTCCAACGCGGAATAATATCCGCCGATGACTATATGTGCCTGGCTAAAAATCCTACACAATAACCAATCGGAACGCAGATATGATTCCGGATATGTCACGATACAACATGACAACGAAACTCAAAGAATAACACATCCAAAACAAATCATACGACTCACCAAGTGAACGATGACACACGAATAATGAAAGATCGACACGACCGACAATATTCGAAACAACCATCCTGGGATCAAAATCCCTAAGGACAAATTAACACGAGCAACGATCACAACACAACAGTTCGGGAAATCCTCAACGTTCAAAGATCACAAAATTACCGAGTTCACAAGAATAATAGTGTGCTGCCTTGAATCGATCAACACGACAATAACAATTCAACGGATGGGAATTATCGTTGATAATCCCAATTCAATATATCGATTACCGTTAGAGCGGACAATCGATAATAATTATATAACGGATGGGAATTATCTTTGATAATCCCAATTCAATATATCGATTACCTTCAGAACGATTAACCGATAACAATTGTACAACGGATGTCTCGGCACCTTTAATCGGTTACTGACAACGAAGATGATAATCGAATACGTCGATGCCTTCAATCGGCCAAAACGACATAAATAGAAAAACACTGATATCAATAACGACGATTCACAAAAAAAATATCTTGATGGAACATCAATCAATAACAACAATCGATACGTCGATGCCGCAAACCGGCTATCAACAACAATATCTCAAAGGAACTTCAATCAACAATAACAATCGATATGTCGATACCGCGAACCGGCTATCGACAACAATATTATCAACAAGTACCGCAATGCCTTGGATCGACCATTTACGAACAACAATAATAATTGGCATAACTTGCCGAAGGGTATCGTATCGAACAATCCCCTAATGTCAACAAAATCATAAAGAGACCAAGTCTCGAAATGATACACACATTCATACACATACATGATAACATTAATCTCATTGACCAGTACAAGTATAAAACTTGCCTCAAACCGAAGGCGAGAAAGTCCTTCCACGATCAACGTCCTAACACGAATCAATCAACGCGTCCTCCGTCAATCACAAGCACTCGAACAACCTTGAATGAAATACAATTCATTCGATAACACGATATTGACCGAAAACAACACAATAGATAATTCCGATTCCAACACGAACACATACTATACTCGTATTTATCCGTATACATACGTATATATATAATATATATATATTACATATATATATAACATATATACAATACAACTCACAATATCTATATATATATATATATATATATAAATATATATATATACTAACACTACACACACACTTTACTCATTACATATATATATAATATATAACACATCTAAACATATATATATATATATATACATAACAGGTTTATATATATATATATACATTATATATATATACATAAAACACACAACAACATATACAAAAAAAACTTACCAGGAAGGAGCCGATCGGCCGCAAAGAAGAAAGAGAAAAAAACTCCCATGCCGGAAATCGACCGCCGGAAAAATGACCCGCCGGACTTCGTCCAACTCCGGCCCGTTTCCGTCTATGGCCGGTTTTCACCCGACTCCGCCTGCAACTCCTCGCCGGAAGTATGTCAAAACTCCGTTCCGCCGTCCGTTCCGGACAAAACCACTTCCGGTCGCCGGAATCAATGGAGCTCCGTCCATGGCCGGAAACCATGAAGATTGCCCGACGCCCGAGCTCCGCCTCGCCGGAAAAAAAAATATGCCGGAATAGTTCAAATCGACCGGATTATAATGCCTTCCGGTTCGGAAATTCCGATCGGCCGCCGCCGAGCTCCAGTTGTGAGCTGCCTGCCGCCGCCGAACTCTAACTCGCCGGAAAAATGGAGAAACCGGCCCGTCCTCAAGCTTCCGCCTTGCCGAAAAAATGACGGAGAGAAGGGAGAGAGAGCTGGAGGACGAGATGGCAGCAAGAAGAAGGAAAGAAAAAAAAAATAATAAAAATGAGGGAGGCTGGCGAGGGGGTGAGATGGGAAGAAGAAGAAGAAAGAAAAAAAAATGAGAGGGAGGGAAGGTGACGAGAGATGAGGGAGAAGGTGCTGATGAGGGATGATAATGATGATGATATATTATATATATATTATATATGTATATAACATGGCATGAGGGAGTAAGGTGGGAAAATTCACGTGAGGGAAGGTATAACGTGGGGAGGGAATCAAAAGGGAAATGATATATATATATATATATATATATAAATGATACTCTAAAGATACTCTCGCCCCGATAGTTGACCACGAGGAAGGTTTCCACCACCTACCACGCATTACGTACGTAACCTCAGGGCGTAACGTACGTAATCGCAACAAATTAGCGTACGTAATGCTACACAGGTAGCGTACGCTATGGCTATAAACTTAGCCAAAATTCCAAACTCGCCAAGCAACAACCAAACGACGAAACCAAACTGTGATCGTAATAAATATTTCGATCCCGAAATATTTTAATACCATATATACTGTATCGGTCCAACCAACAACACGTGTACCATTCCAAATGAATACGTACAACACAACAGTAACACGAAAAAAAAAAAAATACCCCCGGATATTACATACTCCCCCCTTAAAAAGAGTTTCGTCCCCGAAACTCAGGGCGCACAAGTCGGGGCACGGACTATCCATCAGGATAAGAAAACAACATCTCCAGGAATACTCCTCAATACGAGCAATTCCGCCTAAGCAATCGGGCCGACCGACCCCACGGGTCCCCACGTCTCATCTGCTGAACAAGGCGAAAAATCAAGTGATAAAGACACTCAATCAAATGCGAGATTAGCCGAATCATGACTCTCCTGCTAGAGACCAGCCAGGAAGTCGCACCACAAAAGAAAAATAACAACACAGACATAGTCCTCGGGACTATATCGAACGCACGCCCAAGTCCTCACGACTTGACGTCTCGAATCACAATGAACGATTATCCAGATCATCACAAAAATCTCGGGTACAGGACCAAAGGAAAAGAAAATCACATCAAATGACTCAAGTGTCAAGATTCCCAGATACGATGATAACAAGATAGATCAATAATAAATGGTTCACAACCGCAATATTAAAATACAGACCGAGTCAAACTTCAATCCGAGAGATAAAGAAAATACAAATCAAGGCTACATCTCAAATGTACCCAGAATCCACATCCTCAAGATCATCGAGTTCCTCGATCTCATCGACTCGAGGAAGACCCTAATCTGAACTCGCTACTCCCCCTCGGGTGTCCATACCTCTAGCTCCCGAAGCCCGATATGACCCCTTGGATGAAGTACGGACTGAAGTGACAAAATCTCTCGAGGCCCATGAGCTCTCTCGAGGCCTACTGGCACTAGAACTCATGCAGTATTCTGAAGGTGTACCCACCTCCGACACAGAAAATAAATAATAGCTGGCACCGTACATCGAGTACTCACATGCCCCGCTGAATCACAATTAAAACAAATAACAAATAACTCGTCGCACGAGAAGAAAATACTTTCCCAGATTTAATCCGACTAGAAAATGACCTCTTGGACGTCGGATCTCGATGTCCCTCTGTACGAATCGGCATCCTAGTCCTCTCACGTAAGAAACCGAAGATCCTTTCGAGTAAGCTCCTCGATCGAGAGTTACGCTCCAAGAGCCTTCTCGATGAGTTCGCCAAGTGAGTTACAATTGTGATTGAACAACTGTATTCTCAACCGCGGGTTCAACATCTTGCTAAAATACTTGATCTTATCCGCCTCAGTACGGATAACAGATGAAGTAAACTGAAGAAGTCCTTGAAACTTCTCAGCAATAACAATAACACCCTCGTCCTCGACGGATTCGGGGTTCAAAACCTTCGACAACTTGGCTTCACGAAGTGGAGCCAGATAATACCTCTCTAACATGAGAGTCTTGAACTCGATCCAAACACAATCACGATCGGTGGGTTCTCGAGCACAACTCTGAAAAAGATTCGTCAGCCACCAAAGTATTGGTACGAGGTTTCGGGTGTCGGCCCACGCTGCAGCCTCTACCCTCCTCTCACACGTCCTCTTTCCGCACCAAAGAATAACGCTCAATCATGATCACAACACAATTACGCCTCAACGGCCGTAATGCTAGGTCAACGCAAAACACGAGTATACATACTCAACGGATGAACGATCATATCGATCGCGCTAATCATAGCCGATACTGAGCCCACACGCTCCAAAGCAAATAATCATAAATCAATCGCACCCGATCGTCACATACAAGTGTCAACAAAACAGTTTAATCAATGACATAATGAATGTATGCACATAAAAGAGAATAGAGTCCTTACACGGGTCATACGAAGCTTCGAGGTCTTGCGATACTAGTCTTCACCGACGACGACTCGATGAAAGAATGACTCATACAGTCGTCTAACTATCACGACTCACAAAACCCGATCGGCCCGCATTGTCATAACTCGACAAATTTCGCTACTACCGCGTTGGTAGAGCCACATAACACACAAGTCGGGGTATCTCACAACCCAACGCTCGATACCATCTTCTCGTAACACCCCAAATCCCATTGGGTTATTACAGTGCCGTGGACCCCACATCAGGTGATCCAGCTGGCGAACACAACTAAAATACAACAAACTGACCAAAATAGGAAATCACAGATCCTACTATGATGTCCGACATACTATCCCGATATGGAATTTCAACGACAAGAATGAGCCTACATGGCCAAAATAAAAATACAACAACATCCACGAGCCTTGCTCGGATAATACAAAACGACAACGACTGAACAAAAATGGAGTACTCCAACTGTCTGACCAACATGAACACCAAAATATCTCGGACTAGTATCGCTCGAATGCCTCGTCGCCATCGTTATGCCCCTGTGTCTCAACTCCCTCCTCGCAAGTACCTAAAACATGAAAACATGTTCCGCCCCCACGGGGTCAGCCATCCAGTATAATGAATATCAAGTACATGCACAACATGATATTCATCCAAAGGCAGAATAAACAGTACAACAATGGTAGTACGAGATGCTCACAAACCAAAGTAAGAATCCAGCATTCGTGGAATATTATGCCCATGGCATATGATCAATACCTGCTCAATAGGTTAGAACATATGTGCCCAACGGCGAATCATCAATATAGAACACAACAATACATTACCCGAAGGTAAATCAATCCAACGCTGAAATAAATAAGGATCACAATGCCCGAAGGCTCCAACGGAAATACCGTTACATCACAATGGCCTGAAAGCCCTCAGCCGAAGCTGCCAAAATATCACGATGGCCTGAAAGCCGAACAGCCCGAACCTGTAAATCATCACAATACAGATCACAAAGAAACAAACATGACTGTCGAACATACCCCTCAGGCGTATGAACGCTCAATCACAAAACATCAAACTCATCCAATACTATGGACGATCAAAGTTTATGGCTCACAAGATGGACATCACAGTACGCCCGATCCGGAAATGTGTCCGTGCACATGTCCGCCCGTATATGGAATCCAATATACGTAGGACAATGTACCTAATTAGCCTCACGAAACTACGTCCCGTGTGCACACCCAACGCGGAATAATATCCGCCGATGACTATATGTGCCTGGCTAAAAATCCTACACAATAACCAATCGGAACGCAGATATGATTCCGGATATGTCACGATACAACATGACAACGAAACTCAAAGAATAACACATCCAAAACAAATCATACGACTCACCAAGTGAACGATGACACACGAATAATGAAAGATCGACACGACCGACAATATTCGAAACAACCATCCTGGGATCAAAATCCCTAAGGACAAATTAACACGAGCAACGATCACAACACAACAGTTCGGGAAATCCTCAACGTTCAAAGATCACAAAATTACCGAGTTCACAAGAATAATAGTGTGCTGCCTTGAATCGATCAACACGACAATAATAATTCAACGGATGGGAATTATCGTTGATAATCCCAATTCAATATATCGATTACCGTTAGAGCGGACAATCGATAATAATTATATAACGGATGGGAATTATCTTTGATAATCCCAATTCAATATATCGATTACCTTCAGAACGGTTAACCGATAACAATTGTACAACGGATGTCTCGGCACCTTTAATCGGTTACCGACAACGAAGATGATAATCGAATACGTCGATGCCTTCAATCGGCCAAAACGACATAAATAGAAAAACACTGATATCAATAACGACGATTCACAAAAAAAAATATCTTGATGGAACATCAATCAATAACAACAATCGATACGTCGATGCCGCAAACCGGCTATCAACAACAATATCTCAAAGGAACGTCAATCAACAATAACAATCGATATGTCGATACCGCGAACCGGCTATCGACAACAATATTATCAACAAGTACCGCAATGCCTTGGATCGGCCATTTACGAACAACAATAATAATTGGCATAACTTGCCGAAGGGTATCGTATCGAACAATCCCCTAATATCAACAAAATCATAAAGAGACCAAGTCTCGAAATGATACACACATTCATACACATACATGATAACATTAATCTCATTGACCAGTACAAGTATAAAACTTGCCTCAAACCGAAGGCGAGAAAGTCCTTCCACGATCAACGTCCTAACACGAATCAATCAACGCGTCCTCCGTCAATCACAAGCACTCGAACAACCTTGAATGAAATACAATTCATTCGATAACACGATATCGACCGAAAACAACACAATAGATAATTCCGATTCCAACACGAACACATACTATACTCGTATTTATCCGTATACATACGTATATATATAATATATATATTACATATATATATAACATATATACAATACAACTCACAATATCTATATATATATATATAAATATATATATACTAACACTACACACACACACTTTACTCATTACATATATATATAATATATAACACATCTAAACACATATATATATATATATATATACATAACAGGTTTATATATATATACATTATATATATATACATAAAACACACAACAACATATACAAAAAAAACTTACTGTGAAGGAGCCGATCGTAGGAAAGAAGAAAGAGAAAAACTCCCATGCCGGAAATCGATCACGGAAAAATGACCCGTCGGACTTCCCAACTCCGGCCCGCTTCCGTCTATGGCCGGTTTTCACCCGACTCCGCCGCAACTCCTCGCCGGAAGTATGTCAAAACTCCGTTCCGCCCGTCTAGGACAAAACCACTTCCGGCCGGAATCAATGGAGCTCCGTCCATGGCCGAAACCATGAATATTGCCGACGCCCGAGCTCCGCCGCCGAAAAAAATATGCCTAATAGTTCAAATCGACCGGATTATAATGCCTTCCGGTTCGGAAATTGCGAGCGGCCGCCGCCGAGGTCCGGGCCAGAGTCGCCGCCGCCGAACTCTAACTCGCCGGAAAAATGGAGAAACCGGCCCGTCCTCAAGCTTCCGCCTTGCCGAAAAAATGACGGAGAGAAGGGAGAGAGAGCTGGAGGACGAGATGGCAGCAAGAAGAAGGAAAGAAAAAAAAAATAATAAAAATGAGGGAGGCTGGCGAGAGGGGGTGAGATGGGAAGAAGAAGAAGAAAGAAAAAAAAATGAGAGGGAGGGAAGGTGACGAGAGATGAGGGAGAAGGTGCGGGATGATAATGATGATGATATATTATATATATATATTATATATGTATATAACATGGCATGAGGGAGTAAGGTGGGAAAATTCACGTGAGGGAAGGTATAACGTGGGGAGGGAATCAAAAGGGAAATGATATATATATATATACATATATATATATATATATAAATGATACTCTAAAGATACTCTCGCCCCGAAAGTTGACCACGAGGAAGGTTTCCACCACCTACCACGCATTACGTACGTAACCTCAGGGCGTAACGTACGTAATCGCAACAAATTAGCGTACGTAATGCTACACAGGTAGCGTACGCTATGGCTATAAACTTAGCCAAAATTCCAAACTCGCCAAGCAACAACCAAACGACGAAACCAAACCGTCGACCAGAATAAATATTTCGATCCCGAAATATTTTAATACAATATATATTGTATCGGTCCAAACAACAACACTTGTACAATTCCAAATGAATACGTACAACTCAACAGTAACACGAAAAAAAAAAAAAAAAAAATTTACCCCCGGATATTACAGAATATAGGTGGCTTCTCCCAAGTCTTTCATGGAGAAATTACTCGAAAGCCAAGCTTTTACAGAACTGAGCATTCCCACATCATTTCCTATTAGTAGAATGTCATCTACATATAGTACTAAGAATGCGATCTTGCTCCCACTAACCCTCTTGTATACACAAGGTTCCTCTTCATTTTGCACGAATTCAAACTCTTTGACCGCCTCGTCAAAACGAAGGTTCCAACTACGCGACGCTTGCTTCAGTCCATAAATGGAACGCTGAAGCTTGCACACTTTATGAATATCGACTTCGGACACAAAGCCTTTAGGCTGCTCCATATAGATTTCTTCCTCGAGGAATCCATTAAGGAAAGCCGTCTTTACGTCCATTTGCCATATCTCATAATCGTGGTAGGCAGCTATAGCAAGTATCATGCGAATAGACTTGATCATGGCTACGGGCGAGAAGGTATCGTGGTAATCGATCCCTTCCTTCTGGGTATAACCCTTTGCCACAAGCCTGGCCTTGTAGGCGTCAACCTTGCCATCACCATCAGTTTTTCTCTTGTAGATCTACTTGTTCCCAATAGGCACTATGCCCTTGGGGCGGTCTACTAGAGTCCAGACCTGATTGACATGCATCGAGTCTATCTCAGCTTCCATAGCTTCACGCCATTTCGCGGAGTCTACATCCACCATCGCTTGGTCATAGGTTGTCGGGTCGGTCTCTTGGCTATCACTTGGAACCTCATGGAGACCCAGCTCCTCCAAGTGCACAAGCCCATACCTCTCAGGTAAATGAGACACCCTACTAGACCTACGAGGTGGTTGTACTTGTGTTTCAGAAAGTTCGGTTCCAGTTTTTTGTACAGGTGTCTCTCGAGGAGTTTCATTGTATTCTTCTAAAGAAATACTTCTACCTGCTCCGCCTTCCTGAATGAACTCATCTTCCAGGAAGTGTGCTTGTAAAGCAACAATGATCTTTCGATCTTCGGGCATGTAGAATAGATATCCCATTATCCCAGACGGGAATCCAATGAAACGTCCCTTCGCAGACCTAGCTTCCAACTTTTCCACCTTAGTCTTCTTGACATAGGCGGGACATCCCCAAATCCTAATATGATTAAGACTTGGTTTCCTTCCCTCCCACATCTCATGTGGAGTTTTAGGAATGGATTTGGAAGGACATCTGTTCAAGATGTAAGTGGCAGTGAGGAGTGCATACCCCCACAGGTAAATCGGCAAGTCAGTATAGCCCAGCATGGAACGGACCATGTTCAACAAGGTCCGGTTCCTTCTTTCTGACACACCATTTAACTGAGGAGTACCTGGAGGTGTTAGTTGTGAAACTATTCCATGTTCCTTAAGGAACTCGTCAAACTCCGTACTCATATACTCGCCACATCAGTCCGACCTAAGTGCTTTGATATGATTACCAGTTTGTTTCTCGACTAGGGCCTTGAATTCCTGGAATTTCTCAAAGGCCTCGGATTTATGTTTCATTAAGTATACATAACCATACCTAGTATGATCATCTGTAAACATAATGAAATATTGATATCCGTCATGTGCTGCTTCCAAAGCACCACATACGTCGGTATGGATTAATCCCAGTTTATCAGCGGCTCTTTCAAATGTCCCTGTGAATGGGGACTTAGTCATTTTGCCTTTAAGGCAAGATTCACAAGTAGGAAAGGGATCTGATCCCAATGGACCCATAAGTCCATCTTTTTCCATCTTGTAAACCTTGGTCTGACCAACATGCCCAAGTCTAAGATGCCATTTCAAAACTTGATTGGTTTCATCCCTACCACGTTTTCTAGTCATAGTATTCACAACTACTTTGTTGCTGAGATTTAGATGATACAATCCATTCAACAATGTAGCAGTACCCACTAGTTTATTTCTAAAATAAATTTTGCAGGAACCATCACCAATGAAAAATGAAAAGCCTTTTCGGTCCATGATCGGAATGGATACAATGTTTTTGTGCCCCCATGGGCAAAACAAGTACATCTTCTAAAGTAAAAAAAAAGTCGGATTCTAAACCCAAAAGAAGTGATCCTATGTCGGTCGCCTCGACACTATGCCCGCTTCCGACTGTGATCATAACTTCTCCAGCTCCAAGCTTCCTACTTAGTTCCAGATCCTGATTCATGGTACAAATATGAGAACTAGCACCAGAATCTAGTATCCAGGAAGTAGAAAATACAGTACCAGAACAATTTGTTTCCAAAACTAAAAGTTATGTACCTGAAGTGCCATGAAGAATCGGACAGTCTCTAGCCCAGTGGCCCAGCTCACCGCACTTGAGACAAGCATCCTTCTTCTTCTTGTTCTTCGGAACCATCGGGTCCTTGCCCTTTCCCTTAAGGTCCTTAGCTTGCGGTCCAGTCCGCTTCTTGGTCTTTTTCTTCTTATTCTTAGACCTCCGAGGTCCAGAAGAAATCACAAGAGCAGACTCCTTCATCCGCGGAGTCTTCATCTGAGACTGAGCGGTCACAAATTTGTTCATTAGCCCAGCTAAATTACATGCAATCTCATTACAGTTGAAGTTCATAACAAACTATGAGAAGGAATCAGGGAGAGACTCTAGGATAAGGTCGGTTTGGAGAGAAGTATCCATTTTAAAATCAAGAGCCTCCGATCTCTCGATCATGGATATCATTTTGAGGAAGTGTTCCCCAACCTTCTCACCTTCCTTCATCCTTGCACTGAACAGTTGCTTGGATATCTCATATCTAGCAGTTGTGCTGTGCTCACCATAAAGTTCGGTTAAGTGAGATAGAATCTGCCTAGCAGAAGTCATTTTCTCATGAGCTCTCTGAAGCTCATTACACATGGAAGCCATCATATAAGCACGGACTTTCACGTCATCCTTAACCCACTTTTCGTGGTTTTCAACCTCTTCCTGATTGGCTCGGGTCCGCACAGGAGGTGCCGGAATGTCCTCCAAGACGTATCCCAGTGCCTCTATACTGAGGACAATCATCAGATTGCGGAGACAATCCACAAAGTTAGGTCCCATTAAGGTGTTCTTTTTGTTGCGATCATGAGTGGATTCATTGTCATATTGAGACTTCAGTCAGCATTAAGTACGATAGATTAATTAGTGACTCATTTAATTATGTTCTGAGTATAGAATTAAGGTCTTTTCTATTCTTGTTACCCAGCTCCCACTATTTTTATCGGAATAACACACTCCCATGTGAAATCCGGAAGTATCGTCGCTCTACTTCATAGTGGTGATCGAGTTCTTTATAAATCTTAATAGAGGGCAACCGAATAGGTTTCTAGTCTATTAATTTTCATAAAGTGGTGTCCAACACCAACCCGTCTAATTGATGATTCGATCTTCTTTTTCCCCTTGTTCACTCCCCTCAACCTATACGGTTTCTATGGTTCGTGAACAAGTTAAGTTTATACCATCGACGCAAATCAGTTTCATAATTGAATCTTATCCGGCAACCTATCAGGTTTCTAGGGATAAAATTTGCTCCAACCGAAGGCATCCAATGCGCTCCCGGTAATTTATCCGTCCTCCCCGAACGACTACCCTGATAACTCGGAAGCATAGCACATCCGGTTTGGATTTCAATTTCCCGAAAACTCGATGGAGGGAAGGAAAAACTTTGAAACCTTATAAACTTAATAATTTGTCGTGGGAGAATTTTCGCGATTAATGTTACACTTTGCACATTAATTATTTAAGTGCGTTTGTGGCATTCATACAATATGAAACAACCATTCACAACTTAGTTGCTACCAACATGTGGTTCATGGACCGTTCCTAGAAAACAAAAACTTCGTAATCTAATTACAAGTCTTCGTCTTGAATCTTCGTCTTCTCGAAATGGATCTTCCTCCGGTCTTCATCATTACATATAAATTTTACATTGAAAATTGCATCCTAGATACAAATTTTTTTTTTCTAGTAAAATAAATAGGCTCAAAACGGCCTTTACAACCCAATCGAATAAAACGAACGATTCAAAAATTAAGTCCACGAAGCACATCCCCATTCAAAAGCATTCATCCAATAAATACTAAATAAATGGAAAAACGTAGAGATACATTGATCCAATCAACAATACGAACCGATCAAATCGATTCACACAATCGGTAATATGATAACGTTCAAAATAATTCGGTCGACCATAAATATTCCAATTAATCAAATTTCCCTTATAAAATGAAATACCATAAATTATTTTAATCATATTAAATCCAATTTAACATGCGGGAGATTAATTTTCAAGAATACACGAAAAAAACGAGCCGGGGCGAAAATGGCCCATGGACGAGTCACCCTCAGCAGCATGCCGGCAGACAGGCCTGGCATGGCCGAGTCACGCTCGACAGCTGCCAGTGGCTGCCAGCTGCCCCGGGCCGCGGCCCCAATCTGATGTCTGCCAGTGCCGGCCGCAATGCCACAGCCGCGGCCCCGAGCCCGGACCCCTCCTGACCGGCCCAACGGCATTTCGGGGCTAGTTTTTCGACCGGATATCCAATATCTATATTCTCCAACATTCATATCTTCAATATAAATCATATTTCCAAGAAATAAAGATTTATATTTAGACATAAACTTACGAAAAATATAACTACAACGAACGTAAAAACATATACCACGATTATGACTAAAATGATTCCAAATCATTCACCATCTAATCAAGCATTCCAAATGCTAATATCGTATATACGATCGCAAGACCTACGCTCCGATACCACTGTTGGGATTCGGTGCCTAAAACGAAGGCCCAGCGGAAGCGGTAAAATGAAAATTAATTCGATTCGAATCCCTACGAGGATCGATCGAGCTACGTATATACGAATATATAAACGAAAAGCAAGAGTCGTAAGAAACTAACCCTCGAAGCCCGTTGATTAAATGGTAACCTTCTCTTGAGCTATTCCCCAAGCTTTAGTTTGATCTCTACGAGTTCAATCCGCTCCAAGCCCTTGAACGATCCAACGCCGAAAGCACCACGTCTCTACTTGCCACGCGCCAGAAAAATGACCGGAATAACAACACTTGATTAACCTCTAAGGTTACGGCTAGAATCAAGTGATGAAGCTTTTATTACTACACTCTAAGTGTATAATATATCTCTCAATAATTTCTCTCAATTTTCTCCAAGAAAAATGAAGAAGAAGTGAATGAAGAAGATGAAGAAGACAATTGAGAAAATGGTTTTTCTCTCTCTCTATCTATCTCACTTTCACGTAGGAATCATATATGGAAGAGATATGAAAGTCTTCCTCCTTTTATTCTTATTCCACCCTCATGTGAACAACCCATGTCACATGAAATCAAACCCCACAAAGTCATCTTTTTCATATAAAATGAAAACAACAAGATAAGAGGAAAGTGGGTGGAACTTAGGGGGGCGGCTATCATGCAGAAACGGATGAGTTCGGTTCGTTTCAGACTCCCGTGAGTCCAAACAGATAAACTACGATTCCGTTCTGATGTATTTGTATCGATTAATTAATCCAATTAATTAAACATATCAAATACAAAATAACATAATTAATTTCTCCAAGAAATAATTATATTCATGAATTAAATTAATCACCCAGTGATATATTTAATTCATTAAGCCGTAAATCAATTTATCTGATAAGTCGATTTAAACATCCAATGTCCCAAATTTAGATATCCAATATCTAATATTCATAATGAGAGAATTAGCTTGATTCATTCCGTCGTCAATCCTATTGCGTGACTCGGTAGGTTAGTCTCAGTCAGCAATGGGAGGAACCAAAGAGTAGTAGCACCACCTAGCCAGCCTGGTGGCCTACACTGTACCCCGACTGAGAACGAATGATTGGGATCATTCAAGAACCATTCTGTCGTGAATACCAGTAAACGTATAAACCCTTCTTTCAAATGTCCCGATCAAGTTATGGGGTCACGGTCAGTCAAACCCCATCTGTACTTGACGCTATGCATGCGTTAATGCAAATCGAGATCATCGAGCTCTCGTGTATCTAATACAGCTAGCTCCAATACTTTGGCCAAAGACTTATGATCTCATCTGCCAATAACCGCATAGGACATATAACCCGTTCACTAACAAGAGAGAATTCTATCTTGGTATTCAGTAGGACCTGCTACTTGCCCATCAAGATGCACGTCGAGGTTGACCCCCGCCTTCCGGTTTATAGGGTCGAACTACTCTAATGAAAATCTTGACGTCACAAGCACATCCCTACTAAATCCTCAAGTCGAAGGTTCACGAATACCTATCACAACATTTCGATTCCATCATTGACTGTCCCGGAGTGAAATCCGTGTGATGAATCGAGGGTGAGTCGGTTCGAGTATACTAATCTAATTAACATACCTATAACGTGTGCTCCCACTAACCATTAGTGTTCGACAGGCACTCTCCTTGTCAAAGAACACGTCATACAAGCCTTCACATAAACTTAACGCCCAGTCAAGTTTCATCGACTTGCGAACGATTAAGTATTTGAGCTATAAACCTTTTCAGTGCCGACCCCCTTATCAAATAAGGAGTGGAACGTTTTGTTCTCAAATACAGGGACTAGTTTCTATATGTATATTTTCGAGTTGGGAATGCCAGTAACTACCAGTAAATAAAGAAACATTCATTGCCTTATATTGATGATTTACATAATAACAAGTACAATGCCCTCACTAAACATCCTCTGAGTGGCATTCGAGGTCATACTCCTAACATTCCAAGCATAGACTAACACCTTGCGACTACAAATACGAATGTAAAGAAAATCATACTCCAAGATCAAACACAACCTTTCCAAATTTAATCTCATCATCATGATCCATATCTTATCATACGAACTCAAATCACTAAAATCAACATAATGTTAGTTTCAATTATCTTATCCATGTTTATAATCAAAACCAATATATCCTTCCTCTTTGATGTGATATATACCAAGAACACCAAGAATAACATGATTCCATAATCATGTTCATGACAACCATCATAATCCGATATGCTAACATGTAAATACTCACCCAAGTCACATATATCCATATATCATCTTAACATCAAAATCCTAAATGAAGGGAGACATAAATCGCCATATCTCCTGAATTAACAACACCATAACTATCATCATATGAAGGTGATATCAACAACAATATCAACATCCGAAAAATGAGAAGAAGTATTAACCCATATATCTTAATAAGTCGAACAACACCATACAAAACCATATGAATCATAACAATATCCGCATATCAACAATAACATCAAGATAGTTCGGTCATCCAACTCATAATCATGACGATTATCAACTCATGAACATCATATGCAATCCAAGACGAAAACCAAAGTGAAAGTTAATTACCTCTTCGATGAAATGCGTTGATTCTCAAAGTTGAATCCATTTCCAATCGATTCCAAGATCCAAACATTGATAAGGATGATCAACTCCATCATAATCCAGTATTTGGAACCTCAAGACTCTCTCTATGAACTCCATTCTAAGAACTATTAATAATTTCAAGAACAAACCATTGAATCCATGCTCTCCATCTTAATATTGTTAAAAAAGATCATCACTCAGTGTTTAGGAACTTCAAATATCCTCCCAAGGCTCTCTCTATCGAGTGAAAGGAAAGAAATGGACGAAATGCCTCTTAACACCCGTCTATCCCCTTTTATAAAACACATTACTTGTAAAACCCCCTAAAAATCGATAGTTTACTACATGTATAATTGTTAAATCATGATGTACTCCAATAACAATTGTTTAATCTACATCTAGTTTTATTTGTTTTACTCATTTATTCGTAAATTACTTTATGAACCAAATAATCAAATTAATTAAAATTTGAAGTGGGAACATAAAATTCCTAATGGGCCATGTGTATCAACACATATACAAATAAACACACCATAAGACTCAAGCCCAAACTAAATAAAACCCCTAAGGCTTGGAATCACAATTTAAAGCCCAATTTAATCACTAGCCACTTCATTTAACACATACTTAATACCTATATCTATATACACCTAAAATACAAAAAAAATATAATAACACACACACACATAAGCCACGTTCAAGGGGAGGGGAATCCTTGTCCCCCATGCAAGACTCAATGTCTTACATTTTCTCTTACCAAGTATTCCATCTCCCAACCCCATTAAACCCTTTTAAAAATCAAACACTCTCATTCCTTTCACCCTTACACAAACAAAATCTGAAAATTAGAGAGAGAAAGGGAGACATGAGGCTGAAATCAAGAAGAAAAAAAAAGAAGAGAAGAAGAAGAAAAGAAGAGAAGAAGAAAGGTTCAACTTAAGGAGGTAATTTCACTATCTATATGTAACTTCAATATATATATATATATATATATATATATATATATATCTTACATACACTAATTTAAAACCACATATTCATCATCCATGGTGTGGCATACCTTGGTCAAAATAAAAAGAGGAGAGGCAAAGAAGAGGTTGGTGCAATTAGTTCAAAGACTTAGATCTCTTCACCACTTCAAGAACTAATGTGGGTAAAACTATTCTTCTCACTTTAATATGCAATTTAGCTTAAACAAAGATGCATGTAACTTCCATGAAGTTCATATAGTCCACTTTTCTCATACTAATAGCATGCATAATGGTTTATAGCTTGTTGCATGCGAAATTAGCCAATTTTGATGATTTAAGTGAAATATCCCAAAATTTCTTATCAATTAAGTATGATTTTGTCTTTCTTTATATTCTGGAAATTATGTTTGGAGAAGTATATTTGTGTTATATGATCATGCATGTGAAGTTGGATGTTTAATTTGTGGCCTAACAAAAATGGGATGATCAAAACGGACACAAAACAAGAATTAAGTGAAGATAAAGAAAATTATGAGAATTATTACAAAGAAAAAAAAAAGATGTAATCTGACTTAATGTCAGAAAATCCACCTACCTTTAAAATTTTATAAGAAACGTAAATTAGTTTCTAAGTCAACGGGTTAAAATCGGCAAAACACGAAGATTGTGTAAATCCATCAAAATGGTGAAACTACTAAATAAAATCCGTATATTTCATTTTGGAACATCAAAGTGGACATAATAATACATTTAGCCTCTGTCCTAAAAATTTCATAGTAATCGGGATCCATTTCCGGTGTCTACGGACCAAAAGTGTAAATTCAGACAAAATAAGGGGGTCAAATGATAAATTCCTCAAAAATTTGGAACCAAACTAAAAAGTTCACCTTCTGGACTGAAGACATAACTTATATAGAAATAAATATTCTGACCTTAAAATTTCGTAGAGAGCGGAAGTCGATTCAAGATTTGGGGCTAAAATGCAATAATTAGTAAAATTGGGGTCAATTAGTAAATTTCAATAAAAATGGAATTATAAGATAAATTTTCAGGTCTATGGACCAGAATGTTAATTATCAAAGGATAAATATTATATCCGAAAAACCCTATAACAATAGGAGCAAATTTTGGGTTTTGGGGTCAAAACGATATTTTAAATAGTTTTGGGGCAAAACTGAAAATTTTAGAAAATCAGTCAGAAACTGAAAATTCTGGAAAGTTCACTCAAACACAGAAGTTCCAAGTTCAACATGAACTCTCCCATAAGTTTCGTCACCATCCGTGACGAAAACCAAACCTCATGGGCATAATAATCCGTTTCGCAAGAATTATGGGCGTAACCGTAAATTGGGAAAATTTAAACCAAAAATCAAAGATTGGAATTTATCAAGTCTGGAATCAATAATCACAATTATATTCCAAAGATATATCTATAACGGAACCATACTTTTATAAAAACTCGGGCCACGAATAAACTCCAAATCGCAATCGTATAATCAATTTACGCTAAGTATTGGATATATAACTCTGACCATATTGTGTGCATTAACCGCAATGTGACTAACATATAATCACATCTAACCGGGAACTAAGTGCCATACAAACAAAGTGCCACAGACAGGTCCACCTCTAACTCTATCGGAACAAAGTGCCACGTCGACGGACGGGGGCCACCTCTTGAGTCCATATGAAACAGAGTGCCGACCTACAATCTGGGGACCACCTCTTGAGTTGTAGGGGCCACCTCTAGAGTCTCAAATCGTGTCAGGGACGGTTCGACCGAGTCTTGGATCGAGCAGCGCGGCTGCAGTTCATGAACAAGGCTACCGTTGTTTCCTATTCCCTTGAAGCCAATGGACGGAGTGTTCCGGAGGTGACTGGGTCGTAGACATAGGGTATAATCGCGATTATGGTATGATCCGGGCACTGAACCACAATTAAGGACATGTCGAGCCCAGATAAGAGATAAGGAAGCACGTCACCAAGCGTGAGACCGATAAGCTCAAAGTCCAAAGTTATAGTGACGGTCCGACAAACGCCCAAGGCTACGGTCATTAAACCAAAGGTCGTGGCGATAGTCAAAGGCCAAACACTGATAACGGTCTAAGATGTTATAAGGAGGCCGAGGTACTTAGTCATATAGATGACCTCCCGAAGCTAAATACTCACTAGGCGCTCGACGCCACATATTGTCATACTTAACAGCAATCTACGGAGATTGACTGTTCACTCATAACCTAATTCATTGCATTATATTTTGAAACTTATACCATCCACAAATGATAAATTTTCAAAAGTGGGAGTAAAATAGTATATATTTCAAATAAATTATATATGTATAATTTCATAAAATATACTCAACCCAACTCACTGAGAATCCATTATTCTCACCCCAATTTGTATTGTTTTTCTAAAACCCCACTAGATGAGGAGACCCAAGAAGATGACGAGACGAATGTTGATGACCAGTGAAGATCGTCGTTGAAGAACTGTCGAGACATAAGTATTAGAATGTTGAAATAAATGCTCCTTTTTATTCTTGTATCAATAAAGTATTCTGATCTCCGCTGTACTCTTTGAACTTTATGTAACTATTTCGCTGTACTCATGAATGTTTATTCCATCGAATAACCAGACTTAGTTCACCGGGCAAAGATCTGGCATTTGAATGCTCTACTGTAATTCTATTATCACAAACGTTATTTAATTACGTTAGCTGTCACGTTCTCGTCCAACCCTGGTGTGGGGGCATGACAGATGTGGTATCGGAGCTCGCTTTATAAGAAGGACACTTACAACGAGCTTTTCTAGGATAAGATTCTTCGGACTTAGATGGGAATTCCACCTAGGGGAAGTGAACCATAGGATTGAGACCCAATGTAGATTTCTCGAGTCACTCATTCAAATATCTTTCGACCTGTCGCTATTCGCTTGGAATATGCATAGTCAAATTCAAATTTCCTAGGTCATTTACCAAGATACTTGATTAAGTATTCACGGCTTCTCCTAATGAACTCTTAAAACGGACATAGCTTATTTCACTTATCAGATCCTCTGAACTCCACAAACCTCATTACCTTTCAAAATGGAGTATTATTATTTCTTGGTCGTTGATGTCGTATAAGCATATTTGTTGAGTCATTAAGATCGCAACCTTGATGATAATTCATGCTTAATAGAGTTTTATTATTGGATATTTCAATCCATTTGCTATTCATTCAGAGTAAGCGTCGCCAATTGGCATTGTCTAAATTAATTAAGTCGCTATACTATTGATTTGGAATAGTAATGGCTAATTTCAACTTATTAAAGTTCTGTGTTGCTACGTGCCTCGTAGTCAACTTAGCTATGTTATTCGTTCGGAAGACATAAAGCTATTACTGCAAGGCATTATTCAAAATATTCGACCCATGCAAATGGGGCGAAATCCAAACCTTGCAAAAACTTTCAGTTTGAATTGAATTATTAAGGCATATTTCCTTAATAATTATCTGTGTATTTCCGTCCTATGAGCTGTCTCTTTGAGATGTTACCTACTATCGATAGTTGGTAAGGAAAACCTATTTTCCCCTATCTAATGCTGTATTTTTTTCATGAAACAACATTGCGCATGTAATAATAATGTTGAATAATGATAACACTTCTTGATACTCAACAACCGAATGCAAGCATATTAATTAACACTCACTTCAATAATCACTACCCGTAAGCTTAGAAGTATCCACACATATGGGTACGAGCCGAGAAACAGATTCGGTATTTAAGGATTGTGAAGTAATAGTTGAGGGTTATTATTTCCCTGCCGACCTAATTCTTCTCCCTATACTTGAGTATGACCTCATTGTAACACCCCAAACTAGGCGGATATTACAGTGCCGTGAATCCCCGACTGGGACCCACCAGGCAAATGAAAATGGTGAATTAAATAATATAATTGTAGTACCGAACCACATTATATTACCAAGTACTCCGATGAGGAGTTTAAGTACAACACACCAGGACAAAACCGAATACTAGTATATTTTATATGGAGATAAAATACACCACCCTGAACAGTTAAACATCTCAAATGGAATTTGCAGCGGAAAATACAAATGACAGAATAACTGTAATGACTGAAATGACTGAAACAAACGGAATGATTGGGGCCCCCTACTAGTATCACTGGGACTCCTCGCCGTCAACATGCTCTTCTCGTGCCTTTGCCTTGCCGTGACCTGAAAACAAAATCCCCCAACGGGGTCAGTTACACAGAACAACAATCCTCAAGGGTTGAAAATACACAATCATGAATTAACTGAAGTTATGAAATATCATTAGTTATGAATTACGCTGAAGAGGAGTATCATAGTACGCCCGTAATGTTCTATGCAAGTGTACAAGACGAATGACCGGACACACCCGTCCTTGTACCTAATTAGTCTCACGGAGGTAAGCGTTACCGTGTGCACGGTCCAATGTATCGGTGAACCCAATACATGACCATCGTGTGCCCGACTAAAAATTCCACACAGCCACACCCGGCCACGCAATATGAACCCAGAAGGTCATATGAACGAGAATGACCACAATGAATATCAATGAATAATAATTCGACAAGGCCAAGATGACTCACCGAGATGAAAATAATAGTGACTTGATTGATAACCCAATGAAATGATTTGGAACCGTCGTTCCTCGTGAATGAAATGATTATTCGACAATTACAAGTCTCAATATGATTAATACCATGATGAATGAGTTATGATTATGAGCAATCAACAACAAAAGGAATGAGTATCCTTTTAACCGAGTAAGAGTTAACTTACTCAATACCGATGACAATGTCCTTCCACGAACAACGTCCTAATCGAGATACCGATCGCTCGAACAACCTTGAATAACAATAATTACCAACAACCGATCAATACACGTGTCAAGCAACAAAACATGACTAACCCAAAAGTCGATACAATGATAATCAAACTCATAGGGGCATTCTAACGAATACGTAACCAACCACACAACTTCGAAAATATTCAATCCCGAATATATCGAAACCAACACCAAAATGAGTATTTCGGACCATCAAAACACTTCAATGATATCAATAATCCCATAGGAATCCACAATTCAAGTTTACAACAACAACAATCGGAAAATCCCCAAATTAACCGAAGTCAACCCCAAGGGTTCTTGAAATAATTCCGAAAATAGCCATAAAATCCGTAGGAATATATTTATCCAAATCCAAGGTAGATAATCCATATCTAACATATTCCAATAATAATCCAAGTTTACACGAAGAAATCGGAAGGAAAAACCCAAAAATCCGAAATTCTAGATCCAAGAGATTAATACCTTAGATTTGATGTTAAGGAGTGATGAAGTGATGATTAATCCAACTCAAAGACTTGAAGATGATGATAGATGATAGCAGCTCGAAGAGAACACTCCAAGTCGCCCGACGTCGCTCAAAAACGAAGAGAAGTGAGAAAATGACGAAACTCAGGCTAACTGTCCAATTTATACTGCTCCAGATTAGCGCACGCTATGACCTGCTATTTAGCGTGCGATAACGAGTTGTATGAACATTCCAGTGAACTCTGGCTGACCCGTTAGCGTATGCTACGACCTGGTAGCGTGCGCTAACTATATCCCAATAGCGTGCGTTAACTCCAATTGTTAGCGTGCGCTAGCTAAATATCTGTTGTCCAGTACTGAAGTCCAGAACCTTCTGTCCTCTGATCTGATCTCGATAGTGTGCGCTACAACCAACAAGTAGCGTGCGCTACTATACCATTTGCGTATGCTAAAAATCACTCATAGTGTGCGCTATGAATTAATCCAGTGCAGTCCAGTAGCCACTGGACTCAACCTGATTCGTCCTTAGCGCGCGCTGCACCAAATATTAGCGTACGCTACTACAACCCACTAGCGCGCGCTACATACCACTCGTAGCGTGCGCTACTAATAACTCACCTGCAGTCCAGTACCTTCTGGACTGCAGCCAGGGTAACATTAGCGTGCGCTAATGCTGAGTGGTAGCGTGCGCTACCTGTACTCAATTAGCGCGCGCTAGAAACAGTACGTAGCGTGCGCTATCCCTCACGCACAGCCCACAATGAAAATGACAATGATGATAAACACGGCACGAAACTCCAATTAGATTAGTGATGAACGACGATTGATACACGATACAATTACTCTGAACGATGAATACCATGATTGAATATGAGTGACAAATGATCATTAACGAGTGAAATTACTGAATGATAAATACTGAATGATAATTACTGAATTACAACCGAGTATTACATACACCCCCCTTAAAAGAGTTTCGTCCCCAAAACTAAGGGTCAAACAATTCGGGGTAATTCCCCCGCATACTATCCTCGGTTTCCCAAGTAGCCTCTTCGACTCCATGCCTAGACCACTGAATCTTAACCAAAGGAATCGTCTTATTTCTCAACTGTTTGGTTCGCCGCTCTAAAACTCGTATAGGACGCTCCTCATATGAATGATCATCGGCGATCTCGATTTCGTCAAATTAAAGTATGTGACTCGGGTCGGCAACATACTTCCGCAACTGAGAGACGTGAAACACATTATGAATTCGGCTCAAAGCCGGAGGTAAAGCCAATCGATAAGCTAACTCGCCTACTCGATCCAAAATCTCAAACGGTCCAATGAATCTCGGACTCAACTTACCCCTCTTACCGGAACGGAAGATACCACGACTCGGGGATACCTTGACCAATACGTGGTCACCTGACTCAAACTCTAAAGGTCGACGACGGTTATCTGCATAAGATTTCTGTCGACTCTGAGCGGTCAACAAACGACTCCTGATCAAAGCTACCTTCTCACGGGCGGCTATAAGCATATCGAGCTCGATGCCGATTGATTCTGATAGGTCGTCCCAACACAACGGAGATCGACAACGACGACCATACAAGGCCTCGTAAGGTTCCATCTTAATCGAAGCATGCCAACTATTATTATACGTGAACTCGATCAATGGTAGTTGGGCTTCCCAATTGTCTTTCTAATGAGGACGCATGCCCTCAACATGTCCTCTAATGTCTGAATAGTCCTCTCTGATTGCCCGTCGGACTGAGGATGAAAAGCGGTACTGAGATTAAGCTGGGTTCCCATAGCACGATGAACTGATTTCCAAAAGTGCGACACAAACCGTCCGTCACGATCGGAAACGATACTTTTAGGAGTACCGTGCAGTCTCACTATCTCTTTGATGAATAACTGGGAAAGTCTCTTGGGACCCCAAGTATCCTTGATCTCAAGGAAATGAGCTGATTTAGTTAAGCGGTCTACGATCACCCAGATCGTATTCATGCCACGACGACTCGTCGGCAAACTCGTGATGAAATCCATAGAAATGTCTTCCCACTTCCATTCGGGAATAGGAATAGGTTTTGACATACCGTCGGTCCGATGTTCAATCTTAACTTGTTGACAGGTTAAGCATCTCGAAACAAATTCTGCGACTTCTCGCTTCATATTACTCCACCAGTAATTTTGTTTCAAGTCCTTGTACATCTTGCTAGACCCCGGATGAACAGAATAAGGGGTAACATGAGCTTCTTTCAAAATCGAGTTTTTCAACTCGTCATTCGCCGGTACGCACAACCGATTCTTAAATCTCAAAAGTCCATCCTCGTGGACCACGAATCCAGGGGCCTTCCCCTGAACCACATCCTCACGGATGCATAACAATGATGGGTCCGAACCCTGATTCTCTCTGATTGCCTCCTCAAGTGACGATGAGATCTCCAACATACAAAGCTGTCCCTGAACTCGCTGAAGCCAGACCTCGATCCCGGGTCTAAGGAATTCCTGCTGAAGCTCCTTCTGAACTGTTAAAGGGGCAAGCATCTGCTCCTGAACGGACTTACGACTCAAGGTGTCGGCGACAACGTTCGCCTTGCCCGCGTGGTAAAGGATCTCGATATCATAATCTTTGATTAATTCCAACCACCGTCTCTGCCGCATATTTAACTCCTTCTGAGTAAATATATACTTCAAACTCTTGTGATCGGTGAAAATCTGACAGGTAACGCCATTAAGATAATGACTCCAAATCTTCAAAGCGAACACCACGGCTGCTAGCTCCAGGTCGTGTGTCGGATAATTAACCTCGTAAGGTCTCAATTGCCGGGAAGCATAGGCAATAACCTTTCCATTCTGCATGAGCACACATCCGAGACCCTGTCCGGACGCATCACTATAAACCACAAATCCTTCTGTCCCCTGCGGCAAGGAAAGTACAGGTGCTGACATTAACCGGCTTTTGAGTTCCTCAAAACTCCATTGACACGCGTCGGACCACGTGTATTTCTTATCCTTCCGTAAAAGGCTCGTCAAGGGTTGAGCGATTCTAGAAAATCCCTCCACAAATCGCCGATAATAACCCGCTAATCCGAGGAAACTTCGGATTTCCTTAACATTCTTCGGAGGTAGCCAATCTCGAATAGCCTCCGTCTTCTGAGGATCGACACGAACTCCGTCTGAAGAAATTACGTGTCCGAGAAACGTCACTTCGGACATCCAGAACTCACATTTGGAAAACTTCCCATAAAGTTGTTCTCGTCTCAACACATCGAGCACTTGATGAAGGTGAAACTCGTGTTCCTCCCGGTCACGAGAATAAATCAAAATGTCAACGATGAAGACAACAACAAACTGATCCAAAAAGTCGATGAAAACCCGATTCATTAACTCCATGAATACCGCAGGTGCATTAGTTAATCCAAACGGCATAACCACAAACTCATAATGACCATAGCGTGTTCGAAACGCCGTCCTCGCGATATCCGAATCTCGAATCCGCAACTGATGATATCCAGATCTTAAGTCGATCTTGGAAAATACTGAAGCTCCCTGAAGTTGATCTAAGAGATCATCAATACGGGGTAAGGGATACTTATTCTTGATTGTCACCCTGTTCAACTCCCGATAATCGATACACAAACGAAAAGAACCATCCTTCTACTTGACAAATAACACTGGTGCTCCCCACGGGGACGCACTCGGTCGAATATAACCCTTCTCGAACAACTCCTCAAGTTGGTTCTTTAATTCCTGCATTTCGGTCGGGGCCATCCGGTACGGTGCCTTTGATATCGGGGACGTACCAGGCTCCAACTCAATCGTGAATTCCACATCCCTCTGTGGAGGCAAACCAGGTAACTCGTCTGGAAAGACATCGGCATATTCCCTCACTATCGGAATGTCCGTCAACATTACTAATGATTTCTCGGTTTTGGTCATATAACACCAATAACCAACACACCCCTGATTGAGTAATCTCACTGCTTTCATCAAATTAATGACCTTACCAGAACAGCCGGGATTACCTCCCTGAAACACACATTCAACCCCATCGTCTGAAATGATAGTGATCATACACTTACGGACACTAATGATGGCATCATGACGATCCATCCAATCAATACCCAAGATGACGTCGTCCCTCGGAAAATCTACTATGATAAGGTCCGCTGGCCATACACGACCATGAAACTGAATCGGACAATTCTGGATCTCACGATTACCGATAATTCGTCTACCATCAGGTAGGCCGATGACATAAGGCCCACAACTAGTAGCACTACCCAGACGTAGTCTACTCAAGCATGACTCGGAAATGAATGAATGCGATGCACCAGTATCAAAAAGGGTACACACAGGTTGAGATAGAATATCGAGTGTACCTGAGATCATTCGGGCCTCTAGATCATCGGTCTTCTTCATCTCATAAATCCGGGGCTTGCTAGTCCCGGCACCGGACGCTCCCGTCTGCTGGCTATAGGCTCCACCTTTAGTCGCTCCTGTCGTTTTAAACGACACTGAATGAGTGGCCTGGTTTTGAACGGCTGACTGCTTAGGGACCTGAGATGACGTTTGAGTAGGTATGGAGTCCCTACGGCAAAAACGGGCCTTATGCCCAGCAATCCCACAATTATGACACGTGATAGTCTGTCTCGGACACTTGGTACTGAGATGACCAAGATCCCCACAGTTAAAACAGGTGATGGCCGAACTGGCCGCTCGAGACTGAGATTCCGCGGGTTTAGACGTCACAGGAGGTCGCTCAGAAAAAGCAGAGCCCGCACGGGGTTTCTTGAAGGTTGTCTGACCGCCTTCAGACTGATTACGATTCTTCGATTTCTTGCTAGCAGAAGAAGGTTGCTGCTTAGAAATTTCCTTAGCAGTAAGCTCATAAGTGAGAGCTTTCTCAATGAATTCGGCCAACTTGGTGCAATTATGATTAAGCAACTGAAGTCTCATACGGGGTTTCAGCCTCTTGCTGAAATACTTGATTTTATCCGCCTCTGAATGAATGATGGATGAGGCGAAAGGGAGAAGTTCCTGAAATTTCTCGGCAATGGCGAGAACATCCTCGTCTGCTGAGGGGTCGGGTGTGAGTAATTCTGACAGCTTGTCCTCTCTGAGTGGAGCCGGATAATACCTCTCCATCATGAGAGTCTTGAACTGATCCCAAGTACATGATCCTTCGGTGGGCTTCAACGACAACCACCAAGAATGTGCGCTCTTACCCAGGTAGTAAGCCGCAACAGAAACTTTGTGTCCTTCGGGACACTCTACCATAGCAAACAACTTCTCTAAATGCTCGAGACAATGAATAATATCCGCCGGCTCAGACGAGCACTCAAAAGTAGGTGGCCTCTGGCGAGAGATGTCGCCGATGATATTGCTCACATTCCTTTCTTGCCTCTGAGGTGGCGGCGGAGGATCCTGTTGATTTTGATTAACTGAGTTGTGCATCGTCTCCATAAGTTGTGCCATCTGGGTCATTTGGGCCATCATGCCCTGCATAAAAGCGAGTGGGTCAACCCGGAAACCTTCTGACTGAGCCGTGTCCCGGGTACGACTCCCCGTTAGTGAATGATCGCGTCCAGGTGAGTGAGTGGCAGCATCGCTGCTCGATGAATTAGCATTATTTCTCGCATTTGCACGTGTATTCACACGAGCTCTCGAGATTCGGCCCGCTCCACGGCCTCGTCCTCCATGTACTCTTCTTGCCCTCTCCATACTGAAGTAGGAAAGTCACATGATGATTATATTTCCCGTATGAATATCATGTTATGATTATGACATGAGATGATGAAAATGAGCATATACGCTCTAACACAGTGATTACATGAATGATTAACTGAGGTGACATGATTATCTGATGAAATTATTGAAATGATTGCCTTGAACAAACTAACAAGATTAATGATATGATCTTTCTTCCTGATCAACAACTGAGTAATGAAATGAATTGAGTGATTAATGAGTTAACATGACCGTCCTGGTCAAAATGAAAATGATGATTGAGGATTGTTAACTAATGAATTATGAATGAATGATTATTGCCAGGAATTATACCATGGCATTAGAAATCTTACAGTTCTTGGTCTGATTGACTCGGCATTTGCACAGGTCACACGTGACGCGAAAGTGCAATGATACTAGTCCGATGACGATGATTTCAAATGAGACATGACTTGGAGGGTAGTATTCAAAACCACTCTCCGATACCAACTCTGTAACACCCCAAACTAGGCGGATATTACAGTGCCGTGAATCCCCGACTGGGACCCACCAGGCAAATGAAAATGGTGAATTAAATAATATAATTGTAGTACCGAACCACATTATATTACCAAGTACTCCGATGAGGAGTTTAAGTACAACACACCAGGACAAAACCGAATACTAGTATATTTTATATGGAGATAAAATACACCACCCTGAACAGTTAAACATCTCAAACGGAATTTGCAATGAAAATACAAATGACAGAATAATCAGAATGATCGAAATGATCAAACAAACGGAATGATTGGGGCCCCTACTAGTATCACTTTGGACTCTCGCCGTCAACATGCTCTTCCCGTGCCTTTGCCTTGCCGTGACTCGAAAACAAAATCCCAACGGGCCGGCCATACGTAACAATAATCCTCAAGGGTTGAAAATACACAATCATGAATTAATCAAGTTATGAAATATCCTTAGTTATGAATTACTCAAGAGGAGTATCATAGTACGCTGTAATGTTCTCGTGCAAGTGTACAAGACGAATGACCGGACACACTGTCCTTGTACCTAATTAGTCTCACGGAGGTAAACGTTACCGTGCACGGTCCAATGTATCGGTGAACCCAATACATGACCATCGTGTGCCCGACTAAAAATTCCACACACCACCCGGCCACGCAATATGAACCCGTAAGGTCATATGAACGAGAATGACCACAATGAATATCAATGAAAAATAATTCGACAAGTCCACCAAGAATCACCGACATGAAAATAATAGTGACTTGATTGATAACCCAATGAAATGATTTGGAACCGCTGCCTCGTGAATGAAATGATTATTCGACAATTACAAGTCTCAATATGATTAATACCATGATGAATGAGTTATGATTATGAGCAATCAACAACAAAAGGAATGAGTATCCTTTTAACCGAGTAAGAGTTAACTTACTCAATACCGATGACAATGTCCTTCCACGAACAACGTCCTAATCGAGATACCGATCGCTCGAACAACCTTGAATAACAATAATTACCAACAACCGATCAATACACGTGTCAAGCAACAAAACATGACTAACCCAAAAGTCGATACAACGATAATCAAACTCATAGGGGCATTCTAACGAATACGTAACCAACCACACAACTTCGAAAATATTCAATCCCGAGTATATCGAAACCAACACCAAAATGAGTATTTCGGACCATCAAAACACTTCAATGATATCAATAATCCCATAGGAATCCACAATTCAAGTTTACAGCAACAACAATCGGAAAATCCCCAAATTAACCGAACTCAACCCCAAGGGTTCTTGAAATAATTCCGAAAATAGCCATAAAATCCGTAGGAATATATTTATCCAAATCCAAGGTAGATAATCCATATCTAACATATTCCAATAATAGTCCAAGCTTACACGAAGAAATCGGAAGGAAAAACCAAAAAATCTGAAATTCTGGATCCAAGAGATTAATACCTTAGATTTGATGTTAAGGAGTGATGAAGTGATGATTAATCCAACTCAAAGACTTGAAGATGATGATAGATGATAGCAGCTCGAAGAGAACACTCCAAGTCGCCCGAAATCGCCCGACGTCGCTCAAAAACGAAGAGAAGTGAGAAAATGACGAAACTCAGGCTAACTGTCCAATTTATACTGCTCGAGATTAGCGCACGCTATGACCTGCTATTTAGCGTGCACTAACGAGTTGTATGAACATTCCAGTGAACTCTGGCTGACCCGTTAGCGTACGCTACGACCTGGTAGCATGCGCTAACTATATCCCAATAGCGTGCGTTAACTCCAATTGTTAGCGTGCGCTAGCTAAATATCTGTTGTCCAGTACTGAAGTCCAGAACCTTCTGTCCTCTGATCTGATCTTGGTAGCGTGCGCTACAACCAACAAGTAGCGTGCGCTACTACACCATTTGCGTACGCTAAAAATCACTCATAGCGTGCGCTATGAATTAATCCAGTGCAGTCCAGTAGCCACTAGACTCAACCTGATCCGTCCTTAGCGCGCGCTGCACCAAATATTAGCGTGCGCTACTACAACCCACTAGCGCGCGCTACATACCACTCGTAGCGTGCGCTACTAATAACTCACCTGCAGTCCAGTACCTTCTGTACTGCAGCCAGGGTAACATTAGCGTGCGCTAATGCTGAGTGGTAGCGTGCGCTACCTGTACTCAATTAGCGGGCGCTAGAAAGAGTACGTAGCGTGCGCTATCCCTCACGCACAGCCCACAATGAAAATGACAATGATGATAAACACGGCACGAAACTCCAATCAGATTAGTGATGAACGACGATTGATACACGATACAATTACTCTGAACGATGAATACTATGATTGAATATGAGTGACAAATGATCATTAACGAGTCAAATTACTGAATGATAAATACTGAATGATAATTACTGAATTACAACCGGGTATTACACTCATACTTGGGATGGATTGGCTATCTAAACACTACGCACAATTGGATTGTCATTCTAAAATAGTTAGGTTTTGTGAACCTAACAAGCCAACCGTGGAATTAATTGGAGACGCTAGAGTCAACCTATCACCTATAATATCAACTATCAAAGCTAGTAAGGCAGTTGCCAAAGGGGCGACTGGATTTTTAGCCTTCATCATCAACAAACCCATGAGTAAGTCGGGCATAGAAACTATACGTGTGATATCCGAATACCCTGACGTATTTCCCGAAGAATTGACCTCCCTACCACCTGACAGATAAGTTGAATTCAATATCGAAATCATGCCTGGGAAGACACCCATTGCAAAGGCACCATACCGAATGGCACCACTGGAGCTGCAAGAGTTGAAGGTCCAACTGCAGAAGTTACTCGACGTGGGTTTTGTGCAGCCCAGTGTATCACCATGGGGAGCTCCGGTATTATTTGTCAAAAAGAAGGATGGAACATTGAGGCTTTGCATAGATTACCGTGAACTCAACAGCGTTACATTTAAAAATAAGTATCCTCTCCCGAGGATAGATGAGTTGTTTGAACAACTCCAAGGAGCTACGGTGTATTCCAAGTTCGATCTTCAACAAGGATACTACCAGTTAAAGATTAGGAATGAAGATGTTCCTAAAACTGCATTCCAAACTAGATACGGCCACTACGAGTTCGTAGTGATGCCTTTTGGACTCACGAATGCTCCTTCGGCATTTATAGATTTAATGCACAGAGTATTTCAACCATATCTCGACCAATTTGTAGTAATTTTAATCGATGACATACTCGTGTACTCTAAGTCGGAAAAAGATCACGAGAGACATCTTAAACTAGTGTTGGATACATTAAGGCAGCACAAGTTGTACGCCAAGTACAGCAAGTGTGAATTTTGGTTGAGGGAAGTGGCATTTCTAGGCCATATTATTTCTGGAGAAGGGATTGCAGTTGATCCATCTAAGATAGAAAATATTATGGATTGGAAGAGGCCAGAAAATGTAACTGAGATCCGAAGCTTTCTTGGACTTGCAGGCTACTACCGTAAGTTCATCAAAGACTTCTCGAAGATAGGGGGACCCCTCACCCGTCTAACCCAGAAACAAGTAAAATTTGAATGGACGGATAAATGCGAGTCAAGTTTCCAGGAACTCAAGAAGAGACTTACCACCGCACCTATACTGACACTTCCAGAAGGAACCTAAGAATTTTTCGTATATAGTGATGCCTCAAAGGATGGCCTTGGTTCCGTTCTAATGCAGAATGGTAAATTTATCGTGTATGCTTCCAGGTAACTCAAGACGCACGATAAGAATTATCCAACGCACGACCTCGAACTTGCTGCAATAGTGTTCGCCTTAAAGAAATGGCGACATCATTTATATGGCGTGGAATTCACCATGTTTACGGATCATAAAAGTCTCAAGTACCTATTTTCTCAAAAGGAACTTAATCTCCGACAGAAAAGATGGGTAGAGCTTTTAGAAGATTACCATTGTGAAATTAAACACCACCCAAGGAAAGCAAATGTCGTGGCCGATGCCCTAAGTAGAAAGGCTAGAGTGGCCCGACTCATGGTTCGAGAATGGCAAGCTCTCAAGGAACTGAGCTAACTGAAACCCATTCATGAAGGTACTCGTTTAAATTGCACCAACCTCACGGTTAAACTGAATTTATTGGACGATATTCGATTAGCCCAAGAGAGAGATCCAAAACTTCAAGAGTTTAAGGACAAGATCGCTAAGGGCGAAAAACCCAAGTTTCCAATTACCGAGGATGGAATTGTAAGGTTTAAGGGACGATTATGCATACCTCACGACGGGGAGCTCAAAAGATGGATTCTCGAGGAAGCTCATTGCTCGAGATATACGATACACCCAGGAGGTAACAAGATGTACCGAGACTTGAAGAAACACTTTTGGTGGGTGAACATGAAGAACCAAGTGGCAGAATTTGTGGCGCGATGCCTCACATGTCAGAGAGTCAAAGCTGAGCATCAGCGCCCCTCAGGACTACTACAGCCACTAGAAGTCCCTGAATGGGAATGGGAAATGGTAACCATAGATTTTATCACGGATTTACCGACCACAAGAGGAGGTTATAACACCATTTAGGTGATCGTCGACAGACTAACGAAATCATCACATTTCGTGCCGGTTAAAAAGGACGACAGTTTGCAAAAGCTGGCTAGGACCTATATTAGAGAAATCGTTCGACTCCATGGAGTGCCAACAGACATAGTATCGGACAGAGACCCTAGATTCGTATCTCGTTTTTGGAAAGTCTTTCATAAGGAATTAGGAACTTCCTTAAGCTTCAGCACAAGTGCGCATCCCCAGACCAACGGGCAATCTGAATGAACCATTCAAACCCTTGAAGACATGTTACGAGCTTGTGTACTGGACTTTCAAGGAAATTGGGATCACCACCTGCCATTAGCCGAGTTTGCATACAACAGTTTCCAAGCGACAATCGGAATGGCACCTTATGAAGCTCTGTATGAGAGGAAGTGTCGATCCCCGCTCCATTGGGAAATCGATGACCAGTAGATGCCGAAGACTCAACGAACAGAACCTTCAGCAATGAGCACAGATTTGGTGAAGGAGGCCGTAGATAAAGTACGACTAATCAAGGATAGGATCCACACAGCGCAAAGCAGACAGAAGAGTTACGCCGATCAACGTCGGAAGGATCTAGAATTTGAAGTAGGAGATCAAGTCTTCCTGAGGTTAACACCATGGAAAGGTTTGATAGTATCAAGAAAAGGAGGAAAGTTAAGTCCCCGATATGTAGGACCATTCAAAATCAGGAAGAGGATTGGACGACTAGCATACCGATTGGAATTACCACCGAATCTGTCTGGAATGCACGACGTTTTCCATGTTTCAAGATTAAAGAAGTATCATCCAGACCCAACGCACATTCTTACTTCTGACATTCCGCCGATCAAAGATAACTTGTCTTATGAAGAGAATCCAATCAAGATCCTCGACCGGCAAGTACGCGAATTGAGGAAAAAGCGAATTCCTTTGGTTAAAGTCGTCTGGTTGAATCACAACAGAGAGGAAGATGCGACGTGGGAAGCTGAGGAAGAAATGAAGAAATCGTATCCCGAATTATTTGAGTAGGAATTTGGGGACCAAATTCTTTTAAGGAGGGGAGGATGTAAAACCCCCTAAAACTCAAAAGTTTACTACATGTATAATTGTTAAATCATGATGTACTCCAATAACAATTGTTTAATCTACATCTAGTTTCATTTGTTTTACTCATTTATTCGTAAATTACTTTATGAACCAAATAATCAAATTAATTAAAATTTGAAGTGGGAACATAAAATTCCTAATGGGCCATGTGTATCAACACATATACACATAAACACACCATAAGACTCAAGCCCAAACTAAATAAAACCCCTAAGGCTTGGAATCACAATTTAAAGCCCAATTTAATCCCTAGCCACTTCATTTAACACATACTTAATACCTATATCTATATGCACCTAAACTACAAAAAAAATATAATAACACACACACACACACACATAAATAAGCCACGTTCAAGGGGAGGGGAATCTTTGTCCCCCATGCAAGACTCAATGTCTTACATTTTCTCTTCCCAGGTATTCCACCTCCCAACCCCATTAAACCCTTTTAAAAATCAAACACCCCCATTCCTTTCACCCTTACACAAACAAAATCTGAAAATTAGAGAGAGAAAGGGAGAGAGGAGGCTGAAATCAAGAAGAAAAAAAAAGAGAAGAAGAAGAAAAGAAGAGAAGAAGAAAGGTTCAACTTAAGGAGGTAATTTCACTATCTATATGTAACTTCAATATATATATAAATATATATATATATATACCTAGATATATCTTACATACACTAACTTAAAACCACATATTCATCATCCATGGTGTGGCATACCTTGGTCAAAATAAAAAGAGTAGAGGCAAAGAAGAGGTTGGTGCAACTAGTTCAAAGACTTAGATCTCTTCACCACTTCAAGAACTAATGTGGGTAAAACTATTCTTCTCACTTTAATATGTAATTTATCTTAAACAAAGATGCATGTACCTTCCATGAAGTTCATATAGTCCACTTTTCTCATACTAATAGCATGCATAATGGTTTATAGCTTGTTGCGTGCGAAATTAGCCAATTTTGATGATTTAAGTGAAATGTCCCAAAATTTCTTATCAATTAAGTATGATTTTGTCTTTCTTTATATTCTGGAAATTATGTTTGTAGAAGTATATTTATTTTATATGATCATGCATGTGAAGTTGGATGTTTAATTTGTGGCCTAACAAAAATGGGATGATCAAAACGGACACAAAACAAGAATTAAGTGAAGATAAAGAAAATTATGAGAATTATTACAAAGAAAAAAAAAGATGTAATCTGACTTAAGGTCAGAAAATCCACCTACCCTTAAAATTTTATAAGAAATGTAAATTATTTTCTAAGTCAACGGGTTAAAATCGGCAAAACACGAAGATTGTGTAAATCCATCAAAATGGTGAAACTACTAAATAAAATCCGTATATTTCAGTTTGGAACATCAAAGTGGACATAATAACACATTTAGCCTCTGTCCTAAAAGTTTCATAGTAATCGGAATCCATTTCCGCTGTCTACGGACCAAAAGTGTAAATTAAGACAAAATAAGGGGGTCAAATGATAAATTCCTCAAAAATTTGGAACCAAAGTAAAAGGTTCACCTTCTGGACTAAAGACATAACTTATATAGAAATAAATATTCTGATCTTAAAATTTCGTAGAGAGCGGAAGTCGATTCAAGATTTGGGGCTAAAATGCAATAATTGGTAAAATTGGGGTCAATTAGTAAATTTCAATAAAAATAGTATTATAAGATAAATTTTCAGGTCTATGGACCAGAATGTTAATTATCAAAGGATAAATATTATATCCGAAAAACCCTATAACAATAGGAGCAAATTTTGGGTTTTGGGGTCAAAACGACATTTTAAATGGTTTTGGGGCAAAACTGAAAATTTTAGAAAATCAGTAAAGTTTACTCAAACACAGAAGTTCCAAGTTCAACATGAACTCTCCCATAAGTTTCGTCACCATCCGTGACGAAAACCAAACCTCATGGGCATAATAATCCGTTTCGCAAGAATTATGGGCGTAACCGTAAATTGGGAAAATTTAAACCAAAAATCAAAGATTGGAATTTATCAAGTCTGGAATCAAAAATCACAATTATATTCCAAAGATATGTCTATAACGGAACCATAATTTTATAAAAACTCGGGCCACGAATAAACTCCAAATCGCAATCGTATAATCAATTTACGCTAAGTATTGGATATATAACTCTGACCATATTATGTGCATTCACCGCAATGTGACTAACATATAATCACATCTAGCCGGGAACTAAGTGCCATACAAACAAAGTGCCACAAACAGGTCCGCCTCTAACTCTATCGGAACAAAGTGCCACGTCGACGGACGGGGGCCACCTCTTGAGTTCATATGAAACAGAGTGCCGACTTACAATCTGGGGGCCACCTTTTGAGTTGTAGGGGCCACCTCTAGAGTCCCAAATCGTGTCAGGGACGGTTAGACCGAGTCTTGGATCGAGCAGCGCGGCTTCGGTTCATGAACAAGGCTACCGTTGTTTCCTGTTCCCTTGAAGCCAATGGATGGAGTGTTCCGGAGGTGACTGGGTTGTAGACTTAGGGTATAATCGCGATTATGGTATGATCCGAGCACTGACCCACAATTAAGGACATGCCGAGCCCAGATAAGAGATAAGGAAGCACGTCACCAAGCGTGAGAGCGATAAGCTCAAAGTCCAAAGTTATAGTGACGGTCCGACAAACGCCCAAGGCTACGGTCATTAAACCAAAGGTCGTGACGATAGTCAAAGGCCAAACACTGATAACGGTCTAAGATGTTATAAGGAGGCCGAGGGACTTAGTCATATAGACGACCTCCCGAAGCTAAATACTCACTAGGCGCTCGACGCCACATATTGTCATACTTAACAGCAATCTACGGAGATTGACTGTTCACTCATAACCTAATTCATTGCATTATATTTTGAAACTTATACCATCCACAAATGATAAATTTTCAAAGGTGGGAGTAAAATAGTATATATTTCAAATAAATTATATATGTATAATTTCATAAAATATACTGAACCCAACTCACTAAGAATCCATTATTCTCACCCCAATTTGTATTGTTTTTCTAAAACCCCACTAGATGAGGAGACCCAAGAAGATGACGAGACGAATGCTGATGACCAGTGAAGATCGTCTTTGAAGAACTGTCGAGACATAAGTATTAGAATGTTGAAATAAATACTCCTTTTTATTCTTGTATCAATAAAGTATTCTGATCTCCGCTGTACTCTTTGAACTTTATGTAACTATTCCGCTGTACTCATGAATGTTTATTCCATCGAATAACCAGATTTAGTTCACCGGGCTAAGATCTGGCATTTGAATGTTCTACTGTAATTCTATTATCACAAACGTTATTTAATTACGTTAGCTGTCGCGTTCTCGTCCAACCCCGGTGTGGGGGCGTGACATTACTAGCATGCGCTAAGCCTTATATTTAGTGTGCGCTACAGCCCTAGCGTGCGCTCAGTACAAAGGGTACTGTCTTGCTTCGTATATCAGCCTACGTATGTAATATACATGCATTAATGTACGTAAATACAGTCGTTGACCTGCTACAGTAATACACCATTAGCGTGCGCTAATACACATTAGCGTGCGCTAATCGTCGTTGACCCGACAATCTGCACCTTCCCCGAAGATGCCCGGGGTCCACACGCCGAAAGCATCTGACAAGGATAAGATTACCTATTGACCGATCTGATGTTAGCGTGCGCTAACCATATGCATTAGCGTGCGCTAAGTGCATATAATAATCAATCTGGGGGTACCTGTCGGCCACCTTCCGAACCTTATCCAGAATACCTTACGTACGTTAGGGGTCCTCCTTATTTTACGTAACACAAACCTCTTAGCGTGCGCTAAGTATGCACCGTAGCGTGCACTAGTCATACATTGTAGCGTGCGCTAGGCTTACATTGTAGCGTTTGCTAACGTGGCTGTGCTTAGCCATTTTCAGCCATTCTTCTCCAATGTCTCGGCATACAGAATACGAACATACGGCATACTGAATACATATATTCATTCCAATAATATTCTCATATGATATACCCGATATCACAATTAAAACAATCTGATACACGATATCCTCAAATGTAATTGTCGACCAATTACGATAATTATACCAATACAGCTGTCTCAGTCCTCAATTTATTTTATCCATACTGTATAGACACCAAGCTATCTAGTATATCTTGGATAAAATAACGCGAAAAATTTATACTGAAAATTCGGGTATTACATACTACCTCTCTTAAAATAAGTTTCGTCCTCGAAACTTGAAATCCTGCCAGAAACAACACATCAATCCAAAATCTCCAACTCATCACAAAAGCAATCAATCATCGCCACAAGCGAATAACCAAAACATTATACTTACAGGTACGTGAAGCCGATGATCTCCCGTGATACTAGCATACGACTCCCATATGAAGTCTCAAAACAATACCAACACACACCAATACCACAAATTGCAATTTGAAAAGATCTCAAAAATTTTGGAACCTCCAAAAATCGGTTTGACTCAAAGGTCAGAAAATCATTTTCAAAAATCCCGCTACCACCGTACTGGTAGAGCCACATAACACACACGCCCGGGTTTCACAAAACCCAAGCTCCGATACTATCTTCTGTAACACCCCCAAAACCGTTCGGGATATTACAGACGTTTAAAAAGCCAAAAGGTCGATGATGGTAATATTTTAAATACTCAAATATTTTCCAAAATATAGTTCTCAAATACCGTCATCAAATATTATTTGAAAATACAAGGCGAAATGCCAAATCTCGACAGTTTCAAAATGTACGTTAAGCCACCACTTATACGTACCGATAAAATAGTTTAGGGAATCGGTTAACGAAATAACCCAAGTTCGCAAAATGCCAAAAGGCCATTTTAAAGTTAAACACGAGTTGCTAAAAATACCGAAAAGCCATTTAAAATACACACACAGTGGAGGAAGACACAATTCAAAATATACATTTGCAGCGGAATAAAACAACCAATCAAAATACTCGGTTCTCCAAAACATGTCAGAGCCAGTATCACCCGGGAAGCTCATCTCTTCACGACCGCTACTAGCTCGATCTCCGAGTACCTAAAAATAAAGCTCACGACGGGGTCAGCCACAATACTCAACAATGATAACGATCACATCATCATAAATAATTACAGACCAATGTAATAATACTGTAAGAATACTACCAACGTAATCTTACCTTCATAACCTTACCAATCCATAGAAATCCATATCAAACCAATCCTTACCATAATCCACATTTCGCATTCTCAAATGACGAAATGAACTCATAACAAACATCTGTACTGTAATCAAACAATACCAAGAATCCTCAAAACATCATCATAACTCATAAGCGTGAACTGATTCATCCGTGCCAAATCATATCCATCGGATTTGCACCGTCAAATCTCAATCTGGATAAAAACCAATATAACACAATATATATGTATATCAACTACCACAAGCAGTCAGAATGCTCATACGATCAATAACAATGATCAACCAATAACTCGACCGAAAATATCAATGACATGATAACTCTCATACTACCAATGAAGGATCGACAATAATCGAGAATACCATCAACATGATAAACTCCAATAAGATCAACAAAGGATCAACAATAACCTAGAATACCCTCAACAAGGTAAACTCCAAACACAATCAACAAAGGATCAACAATAACCGAGAATACCCTCAACAAGGTGAACTTCAAACATGATCAACAGAGGACCAACAATAACCGAGAATACCCTCAACAAGGTAAACTCCAAACACGATTAACAAAGGATCAACAATAACCGAGAATACCATCAACAAGGTAAACTCCAAATGATCAACAATAATGGATCTCAAAGAAATAACTCCGACTGTCGAACATACCCCTCGGGCATATGAACAACTAGTCGCAAACCGTCGAACATATCCAATCATACATGGACTATGAACGACCAAACAATATGGCTCAAAGATGGATGCCATAGTACGCCCGATCCGGAAATGTGTCTGTGCACATGTCCACCCCGTATACGGAATCCAGGATATACGTGGGACATATACCTAATTAGCCTCACGAAATATGTCTTATGTGCATGGTTCAATGCGGAAACATCCATGCATAACCATCGTGTGCCCGGCTAAAAATCCTACACAATAACGAATCGGCACGCAGATATGACTCCAGATATGTCACGATGCAACATGACAATGAAAGGCAAAGAATCACATATCCAATAAGGATCAAGAGACTCACCGAAGTGAACAATGACACACGGAAAATAAAAGATCGACACGACTGACAATATCCAAAACAAATATCTTGGGATCACAATTCCCAAAGAATGATCAACGCGATCAACACTACCATCCTGGAATCAACATCCCTCAACGAACAACCAAATACGAATCTCATCATACGAAACCTCAACATATACAACAACTCAACATACTAGTTATCCTCATAATTGAACAATGCTTAAATTACCTCAAAGCCGAAGACAATATGCTTTCAACGAACAAACCATCATCCCGACAATTTACATTTATAATATCATTACTATATGAATTATAAATGAAATGAAAGTGAAACCATTCATTAAATATTATAAACTGAACAAGTATAAACTTGATTCGATACTGATACCAAGAAGCCGTTATCAAAATCCATTGCCTTCGTCTACGAGCTCCTCAGTCCCGATCAAAAGCAATCTACGAACTCTTCAGCCTCAACCGCAACACAATGATCGTAATCATCGATCAATTATCGCGACCTAATTTAATAATCAAATGACAACACATCCGATAATAATCAATAACTGGTATAACCAACCAATCAAACTCAACGGCTCAACAATACCTCGATCATATACAAAACTGAACAATAAAACTCAAACCATTATGAACTCATGTCCACAATATAAACTGCAACTCGACAATCATAATTAACAATCAATATAGTTGATCAAAAACCCAACGGTTCCACAATGTCTCGATTAAACACAGTCTGAACAATCCAAATCAAACCATCACGAATTCATAATCACAACACGAAAATACTGCACTGTCTGCCTACTTAGCGCACGTTAAACACATAACGTAGCATGCACTAAGTCGCTCCCATTAGCGTGCGCTAGCCAGTAAGCTTAGCATGCGCTAATGCTGTACAGTTGCATGCATTCCAAGCATCGAATAATACCATGCGACTACAAATACGAATGTAAAGAAAATCATACTCCAAGATCAAACACAGCCTTTCCAAATTCAATCTCATCATCATGATCCATATCTTATCATACGAACTCAAATCACTAAAATCATCATAATGTTAGTTTCAATTATCTTATCCATGTTTATAATCAAAACCAATATTTCCTTCCTCTTTGATGTGATATATACCAAGAACACCAAGAATAACATGATTCCATAATCATGTTCATAACAACCATCATAATCCGATATGCTAACATGTAAATACTCACCCAAGTCACATATATCCATATATCATCTTAACAGCAAATTCCGAAATGAAGGGAGACATAAATCGCCATATCTCTTGAATAAACAACACCATAACTATCATCATATGAAGGTGATATCAACAACAACATCAACATCCGAAAAATGAGAAGAAGGATTAACCCATATATCTCAATAAGTTGAACAACACCATATAAAACCATATGAATCATAACAATATCCGCATATCAATAATAACATCAAGATAGTTCGGTCATCCAACTTGTAATCATGACGATTATCAACTCATGAACATCATATGTAATCTAAGACGAAAACCAAAGTGAAAGTTAATTACTTCTTCGATGAAATGCGTTGATTCTCAAAGTTGAATCCATTTCCAATCGATTCCAAGCTCCAAATGTTGATAAGGACGATCGACTCCATTATAATCCAGTATTTGGAACCTCAAGACTCTCTCTATGAACTCCATTCCAAGAACCATTAATAAATTCAAGAACCAAGCTTTGAATCCATGCTCTCCATCTTAATCTTGTTAAAAAAGATCATCACTCACTGTTTAGGAACTTCAAATATCCTCCCAAGGCTCTCTCTATCGAGTGAAAAGAAAGAAATGGATGAAATGCCTCTTAACACCCGTCTGTCCCCTTTTATAAAACACATTAATAGCATGCGCTACAGCCCTAGCGTGCGCTCAGTCCAGAGGCTACTGCCTTGCTTCGTATATCAGCTTACGTACGTAATATCCACGCAATAACATACGTAAATACAATCGTTGACCTGCTTGAGTAATACACCATTAGCGTGCGCTAATCTTCCACATTAGCGTGCGCTAATCGTCGTTGACCCGACAATCTGCACCTTCCCCGAAGATGCCCGGGGTTCACACACCGAAAGCATCTGACAAGGATAAGATTCCCTGTTGACCGATCTGATGTTAGCTTGCGCTAAGTGCATATAATAATCAATCTGGGCCTACCTGTCGGCCACCTTCCGAACCTTATCCAGAATATCTTACATACGTTAGGGGTCCTCCTTAGCATACGTAACACAAACCTCTTAGCGTACGCTAAGTATGCACCGTAGCATGCGCTAGTCATACATTGTAGTGTGCGCTAGGCAAACATTGTAGCGTGCGCTAACTTGGCTGTGCTTAGCCATTTTCAGCCATTCTTGTCCAATGTCTCGGCATACAGAATACGAACATACGGAATACAGAATACGTATATTTATTCTAATAATATTCTCATATGATATACCCGATATCACAATTAAAACAATCTGATACACGATATCCTCAAATGTAATTGTCGACCAACTACGACAATTATACCAATACAGCTGTCTCAGTCCTCAATTTATTTTATCCATACTGTATTGACACCAAGCTATCCAATATATCTCGGATAAAATAATGCGAAAATTTATACTGAAAATCCGGGTACATACTACCCCCTTAAAATAAGTTTCGTCCTCGAAACATGCAATCCTGCCACAAACAATAGATCAATCCAAAATCTCCAACTCATCACAAAAGCAATCAATCATCGCCACAAGCGAATAACCAAAACAGTATACTTACAGGTACTTGAAGCCAATGATCTCCCGTGATACTAGCATACGACTCCCATATGAAGTCTTAAAACAATACCAACACACACCAATACCACAAATAGCAATTTGAAAAGATCTCAAAAATTTGGAACCTCAAAAACGGTTTGACTCAAAGGTCAGAAAATCATTTTCAAAAATCACGCTACCACCGTACTGGTAGACCCACATAACACACACGTCCGGGTTTAACAAAACCCAAGCTCTGATACCATCTTCTGTAACACTCCCAAAACCATCCAGGATATTACAGCGCCATGGGTCCCGCGCTGGAACCCACCAGGCTAAAAACCATTTCAAAAATGTATAAAACGCCAAAAGGCCGATGATGGTAATATTTTAAATACTCAAATATTTTCCAAAATATAATTCTCAAATACCGTCATCAAATACTATTTGAAAATACAAGGCGAAATGCCAAATCTCGACAGTTTCAAAATGTACGTTAAGCCACCACTTATACGTACCGATAAAATAGTTTAGGGAATCAGTTTAACAAAATAACCCAAGTTCGTAAAATGCCAAAAGGCCATTTTAAAGTTAAACACGAGTTGGTAAAAATACCGAAAAGCCATTTAAAATAGACACACAGCGGAGGAAGGCACAGTTCAAAATATACATTTGCAGCATAATGAAACAACCAATCAAAATACTCGGTTCTCCAAAACATGCCACAACCAGTATCACTCGGGAAGCTCATCTCTTCACGACCGCTACTAGCTCGATCTCCGAGTACCTAAAAATAAAGCTCACAATGGGGTCAGCCACAATACTCAACAATAATAACGATCACATCATCATAAATAATTACATACCAATGTAATAATACTGTAAGAATACTACCAACGTAATCTTATCGTCATAACCTTACCAATCCATATCAAACCAATCCTTACCATAATCTACATTTCGCATTCTCAAATGACGAAATGAACTCACAACAAACATCTCTACTGTAATCAAACAATACCAAGAATCCTCAAAACATCATCATAACTCATAAGCGTGAACTGATTCATCCGTGCCAAATCCTATCCGTCGGATTTGCACCGTCAAATCTCAATCTGGATAAAAACCAATATAACACAATATATCTGTAGATCAACTACCACAAGAAAAATATAACAAGTCCTGAAACATCGACGTACGGTCTGAATGCTCATACGATCAATAACAATGATCAACCATTAACTTGACCGAGAATATCACTGACATGATAACTCCGATACTACCAACGAAGGATCGACAATAATCGAGAATACCATCAACATGATAAACTCCAACACAATCAACAAAGGATCAACAATAACCGAGAATACCCTCAACAAGGTAAACTCTAAACACGATCAACAAAGGATCAACAATAACCGAGAATACCCTCAACAAGGTAAACTCAAAACACAATCAACAAAGGATCATCAATAACCGAGAATACCTTCAACAAGGTAAACTCCAAACACGATCAACAAAGGATCAACAATAACTGAGAATACCATCAACAAGGTAAACTCCAAATGATCAACAATAATGGATCTCAAAGAAATAACTCCGACTGTCGAACATACCCCTCGGGCGTATGAACAACCAGTCGCAAACCGTCGAGCATATCCAATCATACACGGACTATGAACGACCAAACAATATGGCACAAAGATGGACGCCATAGTACGCCCGATCCGGAAATGTGTCAGTGCACATGTCCACCCCGTATACGGAATCCAGGATATACATGGGACATGTACCTAATTAGCCTCACGAAGTACGTCTCGTGTGCACGGTTCAATGCGGAAACATCAATGCATAACCATCGTGTGCCCGGCTAAAAATCCTACACAATAACTAATCGGCATGCATATATGAGTCCATATATGTCACGATGCAACATGACAACAAAACGCAAAGAATCACATATCCAATAAGGATCAAGAGACTCACCGAAGAGAACAATATCCAAAACAATTATCTTGGGATCACAATTCCCAACGAATGATCAATGCGGTCAACAATCTCAACACTACCATCCTGGAATCAACATCCCTCAACGAACAACCAAATACGAATCTCATCATACGAAATCTCAACATATACAACCACTCAACATATTAATTATCCTCATAACTGAACAATGCTTAAATTACCTCAAAGCCGAAAATAATATCCTTTCCACGAACAAACCATCATCCCGACAATTTACATTTATAATATCATTGCTATATGAATTTTAAATGAAATGAAAGCAAAACCATTTATTAAATATTATAAACTGAACAAGAATAAACTTGCCTCGATACTGATACCACGAAGCTGTTACCAAAATCTATTGCCTGCGTCTACAAGCTCCTCAGCCCCGATCAAAAGTAATCTACGAACTCTTCAGTCTCAACCGCAACACAATGGTCGTAATCATCGCTCAATTACCGCGACCTAATGCAATAATCAAATGATAACATATCCGATAATAATCAATAAACGGTATAACCAACCAATCAAACTCAACGGCTCAACAATACCTCGATCATATACAAAACTAAACAATACAACTCAAATAATTATGAACTCGTGTCCACAATACCAACCGCAACTCGACAATCATAATTAACAATCAATATAACTGATCAAAAACCCAACGGTTCCACAATGTCTCGATTAAACACAGTCTGAACAATCCAAATCAAACCATCATAAATTCATAATCACAACAGGAAAATATTGCACTGTCTGCCTACTTAGCGCACGTTAAACACATAACGTAGCGTGCACTAAGTCGCTCCCGTTAGCGTGCGCTAGCCAGTAAGCTTAGCATGCACTAATGTTGTATAGTTGCATGCATTCCAAGCATCGACTAACACCATGCTGTACAGTTGCATGCATTCCAAGCATCGACTAATGCTGTACAGTTGCATGCATTCCATGCATTCCATTCATCATCATGATCCATATCTTATCATACGAACTCAAATCACTAAAATCATCATAATGTTAGTTTCAATTATCTTATCCATGTTTATAATCAAAACCAATATTTCCTTCCTCTTTGATGTGATATATACAAGAACACCAAGAATAACATGATTCCATAATCATGTTCATGACAACCATCATAATCCGATATGCTAACATGTAAATACTCACCCAAGTCACATATATACATATATCATCTTAACATCAAAATCCGAAATGAAGGGAGACATAAATCGCCATATCTCTTGAAGATAAACAACACCATAACTATCATCATATGAAGGTGATATCAACAACAACATCAACATACGAAAAATGAGAAGAAGTATTAACCCATATATCTCAATAAGTCGAACAACACCATACAAAACCATACGAATCATATCAATATCCGCATATCAACAATAACATCAAGATAGTTTGGTCATCCAACTTGTAATCGATGATTATCAACTCATGAACATCATATGCAATCCAAGACGAAAACCAAAGTAAAAGTTAATCACCTCTTGATCAAATGCATTGATTCTCAAAGTTGAATCCATTTCCAATCGATTCCAAGCTCCAAACGTTGATAAGGACGATCAACTCCATCATAATCCAGTATTTGGAACCTCAAGACTATTTCTATTAACTCCATTCCAAGAACCATTTATAATTTCAAGAACAAAGCTTTGAATCCATGCTCTCCATCTTAATCTTGTTAAAAAACATCATCACTCAGTGTTTAGGAACTTCAAATATCCTCCCAAGGCTCTCTCTATCGAGTGAAAGGAAAGAAATGGACGAAATGCCTCTTAACACCCGTCTGTACCCTTTTATAAAACACATTACTAGCGTTCGCTAAATCTTATATTTAGAGTGCGCTACAGCCCTAGCGTGCACTCAGTCCAGAGGCTACTGCCTTGCTTTGTATATCAGCTTACGTACGTAATATCCATGCAATAACATACATAAATACAGTCGTTGACCTGCTACAGTAATACACCATTAGCGTGCGCTAATCTTCCACATTAGCCTGCGCTAATTGTCGTTGACCCAACAATCTGCACCTTCCCCGAAGATGCCCGGGGTCCACATGCCGAAAGCATATGACAATGATAAGATTCCCTATTGACCGATCTGATGTTAGCGTGCGCTAACTATAGGTCATAAGTCGTCCACGAATAAGTCTATAGGGGGTGAATAGACTTATTGAAACTCTTAGACTCTTTTCTTCGAAGAGTGAGTTTCTCAGCTGATAGATATGCAGAAATCAGCTGATGATTAAAACAAAACTAAGCAATGGAACAGTAAAGTATTAATGCAACAATTAAGTATGATGCTGAAAACAGTAAAACACGCAGGAAGTTTATAGTGGTCTCAGAGGTGGGATAATCCTCTACTAATCCACTTTCTCCAAACCAGTTGGAGATGAATCCACTATAATTCTCAACCAGTGATAAATATTATAGTGATTCTTTTACTTAGCTACAACAACTTCCAACCAGTGGAAACCCCGTCGTTGCAACTTCTCTTTGACTGCCTAGCACCACTTGATTCTTCAAATACTCAGATGCCTATCAGTCTCGCAACTTCAACCAGTGAAGTTACCCGAACTCAGGTTTTAAGACAAGAGTGTTTGTCTTCTCGAACTAAGAGCTTTCTTCAAATAAGAACTTCGAGTGCTGCTATTTTCACGATGCTATATGATTGCTTTGATAACTTTGATCACTCGAGAGTTTTCTTCGCATCGTATCGTTCAACTTCAATCTTCGGATATATATAAGTGTCGATCCTTGAGCATACTTCATAGCCATTGCAAATCTTGTAACAAATCCATCCGTTGGAGAGAGAGACTTCATTGTTTTTTCTTTCTGAACGTTGTAAGGCTAGATTCCCATATTTTAATCCATCTTTCGACCGTTGTGAAGACTTTGCATGTGAGGCGCCTAATCTTTTGAATATAATAAGATTAAAGTCTTCAGTGGTAGGTCTGGATGAATTATTTAATTCATATCCATTGCGGGAATCTCTCCAATTTATCCCTTCACGCCTGCATGTGACTTTCCATAAATGTTGACTATTCAACGCATGCTGATGTGGACTTGGAGTACTTGGCTGATCTCTTATAAGTCAAGTTGTATGATGTCCAGTCAACTTCTCTGCAGTTTGGACTTCTCTGCCGATGACTTCTCTGATGTCCTGTTGAGACTTGCCTGATCAGATGACTTGTCTGAAGTCTTCTGTCTTGATGAATTTTTACTTATCTGTTGGTCAGACTTCATATGTCTTGGTCTGCTGATCACTTGACTGCATTCTGGTCAACCATCATTGATGTATTTTTGTTTCTCTGATTTAGACTTGACTGTGACTTCGGCTTTACTGCAGTGTTTGGTTTACACTTCTCTGAAGTACTTATCTGTACTTTTGTACTTAGCCGATTTTGAGCCTAACTTAAATAGACTATAGAAGATACTCATTTGGTTCTTCTTTACATTTCGCCAAGTATTTAACTTAACATAATTTGGCCTATGGAAGATACTCATCTGGTTCTTCCTTACATTTTTGCCAAGTAATAAACATTTGAATTACAATAATGACATCATCAAAATATAACAGGTATTCCTAACAGATTCCCCCTATTTTGATGATGGAAAAACTTAAGCAAATTATTCAAATGAACAGGTTTGTACTTGAGTGCAAGACACAAACTAAAATCAGTCTAGTTTTGAGACAACTGGGGATTGTCGTTCAAAAGACTGTTATATTAATTTTTCTGTATTGTTTTACAAGTACATAGCTTTCAATAATCAAAACAAATACAGGAAAATTACAAGTACAAAATTTACATCAAAAAATATGAGTACAAACAAATCATCTGCCTCTGCCTCTGCGGATAGGCTGCTTCGCAGGTCTGGACAGCTTAGCTCCTATGGGCCTCTTACGGACAGGTGCCAAACCATATTTCCTCTTTATGATCAGCGAGGCAAAATCTTGATCACTAGGAGTTGACCATTTATTTTTCTCACAGAGCTCTCTGAACTCTCTCTGTAGTGTAAGCTCATCCAACTCGTTGTCCAAACGAGTAGTCGGTTCTTCTGCTCTAAAGAAGGGTATCATTGGATAAACATGCCAGTTGGCTGCATATTTAAGCATAATCTTCCATAGAGTAGGCCATCTTCCGCTCATGAGGTCGATGAATGACTGTTGGGGGGAGCATTCCTTGTCCTGGAGCAATTCCCAGAGGTAATACTGCTCTGTGAATTGCTTCTTGGCATCTACCCAACTAGTCATGAATTTTGCCGATAGAAATTCTTCAACATACCACAATTGCTTGCCTTTCCATTCATACCTTGGTTCATCTCCTAGATTTGTTCGCCTCTTCTTCTCTGGAGGATGATCTTCAGGATCAGATACCTCCTTCCTCTTTAGAGTTGATGGTCCTGCTTCAATAGCAGGAAGGGAAGTGTCTTTCCTGATTTTTGTTCTTAGCTCTTTTCTTGTTGCCTCAGCCTGAGCTTCCCGAACTTGTCTTTTCTCCTGCATGCTACCTTCCCCCTGCAACCTTTCTTCCCCCTTTTTGCCAGCATCAACCAATAAAGTCAACTGCTGCTCCATTCTGTGCATCCAGTCAGCCATGCCAAGGGGCATTCTGTTGTTTGTAGGAGGAGGTGGTTGAGGGATATTCCGCTGCAGCAAGGTATCTATCTTGGAATTAATGGACTGCAGGTTAAGAGTGATTTGTGTGGCAAGCAGCTCTCCAACAGTGTCTTTTACAATTTGTCGGATCCGCTCAGTCATCACAGGTGTAATGTGTGATGTCCGCGGAGAGTGCTCGCCTGAGCCTTCGACGCCTGCAGGTAGGTGTGCGGATAACTCACCTCTCTGCAGACTCATGTCTGCAGGTGGCTTGCCAGATGGGGTCTTCTCTGGGGTCCCCGACCTGTCATCCTTAGCTAGGTCTTCATCTAGGCTGGTATAGCGGGCAGGTGCCCCAGCCTTGTCTGATTCAACTCTGACTATTTTTTCTACCTCTACTTCTTTCCCCTTCTCTTTTTCTCTTTCCTCCTTTTCTTCTTCCTTTTCTTCCTCTTCATCATGCTCCTTTTCTTCCTCCTTCAAGTAATACAGGGTTCAAATATGGACGAAAATACCCAACAATTTATCCGGATATTACATACTATCCCTCTTAAAAGAAGTTTCATCCCGAAACTTAAAGTAGAGTGGTGGAACAACCAAGAAAAAAATAACTACTTGTTCAGCCTCAAAACATCACGAGCGATGCGCGAAAGCAAGGTTCTAAAAATACAATGATTGGACCTAGGAAGTATCTGGCACGTCAATTGAGGCGATAAATTACACATGAACATGAGAAGTTAGAGTGGAGAAGTAGAAGCTCACGGAATTAAGGAAATTCACAAACGGCTCAGACGTACTAAAATCGCGTGTCGAGATCGACCCACCGTATTCAAGTTCATAACACATTGGAAATATTAATCGCATGAGTGGGAACAAATAGTTTCGAACAAAATTCTGCAAAGATTAAGTTCAGATGTGAATAGACCACAATAATTCACGGAGCTAACAAATCGGTTCTGAAATTCGTTCGAATGATGGTAGGTTCAGTAGAACATGGTAGTTTGAAATTGTCAAGAGGATCACAGATGAATCATCAACAATGAAAGTCTCCCAACACCGAAAATACTAAGAAGAGCACGGGTACTACATGTCCTCGTACTAAGAAGACATGTCAGCCCCGAAACTTAAAATAGCAGGAGTTGGAAACGAAAAGCAATTAAAATGAAAAACGATCAAAGTCACGATTGTTGGAAACAGCAATGACTAGAACACAGCACAAAATCTTCATTCGCCTATGATAGGCTCTTCAGCAGAAGACATAAGGTTTCGGGACATTCTCCGGCCACTTGCTCTGCTCACCGACAGAGTAGCATTCTTTGCCAATTCAGAAATTATCTCACAATGTTTCTCCCGATGGCCTTCACACCCGCACCGATGACAAGTCAAGAGTGGGGAGGGACAGTTTACACGGATGTGTCCCATACGGTTGCAGTTGAAGCACACTCTCTTCTTACCGGGAGTCACTGATGCTGGTTGGGGATTCCCAATGCCCACTCTCGACCGCGAAGACAACGCGTTCGAACGACGTGGGGGTTTGAGAACCTTAGTCTCGTCACCGCCCAAAAATTTTCCAGATGTCCTCGGTCTCTTTTCTCCGCTCGTTGGCTCGGTCACTGAGGAGGTTTCATAGGTTATCGTCTGATCTTGATATTCCTTCACCGTAACATGAATCGTTGTCGTACGAACTACCTCACCGCTTCCGCTTCCTATATTACGCAGGGCTCGTCATGCTAATGCAGATAGTACCGTTTATTGTTATCACATAGTTGGTGGTACGGTATACCACAATTATCAACATAAGGTTTAATTAGCATCCTTAGAATAACGGTAATATCGTAAAGCACGAAATTTTCTGAAATCAACTTCCAGTCCTTCGTCTAGGACGATCATTACGCGTATGCTGTTAATGAAAAAATTTCGAAACAAAAGCCGAGTCACGTTGTGCTCAAAACTTGTAAATACTGTCCTTTGTTTTGGAAGAGGAAGTTTATACAATGACTCTAAAAAATTTTTTATTTTCGAGTAATGCCTACAAGAAAATTGAAAATCAAATTATAACTAGTTTGAAATATTTCAAAAATGTTGAGGCCCAAATACCACAATTTTGAAAATCCTTCCTCTTCTACCAAAATGTTTATTCGAAAGAATTTTTCACCAAAATACGTGACCATTCGACATGACTACATTAAATCATGAGGTTTACAATGTTAGGAAAATTTCAAAACACTACTTTGAAATGTTCGTAATTTGGCCCGGAAATATTACATGCCGGGGATTCTGTGCCGGAACCTACCAGGCTAAAAACCATTTAAAAATCATTTCAAAATATGCCAAAAAGCCGATGACGGTAGCATTTTCCAAAACTTATGTAATCATTTGTAAAATATTAAATACCGTCATAAAAATACCGTTAAAATGTGCAAGACTAAAATGCCAAAATGTCAAGAGTCATTTCAAAATACTCACGCAGCGGATAAAATTAACACTCAAAGATTTATCCTACTGAAATGCAGAAATCGATAAATATATTCGACTACCGAAGTATACTACATAACCATTCTCACTCGAACCGTATACGCAGGTGATATCGTAAAACAATATAATCTCTAACAAGTTCAAACCCTAGGTTCACGTTAAGCACAATATAATCAAATACGTATATAAGGGGACTTACAATTCGGGAGGCTTACCATCACGGATTGCTTGAAGATGATGTTGGAACCACGATACTAATCACATCTCTGACGCACGCGACTTACACAAGACATGGACTTGACCCAACGGCCTAGGTTTTTCGCAAACCTAAGCTCTGATACCATATTTGTAACACCCCCAGAATACATCCGTAAATGTTACACGCCGTAGGCCCTTCTTACAAGGATCTAAAAGGCTAAACTCTACTAGACTACAAAATGATTGACCGACCGGGGTCAATCTAAATACAACGCAGACCGACAAGGTCGTTAAACAATTAAGAAACAAATGAACTATACATCTCAATGACAAAAATAAACTTGAACACATAAAAGAACGACAACTCAATTTAATAAATGAAAACTACACCCATGCAAGGGTGGATACTCGAACGACAGAGAATTACCGACCAAATGAAACAAAAGAAAAGACTCTGACTCTAGTGTGATTAGTATCATTGTCCTTCATCTCCTTCCCAGCCAATCCGGTGACTGCTCCCGGGCTTCCAAAACCTGAGCGCATAACAGGCACCCACCCCCCGAAAACTCAGGGGTTAGCAAACTGGAATTTTGCTAGTGCAAGTACATAATATACAAGATATACGAATAATAACAACACAAAACTCAAATGTGAAACCTTAACACAAACCACACATTTAAATGGTCAACACGAATAGCATTACATACACAAGGTGAAAGATAATCACATTGTCATATTCTCCTTACGTAACATAACACCAATGAAACTTTAAACGAGCCCAAGGAGTCGAAAATCCCTTTTTATAAAAGGAAAAGTATTTTGATAAGAAAGTTCGAAAACATTAATATTGACTCGGGCCATCTTGGGGTTTTGAAAATCAAATGGAAATACTTTAGAAAATACTTCGAAAGCTCTCGGGTCCTTAACCCAACATGTGGAAAACAATTTGCAAGAAAACTATTACAACGTTATTCGGGGTCCTCGACCCAAATGATAAAGCACTATCACAAGCGAATCATTACAACATCTCATGGGGTTCTCGGCCAAATCCAAATGATATCATCACGAGATCAAATCTCAACATCTCACGGGCTCCTCGACCCAATATACAGAATAATCAACACAGTACAATCAAAGGCACAGCCTCTCATTCGACAAAACCTACTCAAGACCCCTGATTAATTAATCCTCGGAGATCTCGTCAAATATCCTTGGTTAGTTAACCCTGATACCAACGTTTAGAACAAGTTGGAACGAACTCCAGAAAACACGAATCACGGTCTACATCAAGACCAACATTTAAAGCAAGTTGCAAAGATTTAAATTTCGAAAATCATTTGGTAACGGGGTCTTAGCTATCACTCAAATATCCGTTACCAATAAGCCTGCCAGGCGCCTCCCTTGCACACCTGTGTACCGGCGTTCACTCCACTATATTGGCCGCCCATTGCACATGTCACCGCGCCGGCGTTCACTCCCATAGAGCGCCCTTGCTCGCGCATTAAGTAACACCGGTGTTCACCAATCATATGGAGCCGCTCATTGCAGCGTACATCAGGCCGGAGTGCACGCCCCGCCCTCAGAGGTACCCGGATATGACGTCTCTCATAAAAAGTATTCACATTATTACAAACACCAAGCATACAGTCAACCGTTGCAACAATTATCAAATCAGTTCATCAATTCACATAATTTATTCGCCAGTACGCAACTACGCAAAATAAACAATAACTCGCACGTTATTCATCAAGACTTAGCACATTAGGCCTTCAACACTATCAATTAGTACTACATAAATATCCTTATATCGTAACTCAACCGAAAATACAAACATTACCATATTACCTCTATAAATATTATTCGTACTTTAGTCTAAGTTGAGTACGTCGACTAATATTGGTATGAATCACCCAACATTTATCTACATATGTATATTTATATACATATACATATATTTATACATATATCCACGCATATATATATATATATATATATATATATAAATGCAGATATTCATAACATGATTCATGCACTTCAGCAACAATGATTTCACGTAATTATGATTCGTATATCAAGGTACTTGCCTTGGTAATCTCTCGTGAATACTTCGGAAATACAGTTGATTGGAACAATCCGGAACTCCAACGGAAACGACGATCGGAAAGGCTCAACACTGGATTATCGTAGGAAATTCGTCCTTAATATCCTATCATTAAATAAACAATCAATCACACAAGGAAAAGCATAAAAAGATGGCCGAACCCTAATTGTTCTCTTCGTAACGTACGTTACACACATACGTAACGTACGTTACATCTGCACGTTAGCGCACATAAGCTACAAGGATTAGCGCACGCTAAGCATACATTGGATAGTTCTTCTCAGTTCAGACGACTGCCTTGCCTGAGGGTATAACGTACGTAATGCATAGAGCTTAACGTACGTTATATTCACACATATCATACTCATGTGAATCAGAATGACCCTATGGTGTTGATGTCTACGAATTCCCGGTTAATCCTCCCATCATAAGACTTACTCCAAATCTCGATTATAGATCCTCAAAGGTAGTTTGGAAAATCTGAGGTTGTTATCAACATTAAGTCTATGATCATTATGGAAACACCATACAATACGGTTTATTAATCTCATAATATTTCCTTACTTGATCATAATAATAAGAATCGGACTATAACGTTCTTAATTAGGGTAACTAAAGCATGAACATTCCAACTTCCAAAAACATGGTGTTCGGATAAAAATCATCTATGGAGCTTAATAATCCCGGTGGTATGTTCATAACATCCTTAAGAACACGAATTCAAGGTTGAGGTAGCATTAACATACCTTAATATGAAAGAAACGCAGAGACAAGAGGTAGCATCCAACTCCGATTGTTTGAATATCAATCCAAGATGTTTCGTAACTTAAATGATCGAGTTTATGTGATCTATAGGTGTTTTAGAGGGCTGGAGACTCTCTAGAAATGAAGAAAAACGAAGTACAAGTGAAAGGGACGAAGTGAAATGAAATGGGGTGTTGTCCATATATATAATATCTTTATATTTACGTACGTTAGCCTTAGCCATTTACGTACGTAATCGACTTAGCGCATGCTACCATTCGATCTTAGCGTACGCTATCGTTCACTGATAGCTTACTGTCTCGTTCTGTACTAGCTTACGTACGTTACACCCTACGCATTACGTACGTAAGCTACACACATTAGCGTACGCTAGTTACAAACCTTAGCGTACGTTAACACCCGTTGACCCCAAAACTGTCCAGGTTCATCCGCGGGAATCTTTCCAAGCCCCACCACCAGCCGTCCATGTGCTAGCCAGCCTGTTCAATTATTGACCTTCTTATGTACGCTACGTCTAGCTCGTAGCGTACGCTATCTCCAGTTCATAACATACGTTACGCTTACCGGTTAGCATGCGTTACGACGTAGTTGCATGTGAAGGATTAAAAGTTGGTATTATAATGCATGAGGATGCGAATACGGAAACGATCATACTTCGATTATTGATAACACCAATTCAGGTAATACAGGGTTCAAATATGGATGAAAATACCCAACAATTTATCCGGATATTACATACTATCCCTCTTAAAAGAAGTTTCGTCCCGAAACTTAAAGTAGAGTGGTGGAACAACCAAGAAAAAAATAACAACTTGTTCAGCCTCAAAACATCATGAGCGATGCGCGAAAGCAAGGTTCTAAAAATACAATGATTGGACCTAGGAAGTATCTGGCACGTCAATTGAGGCGATAAATTACACGTGAACATGAGAAGTTAGAGTGGAGAAGTAGAAGCTCATGGAATTAAGGAAATTCACAAACGGCTCAGACGTACTAAAATCGCGTGTCAAGATCGACCCACCGTATTCAAGTTCATAACACATTGGAAATATTAATCGCATGAGTGGGAACAAATAGTTTCGAACAAAATTCTGCAAAGATTAAGTTCAGATGTGAATAGACCACAATAATTCACGGAGTCTAACAAATCGGTTCTTAAATTCGTTCGAATGATGGTAGGTTCAGTAGAACATGGTAGTTTGAAATTGTCAAGAGGATCACAGATGAATCATCAACAATGAAAGTCTCCCAACACCGAAAATACTAAGAAGAGCACGGGTACTACGTGTCCCCGTACTAAGAAGACATGTCAGCCCCGAAACTTAAAATAGCAGGAGTTGGAAACGAAAAGCAATTAAAATGAAAAACGATCAAAGTCACGATTGTTGGAAACAGCAATGACTAGAACACAGCACAAAATCTTCATTCGCTTATGATAGGCTCTTCAGCAGAAGACATAAGGTTTCGGGACATTCTCCGGCCACTTGCTCTGCTCACCGACAGAGTAGCATTCTTTGCCAATTCAGAAATTATCTCACAATGTTTCTACCGATGGCCTTCACACCCGCACCGATGACAAGTCAAGAATGGGGAGGGACAGTTTACACGGATGTGTCCCATACGGTTGCAGTTGAAGCACACTATCTTCTTACCGGGAGTCACTGATGCTGGTTGGGGATTCCCAATGCTCACTCTCGACCGCGAAGACAACGCGTTCGAACGACGTGGGGGTTTGAGAACCTTAGTCTCGTCACCGCCCAAAAATTTTCCAGATGTCCTCGGTCTCTTTTCTCCGCTCGTTGGCTCGGTCACTGAGGAGGTTTCATAGGTTATCGTCTGATCTTGATATTCCTTCACCGTAACATGAATTGTTGTCGTACGAACCACCTCACCGCTTCCGCTTCCTATATTACGCAGGGCTCGTCATGCTAATGTAGATAGTAACGTTTATTGTTATCACATAGTCGGTTGTACGGTATACCACAATTATCAACATAAGGTTTAATTAGCATCCTTAGAATAACGGTAATATCGTAAAACACGAAACTTTCTGAAATCAACTTCCAGTCCTTCGTCTAGGACGATCATTATGCGTATGCTGTTAATGAAAAAATTTCGAAACAAAAGCCGAGTCACGTTGTGCACAAAACTTGTAAATACTGTCCTTTGTTTTGGAAGAGGAAGTTTATACAATGACTCTAAAAAAAATTTTATTTTCGAGTAATGCCTACAATAAAATTGAAAATCAAATTATAACTAGTTTGAAATATTTCAAAAATATTGAGGCCCAAATACCACAATTTTGAAAATCTTTCCTCTCCTACCAAAATGTTTATTCAAAAGAATTTTTTCACCAAAATACGTGACCATTCGACATGACTACATTAAATCATGAGGTTTAAAATGTTAGGAAAATTTCAAAACACTACTTTGAAATGTTCGTAATTTGGCCCGAAAATATTACATGCCGGGGATTCTGCGCCGGAACCTACCAGGCTAAAAACCATTTAAAAATCATTTCAAAATCCGATGACGGTAGCATTTTCCAAAACTTACGAAATCATTTGTAAAATATTAAATACCGTCATAAAAATACCGTTAAAATGTGCAAGACTAAAATGCCAAAATGTCAAGAGTCATTTCAAAATACTCACGCAGCGGATAAAATTAACACTCAAAGATTTATCCTACTGAAATGCAGAAATCGATAAATATGTTCGACTACCGAAGTATAGTACATAACCATTCTCACTCGAACCGTATACGCAGGTGATATCGTAAAACAATATAATCTCTAACAAGTTCAAACCCTAGGTTCACGTTAAGCACAATATAATCAAATACGTATATAAGGGGACTTACAATTCGGGAGGCTTCATCACGGATTGCTTGAAGATGATGTTGGAACCACGATACTAATCACAACTCTGACGCGCGCGACTTACACAAGACATGGACTTGACCCAACGGCCTAGGTTTTTCGCAAACCTAAGCTCCGATACCATATTTGTAACACCCCCAGAATACATCCGTAAATGTTACACGCCGTAGACCCTTCTTACAAGGATCTACAAGGCTAAACTCTACTAGACTACAAAATGATTGACCGACCGGGGTCAATCTAAATACAACGCAGACCGACAAGGTCATTAAATAATTCAGAAACAAATGAACTATACATCTCAATGACAAAAATAAACTTGAACACATAAAAGAACGACAACTCAATTTAATAAATGAAAACTACACCCATGCAAGGGTGGATACTCGAACGACAGAGAATTACCGACCAAATGAAACAAAAGAAAAGACTCTGACTCTGGTGTGATTAGTATCATTGTCCTTCATCTCCTTCCCAGCCAATCCGGTGACTGCTCCCGAGCTGCCAAAACCTGAGCGCATAACAGGCACCCACCCCCCGAAAACTCGGGGGTTAGCAAACTGGAATTTTGCTAGTGCAAGTACATAATATACAAGATATACGAATAATAACAACACAAAACTCAACAGTCGTGAAACCTTAACACAAACCACACATTTAAATGGTCAACACAGAATAGCATTACATACACAAGGTGAAAGATAATCACATTGTCATATTCTCCTTACAGAACATAACACCAATGAAACTTTAAACGAGCCCAAGGAGTTAGAAAAATCCCTTTTTATAAAAGGAAAAGTATTTTGATAAGAAAGTTCGAAAACATTAATATTGACTCGGGCCATCTTGGGGTTTTGAAAATCAAATGGAAATACTTTAGAAAATACTTCGAAAGCTCTCGGGACCTTGACCCAACATGCGGAAAACAATTTGCAAGAAAACTATTACAACGTTATTCGGGGTCCTCGACCCAAATGATAAAGCACTATCACAAGAGAATCATTACAACATCTCACGGGGTTCTCGGCCCAATCCAAATGATATCATCACGAGATCAAATCTCAACATCTCACGGGGTCCTCGACCCAATACACAGAATAATCAACACAGTACAATCAAAGGCACAGCCTCTCATTCGACAAAACCTACTCAAGACCCCTGATTAATTAACCCTCGGAGATCTCGTCAAATATCCTTGGTTAGTTAACCCTGATACCAACATTTAGAACAAGTTGGAACGAACTCCAGAAAACACGAATCGCGGTCTACATCAAGACTAACATTTAAAGCAAGTTGCAAAGATTTAAATTTCAAAAATCATTTGGTAACGGGGTCTTAGCTATCACTCAAATATCCGTTACCAATAAGCCTGCCAGGCGCCTCCCTTACACACCTGTGTACCGGCGTTCACTCTACTATATTGGCCGCCCATTGCACATGTCACCGCGCCGGCGTTCACTCCCATAGGAGCCGCCCCTTGCTCGCGCATTAAGTAACACCGGTGTTCACCAATCATATGGAGCCGCTCATTGCAGCGTACATCAGGCCGGAGTGCACGCCCCACCCTCAGAGATACCCGGATATGACGTCTCTCATAACAAGTATTCACATTATTACAAACACCAAGCATACAGTCAACCATTGCAACAATTATCAAATCAGTTTATCAATTCACATAATTTATTCGCCAGTACGCAACTACGCAAAATAAACAATAACTCGCACGTTATTTATCAAGACTTAGCACATTAGGCCTTCAACACTATCAATCAATATTACATAAATATCCTTATATCGTAACTCAACCGAAAATACAAACATTACCATATTACCTCTATAAATATTATTCGTACTTTAGTCTAAGTTGAGTACGTCGACTAATATTGGTATGAATCACCCAACATTTATCTCCATATATATATTTATATACATATACATATATCTATACATATATCCACGCATATCTATATCTATATATATATATATATAAATGCAGTTTCATAACATGATTCATTCACTTCAACAACAATGATTTCACGTAATTATAATTCGTATATCAAGGTACTTGCCTTGGTAATCTCTCGCGAATACTCCGGAAATACAGTTGATTGGAACAATCCGGAACTCCAACGGAAATGACGATCGGAAATGCTCAACACTGGATTATTGTAGGAAATTCGTCCTTAATATCCTATCATTAAATAAACAATAAATCACACAAGGAAAAGCATAAAAAGATGGCCGAACCCTAATTGTTCTCTTCGTAACGTACGTTACACACATACGTAACGTACGTTACGTCTGCACGTTAGCGCACGTAAGCTACAAGGATTAGCGCACGCTAAGCATGCATTGGACAGTTCTTCTCAGTTCAGACGACTGCCTTGCCTGAGGGTATAACATACGTAATGCATAGAGCTTAACGTACGTTATATTCACACATATCATACTCATGTGAATCAGAATGACCCTATGGTGTTGATGTCTACAAATTCCCGGTTAATCCTCCCATCATAAGACTTACTCCAAATCTCGATTATAGATCCTCAAAGGTAGTTTGGAAAATCTGAGGTTGTTATCAACATTAAGTCTATGATCATTATGGAAACACCATACAATACGGTTTATTAATCTCAGAAAATTTCCTTACTTGATCATCATAATAAGAATCGGACTATAACGTTCTTAATTAGGGTAACTAAAGCATGAACATTCCAACTTCCAAAAACATGGTGTTCGGATAAAAGTCATCTATGGAGCTTAATAATCCCGGTGGTATGTTCATAACATCCTTAAGAACACGAATTCAAGGTTGAGGTAGCATTAACATACCTTAATATGAAAGAAACGCAGAGACAAGAGGTAGCATCCAACTCCGATTGTTTGAATATCAATCCAAGATGTTTCGTAACTTAAATGATTAAGTTTATGTGATCTATAGGTGTTTTAGAGGGCTGGAGACTCTCTAGAAATGAAGGAAAACGAAGTACAAGTGAAAGGGACGAAGTGAAATGAAATGGGGTGTTGTCCATATATATAATATCTTGAGCTTTACGTACGTTAGCCTTAGCCATTTACGTACGTAATCGACTTAGCGCACGCTACCATTCGATCTTAGCATACGCTATCGTTCACTGATAGCTTACTGTCTCGTTCTGTACTAGCTTACGTACGTTACACCGTATGCATTACATACGTAAGCTACACACATTAGCTTACGCTAGTTACAAACCTTAGCGTACGTTAACACCCGTTGACCCCAAAACTGTCCAGGTTCATCCGCGGGAATCTTTCCGAGCCCCACCACCAGCCGTCCATGTGCTAGCCAGCCTGTTCAATTATTGACCTTCTTACGTACGCTACATCTAGCTCGTAGCGTACACTATCTCCAGTTCGTAACGTACGTTACGCTTACCGGTTAGCGTGCATTACGACGTAGTTGCATGTGAAGGATTAAAAGTTGGTATTATAATGCATGAGGATGCGAATACAGAAATGATCATACTTCGATTATTGATAACACCAATTCAGGTAATACAGGGTTCAAATATGGACGAAAATACCCAACAATTTATCCGGATATTACATCAGGCTGCTCTTCTTCATCAAATTCCAATCGCCTGGGCCTCTTGGGAGAGGGTTCTGGTGAGGAGTGAATGATTGATGGTTCTCCAGGGGCAGGTCCCCTTTTTTTGAAACGGAGGGCGATAGGGGTGTTGTCTGACTCAGTTTCAGACTGGGCTGTAGGTGAGTTGCGGGCTGCAGTTGAGTTGCGGGCTGCATCTTGGTGATCCTCCGACTCTTCTGAGCTCACAGGGTATCTGTAGGTATATGGTTTTTCAGACATTTCTCTTAATAGTTGAGCCGCTTTCCGCTCTCCACCCAATCGCCTTAAGGTTTCTTGGTCCAAATGACCAAGTCTCTTATTGATGTGGAAAGTGTCTGCACTTCTATTTGCCACATCGAGCTTCTCCAGCATCCAACTTATCTGCGTCCCGAACTCAAGCTTTGATTTGAACTTCTTCTCCTCGACTAGCCACTCGGCCTTATTCACTTCCCGCACCAATTGACGAAAAATGTAGTCAGCCCAGTCAATTGGCTCATCTTGAATTAGTGCTCCCAGCACCATGAACTTGGCTGATGATATTTGATCGTAGCTGCCCACCATCCCCATCACTATTTTTTTGGTGATGTCTAACGCATAGCGGTATTCCTTTTTCAATTCGCTTTTTTGGCAGTCAGCTTCAATTTAGAGGGCTGTTCGACGGTTTTGATTCTCAGCCATGTGTCGGATGCATTTTGTTTCAAGGCTTCGACTGCCATGCCGCGGGATTTCATCCCGAAGATTTTTCCGATCGTGTCCGGCGTGATATCCACTTGTCTTCCAAAGATTGAACTCCTTATCCCAGATTCGAGTACTCGGGACTCTCGGTAAAAGGCAATAACAGTCTCATTGAACAGATGTTGGGGGCTGATATCCAAGAATGAGTATATCCCATTCGTCTTCATTGCTCTGGTGAGGTTGCGCACTTCATTGTTGTCCAGATTTGCCTCTAGGAGGCCTTCAAAATCGACGACCAGTGAAAATATGATCTGGTCCTTCACCGCCTTGAGGTTCACTCCGTCAAAGTAAGATTCCATTTCTGCACAGTAAAAGATTTCTGAGTGTATGTAGAGTTCGTACGAATTTCTGCTCTGAAGAATTAGGGTTTTGCGAGGTTGAAGAAAGTAAAGTGAAAAGGCTTTTCCCGTCTTTAAAAATAAAATGAAATGACGTTTGCAATTAAATATTCATTTATTTTAAACGGTGGCCCACCTTTTGAGGCTTTTAAAATTCAAATTAGTAATCGGTGGTCCAGTTTTTGAAAATTTGAAAATGGACAGTTGGATTTTAATTGGTCATGGTGGAGGTTGATTGAACGCGTAGTAGCCACGTGTATTTTAAACATATAGTATTATGCCACTTGTGATCCAAATAGTAATATGATATTATACAAATAGTAGATAATAATATAATATTCAGAAGTCGGTCAGGTATAGAAAACTTAGCTCTTTGACTGTTTGACTCTTGACTGCTCTGCATCAGGTGAGTTGACTCCTTTGACTTCTCGCCTGTGGTTTGATCAGCTAAGTTCCTTCGTCTATCCTTCATCTTCTTGTCTGCATCAGGTAAGGGCTGATTCCTGTGATCAGCTTAGTTCGTACTTCGCCTGATCTGCTTCAGCTAGCTTTTTCATCTGTACTAGATTCCCCATCTAGTAATCCAAGTTCCCTACTCAGCTCCAAAAACCTTTCTTCAGGCAAAGGTTTGGTGAAAATGTCAGCAATTTGGTAGTCTGTGCTGACTCTTTCAACTCTGACTCGCTTGTTAAGCACGTGATCTCTTATGAAGTGATGCTTAACATCAATGTGCTTTGTCCTTGAATGCAATACCGGGTTGTTGGTTATTGCAATAGCACTGTTGTTGTCACACCGAATTGGAACTTCATTGGCAATAATGTTTGGTGAGACTGCTTTGGCTTGGATTGAAATTGTGCGCATACTCCTACGGCATAAGATATATCTGGTCTGCTTGCAGTGAGGTATAGCAATGATCCAATGAGTCCTCTGTAGTGGGTTGAGTCCACTGATATGCCTCCCTCATCTGCATCTAGATGAGTGCTTGTGCTCATAGGAATTCTTGCTGGTTTGGCTGATTCCATTCCAAATCTCTTGATTAGATCTCGGGTATATTTGGCTTGATTGATGAAAATTCCATTTTCCATCTGCTTGACTTGTAACCCAAGAAAGAAGTTATGCTTTCCCATCATACTCATCTCAAATTCTCCCTGCATGAGATTTGAGAATTTCTCACACAGTTCTGGGTTGGTTGAGCCAAATATGATGTCATCCACATATATCTGAACTAGTAATATGTGGCCTTCGTGCTTCACTCTGAATAGGGTCTTGTCCACTTTCCCTTTGCAAAAACCGTTCTTTTCAAGAAATGCAGATAAGGTTTCATACCAAGCTCTTGGTGCCTTCTTGAGTCCATATAGAGCTTTCAATAGCTTGTAGACTTTGTCTCCTTTGACAAATCCTGAGGGTTGCTCCACATAGACTTCTTCTTCTAGGATTCTATTAAGAAAAGCACTCTTTACATCCATCTGATAGACTTCAAAATCCTTGAATGCATCATATGCGAGGAATAGTCTTATGGCTTCTAATATTGCAACAGGTGCATAGGTTTCATCAAATCTATTCCTTCACACTGTGCATAGCCTTTAGCAACAAGTCTGGCTTTATTCCTATCAACAGCTCCATCTTCGTCGCATTTGTTTTTCTACACCCATTTGGTGCCAATAACCTTCTTATGATCTGGTCTGTCTGTTAGTTCCCAAACATTGTTCCTTTCCATCTGATTGAGCTCTTCTTGCATTGCATTGATCCAAGAGTAGTCTTCTAGGGCTTGCTCTGTTGTCTTGGGTTCTATTTGAGACATAAAGCATGAAAATATTGCCATTACTACAGGTAGAGTAGACTGTCTTGTCTTGACTCCATCAGTTAGCTTCCCAATGATCTGCTGAATAGGGTGATCTTTGAGCCATTTAGGAATGTCTTCTTCTTCAGGGTCTGTTCCCCCTGTAGATTTGCTTTGGTGGATTTCCTCGCTGTCTGCATCAGCTTGGATCTTATCTTCTTGGTCTGCGACTGGATCAGCTACCGTCTTGTCATCTGCATGTTGGGATCTGGTCTGGTCTGCAGATGATTCTTTATCAGCTACAGTTTGGTCTTTATTAGCAGCAACTGGATCAGGTAGGTTTGGTGGTCCTGTCTGATCTGCAGTTGGATCTTCATCAGCTACAGATGGGTCTTCAGGATGGTCTGCAGGTGAGTCCACCATTCCTGTGTCATGAACAATGACTTCCTCTAGGGTTGCAGATTTGAGCTTATCCTCAATTATTTCCACTTGTTTCCTGTACTCAACGGGAGATTCATCTAATACAACATGAGGTGTTTCCTCCACAACTAAGGTTCTTTTGTTAAAAACTCTATATGCCTTGCTTCTTTGTGAATATCCCATAAAGAGACCGTCATCAGTTTTAGCATCAAAGGCATTTAGTTGGGTTTTACCATTGTTGTGGATGAAACACTTACAACCAAAAATATGAAAATAAGCAATTGTAGGTGTTCTGCCGTTCCAAACCTCATAGGGAGTTTTGCCATGTATCCCTACTATCATACTCCTGTTCTGAGTGTGGCATGCTGTGTTGACAGCTTCAGCCCATAACCTCTTGGGCAGGTCTGCTTCTGTAATCATGGACCTGGCTACTTCCTTTAAGGTTCTGTTTCTTCTTTCGGCAACACCATTCTGCCGGGGTCTGCCGCAGAGCTCATCTTTGGATTCCATTCGATCAGTCGTGTCGCCTTGTTGAGAAATTCACCTCATCTATCTGATTTGATCTTGATGACTGGGAGGGATTTCTCATTTTGGATCCTTCTCAGCAGCTTAGGTAACTTGGTCAAGGTTTCACTCTTCTTATACAGAAAGATAATCCATGTGAACCTTGAGTAGTCATCCACTACTACTAAAGCATGCTTTCTGCCGCTTAGAGTCCTTGGATTGATAGGGCCAAATAGATCCATATGAAGTAGATCTAAGATCCTTGATGTGAGAGTTGTAGGCTGGACTGGCTTGAATGATGCTCTGGTCTGCTTTCCTTTATGACATGCATCACAGAGAGCTTCCTTCTTGAATGTTTCTTCTGGAAGTCCTCTGACCAGCTTCTGAGAACTAATCTTTTTGATGGCTTTGAAATTTAGATGACATAATCTTTTGTGTCACAGCTATCCATTCTCAGCTATTGTCTTAGATAGAAAATAGGTATTAGGGGTTTCTGTGTTCCAATCTATCATGTAGACATCTCTCCTTCTGAATCCTTGTAGCTTCACCTCTCCAGATAGGATATCTATCGCCATACATTTCCAAATGGTGAAGACTACTAGATTCTTTTCATCACAAAACTAGCTTATGCTCAGGAGATTATACTTGAGCCCTTTGACATAATGAACTTTGGATATAGTGATATTTCCTCGGTGCAGCTCTCCAAAGCCTTTTGATTGTCCTCTAGAGTTATCTCCAAAGGTTACGTCTGTACCTCTTTCTTTGACAAAATTTGATAGCACCTTCTTGGTTCTGGTCATGTGCCTTGAGCATCCGGAATCTACAAACCATTCTTCCTTTCCAATGTTTGAATTTGTGGAGATATGGTAGTAGTCCTTCCACCTTTTCTGCAATCAGACAAGCAGAGATTTAGGTACCCAGATCTGTGTGGGTCCTTGGGCGTTAGTTGGTTTCCTGGAAAACTGGTTTCTCCTTGGATTGTGAAAACTAGATTGATTGCCCCTATAAGGTGTGTAAGGTCTGGGCCTATATCCTCTGTTAGGATTGTGTACCGGATATGCCTCATAAAACTGATGGTGTGGGCCATGTCTAAATCTTGGCTGAGACCATTTGTTAAATCTTTGAGGTCTCCACACTTGTTCGTTTTGAAAATTAGGATAACCTTGAGGTTTCCATTTGCCCCTCCCATTTTGAAATCTGTTTTTGGGGAGTCTTTGATAATAGTGGGCATGTTGTCTGGGCTGCTGCTTCAGCCTTGTATACCTTGGCTGTAGCATAGACCTGTGACTTGGTTGTTGCCTATTTTGAAATACAGGTTTGTATATTGGCTCAGCAGTCGAGGCAATTATTTCTCCCTTGATGAAAGTGGTTTTAGAACTAGAGAGAGTGTGTGGGTCATATACAAGGCCTGATCTGGAATATAATGGCCTTTTATTTGTACACAGTTCGTCCAGGGTTAGATATGCCTTCAGGGAGGTTATTTCCTTCGCCTGATTTTTACTTAGCTGAGTCAGTTTTGCAAACTCAGCTTTTACATGAGCAAGTGCAGCTGATTTTTCACTATTTAAAGCAGTTAATCGTTTTATCTCAGCTGTGGTATTATCATCCTGGTTTGTAGAGTTAGATGCAGCATGTTTTTCAAAATCAGCTTTGGTTTTATTAAATTCTAGGCTGAGTTTTTCAAAGTCATTTTTCAGCTGCCCATTCTCATCTTGCAGTTGGGTCCTCTCGGCTGATACAGTTTGGTGTGCAGTTTTTAATCTCTCAAAATCTTTGAGAAACTGATTTACAGACTCGTGTAAGTTCATGTCTTGTGACATGTCTGAGCTGTTATTATTTGAAACTGAGGTTTTATATGTTACATTTTCATCAGCTAGGTTGGCCATCAGACAATCATATTCTTCATCATCATCAGAGAAGAATTAGCTGCTTGATTCCACTCGATCTTGATCTTCTCCGATGAGGGCCTTCCTTCGGTCTTCTTTTCTGCTCACCTCCTTCTTGCTTTCGTCTTTCTAAAGATCAGGACAGTCAATTTGGATGTGTCCTGTCTTGTGGCAATTATAACATTCCACCTTCCAGCTTCCAGCTTTTTGATTTCTCCTGGGGTTCTCCTTATAGTTCTTTTTGAATTTGGAGTAATTCCTTCTGAAGTTGCTGAACCTTTGCATTATGAATGCCATTTCTTCCTCAAAATCAAGTGGATTTTGAGGTTTTACATCAGGTACGCTCTTGGAGGGGGACTCGGCTGCAAAGGCTATTCCCTTCTCTGCAGGCTCAGTAGATGATGAACTTGGAAGCTCAAACTCATAAGACTTTAGATCAGAGAATAGCTCTTGGATCTTTATTTTGTTAAGATCCTTGGATTCTCTCATGGCCACTGCCTTCATACACCATTCAGGATTGAGAGATCTTAAGACCTTCAGCGCCATCTCCCTATTCCCATATGATTTTCCCAGGGAGTTAATCTCATTGATGATTTCAGTGAACCTTGTGTCCACTTGGTCTATGGATTCGCCATTATTCATTTTGAAGTTGTCAAATTTTTGAGTAGCAATTGACAACTTCTTTTCTTTTAATAGCTCGGTTCCCTCACACATTAAGGCTATTGTGTCCCAGATTTCTTTGGCGTTTTTGCAGTTCTTGATCTTAACCATCGTTGATTTATCAAGAGTTTGGTACAACACGTCTCTGGCCTGGTTGTCAAGATTGGCCAGCTTTCTTTCTTCAGTGGTCAACTCTGTCCTCTTCTTTGGGATCTTCTCTGGCTTTCCTGCTGCAATCTTCTCAGGAGTGTTGTCCTTCGCGCAGATGAAGGGACCGTCCTCTATGATGCACCACATGTCGTCATAGATTGAAGATAGGTGTGCCTGCATCCTTATCTTCCAAATATCATACTCGTCAACTGAAAAAATAGGTAATCTAAAATGCATGCGTTCCATTTCTAAAATGATCTTAAAATATATCCTCGATATATGGATCTGGTTCTTGAAATATTTAACCAACCTCTCCGATACCACTTGTAGGTCACAAGTCGTCCAGGAATAAGTCTAGAGCGGGGGTGAATAGACTTATTGAAACTCTTAGACTCTTTTTTTCGAAGAGTGAGTTTCTCAGCTGATAGATATGCGGAAATCAGCTGATGACGAAAACAAAACTAAGCAATAGAACAGTAAAGTATGAATGCAACAATTAAGTATGATGCTGAAAATAGTAAACCACGCAGGCAGTTTATAGTGGTCTCAGAGATGGGGTAATCCTCTACTAATCCACTTTTTCCAAACCATTTTGAGATGAATCCACTATAATTCTCAACCAGTGATAAATATCACAGTGATTCTTTTACTTAGCTACAACAACTTCCAACTAGTGGAAATCCCGTCATTGAAACTCCTCTTTGACTCCCTAGCACCACTTGATTCTTCAAATCCTCGGATGCCTATCAGTCTCGCAACTTCAACCAGTGAAGTACCCCGAACTCAGGTTTAAAGACAAGAGTGTTTGTCTTCTCCAACTAAGAGCTTTCTTCAAATAAGAACTTTGAGTGCTGCTCTTTTCACGATGCTATATGATTGCTTTGATAACTTTGATTGCTTGAGAGTTTTGTTCGCATCGTATCGTTCAACTTCAAATATTTGGATATATATATAAGTGTCGATCCTTGAGCATACTTCAGAGTCGTTGCAAATCTTGTAACAAATCCGTCCGTTGGAGAGAGAGACTTCATTGTTTTTTCTTTCTCAATGTTGCAAGGCTGGATTCCCATATTTTAATCCATCTTTCGACCGTTGTGAAGACTTTACATATGAAGCGCCGAATCTTTTGAATATAATAAGATTAAAGTCTTCAGTGGTAGGTCTTGATGAATTATTTAATTCATATCCATTGTGGGAATCTCTCCAATTTATCCCTTCACGCCTGCATGTGACTTTCCATAAATGTTGACTATTCAACGCATGCTGATGTGGACTTGGAGTACTTGGCTGATCTCTTATAAGTCAAGCTGTCTGATGTCCAGTCAACTTCTCTGCAGTTTGGACTTCTCTGCCGATGACTTCTCTGATGTCCTGTTGAGACTTGCCTGATCAGATGACTTGTCTGAAGTCTTCTGTCTTGATGAACTTTTACTTATCTGTTGGTCAGACTTCAGATGTCTTGGTCTGCTGATCACTTGACTGCATTCTGGTCAACCATCACTGATGTATTTTTGTTTCTCTGATTTAGACTTGACTGTGACTTCGGCTTTACTGCAGTGTTTGGTTTACACTTCTCTAAAGTACTTATCTGTACTTTTGTACTTAGCCGATTTTGAGCCTAACTTAAATGGCCTATAGAAGATACTCATTTGGTTCTTCTTTACATTTCGCCAAGTATTTAACTTAACCTAATTTGGCCTATGGAAGATACTCATCTGGTTTTTCCTTATATTTTTGCCAAGTAATAAACATTTGAATTACAATAATGACATCATCAAAATCTAACAGGTATTCCTAACTAGGGGTGTTCAAAAATACCCGACCCGAACTATCCAGCCCAACTACCCGATGACCCGAATTAAATATTCCGAGTATTTTTAAAAATTTTAAATTTTTTTGGCAGTGCACCGGAAAAAGTCATATAATCGAAATTGGGTCATGGTGACTTGTTGTGTAAATTGCACCAAAACTCGATTATTTTTTAATAGTTATTTTTTTATAAATTTAATTATTTAATTTGTAATTATATGAAACTTTATCTTTCAAATAATATGAATTATATTTAATATGAGAATTCATGTATTTTCAGTAATGGTATTTATTCTCACTAGTTTGGAAATTTACAAGAAGTTAAAATCTTTAAATAAAAAATAATATATTCTTTCATATATATAATTGAATATTGAATTAAGCATAATTATATAATAATAAAATGATATATATAAAAAAATTTAGTTAGTTTTGAAATTTACTTATTGTACGGAAAATATTTATAATGTATTTAGTACTCGGGAAATTAATTTATATAATAAATTCTAAAATAAATTTATATTAAAATTACAAATTATTTATAAAAATGTAAAATTAGTTGTATTAAATTTTGGGCAGTACCTATGACCCGACCGAAAAAATAGGGTACGCTTTTCTGCACCGACTTTTCGGGTCGGGTCACGGGCCGAATTTTTCATTACCCGCATAACCGGGTACCCGTAAATTCGGGTACCTGAAAAACCGGGTACCCGGCTATGAACACCCCTATTCCTAACACTAACTATATGCATTAGCGTGCGCTAAGTGCAGATAATAATCAATCTGGGCCTACCTGTCGGCCACCTTCCGAACCTTATCCAGAATACCTTACGTACGTTAGGGGTCCTCCTTAGCGTACGTAATACAAACCTCTTAGCGTGCGCTAAGTATGCACCGTAGCGTGCGCTAGTCATACATTGTAGCGTGCGTGAGGCTTACATTGTAGCGTGCGCTAACGTGGGTGTGCTTAGCCATTTTCAGCCATTCTTGTCTAGTGTCTCGGCGTACAGAATACAAACATACGACATACTGAATACATATATTCATTCCAATAATAATCTCATATGATATACCCGATATCACAATTAAAACAATCTGATACATGATATCCTCAAATGTAATTATCGACCAACTACGACAATTATACCAATAAAGCTGTCTCAGTTCTCAATTTATTTTATCCATACTATATAGACACCAAGCTATCCAGTATATCTCGGATAAAATAACGCGTGAAAATCCAGGTATTACAGAGTCAACATGGTGAAGTTGCACAAAGACGACTTGCCTGCGTCAATGTCTCAAGTGCATGATGTGTTTCACGTTTCAATGTTGAGAAAGTATATTTCCAACCTATCTCATATCCCGAAGAATGAATCAGCGAAACTTAAAGCAGACCTGATCAATGAAAAAGGGTCCGTCGAGATTTTACTAGGAGAGGTAAAGAAACTCTGGAATAAGAAAATCCCATTGGGAAAGAGAGGACGAGATGAGAGCCAAATACCCAGATTTTTTTCGGTAAGTCAAATTTTGGAGACGAAAGTTTTATAAAGACCATGTAAAACCCGCGCGTCATTCTACTAAGTGGCCAATAGGATTCATGCATGGCATATTTTTTATGAAATACTTGCGGTCATATTGCATTCTACTATGTAATTTAAATAATCTCCTAAACTATTTAGTATAATTTGAATTGTCAAACTATATATTATATTTTATTTTATATGAGAGGAATTATTAATAAATCCAATTAAGATAGGATAACTTTCGTTAATATTTAAATTTTAATACCTAAGTTGCACTTAGTTATAACGCTAAGCATATATAATGTATAACAAATTGATACCATAAATAATTAAAAAAGAAGAAGAATAAGAAGAAGAAGAAGAAATAATATGATAAATAAAAATGTGGTAAAAGTAATACAAAAAAAATGTAATTTCCACCCACCAAGCATTCATTAATATAAAAATATCACTTTATCCTGTTTTCGTTATTGATCTCTCGTCCCATATCGGTTAAGGAGGAAAATGGGTTGTCTTTTCATGTCTATAAATAATATGTGTCATTCTTCTTGTAAAACAAACTTATATAATAATAATAATAATAATAATAGGTAGGGATTCCTCTAATTAAGAGATTTTTAGTTTAATAAATATTTTCGATAATGGAAGTCGCGCATAGTGGCATAGTGTGCCATCTTAAGGTATGTTTTCTATTAACATTGAGGTTTTATTTTTTCATGATCAATTTAATAGTTTATTCAGAAATTTAGTTTCATAATTTCATACATCATGGCATGTCATATTTTGATAATGTAATTATGAAGTTTTATAAATGAAATTCTTTGTCATGTCATCATTTACAGATTGAAGTTAAAGTATTTATGACTTATCTTTACTATTAGTAGTGTGATTTTTTTTTTTTTATTTGCATACAATTATGTACTGCACAATTGTGTCATGATGGTAAGACATGATTCTTTTTTATGGCATTGATCATCCCTAATTTGCATCAGCATGGTCATGCATATTACACATTCAGTGTGAGAAACATGCATGTACTCAGTGAAATTATACTGGCCACTATCAGTGCACCGAGGCATGGAGGGCATTCTTCATGGGTTATGTATATGTACAACATGTGGGAAACTTTCTGAGGAACAAAGGGTAAATGGGAAATGGGCCTTGGTGGTTCACGGAGGATGGTCCATATCGTGTATGTTATTATTTTGGCCCAACTTGGCCCAGAATTATTTATCTCCATCTGGCCCATTAGTGCTGGCCCAGCCCGTGGCAGCCCTTTAATCTGGAGTCGTCCGATCCAGACTTAATATCTACTTTTGATCTAGATCGTCCGACTCCCCTTATATAATCCTAACCCTAAACCCTTCTCCCTCACTTCTCACTTCTCACTGCGCCGTCACCCTCCCTTTTCTCTCTACTCTCCCGTGACCTTCCTTCCCTGGTCAAACTCCACCTCCCGCTGCGATTTTTTGCTCCCGATTCTCACTACCTCCTCTCCCCCGTGAGCGGTTGAATATCACAATGGAATCCCGTGATCGATTCCACCCTTGTGAGTATTTAAATCGCGGCTGGGGAAGGAGTTTGATACACCGAGAGAAAAAATTCGTCCTATGCCTTGAGAATCCAAAGTGAAAAAGTGATATTCTTGTTGTGATATCATTGAGGGTGACCGGGATTAGTTCCTGTGTTTTCTGAGGGTTTTTTCTGGGTTAGAAAGGTGCTACCGGGGCTGTGTGCCGGCCGGCGGTGGATCGGCGTTCGTCCTTCGTGGATCGATCATTCTTGGTGTCAAATTGCATAGGGTTCGGAAGATCTGAGCCTAAAAACCACTTTCTCAAAGGGGGTTTCTTGTCCCTTTATTTTCTTCTATTTTTTCGTATTATATATATATATATATATATTCTGCAGATTGGTATTTATCTATATATATATTATATATATTATTTGTTATATATATATATCTATATCTATATATACTACTGATTCGTATTTTTATCTATATATATATATGTTATATATATATATATATATATATGTATATATATCTATACGGCAGATTCGGTATTATACCATATACATATATATATTATATATATATATATATATCTGTTATATATATAACTATATATACTGCATTCTTTATACTTGGTGTATTTCGTTCGGTAATACCTTTATCTCGGCTAACTTGAACGTATCATTGTGATTTTCAGATCGGTTCTGGACTATCGAATTCCCTGTTTTGGGGTCAGCTTGTTCTCGGGTTGATTTATATAGTTCATTAGTTGTTCTGTAATCCTTAATCCCTTTCCCGTTGAATATAATTGTAATAGTTATATTCGTTTAATCCGCTTATATTAACGATCCTGTCATTAGCCATTGGTAGACCCGATACCCAACAGTGGTATCGGATCTCGTTTTGTCGGGTGTCGGGTTCTTTGGCTTCGTGGTGATACGGAATAACCCATCCGGGTTTCCGCTCAGGTATATCGGCTTGAACCTCTCTTTTATTATTGTTTCTTGTTTCGGTTCTACTGTCAAATTGTTGTCCTTACTGTTTTTCGGGTTTGCTTGCCGCTGCCTATATCTCTGTGTTATTTGGTTGGATTCAGTTTTCGGGCGACTCTTGTTTCCTTTATTAATTAAAACTCAAACGAATTAAAACCTTAAAATCCAAAACAGCACAAATCTTGCGCTGCCAGGACCGAAAGTGTCCCTCGGATCTTTGTCAAGAGCTTGAGGATCCCGGTTTTAATTTAAACGGGTTTTAATCTCAAAAATCAAATCGAGTCCCTGAATTTCGATTCTCATCAGCTGTGTGCTTTCATTTCTGTGTGATTTGCGGTTGTCTTTGTGATTACCTTATACTGTGTGTTTCAATGGGTTCTTTCTCTGTTTTTAACATTGCACCTTTTGATGGTAAATGAGATTTTCAAATTTGGCAACAAAAAATGAAGGGCATTTTGATTCAACAAAAAGTTTTCAAAGCTATTGATCAATTATTTTCTGACAACACTGCTGCCGATAAAAAAGGCCGAGGCAGATGAGTTTGCGTATTCATCAATTATTCTAAATCTGTCCGATTCTGTAATTCGGAAAATCGGTAAACATGATACAGCTCAGGCTTTATGGGAAAAATTGGAAGAGACTTATACTGAAACTTCCTTGCCTAGCAAACTATTTTTACTTGAAAAATTTTTCCGGTTCAAACTTGATATTTCAAAGGATATAAATGATAACCTGGACACTTTTACAAAATTAATCCAGGATATCAAACAAACCGGTGATAAAAATATTGATGAATACACCCCTATTGTTCTTTTAAATGCCATCCCTGATTCTTACAGTGATGTTAAGTCTGCTATTAAGTACGGCAGAGACAAAGTAACTCTTGATACTGTTATAAACGGTTTGAAAAGTAAAGAATTGGATTTGAAAAACAATAAGGGGAATAAATCTCTAGGTGAGGTTAATTTTGTGAGGGGAAGACCTCAAAACCGCTTTCGAAAACTAAAACCTTCATCAAGTCAAAATCTACACAGTAATTTTTCTGAAAAAAAGAAGGGCAAATGGAAGAGTAGGTCAAAGTCTCGACCTAAGAACCGTAAGTGCTATAATTGTGGTGAATCTGGTCATTACATTCATGAGTGCACTAAACCTAAGAAAAATTATCAAAATGATAATGCCAACCTTGTGGCTGAAAATGGTCGTGAAGATGAAGTTTTCATGGTTTCTGAAATTTGTGAACAAGCTAATACTGTGCATACTCTCACTTTGTGTGAAAATGAGTGGCTTGTTGATTCTGCTTGCACGTTTCATATGTCGCCTTTCAAAAGGCTATTTTCTGAATATAGAGAAGTGACAAATTGGTCCGTCTCTATGGCTAATGAGAAAAAGTGTCAAGTTCATGGTTTAGGAGATATTCAGATAAGATGTGACTCTGGTTATTTGTTAACTTTAAAGAACGTGAGGCATGTTCCTGATTTGTGTCACAATCTTGTTTCTTGTGGTACCCTTGATGATGAGGGTATGAAGGTAAGTGGGGTAATGGGATTATGAAAATCTTTAAAGGAAATTTGTGTGTTTTCAAAGCTATAAAACGGAATAACCTCTATGTGAAAATTGCAAAATATGATTCTTTTGTGAATGCTGTCCAAGGTGACTCAACAGATCTGTGGCATAAACGTCTAGGCCACATCAGTGATAAGGGTCTGGAAATTTTGCAAAAACAAGGGGTGTTTGGGAAAGATAAATTGTCCTCTGTGCCGTTTTGCGACTCCTGTGTGGTAGGTAAATAACATCGTGTTAAATTTCCAAATCCCCATCCCCCTAGAACTCCTACAACTTATGACATTTTGCATTATTTGCATACTGATATGTGGGGGCCATCTAGTGAACCCACACATGGTGGAAATAGATATTTCCTATCTGTGATTGATGACTATTCCCGTAAGGTCTTTGTGTTCCTTTTGAAAAACAAATCTGATGTCTTTGAGAAATTCAAAAATTGGAAAACGTTGATTGAAAATCAAACTAGGAAGAAAATTAAAATCTTAAGGACCGACAATGGCCTTGAGTTTTGCAATCAAATGTTTGATGAGCTTTGTGCTCAATCTGGTATTCAGAGACATAAGTCTGTCCCTTACTCACCCCAACAGAATGGGGTGGCTGAACGCATGAATAGAACTTTGCTAGAAAGGGTCAGAAGCATGTTGGCTATGTCTGGGCTCTCGAAAAAGTTCTGGGGTGAAGCTTTACTTACTGCTGCTTATTTGATAAATAGATCTCCCTCTGTGTCGTTGAATGGTAATTATCCTGAATGTGTTTGGTCTGGTCGATCTATTGATTTTTCAAATCTTCGTGTATTTGGTTGCTCGGCTTATGTTCATCAGAAAAATGATAAGCTTGAGCCTCGTTCTGTGAGATGTGTGTTTTTGGGATACCCGGAAGGGGTAAAAGGCTATAGGGTTTGGCTTAAAGTCCAACCCGGTTTTAAAACCATTATTAGTCGTGATATTGTTTTCAATGAAAATGAATTTCCTTGCCTTTTACCGGATCCGGAAAACCCCCCTGCTCCTAATGAGGTGGAGTTGCACATTTCTTTGGATAATATGGATAATGTGCAAACAGAAACTATTCTTGATAATCTTGATAATGCTGATGTGCATGATGAAACGGAAGGAGTTCTTGAAGATAATTTGTATGATTATCAACTTACTCGAGATAGGCCTAGGAGAGAAATTAGAAGACCTTCTCACTTGAATGATTATCTTATGGTATCATATGCATTCAATATGTTTGAATCTATTGATAATTGTGAACCCAAAACATATGATGAAGCTTTAAAATCTGAACACTCAGAACAGTGGCTTTTTGCAATGAATGAAGAAATGACTTCATTGCACTCAAATGAAACTTGGGCTCGTGTGCCCCGACCACCTAACTGTTCGGTGGTTGACTGTAAATGGCTTTTCAAAATTAAGGAAGAAAATGAGTCGGACAGATTCAAAGCTAGACTCGTTGCTAAGGGTTTCACCCAGAAAGAAGGTATTGACTACACTGAAATCTTTGCTCCAGTTGTTAAGTTTACTACTGTGCGTATCATGCTTGCTCTTGTTGCTCAATTTGATTGGGAACTAAAACAATTAGATGTCAAAACTGCCTTTTTACATGGTGAACTTGAAGAAAAGCTTTATATGAGTCAACCTAAAGGCTTTATTGATCCCAAGCTCCCTAATCATGTTTTAAAACAATCACCTAGGCAATGGAATAAGAAGTTTGATGAGTACATGCTCTCAGTTAAATTTTCAAGGAGCAATTATGATCGTTGCTTGTATTTCAAAACTGATTCCAAAAATCCTGTTTTCTTGCTCATATATGTTGATGATATGCTCTTAGTGAGTCCTTGTGTGAAAACAGTTGATCATGTCATTAAATGCTTAAGTGCGAAGTTTGACATGAAGCACCTTGGTGATGCTAAGCGTATTCTTGGGATGAATATCTTTCGTGATAGAAAAAATTCCACCATTGTTTTAAACCAAGATTCCTATGTGCAGAAAATTATATCCAAATTTTCAATGAATCAGTCTAAACCAACCTCTGTGCCTCTAGCTGGTCATTTCCTGTTAAGTAAGGATCAATCCCCAAAAACTGATGATGATATCAATTATATGAAAAAAGTACCTTACTCAAATGCCATTGGTTCGGTCATGTACCTAATGGTCAGCACAAGACCTGACATAGCTTATGCTGTAAGTTGTCTTAGTCGTTATATGGCTAACCCAGGGGTTTACCATTGGCAAGCCGTTAAGTGGCTCTTAAGGTATTTGAAGGGCTCAACCAGGTATGGTCTTAAATTTTCTCGACACCCACAAGGTGTAAAATTGGTTGGATACGTGGATTCTAATTACGCTGCTAATCGTGATAACCGTAAGTCTACTACTTCATATGTGTTTACTTTGTGTGGCACACCGATCAGTTGGAAGTCTCAATTACAACCTATAGTTGCTCTATCTACTACAGAATCTGAGTATGTTGCTATAACAGAAGCATTAAAAGAAGTTATATGGTTAAAAGGACTATTATCAGAAATCGGTTTTCTAAAGGACAAAGTCGAAGTTTTTTCGGATAGTCAATCCGGTATTCAACTGTGCAAGAATCCAGTTTATCATGATAGAACAAAACATATTGATGTTCGTTTTCATTTCATACGGGATGTTGTTGCTAAACGTATAATCTATCTTGAAAAAATACCCTCCCAATTTAATCCTTCAGATATGGGTACTAAGTGTTTACCCGTCGAAAAATTTAAATCTTGTTTAAAAAGACTGAATTTTGATTCAGTCGAATAAATTTTTGAACTTTGTGTTCTTTAGGGGATCTCTTTGCGAGTTAGTCTTCTTTGTGAATTCTTTTATCTTATTTACTTTGTGTATGTGCAGGTAACCCCGGAGATAGGCGATGATGAATCTTCTCCGTAACCCGAAAATGCAATTTGACTGGTTGGCCCAAAAAGGTGGAGAAATGTTATTATTTTGGCCCAACTTGGCCCAGAATTATTTATCTCCATCTGGCCCATTAGTGCTGGCCCAGCCCGTGGCAGCCCTTTAATCTGGAGCCGTCCGATCCAGACTTAATATCTACTTTTGATCTGGACCGTCCGACTCCCCTTATATAATCCTAACCCTAAACCCTTCTCCCTCACTTCTCACTTCTCACTATGCCATCACCCTCCATTTTCTCTCTACTCTCCCGTGACCTTCCTTCCCTGGTCAAACTCCACCTCCCGCTGCGATTTTTTGCTCCCGATTCCACCCTTGTGAGTATTTAAATTGCGGCTGGGGAAGGAGTTTGATACACCGAGAGAAAAAAATTCGTCCTGTTCCTTGAGAATCCAAAGTGAAAAAGTGATATTCTTGTTGTGATATCATTGAGGGTGACCGGGATTAGTTCCTGTGTTTTCTGAGGGTTTTTTCTGGGTTAGAAAAGTGCTACCGGGGCTGTGTGCCGGCCGGCGGTGGATCGGCGTTCGTCCTTCGTGGATCGATCATTCTTGGTGTCAAATTGCATAGGGTTCGGAAGATCTGAGCCTAGAGACCACTTTCTCAAAGGGGGTTTCTTGTCCCTTTATTTTCTTCCGTTTTTTCGTATTATATATATATATAATATATCTATTATATATATATATTCTGCAGATTGGTATTTATCTATATATATTATATATATATATATATGTTATATATATCATTCCCATTTTGCTTCAAAAAATTTTTGACGTTTATTATACAGTAAAACCTCTCAAAAAGAATACTCTATTAAGGAATAAACTCTATTTAGGAATAAAAATTTATAGTCCCAACTTGAGACTAGTTATAATTTGGAATAAACTCCATATTGTCATAATTCATATATTTTCAAATCTCAACATAAGTAAATAAACCTCCATTTAGGAATAAATCATAATAAAATACATATATATATATATATAATTTTTACAATAGATTTAAGTTGATCTAAAATACTTGTTCAAGGTTGATTGTGACAAAGATTTAATCTTTTGTGTTGCAACCATATCTTTCAACTTACATGTGCCCATTAGCTCGTTCAAATGGCCACCTTCTTGTTGAACCCAAAACATTTCCAACTTGTCGAGTAAGCTTAAAGCTTCTTCACATGAAATTTTTTGTACTTCTATGCTATCATCCTCCGGATTATTTTTCTCATTTTTTTGCATAATTCCTTCAATAATTTCTTCATCGGTTAAAACATAAACAATTTTCTTGCCTAATTCCTAAGTTTACAATATATTACATACATGTATCTACTAATTATAATATTTATATATTATACATACACTTTAAAATTTAAAAAAAAAAATCTTCTTAAAACTTTATTTAGGAATAACCTCTATTTAGGAATATTTTTTTATGCTCCCAAGGATATGACTTTAGAGAGGTTTTACTGTATTAGATAATGGGGCCTATTTATCAGAGTTCGCCTAGGGCCAACGAAATGTCAAGACCGGCCCTGGCTACACATATGGTGCACATTGGCGCACTAAAAGTTGAGAGATTCCTTGAAGGGCTAAGGCCAAAGATATACAGAGACGTCAGCATGGCAGGAGTTCAGGGAGCCACATATTCACAAATCGCTGAGAGATCACTTGTAGATGAACAAGCCATACTAAGGTTTATCCGTCCTTAAGAAGCCAGGCACAGATATAAACAAGGACAGTGACAAAGACGGGCTAGAAATCAAAACAAGATGTCATTTCAAACTCAGCAATAGAAACTAAATTCTCCATGACACCAAGGACAATAATATGGGGAACAAAATAAGTATCATCGGACCAGCCAGGGTAAAGCACCAGCAACACAACCTTTTTACCTCAAGTGTAAGACTCAACATAGTGGAATATGCCCTACAGGTACCAGAAAATGTTTTCTATATGGAAGGCCAAGTCGTTTTTCTAATGTGTGTCCAGACAACCCAAATTTTACCGGACAAAATAGTGTACCAGCTATAGTTTTTACCATCACCAGAGCGGACAAAGAGGTAAATCCATCGGTAGTGACAGGTAAATTGCTTCTACCCAACACCTCAATATTCTTATAATTTGATACAAGAGCCACATATTCATATTTACTGAGTATGTGAGGAGGTTGGGTAGAAAACTTGATATAATTAAGGTAGGCTATAGTGTAGCAACTCTCTTGTAAGGCCCCAAACTCACTAATCAGGTTTTAATTGCTTATGAGCAATTATGCTATCATTTTGTGTATTGATTGGTTTTTAAAGTATGGTGCTAGCGTTGATTGTCAAAAGGACACACAAACTTTCAATTCCCTGTAGAGGAACCTTTTACATTCGTAGGCATCACGACTCGCTTGAGGTTTCCTATAATATCAGCATTGAAGGCTCGACACTTGTTAGAGCCTATATGTGAGGGGTACTAAGTAAATGTGTGGCCACACACTATATAGTAAACAGCTTAGAGGGGGTGAATAAGTTGTATCTTTTTCGAAGTTATTTGCAAAGCAGAAGATATTAAGTTGTTGTAAATACAACAACTAAGTAATCTCATGTTTGCTTAGTGCGTATAGGGTTTTTACAATATGTATACTTAAACCACACAGGCAAATACGAAAACAGTAAATGACAATGTAAATACACATAGATTTAAGTTGTTTGAGGTAAACCGATCTACGTCCACTGGTCCTCTACACATGAGTAAGTTGTTTACTAAAATCACAGCATACGCAACTATGTGACTTTACCTAAATGCATTGATTTATCCTTCACATAGATTGATACAGCCGATAGTAGCTTGGGCCGTTCACACAGATTGGCTTGTCTTCTTTGACTTGCTTCTTATCACACAGATCGAACCTTCATCTTCAATAATATTCGTCCCACACAGGTCATAACTAGCAAGGCTTAGTCCAGATCAAACAAGATTAAACAATGCTAAGTTAAACTCAACTTAAGGTTTGGTAGAACAAGATGAAACAACAGTTGTATGCTTTATGAGCATTTGTTGTAAGTGTGCTATTTGCATTAAGGACTCTGTATATTTCTTCTCTTAATGAGGTTGTATTCTCAATGAAATATACTGCTCTTGTAAGCTTGATATTCAGATTGTCAGAGTTAATGTGTCAGATGTATTTCATGAAGTTAAGTCTTGAGTGTTTGATGTCCTCTTGCTTGGGGCTATTTATAATATTGGAATCGATCCATTATAAATATAGTCGTTGGTCGGTTGGTGAGTTTGAGACTGCTCCGATTGGTGGCTTTAAAATATTTGAATTAAAGGCGATTTACATTTAATGCTTCAGACATTCCTTTTGACTGGCATTAATGCTCTTCAGATTGTTCAGACTGTAGTCTCTTCGACCGCATTAAATGCTGTCCTATTAGCATTAAATGTTACTTTAATCGTGAATACTTTGTGAATAAACAATGTTTCGTTCACAACAGTTTACAGTTTTCTTCATTCCTATTGGATATGTGTTTTACTTTTTCTAAGTAAAACACCTACAACATGTTTGCCGTATCCAACTTCTTTTATCTCGGTTGTATATTGATAAATATTGATGAATGCATTGTAGGAAAGGACTTTTGAATATACTGAAAGATCTTTCGCCATATGGACAGGCTGTATGAAGTTTCCTAACAGCTTTTATACTTAGACTGAAATGCTGACTTTTGAAGAACTTGTTGTATGAGGCAATTATCAAAACATAGGGCGGATTTTTCCCAACAATTTCCCCCCTTTTGATAATGCCAAAACTTCTTTGATACTGAGAGGCTGTCTTCAAGTCTTCTGTCGAAAGTTATAATCTTCAGGACTTAGTCTAAAATTTGAACTACTCGCATGCAAGTTCTAAAATGATAAATCCCACAGGACTAAATGTATTACAACTTAAATTTTGATTGGCGCATAGACACAATCTTATAGGAAATAATCCTAATTTAATACAACTTAATCTATGAACTGTTCGCAGATAAGTTCTTACAGCTTTGAGATTTTATTGGTATTTTGTACTTAGTAAATATTTCAACATAAAACATACTAAAAGTAAAAACATTAGATCACGAGCTGTAATCTTTGGGATAAAAGATGATATATTATTGATGATCGATTATAGTGCTGATAGAATTGAAAATTACATTGGAAGCAAACACGAAACATAAATATGCAGAAAAACAGAAGTAATATCCCCTATATGACTGATGTCTCCAAGTTCCCCGGGAGGGGTCATTGTAGGATACCTTCCACCAGTTGATAAGAGCATCTCTTTCTCGATCCCTGTAGAGATTTCTACCCTCTTGGGTCGCATCAAAGGAAAGAATCCAGTCTTTTGGATGGGTTAGCTGTTCGCCCTTCATGACTTGGGATTTCAGTTTTATCTGTAGTGGGAGCTTTCCCTTCTGCAAGAAGCCGCGAAAACTCTTTAGCTGCATCCTCCAACATCTTAAATTTGTTGAACATGGGAGATTCCCTGATGAGAACACAGAAGTATCTCATCAGTTCATTATTTTTCCATGCCTCCAACTCATCTGTTGTAGGCTGTCTATCTGTTTGGAGTTTCTTTTCTGCAAGGTTTTGCACATTGTTTTTCCACAGGAAGTTAGGATCCTGGAACTCTGGACGAGAATTAGATACCTGTATCCCTTGTTTCCTTGTCCGAGCCTTGGTCCGGCTAGCCTTCTAATGACAGATGCAACAATGTCATAGAGAATAGCTTCCATCTCTTTCTCTCTCTCCAGGCGCCATTTCCTTGCAGCCTCTCGCGACTCTTCCCCATTTTTGGCAGTATCAAGATCCGACACTTTGCCGCGAATGTCTCAAAGGAGTTCCATTGATTCGGCCTGTTTGTCCTTAAGATCAGTGACACACTCTACCAGGCTCGCAACTACTGCAGTCAGGTCATCAATCTTTTGATAATGTGCAGTGAGGTTCGATCTTGTGAATTCAAGGGAGGCAACAGTGAAGAGATAAAAATAACACTAGAAGGGGGGTTGAATATGGTGTTGCGGATAAATAAAATTTCTTGCGAGGGAATAAATAAATGTGCTAAAAGTAAATGACATAGCGATATATAGAGGTTCGGAAGCTTGCCTACGTCATCTCTCCGTTTCATTTTTCCATTGGCCTAAGGATAAACCACACTTCACTTTGCCTCGTCTTCTATTAGTCCGGGCACAATCGATACAAATCGCTTGTCTTCTATTGGTCCAAGCACAATCGACTGTAATTAATACAACTCTTTTATAGTATTCTATCGGCACTAGAATAACCTCACTATGAATCTAAAAGTTCAATCCTAACAATGCCAGATCACGGATCTTGATAACACTGGATTGAAACTTTATGAATCGACTCGTGAAAGTGCGATGTGACACTCTATCACAATGAAAAAGACACAATATATGATTGGAAAATATAAGCACAATACTTTGTATCTTTTTCTTACACAACTTGATAAAATATATTTGCTTGAGAATAACAATAGCTTGAGCTCAGAATGTATGTATGTTGGGATAAACAATCCTGTTTTTATAATTGCCAACATACAACAAGTAATCTCAAAGAAGATAGTATATTGTTGGCATAATCTTTTCTCATGAAAGCTGTTAAGAAGTCGAAAGAGTCAAAATGGCGCCAAGTATAGAAGCTGTCTGAATCTCTATACATCCCTTCCATACAGGATTTAAGATCTCATACAGTGTATCCTAGAGAAGCTTACAGCTACAGCAAAAGACTTAATACGTCAGATACAACAACCAGGCTGTAAGATGTTTTACTTATAAAAAGTAAAACACATCCGACAGGCCTGATTAAACAATGCTTTAAACCGTTGTGAAATACACTTTGTTTATTCATAAAGTATTCACGGTTAAAGTATCATTTATTGCTGATAGGACAGCATTTAATGCAGCTGGAGAGAGACAAGTTTGAATGCTCTGAAGAGCATTTAATGCGAAAGACAGAAAGCATGTCTAGAGCATTAAATGCAATCTGCTTTAATTCAAACTTTCAGCAGCCGCCAATCAAGAGTCAGACGTCAACATCTCACCAACCAACCAACGACTTCATTTATAATTACAAAAGACAAGTGTTTCATAAATCGCGAAAGCTCTGACAAAACACTCTGACATTCTAGCGATTATCAAGCAGTATATTTCGTGAGCATACAACAAGTATTCAATCGAAGAAATATACAAGTCCTCAACGAGAACAACACATCATACATCAATCGTATATCAAAGATCAAGCTGTTATTCAGAGAATTCTACCTTTACCGTTGAGAAAACTACCAGACCTGTGTGGACTAAAGATACTTGCGTATTCAGACCTATGTGGGAAGAATAACATTGTAGACAAAGCTTCAAACTGTGTGTGAAGAAGTTAGTCAAGAAAGAGTTCAAGTCAATCTATGTGAACGACAAAAAGCTTCGGTCTGTGTGAACGATACAGAGACATGTTTAGTTATAGTCACGTAGTTGTGTAAGTAGTGATTATAATAAACGTTTTACTCCTGTGTGGAGGACTAGTGGACGTAGAGGGGTTTACCTCGAACCACTTTAAATTGCATATTATTTACCTTATGTCTTTATTGTTTTCATAACTGTAATTTATACAAGTATACTTTGCAAAACCCTGTACGCACTAAGCAAACAGGAGAACGCGTAGTTGCTGTATTTACAGCAACTCACTTAAACAATCTTCCGCTATGCAACTCATCTTCAAAAACGTAAAACTTGTAGTACTAACACTTTCCAAGCTATTTATTGTGTACTTAGTGGCCAACAAGTGGATTGGAGCTGTTGATTCTAAAAAGAATCAGTCGTATTTTTTTTAATCGAATCAGATCTAAAAATTACTTACTTTTGAAAACAGTTTTTTCATCCTTCATATTTTCAATATTTTATGAATAAAATAGATACCTCAATTATAAACAAGGTTATTATGTTTTCCATTAACGAGTTTGATGACTGGAGAATCGGGATGGAAGCCCATCTTGCTGCCATGCACGAGGAAATGATATTTGTCACCAAGAAGGACCCACAAAGATAATGAAGGTTAATCCTGCTGCAATGATAGATTGACAACCTTATGCAGAAATGCTCGAGAAGGAGCGTGAGCAATGGACAATCTACGAGCGCAAGCTTGCGAACCTCGACAATGTTGCTAATAATGTACTGTTTGTCACTCTTGACGAAGGCACATTCTCGAAGGTAAAAAGCTATAAGACAGCTAAGGAAATCTGGGAAAAACTCAAGATGATTTGTGAGGGAACTGAGCTCTCAAAAGAAAATAAAATTTCAAAACTCACTCAGCAATTTGAATCCTTTGAAATGAAATCTTCCGAAACTCTTCAGGAGCTTGACCTCAGATTTACTGGCATTTCGGTGAACTTGAAGCATTGGGTAAAGTGTATACCCAAAAGGAGAAAAACTTGAAAATCTTTAGACCACTCCCTGCCCGATGGGACATTAACATTATAGCTATGCGTGTGTCATGTAATCTTAATGATATTTCTACTTTTGACCTCTTCTCTGACCTCAAAGCTTTTGAGTACGATATTGACAAGAGAGAGAAGGCCAAAGAGTCACCTGCCAAGACTACAACACTGGCCGTTGTATTTGACTGGAGACACAGCACACCCAGCACATCCAAATCTACTCACAAAACTGCTGACAGTGATGATGATATCCTGTCACAAGATGAAATGGCCCTTCTTATGCATAAATTCAGAAAGTTCATTTAACAGTCTGGAAAGACTCCCTAGAGGCCCAAGCCTTTTCACAAAGTAAGTTCCGAATCTCCTTCTTCTGGTGATTCTAACTAGTGCTATAACTGTAGGAAACCTGGACATTATCTAAATAAATGCCCGCATCCAAAAGTCCAAAAATTGCTGGATACCGAGCAACAAGAAAACGATGAAAGAAGACGTGCTTGGAAAAACAAGCTCAAGGCCCTGATTGGTGAATCATAAGCCTCGCGGGTTACAAGAAATCCAGTCTAGGATAATCCAAAGGGACATTTATGAATCTAGACACAAAAATGTAATCCAGATTATGATGGAGATCCAGATTCCCAATGGATTGTGTAATCACTTTCCGAACTGATACTGATGATGAGATCGAAGATAAAGCCTATATGTGTTTTATGGCCAAAGAAATCCAGGACGGCGAACACAGCGATGATGAGGTGAGCTCAACATCAACTACTCCTGTAAATACATCTCATACTTTTAAAAATATGATGGATGAATTCAAAAACATTCAAAAGGCCCATGAGAATCTGAAATGAGAAAACATACAGCTCGAACTTTCCAATCTAGAGCTGAAAGAAGAAAATGTCTTGCTGAAAAATAACTACGAAAATATGTCTATCGATTATGAAAACAGCAAGATCACACTTGAAAAACTCATGGAGAGCAATCATCAACTTGCCCATGTCTAAATAAGACTAAGTCTCATAATGAGAGCAAGACAAATGATTTCGCTCTACTCGAAGCCAAAGTCAAAACTCTCGAGAAACGAGAAGGAGAATTAGAGACCATCTTGAAATCATTCGAGAAATCCTCTAAATTGGATGGAAGAAATTCTAAGCACTAGGCAACATGCTCATGATAAAAGTGGCTTAGGATATAACTCATTCTCCAACAAAGGGAAAACTAGTACGTTGTTTGTCAGGGGTGTGGAACTCATTTCCGTACCTGAAGAGACCCCGAGTCCCGTAAAGGCTGCCCCTCGTACAGCAAAGGCTGCCATTCCACCACCAAAGTCATACCATCGACAGCGGAACCCTCATCCTCAATGACCTGTAAGGCGTAACCAACAGCATGCTCCCCGAGCCTATCAAAAGTGCCAACAGCTGTTCAGAAAGAAGGTTGTATCCAAATATCAAAGGCCTGCATAGCAATACTTTCAACAGTATAGTGCACCTAGGTATTGGATACAGGAGCCCCGTTATCCATCGAGAAAATAGTTCGTCGTGTAATATCAGTAATAGCTCTGGGAATCCAACTGGAGACCCAGGAGGCAAGCTGTAAGTTCTAAGAAAATGGCTCCTCCTCCAAGACAGCAATCGTACTGGAATAATAATAATAACCCATGATTTTTCATGCATCATTATAATCAAGGTTACAACGATTACGTGCCTGCCCCACATAGACATCGCAAGAATGGACCAAAAGTAACCTACAGCAAGCCAATTGCCGTCAGGCAAATTTGGGTACCAGAAGGTACTAATGTACAAGGACCCAACAATCAAAGACGACCTAAATCTGCTTAATTTCATTGCTTATAAGACATCAAAGAGAAGTATATCTGGTACTTCGAGAACGGATGCTCTCGGCACATGACAGGAGATATCAGCAAGCTGCCAGATTATGTAGAAGGTCGTGGTCTAAAGGTATGATTTGGTGACAAGTTCAAAGGAAGAACAAGAGGGAAGGGAACCCTGCTTGTAGGAGAGTTCAAAGTCACCAACGTAGCTTATGTTGAAGGCTTACAGTACAATCTACTTAGTATCAACCAATTCTGTGACAAACAGTTCTCATTGAAATCCTGTGTAGATCACTATAGAGTGAAGAACCTTTTGACCAAAGAAGTTGTGCTCACAGGAAGCAGGTCAGGTAATATGTATATTGCTGACTGGAAGCCTACGAGCTCCACTATTCCTTGTTTTGTTGCCAAAGGCACTGCAGATCAATGCTGGCTATGGCACAAGAGGATGTCTCATATCAACTTCAAGACAAGCAACAAGATAGCTAGACAGGGAATGGTTAGAGGTTTGCCTGATGTGTCTTTCCAAAAAGACAGCATCTGTGGACCCTGTCAAAAAAGCAAACAAGTCAAAACCACCCTGGAAGGCAAATCATACATGTCCACTCACAGAGGTCTGGATATGTTACATATGGACCTCTATGGTCTTGTAGACCCTATAAGTTTGGGAGGTAAGAAGTATTGTCTAGTTATCGTTGATGATTACTCCAGGTATGCTCGGACAATCTTTCTTAGCAAGAAGAAAGAAACCACGACAAAGTTGCCTGAGCACCTGAGAAAGATTCAGAGTGAGAAAGGGTTGAGTATCGTGTCCATTCATTCCGACAGGGGTGAATTCACTAACCGCTTTATAGAGCAATACTGTTCGGACAATGGAATACAGCACAAATACTCAGCAGCCCGGACTCCTCAACAAAATGGTGTTGCCGAGCGAAAGAACAGAACACTCAAAGAAGCAACAAGAACCATGATCGCCGCAAGCAAGTTGTCGCAGCGTTTTTGGGGCGAAGCAACAAATACTGCATGCTATACACAAAAACGGAAGCAACAAGAACCATGATCGCCGCAAGCAAGTTGTCGCAGCGTTTCTAGGGCAAATCAACAAATACAGCGTGTTATACATAAAAACAATGTATCATCAACAAGCATCACAATAAAACAACATACGAGGCATGGAACAACAAAACTCCACTAATTTCATATTTTCACATCTTTGGATGCAGATGTTATGTTCTGGACAATGGGAAATATCAACTTAGGACCTTCGAAGAAAAGTCGGATGAAGGGATATTTGTAGGATATTCCTCTATCAGCAAAGCCTTCAGGATATCTAACAAAAGAAAGCTGACAATAGAAGAATATGTACATGTAGTGTTCGACAAACTTCACCATGATCCTACAGGAGTAGAAGACTTGACTCAGAATATCCAAACACTCTCCATTAATGACCCTCCAACTCCAATAAAGCCTATCGTAGACTTGAAGATCAACCCCGCAGCTATAAGATCAGAAGTAGTCGAATCCGATGTTGTACAAGCTGAAGCTGAAACTACAGCACCTCAAGATACAGTATGGGATGCTGAACTAGAACCTGACAGGGGATGGTTGAGAGATCACCCACAAGAGTTAATCATAGGAGACATTAATGCTGGAGAATCTACACGCAGAAGAATACATAGTACATAATGAACTGTACTATACGAGCAAGAAGAAGCCGAATCTGAGAAATCTCTATTTCCTGTATGTAAATCTCAAGCTAAACTTAGGAGACTTGCTATGTGCACCCTAATTGTATTCTTAGCTCAATCCGAACATGTTTCTATCAATGAAGCTTTAAACAATTCTCACTGTATCACGTCTATGGAAGAAGATCTTAATGTTTTCGAAAGAAACAATGTATGGTATCTAGTACCCAGACCAAAACATCAAGCTGTAACTGGAACCAAATGGGTATTTAGAAACAAAAAGGATGAGAATGGACTTGTTATAAGGAACAAATCCCATCTAGTCATGCAAGGCTATAGACAAGAATAAGGTATAGACTACGATGAAACTTTTGCCCTTATATCCAAACTAGAAGCCATCAGGATATTCCTAGCTTTTGCCACCCATAAGAGCTTTATAGTTTATCAAATGAACTTTAAGAGCGCATTCATAAATAGAGACCTTGCCGAAGAAGTCTATGTTGAACAACCACCAGGGTTTTTCAACACATAACGCGGAGACCTTGTATAGAGACTACGGAAAGCTCTGTATGGACTTAAGCAAGCACCTAGAGCATGGTACGAAACCCTATCCCTGTACCTAACCAATAATAGATTTGAGAAAGGTGTTGTGGACAAGGCTCTATTTAAGATACAGGAAGGAGACGACCTGTTAATGTTTCAAATATATGTAGATGATATTGTAGTTGGTTCCACTAATCTTGCTTTATGTCAAAGGTTCTCTCTCTCATGCAAAGTAAATTTGAAATGAGTATGATGGGGGAACTTAGTTATTTCCTAGGATTGCAGGTGAAGCAATTGCCTACATGAATTTTTATCAACCAGGAGAAGGGCATCAAGGAGCTACTCAACAAGTTTGGGATGACCAACTCCAAATCCTCGTCAACCACCATGAGCACTTCCGTGCAAATTAGTGCTGATGAATCTGGAAAGTTGGTTGATCAATCACTCTACAGGAAGCTTATAGTCTCACTCCTGTACCTAACATCTAGCAGACCCGATATCCAGTTTGATGTAGGAGTGTGTGCTCGGTATCAAGTTGCACCTAAAGAATCACACTTCATAATAGCCAAACGAATCCTTAAGTACGTAAAAGGAACAATCGATTGTTAGGAATACTTGTTAGATTTTGATGATGTCATTAATATAAATTCAAATGTTTATTACTTGGCAAAAATGTAAGGAAGAACCAAATGAGTATCTTCCATAAGCCAAATAATGTTAAGTGTAAAACTTGGCAAAATGTAAAGAAGAACCAAATGAGTATCTTCTATAGGCCAAAAATAAGTTAGGCTAAAAATCGGCTAAGTACTAACGATCAGCTGAGTTCATCAGAGAGGTACAGCCGAGTCAAGTCAGAGTAGTTCTGGTCAACAAAAATCATCAGGGATGTTTGACCAGACTGCAGTCAAGATACCTCAGACAAGTCATCTGATCAGACAAGTCCTAAACAGTGAACATCAGAGAGGTCCAGACTGCAGAGAAGTTAACTGCACATCAGCCTAGTCAAGATCAATCAAGTACTCCAAGTCCACGTCAGCATGCGTTGAAAAGTCAAATATTACGGAAAGTCACATGCAACGTGAAGAGACAAATTGGAGAGATTCCCGCAAAAGAGATGAATTAAATAATTCATCCAGACCCACCTTGAAGACTTTAATCGTATTATATTCAAAAGATTCGGCGCATCACATGCAGAGTCTTCACAACAGTCGGAAGATAGATTAAAATATGGGAATCCAGCCTTGCAACGTTCAGAAAAGAATAAACAAAGAAGTCTCCCTCCAACGGACTGATTTGTTACAGATTTGCAACGGCTATGAAGGAATGCTCATGGATCAACACCTATATATATCCAAAGATTTGAAGTTGAGCAACAACCGGTGCGAACATACTTTCAAGCGATCAAAGCATTCAAGCAATCTAAAAGTGAAATACAGCATCGTGAAAAGAGCGATTCTAAAAAGTTCATACTTGAAGAAGCTCTTAGTTGGAGAAGACAAAAACTCGTGTCTTAAATCCTGAGTTCGGGGTACTTCACTGGTTGAAGTTCGAGACTGTAAAGGCATCCAAGGATCGAGGATCAAGAGGTGCAAGGCAGTCAAGTGTGTTACAACGGCACGGATTTCCACTGGTTGGAAGCTGTTGTAGTTTGGTTGAATCACTGTAATATTTATCACTGGTTGAAAATTATAGTGAATTCATCTCCAACTGGTTTGGAGAAAAGTGGATTAGTAGAGGATTACCCCACCTCTGAGACCACTATAATTGCCTGCGTACTTTACTGTTTTATAGCATCATACTTTAAATGCTGCATTCATTACTAAGTGTTTCATTAGTTGTTCTGTGTTCGTCATCAGCTGACTTCCGCACGTATTAACACTATAAGAATAAACGTCAAAGACTTCGGATAATATCTGAAGTAAAAATGTTATAATTACCGAAGTCTATGTTCGTGTAGTTAAAGGTATACTTTAGACTTCGCTTATTAGACGAAGTCTAATATCGTAATAACCGAAGTCTATCTCGGTTTTTAGAACCCGAATATGGGGGTTTGCGAAGTAAAAAAGGTCCTTCCACTTCAGTTATTTTATAATAGCTGAAGTGTATATTTCCTATTCGCTTTAGTAAAATATATACAGATGAAGTGAAATAATGTTATCGACTTCGCTTATTAATAGGTAATGAAGTTAAAGATACCACATTTACTTCACTTTTATTTGTTTAGCCGAAGCATTACACTCCTTTTTACTTCGCTTATTCTATTTTGTGTCGCTAATTATATATCTCTGACTTCGTTTTTTATCCGAAGTAAATAACCACATTGCATATTTCTTTTCAATTTGTAAATATAGAATCCCTGTTGTACAAAAACATGATCCATCCAATAAAAAACCTCAATTCACAAGATCTCAACAACACAACCTCAAATACATCAATCAACCTCATTAAAAATACAACAAACTCAAATCACAAGATCCCAATTCAATAACACAAGATCATAAGCATTGATAATAGTAATAAACCACAATTTCATATATAAACGGCGGACTGTCGTACAAAAATGCCAAATATTCAGATTCGCGTGATTCACAAGTTTGCATTGGGCATAACTATAATATGCCAACATCAAATAAACTTTCACAATGTCTACGAGACACATGCATAGGTCTAGCTAATGGACTGCACATTAACAAAACATTCACCATATTTACCCGATCAAACGACATGTTCTGATCTAACTATACCAACAGATATGTACCAGAGTACCAGTAGTGTTGCAACCAAGACCATACACATATAGTACTGATTTGAAACTAGACAAAGAACTTCCTGACAATGAAGCCAGCCTAAGCACCATCGACAAACGTGTAGACGAACTTGCTCCACTCGTTCCTGACTTCATCATACTGCTCCTGAGTGTAGTATTGGTCTTTGATCGAACCAGATCTTGAGCAAATCACATTGAAACAAAAAAATAGATTAAGTGCGTTCATAAAAGATGCATCAACATCACAAATTTTCGCACCAAAACATACTATATAATATAAAAGGATGACAATTAAAATTACATGATGTGTTTTTCCTGCACATGTGTTTTTCCCGCATGATGTGATGCCATGATGTGTTTTTCCCGCACATGATGTGATGCCATGATGTGTTTTTCCCGCACATGATGTGATGCCATGATGTGTTTTTTCGCACACTTGAGCTTAGTAATAAGTTTTGTTATTTCCTATTTAAGCATAAAAGAACTTGGAAAAACATGCTTCGCTTCAAAGATATCATCGAAACTATCAACAAGATAATGTTCGGGTCATAAAAGCAGATCTCATACGGAACATTCAACATCATTTTAATATATTAATAATAAAGATCAAAGAAAGAAAGAGCAGAAACAATATTGAATGAAATTCTTCTTTGGAAACCACCAAATTTATCTGTCACTTGAATCAACAACATATATAATGGCTTGCGTATTAGGAAAATAGCACCTCCAATATGGCCTAAATAGCAACACCGAAAAATAAGCATCAAGGTACGTTTGTTAACTACAAAAAGCTAAATACAAAAACACATCTCTAACAAAGCTTAATCGGTGAAAATTGTATGAAGGCAAAGTTATATGAAGATTCAAAAACAAGCGCGACTCAGATCGTATCATCCGATTAAGAATAAAATGCAAACCCAATAAATCTTTGGTCGAATGGACAATAACTCGAAGCAAATGCTAACCAAACAGGTGGTGCCAAATAGAAAACATGTATTTCTAACCTAATCCATTTTCTTCATTCACTTTTCTCATTATGGGGTTTCACCCCTGCTTTACATAAATCTTCTCAATCTTAGTCAATAAAGTACAATTCCCAACCAAGAAGTTGTTAAATGGTAATGAAAAAACAAAGCACCGGATGAACCAGTACATAGGGAAATATTAGCTTGTAAATGCAAGAAACTTACAAAGGCAAACAATCGAGACAACAGGTATAACGGGAGAATCAAATAAAGTTACTTATACTAGTCTGCTCGCCTGCCACAAGGAAAGAAGACACAGGCATTAGAGATGGACTTCAGAATCACTTCTTCCATCACAATGAATGATTAGGAAGTGGGGAGGGGATGGGCGTTTACAGAAAGAAACATAAAATAATTTTATGGCTAAAGTGACAATGGATGAGCTTCAGAATTAAACTGCAACACGAACAATTATTTTATGGCTCCTGCTCTGCGTAAGATTGAAATCTATATCTTGTGTTTTAAGTTGTATGTATAAAAATCTGGGGCTTGTTGGATTTGTTGTTGCTTGGAATATGTTTCATCGTATTGATTGTTGTTATTTGGCTTAAGTGATTTTTTTATACTTTTAATATTATATATTATGCCTTACATCTGAAATTGCAGGTTGAAAAATGGAAGAAAAGGATCGCAAGAAAAGAAAAGAAAACAGAGCAGATACAACGAGAACACAAATGCACCAACCCTAACTTTTTTCTTTCTTCTTCGACCTTTTTATTTGAGGAGGCGGCGTCTCAATATTGTTGCTCTTTCTCTCATCTCGATGATGTCTCTTCGAAACAATCTTCAATTTCTTCATTGACACTTCTTCAAAGAAGAAGCCACTCATATGAATCATATTCGGGAAGGTAATGAACCGCATGCTGCCAGGTCACAAACACTCGGATGCAACACTTTTGTCCCATTATTTCCTACTCAAATGGAAGGTTGGGCCATCCACGGGGTTCGAATACCAAAGCACCACCACCGACAAGTATTTCGTCACCATTAACCTTCAGGTTTGCTTGAATTTCAAGCGAGGAATATGCTGGCACGGCCACCGTAGACAGCTTAATAAGAGCCCCAAAGTCCAGCTTCCGTAGTGTGCTATCAAAGAGCACACGATCGATACAACACTTTAGTCTCCCTTTACTGGTAGCAGATATGATACCACTCACTTCAGCAACACATAATGCATCGATGCTGCCATCTTCTTCCTCATTTTCTTTCTTAACAACCGCAACACTCACATGAGCTAAGAGTGCACACTGAAATATTGTACAGTTAACATAAACCGTGTGAGGGCTGAAGTCGTAGGGTCCATAAGAAATTTGATTCCCTATGTCGTATCTGACATCATCACGAGTGCAATCAAAAAACTTCCATTCATCGAGGATTACCGTCTTTCTATGCCGGTCTATGAGATAGAATTCCAAGAAGAATGTTTTCGGCAGGCAGCGGGGGCTTTCAAGTTCGCATTTTGGAAGGATTATTGATATTCGGTTATGTAGAGAGATAGTCTTTGGATTGTTCCTCTCTCGATAAAATAGATAGAATTCATTACCAAGATCATCAGTGAGTTGGATATAACCATAAAATGTAACACGTGGAATTTCAACATGTGGAAGCCCCAACTCAACATCAAGCTCCTTGAATGTATCCCTGCTTATGCTAACAGAGGCCAACTCAAACAAAAGTGTTGATTTAACGTGACTGTTGGGGTAAGGGTCAGATGCAGATGACGGTATCTGCCATTGTTTGAACGTAAGGCGCGGTAAACTATCACCTGAATCTTGCCCCTCTTCCATTGTTCAACCTGCAATTTCAGATGTAAGGCATAATATATAATATTAAAAGTATAAAAAAATCACTTAAGCCAAATAACAACAATCAATACGATGAAACATATTCCAAGCAACAACAAATCCAACAACAAGCCCCAGATTTTTATACATACAACTTAAAACACAAGATATAGATTTCAATCTTACGCAGAGCAGGAGCCATAAAATAATTGTTCGTGTGCGCTTAATTTCAAGCTCATCCATTGTTACGCTTGGCAGAGCCATAAAATAATTTCAATTCCACACAATTACGGTCCTATAAGCTCCATGTTAGTTCAATTTTGGTCCGAAATAATTGTCTAAATTCCAAAATTGCCCTCACATACCAAAATATTCAAATATGCCTATGAAAGTTACACGAGGGAGAAATCATCAAGTACTGAATTGCCACATCTGGAAGTTAAAGAACTAAAACCGCCAACCCCTAAGAGTTAATGAACTAACACCACAATTCACCTTATAAGTAAATGCAATCAGTATATGTTACTAATGATCGGACTTCAAATTTAAAAGATATGAGATAAGAAGTCGTGTCTAAATAGTACATTTACGAGGGTAACCGAGAAAGAAAGAAAAATAAACACCAACACACCCGAGGTTCAAGAACCGAACTATCGGTGAAGCCGCTAGTCCAAAGAAGGTCGTGTTCCATGTATTCAAATACAAGGTAGAGATTGCCTGAAACCCTGGAGGTGACTAGACCTTCAAGTTTCATGACATTCGGGTGATCGAGCCTTCGTAGAATAAGGATTTCCCTAGCCATGAACCGGACGCTTTCTGGGTCCATATTGACAAATCTCACCTTCTTCAGCGCGACAATTTTCTCAGTTTCAAGATCACGCGCTCTATACACACTGCTGTATGTCCCTTGACCAATCTGAGAATTGACATTACAATTGAAACAATTTAAGCTAGAAAGAAGAAAAGTAATTATGAAGAAAATGTGAATATTATTTAAATCTCGCAGCACGAGATTAGGCAATAACTCGAAATGCAGACTCCTCCGAGTTTCAAGCAACTCGTCCCCATCAAATTGAAGTATATTTAGCTAAGAGGGGTGTAAGATGAAAACGGAGATTCGTAAAATCTAGAAGAGAAGCATAGTCAACAGTAGTTTTTGTTCTTATTTATACCTTTTCAGTCTTTGACTGGTAGATGGTGTCGATCTTGGACTGAAACATTTGTAACTCTTCAAACTGATAAAACCCATCATCTCTCTGCAGCTAACAAACACAAAGATCAAAGCTTCTGTAAACTATACAAATCCCAAATTCCCTGAGTAGCTAAAAATATACACATCAAATTCTGTAAATTAAATAAACCCGAATCTCTCTTATTAGCTAAAAAAAACTCAAAGCTCTGAAGATTAACTAATTCTGTCAATTAAATAAAACCAAATTTTGTTGTGCAGCTAAAAAACCTAGAGATCAATGCTCGAAGATTACCTATTTCTCTAAATTGAATAAACCCCAATTTCTCAGTCGCAACTAATAAAGATTGAAGCTCTTGATAATTACCTTGTTGGGTTTGGTATTGTTGGAAGCTAGGTGGAGAATCTCGACCACTGGGAGCACGAAGGCAAGGGTTTTTCCCGAGCTGGTGGAAGCGTCGACGGCGACGTCCTTGAAACTGCATAGCAATTAGCAACAGGATAGTGGCTGCCCGAATCGAGTGCGTAACTCGGCCGACTTGGGTGAGGGCTTCGAGCACCGGCTCGGAGAGCGGAGGGTTGAGATTGGAGAATCGCGTGGTACTGAAAATGAGCGGGCGAAGAAGGAGGGTTGAGATTGGAAATGAGCGGGCGAAGGAGGGTTTTTTGGAGTCCGAAAAATTTTTGGAGTCTGAAAAATAATTGAGCTCAAGTATACTTAAAAAATTGCGTCAAAAAAAAATTCACACTTTTTACTTCAGTAATTATAAAATTAGCGAAGTCTTTGGAATTTAAAATTTCTAACTAGCTCCTGCCTTTTTGTTTGATACCATTTACTGAAGTCTATGTGTGTAGTTTACTTCCCTAAATTGAAAAGCGAAGTTGTTGTTTGTTTTTACTTCGCTAATATACATTACCGAAGTGAGACGTACCGAAGTCTTTGATGTTTTTTCTACTAGTGTAAGAACAAACGACTCCAAATCATTTGTTTATCTATCAGCTGAAGAAACTTACTCTTTGAGGAAAAGAGTTTAAGAGTTTCAATAAGTCTATTCACCCCTCTCTCTAGACTTATTCCTGGACGACTTGTGACCTACAAGTGGTATCAAAGAGGTTGGTTCATTTATTTCACGAACCAGATCTATATCAGAGATATATCTTTACTCTCATTTTATAATGGAACACATGCATTCTAGACTACCTGTGTTTTCAGTTGACGAGTATGATCTTTGGAAGATAAGGATGCAGGCACACTTATCTTCAATCCATGATGACATGTGGTGCATCATAGAGGATGGTCCATTCATCTTCGAGAAGGACAACACTGCAGAGGAAATCGCAGTAGGGAAGCTAGAGAAGATCCCAAAGAAGAGGACAGAGCTGACTCCCGAAGAAAGAAAGCTGGCCAATCTTGATAACCGGGCCAGAGATGTGTTATATCAAACTCTTGACAAATCCACCATGGTCAAGATCAAGAATTGCAAGAATGCCAAAGAAATCTGGGACACATTAGCCCTAATGTGTGAAGGAACGGAGCTGATCAAGGAAAACAAGTTGTCAATTGCTATTCAAAAATTTGACAACTTCAAAATGAAGAATGGCGAATCCATAGACCAAGTGGACACAAGGTTCACTGAGATTATCAATGAAATCAACTCCCTCGGAAAATCTTATGGCAATAGGGAGATGGCACTGAAGGTTCTAAGATCTCTCAATCCTGAATGGAGTATGAAGGCAGTAGCCATGAGAGAATCTAAGGATCTTAATAAAATAAAGATCCAAGAGCTGTTCTCTGATCTGAAGGCTTATGAGTTCGAGCTTCCAAGTTCATCCTCAACCGAGCCTGCAGAGATGGGAATAGCCTTTGCAACCGAGTCCCCCGCCAAGAGCCTATCTGATGTAAAGCCTCCAAATCCATTAGATTTTGAGGAAGAAATGGCGTTTATAATGCAAAGGTTCAGCAACTTCCGGAAAAACTACTCCAAATACAAGAAAAATTATAAGGAGAATCCCAGAAGGAACCAGAAAGCCGGAAGCTGGAAGGTGGAGTGCTACAATTGTCACAAGACAGGACACATCCAAATCGACTGTCCTGATCTTAAGAAGGACGAGAGCAAGAAGGAGGTGGGCAGAAAAGAAGACAGAAGGAAGGCCCTCATCGGAGAAGATCAGGAGCATGTAGAATCAAGCAGCGGATTCTTTTCTGATGATGATGAAGAGTATGACTGCCTGATGGCCAACTTAGCTGATGAAGAGGTAACATTAAAACCCTCTGGTTTAAATAATAGTTCAGCCATGTCACAAGATATGGATCTACATGAATCTGTAAATCAGCTATTTAAAGATTTTGAAACACTAAAATCTGCACACCTATCTGTATCATCCGAGAAGACTCAGCTGCAAGATGAGAATAGGCAGCTGAAAAATGATTTTGAAAAACTCAGCCTAGAACTGAATACAGTTGAGATAACTGCAGCTAACTTGCAAAACAAGGCTGATGTCAATACAGCTAAGATAAATCGACTAACTGTTTTACTTAAAGAAAAATCAGCTACACTTGCTCATGTCAAAGCCGAATTTACTAAGCTGACTTAGGCAAATAAGACTCAGGCGCAGGAAATAACCTCCCTGAAGGCGTCTTCACCTCTGGAAGAATTGTGTACCAATAAAAGGCCACTATATTCCAGATCAGGCCTTGGATATGATCCTCACACTCCCTCTAGTTCCAAAACCACTTTCGTCAAGGGCGAAACAGTTGTCTCCACTGCTGAGCCTACATATAAACCGATATTTAAAAACAGGCAACAGCCAAGTCACAAGTCTAGGCTGCATCCAGGTTACACAAGGCAGCCACCTAGACAAGCGACTAGGCAATGGCCCAGCATAAGCGGCGGCCCGCACAACATACCCACTATTATCAACAACTCCCTAAAAACAGATTTCAAAATGGGAGGGGCAGATGGAAACCTCAAGGTTATCCTAATTTCCAAAATGAACAAGTGTGGAGACCTCAAAGATTTAATAAATGGTCTCAGCCAAGATTTAGAAATGGCCCACACTATCAATATTTTGAGGAATATCCGGTATATAATCCCAACAGGAGATACAGACCTAGACCTTACACACCTTATAAGGGTAATAATAATAACAATTTTTATAATCCAAGGAGAAATCAATTCTCCAGGAAACCAACTAACCCTAGAGGACCCACACAGATCTGGATACTTAAATCTCTGCTTGTTTGATTGCAGAAAATGTGGAAGGACTACAACCACATCTCCACAAATTCAAACTTTGGAGGTGAAGAATGGTTTGTAGATTCTGGATGCTTGAGGCACATGACCGGGAACAAAAAGATGCTGTCCAAATACACCAAAGAAAGAGGTCCTGATGTAACCTTTGGAGATAGCTCTACAGGACAAACAAAGGGCTTTGGAGAGCTGCACCGAGGAAATATTGTGATATCCAAAGTTCACTATGTCAAAGGGCTCAAGTACAACCTCCTGAGCATAAGCTAATTTTGCGATGAGAAGAATCTAGTAGTCTTCACCATCTGGAAATGCATGGTGATAGATATCCTATCTGGAGAAGTGAAGCTACAAGGATTCAGAAGGAGAGATGTCTACATGATAAATTGGAACACAGGAACACCTAACTCCTGTTTTCTATCCAAGACAGTAGCTGAAAACGGATGGCTGTGGCACAAAAGATTATGTCACCTGAACTTCAAAGCCAACAACAAGATTAGTTCTCAGAAGCTGGTCAGAGGACTCCCAGAGGAAGCATTCAAGAAGGAAGCTCTTTGTGATGCCTGTCAGAAAGGAAAGTAGACCAGAGCATCATTCAAGCCAGTCCAGCCTACAACCCTCACAACAAGGATCTTAGATCTACTCCACATGGATCTATTTGGTCCTATCAAGCCAAGGACTCTAAGCGGCCGAAAGCATGCACTTGTTGTAGTAGATGATTACTCAAGGTACACTTGGATCATCTTCCTGTATAAGAAGAGTAAAACCTTGACCAAGCTACCTGAGCTGCTGAGAAGGATCCAGAATGAGAAATCCCTATCCATCATCAAGATCAGATCAGATAGAGGAGGAGAGTTTCTCAACAAAGCAATCACTGATTACGGATCGTAATGGGATCCAAAGATGAGCTCTGCAGCCAGGACTCCCCAGCAGAATGGCGTTGCTGAAAGAAGAAACAGAACCCTGAAGGAAGCAGCCAGGTCCATGATTGCAGAAGCGGACCTGCCCAAGAGGTTCTGGGCTGAAGCTGTCAACACAGCTTGCCATACTCAGAACAGGAGTATGATAGTAGGGAGACATGGCAAAACTCCCTATGAAGTTTGGAATAATAGAATTCCCACTGTTGCTTACTTTCACGTTTTTGGTTGTAAGTATTTCATCCACAACAATGGTAAAACACAACTAAATGTCTTTGATGCTAAAACTGATGATGGTCTCTTTATGGGATACGCACAAAGAAGCAAGGCATATAGAGTATTTAACAAAAGAACCTTAGTTGTGGAGGAAACACCCCATGTTGTTTTTGATGAATCTACTGTTGAGTATAGGAAGCAAGTTGAGTTAATTGAGAACAAGCTCAAATCAGCAACCCTTGAAGAAGTCATTGTACATGACACTGGAATGGTGGACTCACCTGCAGACCAGCCTAAAGATCCAACTGTAGCTGTTGAAGACCCAACTAAAGATCAGACAGGATCACCAAACCTATCTGATCGAGTTGCCACTGATGAAGACCCAGCTGTAGCTGATAAAGACTCATCTGCAGATCAGATCCAACCTGCAGATGACAAGACGGTAGCTGATCCAGCTGCAGACCAAGGAGACCAGAACCCAGCTGATGAAGAAATCCACCAGAGTAATTCAACAGGGGGAACAGACCCAGAAAAAGACGATATCCCCAAGTGGATCAAAGACCATCCAATCCAGCAAATCATCGGGAAGATGACTGATGGAGTTAAGACAAGACAGTCAACTCTACCCGTAGGAATGGCTATGTTCTCATGCTTCATGTCACAGATAGAACCTAAAACAACAGAACAAGCCTTGGAAGATTATTCATGTATCAATGCCATGCAAGAAGAACTGGAGCAGATGGAAAGGAACAAGGTTTGGGAACTAACAGACAGACCAGATCACAAGAAGGTTATTAGCACCAAATAGGTGTACAAAAACAAGAGTGATGAAGACGGAGCTGTTGTTAGGAATAAAGCCAGACTCGTTGCAAAAGGTTATGCACAGTGTGAAGGAATAGATTTTGATGAAACCTATGCACCTGTTGCATGATTAGATGCCATCAGACTATTCCTCGCATATGCTGCATTCAAAGATTTTGAAGTCTATCAGATGGATGTAAAGAGTGCATTTCTAAATGGCATCCTAGAAGAAGAAGTCTATGTAGAGCAACCCCCAGGTTTTGTCAAAGGATACAAAGTCTATAAGCTGTTGAAGGCTCTCTATGGACTTAAGCAAGCACCAAGAGCATGGTATGAAACACTGTCTGTGTTTCTTGAGAAGAATGGTTTTTGCAAAGGAAAGGTGGACAAGACCCTATTCAGAGTGGAGCACGAAGGCCACATATTAATAGTTCAGATATATATGGATGACATCATATTCGGCTCAACCAATCCAGAGCTATGTAAGAAATTCTCCAACCTCATGCAAGGAGAATTTGAGATGAGTATGATGGGAAAGCTTAACTTCTTCCTCGGACTACAAGTTAAGCAGATGGAAAATGGAATTTTCATCAACCAAGCTAAGTATACCAAAGATCTAATCAAGAGATTTGGAATGGAATCAGCCAAACCAGCAAGAATTCCTATGAGCACAAGTACTCACCTAGATGCAGATGAGGGAGGCATATCAGTGGATTCAACCTACTACAGAGGACTCATTGGATCATTGCTATACCTCACTGCAAGCAGGCCAGACATATCCTATGCCGTAGGAGTTTGTGCGCGATTCCAATCTAAGCCTAAGCAGTCACATCTAGATGCAGTAAAGAGAATAATTAAGTACCTTAAGTCTACAGTCAAGGTTGGACTATGGTATCCCAAGGATGATAACTTCGAGCTGTCAGGATATTCAGATGCAGATTTCGCAGGATGCAAAATTAATAGGAAAAGCACTAGTGGAACGTGCCAGTTCCTAGGAACCAGACTGATATCCTGGTTTAGCAAGAAGCAGGTTTCTAACTCTATCTCCACCACAGAGTCAGAATACCTAGCTGCAAGTAGCTGTTATGCCCAGATCTTATGGATCAGACAACAGCTGAGGGATTATAATATCATTGCCAATGAAGTCCCTATCTGGTGTGACAACAATAGTGCTATTGCAATAACCAACAATCCGGTTTTGGATTCGAGGACCAAGCACATTGATGTTAAGCACCACTTCATCAGAGACCACGTGCTTAACAAGAGAGTTAGAGTTGAAAGAGTCAGCACAGACTACCAAATAGCTGACATCTTCACCAAACCTCTGCCAGAAGAAAGGTTTTTGGAGCTGAGCAGAGATCTTGGTCTACTAGATTGGGAATCTAGTACAGAAGCAAGCTGAAGCATATCAGAGGAAGGACGGACCCAACTGATTAAAGAAATCAGATCCTAGATGATGCAGGCAAGAGGACGAAGGATGGACAAAGGAACCTAGCTGATCAGAATCTCAGGCGAGAAGTCCATGGAGTCAACTCACCTGATGCAGAGCAGTCAACAGTCAATAGTCAAACCAGCTAAGTTTTCTAAACTTAACCGACCTATGAATATTTTATTATTATTTGATATATGTATAATATTATATTAATTTTTGGTTCGCAAGAGGCATTTAAATACACGTGGCGATCACTTGATAAATCGACCTCCACGGTGACCAGTTAAAATCCAACCGTCCAATTTTAAAATTAAAACCTGGTCCACCGATTCGAATTTGAAATTTAAAAAGAATCTCAAAAGGCGAACCACCATTTCAAAATAAATAATAAATTAATCCAAATGTCACTTCATCTTCTTTATAAGGACAGAAACCCTTCACTTTACCTTTACGCTTACCAATCTTTCAAACCCTAGATTTACAGAGCAAAAATTGTTTGAACTTCAAATACACTAAAAATCTCTTGTTTGCAGAAATGGAATCCTATTTCGAAGGCGTTAACATGAAGGCGGTCAAGGACCAGATTATCTTCTCTCTGGTCGTTGATTTCGAAGGTTTATTGGAAGCAAATTTGGAAAATTACGACGTGCTTGACCTAATCCGTTCGATGAAGCTAAATGGGATCTACCCATTTCTGGACATCAACCCCAAACATCTTTTCAAGGAGGACGTCATCGACTTCTACCGTGAAGCCCGTATAATTGAAGAAGGAATCAGAAGCACTATCGGCGGAATTCAAGTCGACATCTCGCCGGAGATAATTCGGAAAGTTTTTGGTATGAGGCACCACGTCATAGCCGTCGAAGCTCTCAAGCAGACAGCGGCCGATGTTTGGCTAAAGATTAAGGCGCTTGACCAATCGACGAAGCTAAAACTCACTGCTAAAAGGAGCGAGATTAAAAAGGTCTATCGATATGCATTGGATATTACCAACAAAATCATTATGGGTATGGCCGGCAGTTACGACCAACTGTCGTCAGCGAAATTCACAGTGCTGGGAGCACTGATTCAAGATGAGGCGATTGATTGGGCTGACTATATCTTTAGGCAGCTTGTTCGAGAGGTCAACAAATCCGAATGGCTTGCTGATGAAAAAAGATTTAGATCCAAGCTGGCGTTTGGAACGCAGCTGAGTTGGATCCTTGAGAAAATGGGTGTGGTGAAGGGAAGTACTAACCCCTTCCACATCAACAAGAAACTTGGTCATTTGGACCAAGAGACCTTGAGGAAGTTGGGAGGCAACAGAAGAGCAGCCCAAATATTAAAGGATTTGCCTGATGCAAGGACCTACCTCATTCCCTCACCAGACGAGTCTGACCAACCTGCAGACGTCAACCCAACTGCAGCTGAGTCTGACTCCGAGTCAGACAACACACCAATAGCTGTCCGATTCAAAAGAAGGGGACCAGCCCCTGGAGAACCATACATCATGCAGTCATCTCCAGAACCCTCTCCCAAGAGGCCCAGCGATCGCAGCTTAGTCGGGAGGAGCAATGATCATTATGCCATCCTGCAGCCAGTCACCTACTCACTGAAGACCACCTGCTCCAGCACTGAAACTCAGATCGTAGCTATCCTCACTCCAGCATACATTCCAGAGGAGGAAGAAGCAGGTTTAATCATCTCAATCCCTGAAGCAAATAACACCTTTAACCTGCTGGAGAACAATGTTTTCAACCTGTCCATTGAACAATTACAGCTTGTTAAACCACAAGCCTTAAAACACTCTTTTGTTAACATTTTTGAAGAATGGAAATTTTTCAAATCTCTGTCATTTACGAAACTTCAAACTTATATTGCAACCAGTGGTTGGGAATATCCCCAAGCCACAGAGGATGTACTGATACATTTTTGTAAAGTATCAGACATAGTTTTGATCCTACAGGAGAATTGGTTCACGTCTCATTTCAAAACCAACATGGACCAATTCATCATTTCTATAATGTATAGTATTTTTGATGGTTCATTTGAAAAAGAAGATGAGGAGGAAGAAGAAAAAGAAATTAGAATTGAAGAAGTAAATGGAGAAGAAGATGAGAAAGTCATTGTCATAGATGACGAAGAAGAGGAGCAGGAAGAGAAAAGAGAAGAAGAAAACATTTTAGTTGAAAAACAATCTGAGGAAGTTGAGAAAACAGAAGAGTTAATTGATGAAGAAGAAGAATAAGGGGAAGAGGTAGAACAGGAGGATGATGAAGGAGAAAAGGATGATGATGAAGGTGAAAAAGATGATGAGAATGAAGGAGAAGATAAAAAAGATGGGAAAAAGGATGATGATAATAATGATGAGGAGGAGGATAAGGATGAAGGGGTAGATCAAGGAGATGAGAAAGAAAAAGAAAAAGATGAAGAACAAAAAGAAGAAGAGGAGAAGGAAAAGGAGACGGAGAAAGAGCTAGAAGTAGAGGCTGCAGACAGGGCTGGGGCGCCTGCCCGGTATACCAGCCTGGATGCCGAGTTGGCTGAGGACTCCAGATCAGGGACACCAGAAAAGACCCCATCTGGAGTACCAGCTGCAGATAGGAGCCTGCAGTCTAGTGGTTCATTTGCAGAAGGCTCAGGCGAGCACTCTCCACCATCGCAGATCTCACCTGTGATGACTGAGCTGATTAGACAAATAGTAAAGGACACCATTGGAGAGTTGCTTGCATCTCAGGTCACTCCTGACCTCCAATCCATCAATGCCAAGATTGATACTTTGCTGCAGAGGGAAGTACCTCAACCTCCTCCCCCTACAAACAACAGAATACCATTTGGCATGTCTGACTGTATGCACAGGATGGAGCAACAGATGACCACGTTAGTTGATGCTGGCAAAAAGGGGAAAGATATAATACAGAGGAAAGGCAGCATTCAAGGAGAGATAAGGGAGGAGCTTAGAACGAAGAAGAGGCAGGATGTCCAGATGATCACTGCTGGGACATCCTTAGCTAAAAGGAAGGGAGGAGCAGAACCAGAAGAACAGGCTGATCAGCCTGCAAGCAAGAAGAGGAGGACTAGAGGAGGATTTGAGCCTACTCTAGAGTGTGAAGGCAAGGAGTTGTGGTATGTTGAAGAATTTATACCATACGAAGCTATACCCATGTGGGGATCTGCGAAAAAGAAATTCATCAGAGACTACTACATCTGGGAAATACTCCAGGATGATAATCTCCCACCACAGCAGATCTTCATCAACTTCATGGAAGAATCTCATCCACAACTCTGGACTATTTTGAAGAAACATGCTGAGACATACAACGCTTATCCCATGATCCCTCAGTTCAGAGCCAAAGAACCTCCCACCTTGGAGAAAGGTAGTGCTTTAAATGAACTTGCTCTCCAGAATAAAAATCAAGAAGCTGTGTCTTGAGAATAATTTTTCATCACAAGAAGAGCAAGACTTTGGAGCTCTTGTTGTAAAGAGGAAGTATGGTCTTGCACCTGTCAAGACAAGACCAATCGGAGCTAAACCTTTCAGACCTGCCAAACAGCCTATTCGAAGAGGCAGAGGCAGAGGCAGATGACTTTCTCTTATTTTGTACTTATAATGATTTTATTTATTTCTGTACGTGTAAAATTTTCTTGTAAATTTCAAACTTAATCAAGTCAGAAAATTTTATAACAGTCTTTTGAATGACAATTTCCAGTTGTCTCAAAAATTAGACTGATTTTAGTTTGTGTCTTGCACTCAAGTGCAGACTTGTTCATTTGAATATTTCCTTAAGTTTTGCCATCATCAAAATAGGGGGAATTTGTTAGGAATACTTGTTAGATTTTAATGATGTCATTAATATAAATTCAAATGTTTATTACTTGGCAAAAATGTAAGGAAGAACCAAATGAGTATCTTCCATAGGCCAAATAATGTTAAGTGTAAAACTTGGCAAAATGTAAATAAGAACCAAATGAGTATCTTCTATAGGCCAAAAATAAGTTAGGATAAAAATCGGCTAAGTACTAAAGATCAGCTGAGTTCATCAGAGAGGTACAGCCGAGTCAAGTAAGAGTAGTTCTAGTCAACAAAAAAATCATCAGGGATGTTTGACCAGACTGCAGTCAAGATACCTCAGACAAGTCATCTGATCAGACAAGTCCTAAACAGTGAACATCAGAGAGGTCCAGACTGCAGAGAAGTTAACTGCACATCAGCCTAGTCGAGATTAGCCAAGTACTCCAAGTCCACGTCAGCATGCGTTGAAAAGTCAAATATTACGGAAAGTCACATGCAACGTGAAGAGACAAATTAGAGAGATTCCCGCAAAAGAGATGAATTAAATAATTCATCCAGACCCACCTTGAAGACTTTAATCGTATTATATTCAAAAGATTCGGCGCATCACATGCAGAGTCTTCACAACGGTCGGAAGATAGATTAAAATATGGGAATCCAGCCTTGCAACGTTCAGAAAAGAATAAACAAAGAAGTCTCCCTCCAATGGACTGATTTGTTACATATTTGCAACGGCTATGAAGGAATGCTCATGGATCAACACCTATATATATCCAAATATTTGAAGTTGAGCAACAACCAGTGTGAACATACTTTCAAGCGATCAAAGCATTCAAGCAATCTAAAAGCGAAATACAGCATCGTGAAAAGAGCGGTTCTAAAAAGTTCATACTTGAAGAAGCTCTTAGTTGGAGAAGATAAAAACTCGTGTCTTAAATCCTGAGTTCGGGGTACTTCACTGGTTGAAGTTCGAGACTGTAAAGGCATCCAAGGATCGAGGATCAAGAGGTGCAAGGCAGTCAAGTGTGTTACAACGGCACGGATTTCCACTGGTTGGAAGCTGTTGTAGTTTGGTTGAATCACTGTAATATTTATCACTGGTTGAAAATTATAGTGAATTCATCTCCAACTGGTTTGGAGAAAAGTGGATTAGTAGAGGATTACCCCACCTCTGAGACCACTATAATTGCCTGCGTACTTTACTGTTTTATAGCATCATACTTTAACTGCTGCATTCATTACTAAGTGTTTCATTAGTTGTTTTGTATTCGTCATCAGCTGACTTCCGCACGTATTAAGAACAAACGACTCCAAGTCATTTGTTTATCTATCAGCTGAAGAAACTTACTCTTTGAGAAAAAGAGTTTAAGAGTTTCAATAAGTCTATTCACCCCCCCCCCCCTCTAGACTTATTCCTGGACGACTTGTGACCTACATCGATGTAGGATTATGGTATCCAAAGAAAGGGGGATTCGATTTGGTTGGCTACATCGACTCGGATCTCGGTGGTTGTATGTTGGATAGGAAGAGTACAAGTGGTACTTGTCACTTTCTTGGACGTAGACTTGTGTCATGGTTCAGTAAGAAACAATTGGCCAACTCGCTTTCTATAGCTGATTCGGAATACTATGCCGCTAGAAGTTGATGTATGCAGATTCTTTGGATTCAACACCAGTTATCGGATTGTGGATTCAGTGCCAGAGAAACACCAATCATGTGCGATAGCACGAGTCCAATTGGAATAACGCACAATCATGTATTACACTCGCGAACTGAGCATATTGATATGAAGCATCACTTCATCCGGAATCATGTTGAGAATAAGGATGTCCGGATCGATAAAGTTCATACAGACATCCAGTTGGCCGACATCTTTACAAAGCCTCTCAGCACAACCAGATTTTGTATGCTTCGACAAGAATTGGAAATGCTACAGTGTGACTCCCGGTAAATTTTTACGCTTTTACTCATCAATTTAGGGGGAATGATGTAAGACCCAAGAATACAGTATCCACCATTAATTAAATATACACTCAGAAACGGTCAGACAATACTGTAGGACAAAGAAGGCATGAAACCTTCCTACAGCTGACGTGTGCATTAATTAAGGTGGAATACAGTTATACCCATGAATATAGTATTAATCCAAAAATCGATGTAAGAATTGAATCATGTATGTACCTTTTAAGTGGGAACGCTGTATTATTCACGGATACAGCACATACAATATGGGACATCAATTAACATTACATTATTATTCTATTAGTACGGAAAACAGTTTTAGTCCACGTGCCTTGTTTTTAAAATTCAAATGTTTATGCTTTAATATTTTTAAATGACGTCTGGACTTTATTAGCTCAAACACCGCGATATTAATGATTTCAAAACCACCATTTCGTTAAATAAGGGAATCTGAACTGTCAGAAGTGGGATCGTTTATCTTTTCAAAAATATATGGATAATACGTACAAGTTACCCTTAGTTCATTTGGTTCATTCTTTAAAAGACGGTTCCCATCCCTTAAATATGACCGTTCACTGTACTTAACCCTAATCTTCCCTGCATATTATAAAAGGACTGTTTCTTGCTCCCTTTGACTCTTTACGCTTTCTGCAATATTAAACGAGTCAAGAGCAAACAGCCTACAAAAGTTTCTGCATTTTACTGCATTCATCTCTCTGTTTCTTCAAACCTTTTTCTGCAAAAATGGCAACTTCACAAACTTCCTCTCAGTCCATGAAGGAATGGGACAACATCATCGACGAACGACTCTTCGCCAGATCTGTCGTCATGGAAAGAATTCAAACTGAAATTGACGACGCCGATGGAATGAAACTGGTCGTATCCAGAATCAAGCAACAAGGCTTGTATCGCCTAGGAAGTCAGCACCCTGAGCTCTACGATGAGCATATCATTAAAGAATTATATCTTGATGCCTCTATCAAGTTATTTTCTCTGAAAAGAGGAGGATATGTTTTTGATATCACTGCTACCGTTCACGGAATTGAGATTTCGGTGAACCAGGAGGTTCTGGAAAGCTTATTCAGGCTGCCGCCCGATGGCCTGAAAATGGAGGATCTTGAGACATTCGGGTCAGAATAACTGTTTACGGCCTACTAGGGGCTATTCATAGGTGATGGTTCTGACAAGAACGTCCACCCATCATGCCACAAGAAGAGATTCTGTCTTCCATACGTCTATCTCCACGATTTTTGTTGTCGGGTTAATGAGAACCGGACTGGAGCATTTGAAATGTGAATGAACCTTTGCTTTCGGATGATGGTAGCCACCATGTCCGGCGAAAGGGTGAACTGGTGCCAATTTGTGCTAATAAGGATAGAGGAAGAGGCCGCCAAGCTAGGAACTCATAAGAAATCTTTTGGCCTCATCCTCAACTACATTCTCATTCGCTGTGGTGTACCGCAGTCTCCTGATGCCAAGAAGATCGGCCCAGGAAAATTCATAGGTGGGAGCAAGTCCACTGCCTTCAACAACGATGGACTGATCTCAAGCAGGCCTCATGTTAGGCTCATGCCCATCTCTGATGACCCCATGGATGTCACTGTCAAGGCTGCAAGTGTAGAAAAGAAGAAAAGAAAGAGAAGTATCTCTTACAGCAAATCACCTCATGATGTAGTGAAGGCGAAGAAGAAGCTGAAGAAAGCTTATAAGACTAAGGCTACTGTAACGCCCCAGTCATACACGTAATAAGTTAATAAATATTTGCCTTTAAATGAAATTACATGACATATACATGATGATTTTCATGAACATGAATAAGTGCTATTTACATTCTCATAATGTTTTATACGACATGTTAATTATCTCTTATAACATGATAAAAGTTATTTTGTAAGATGTTTTGTTGCAGTGAGGAGCTCAGTTTCTCAGTAAGAAGATCGATGTGCTAAACAATTATAAAGAAACAATTGTAACGCCACAAAAATTCAAAGACTTATTTAAATACTATTTATTTTGCTAACGATCATGGATTTTGATTTTTAATATTTACAAGTTGTCCGATACTTGGACCGATACGTTCCTAGCACAAAATGAAGGATTTAAAAAGAAAATATTTCAAAATAAATTATAAGGATCGTTTTTAGAATTTATAAAAGTGATTTCGAAAAGTTCGGACGATTTTGATACGATAAAATTTTCATCACAGAACACTTATGTTGCAAAAATAAAATTAAATTATTTTATTATTTTCGAAAATCCATTCCGAGCATCTCGGAGATTTCACTTAGACAAGTCCGAAGATCATCACGAGAGCTACTCCTTGCTTTTCAGTCCTCTTTTCAGGCCTCTTCGAGCTTTGATGCCGAGATCCAGCCGCTTGCTGTTGGACTGATTTTGGCTTCCCAGAGATCGAGACATGTTTGGATTGAGCTTGATGTTGCTGCTGTGGTGTAACACCCCAAATTAGGCGGATATTACATTGCCGTGGACCCCTGGGACCCACCAGACGAATGAAAGTTAATGAATTACACAATAGAGATGTAGTACCGAACCACATTACATCATCAATTACTCCGATGAGGAGTTTCAAATACAACACACCCAGGGAACACTGAATACATGTATATTTTATATGAAGATACAATATACAACACTAAACAAATGACAATCCAAAAGGAAGTACAGCGGAAAATACATAACAAGGAAACATGAATGAAATGAAGAGACTGGCGGTCCCTACTAGTATCACTGGGACTCCTCGCCGTCAACATTCTCTTCCCGTGCTTTTGCCTTTCCATGACCTAAAAACAACATCCCCAACGGGGTCAGATACACATAACAACAATACTCAAGAGTTGAACAATCACATTAATTACATATCTTAGTTATGAAATCAAGCTAAAGAGGGGCATCATAGTACGCCTGTAATGGTATGTGCAAGTGCACAAGACGAGTGTCTGGACACACCCACCCTTGTGCCTAATTAGTCTCACGGAGGCACGTTACCGTGTGCACAGTCCATTGTGTCGGTGAACCCGATCACATGACTATCAAGTGCCCGACTAAAAATTCCACACATCCCCACCCGGCCACGCAATATGAACCCAGAAGATCACAAGAACGAAAGTGACCAATGAACATGAATGAATGACAATCCGACAAGGGTCAAGAATGACTCACCGAGATGAAATAATAATGAAATGAATGGTAGCTCATTGAAATGATTGGAATTGTCGTTCCTCGTGAATTGAATGATTAATTTGATACTTACAAGTCTCAACACGGTATATCATGAATGCATTATAAATATGAATGAACAACAACGAAAGGAATGAGTATCCTTTTAACCGAGTAAGAATTAACTTACTTAATACCGGTGATGCAATATCCTCTCTTGAACAAACGTCCTTAATGGAGATATCGGTCGCTCGAGAAACCTTGAATAACACAATTACCAAAAATTCGCATAATATACGTATCAATAGCGATCATAACCAATTCAAGAGGTCGATACAACAAATCTAAACTCATTGGGGCATTTCGACAAACACTTTGTAAACTATCTCCCATCATTTACAATTAATCCCAATTGTATCGAAAACCAACCTCTAATGAATGATCCAATCCACCAAAACACCATCAATATAATCGATAATCCAATAGGAATACTCAAATCGAGTTTACGATAACACTAAATTGCATATCCCAATTCCAAGTCAATCTTCAAAGTGTTCTTGAATAAAACTTCCAACAATCCGATGATAACTCATAAAAACTCATAATCATACGTATATCCATCACAAATCATGATTATATCATCTAAAATATTATGCTCCAACTCAAAATCGAACCTAGGGTTGAAGAAATTACCTTGGATTAGGATGAAGAATCCACAAATATGTTGTTAATCCACACCACAACTTGAAGAAGATGAAATACTCTGAGTTTGATGATACCAAAAACGTCTGAAAATCGCCCCCAAGATCGCCTAAGAAGAGGAGGAGGAAGGAGAATGGTGAAATGAGCTTTCATCTCTCAAAACCCGCTGAAATAGGAAAATCTGTATTGTGTGACGTGGCACGGGCTGAGTGTGCCGCAGCCCACGGCCAAAAAACTGCCTAGTGCTCAGCTTAGTGTCGCGGCCCATGGTATAGGCGGTTCCACCACCAATGGCAAAATGTGTGTGCCGCGGCGCACACTCCCTTGTGCCACAGCGCACACTACTCGGGCTCAAAAATGACCAAAATTGACCCGGGAAGAGAATAAAAGCCATAAGATTCAATACTTGGGAATAATAACACGAAATGGAAGTGCGGGAACCCCAAAACGGTGGTTCCAAGCAATGATTACAAAGGTTTTCCCAACAATAGCACGATTCGAAGAAGGAGTAATTTTGAAATGGTATGAACCCCAATATCAACATCGACTAACGAAGCAATTACAACAAACAAGATAATATTCTCATCTCGATTCTCAAGCAAGGTTGAAACAATGAACAATATCGATACACGATTCAAAGTTACTCCGATAGGTGAACACGAATGAATGAATGTGGATGATGAATGATTATTAATAAGTGAAAAAATTACAGAGTGACAATTACTGAATGAAAATAAATGAGTTCACATCCGGGTATTACATTCTCCCCCCCTTAAAAAGAGTTTCTTCCTCGAAACTAAGGGTCAAACAATTCGGGATAACTCTTCCGCATGCTATCCTCGGTTTCCCAAGTAGCCTCTTCGACTCCATGTCTCGACCACTGAATCTTAACCAAAGGAATCGTCTTGTTCCTCAACTATTTGATTCGCCGCTCTAAGATTCGTATGGGACGCTCCTCATACGTATGATCATCCGCTATCTCAATTTCATCAAATTGAAGTATGTGACTAGGGTCGACAATATACTTCCACAACCAAGAGACATGAAACACGTTATGAATTCTGCTTAATGCCGGAGGTAAAGCCAATCGATAATCCAGATCACCCACTCGATCCAAAATCTCAAACGGTCCAATAAATCTCGGACTCAACTTCCTCCGCTTCCCGAAATGGAAAATACCTCGACTCAGGGATACCTTGACCAAAACGTGGTCACCTGTCTCGAACTCCAAGGGTCAACAACGGTTATCGGCATATGATTTTTGCTGACTCTGAGTGGTCAACAAACGACTCCTGATTAAATCTACCTTCTCGCGGGCGGCTATAAGCATATCGGGCTCAGTGCCGACTGATTCTGATAAGTCATTCTAGCATAGGGGAGATCGAAAACGAAGACCGTATAAGGCCTCGTAAGGTGCCATCTGAATCGAAGCGTGCCAACTGTTATTATATGTGAATTCGATCAACGGTAGTTGGGCTTCCCAATCATCTTTCCAATCGAGGATGCATGCCCTCAACATGTCCTCCAACGTCTAAATAGTTCTCTCTGATTGTCCGTCGGACTGAGGGTGAAAAGCCATGCTGAAGTTGAGTTGAGTTCCCATGGCACGATGAACTGATTTCTAAAAATGCGACACAATCCAAAACGATACTCTTAGGGGTACCGTGTAATCTCACGATCTCTTTAATGAATAATTGGGCAAGTCTCTCAGGACCCCACGTATCTTTAATCTCGAGGAAATGAGCTGACTTAGTTAAACGGTCCACCATAACCCAAATAGTATTCATGCCGCGATAGCTCGCCGGAAAGCTCGTGATGAAGTCCATGGAAATATCCTCCCACTTCCATTTTAGGATAGGAAGCGGCTTCAGCATACCCGCTGGTCGCTGATGTTCTATCTTGACTTGCTGACAGGCTAAACATCTCGAAACAAATTCTGTGACTTCTCGCTTCATAATACTCCACCAGTAATTTTGTTTCAAGTCTTTGTACATCTTGCTAGACCCCGGATGAATAGAATAAGGGGTAGCATGGGCCTCTCTCAAAATCGAGTTTTTCAACTTGTCATCAGCCGGAACATATAACCGGTTCTTAAATCGCAAAAGTCCATCCTCGTGGGCCACAAATCCAGGGGCTTTCCCCTGATCCACATCATCTCGAATGCGTAACAAAAATGGGTCTGAGCCCTGTTTCAGTCTGATCGTCTCCTCAAGTGGCGGTGAAATCTCCAGCATACAAAGCTGCCCTTGTACACGCTGTAACCAGACCTCAATCTCAGGCCTTAGGAATTCCTATTGAAGCTCTTTCTGAATGGTTAAACGAGCAAGCATTTGCTCCTGCACAGACTTACAGCTCAAGGCATCGGCGAAAACATTCGCCTTACCCAGGTGATATTGAATCTTGATATCATAATCTTTAATCAGTTCTAACCACCATCTCTGACGCATATTTAACTCCTTCTGAGTAAATATATACTTCAAACTCTTATTATCGGTGAAAATCTGACAGGTGACGCCATAAAGATAATGACGCCAAATCTTCAACGCGAAAATCATGGTCGCTAACTCCAGATCATGGGTCGGGTAGTTGACCTCATAAGGTATCAGCTACCGTGAAGCATAGGCAATCACTTTCCCGTTCTGCATTAATACACATCCGAGACCTTGTCTGGACGCGTCACTATAAACCACGAATCCTTCCGTCCTTTGTGGTAAGGAAAGGACAGGTGCTGAGATTAAACGACTCTTGAGTTCCTCAAAACTCCGCTGACACGCATCAGACCATGTGTATTTCTTATCCTTCCGCAAAAGGTTCGTCATCGGTTGAGCGATTTTAGAAAATCCTTCCACAAATCGCCGATAATAGCCAGCTAATTCGAGAAAACTTCGGATTTCCTTAACATTCTTCGAAGGTTTCCAATCTCGTATAGCCTCCATCTTCTGAGGGTCGACATGTACTCCGTCTGATGAAATCACATGCCCGAGAAACGTCACCTCGGACATCCAGAACTCACATTTGGAAAATTTCCCATAAAGTTGCTCTCGTCTAAACACGTCGAGAACCTGATGAAGATGAAATTCGTGCTCTTCTCAATCACGAGAATAAATCAAAATGTCATCTATGAAAATAACCACGAACCGGTCTAAATAGTCGATGAAAACTCGGTTCATCAACTCCATGAATACAGCAGGTGCATTAGTCAACCCAAACGGCATTACCACGAACTCGTAATACCCATAGCATGTTCGAAACGCCGTTCTAGCAATATCTGACTCTCGAATTCGTAACTGATGATACCCAGATCTCAAATCGATCTTGGAAAATACTAAAGATCCCTGCAGTTGATCCAAGAGATCATCGGTGCGGGGAAGGGGATATTTATTCTTGATTGTCACCCTGTTCAGCTCTCGATAATCAATGCACAAGCGAAATGAACCATCCTTCTTCTGGACAAATAATATAGGTGCTCCCCACGGATACGCACTCGGTCTGATATAACCCTTCTTGGTCAATTCTTCTAGTTGATTCTTCAATTCCTACATTTCAGTCAGGGCCATACGATATGATGCCTTCGATAATGGAGAGGTACGGGGCTCCAATTCAATTGTGAATTCCACATCTCTCTGTAGAGGCAAACCAGGAATCTCGTCTGGAAATACATCGACGTACTCTCTCACTACCGGGATATCCGCCAATGGCACTGATGATTTCTCGGTCTTAGTCATATAGCACCAATAACCAACACACCCCTGATTGAGTAATTTCACTGCTTTCATCATATTGATAACCCTTCCGGAACAACTGGGATTACTCCTCTGAAATACATACTCGACTCCATTATCTAAAATAATAGTGACCATATGCTTACGGACACTAAGGATGGCATCGTGATGATCCATCCAATCAATACCCAAAATGACATCATCTCTAGGTAAATCTACAACGATTAGGTCTGCCAACCAAACACGACCATGAATCTGAATCGGACAATTCTTAATCTCACAATATCTGATAATTCTTCTACCTTCAGGTAGTCCAATGATATAAGGCTTACAATTAGTAGCACTATCCAGATGAAGTCTACTCAAGCATGACTCGGAAATGAATGAATGTGATACACCAGTATCAAAAAGGGTACACACAGGTTGAGATAAAATTTCGAGTGTACCTGAGATCATTCGGACCTCCGGATCGTCGTTCCTCTTCATCTTATAAATTCGGGGCTTGCCAGCCCCAGAACCGGATGCCCTGTCTGATAGTTGTGGGCTCTGCCTTTGTTTGCTCCCGTCGTCTTAAACGACGTGGACTGAGTGGCCTGATTCTGAACCGCTGACTGCTTCGGGGCCAGAGATGCCGCCGGAGTAGGTTGGAGTCTCTTCGGCAGAAATGGGCTTTAGGCCCCCGCAATCCCACAGTTATTACACGTGAGGGTCGGCTTCGGACACTTAGTACTGAAATGTCCCTGTTCTCCATAGTTGTAACAGGTGACGACCGAACTGGCCACTCGGGACTGAGATTCGGCGGGTTTAGGCGCCATAGGGGGTCGATCATAAAAAGTAGAGCCCGCACGAGGCTTCTTGAAGGTTTCCTGGCCGCCTTAGGACTGATTACGATTCTTCGATTTCTTGCCGGAAGGTGAAGTCTGATTCTTAGAAATTTACTTAGTAGTAAGCTCATAAGCAAGAGCTTTCTTGATGAATTCGGCCAAAGTGGTGCAATGATAATTAAGAAATTGAAGTCTCATACAAGGTTTCAACCTCTTACTGAAATACTTAATTTTATCCGCCTCCGAGTGGATAATAGATGAGGCGAAAGGCAGTACCTCTTGAAATTTATCGACAATGGCGAGAACATCTTCTTCCGTTGAGGGGTCGGGACTGAGGAATTCTGACAATTTAGCCTCCCTAAGTGGGGCCGAATAATATCTTTCCATCATGAGAGTCTTGAACTGGTCCCACGTGCAAGATCCGTCGGTGGGTTTCAGAGATAGCCACCAAGAGTGAGCGCTCTTACCCAGATAGTAAGCCGCGACTGAAACCTTGTGCCCTTCGGGACACTCCACCATAGCAAACAACTTCTCAAAATGCTCCAGCCAGTGAATAATGTCTGCCGGCTCAGATGAGCCCTCGAAGGTAGGCGGCCTCTGGCGAGAAATATCGTTGATGATACTGCTCACACTCCTCTCTTGTCTCTGAGGTGGCGGCGGAGGAGCCTGTTGAGCCTGAGTGGCTGAGTTCTGCATCGTCTCCATCAGACGTGCCATCTGGGTCATTTGGGCCATCATGCCCTGCATAAAAGCGAGTGGATCAACCCAAACACCTTGTGACTAAGCTGTATCTCGGGTACGGCTTCCTGACGGTGAATGATTATTTCCTGGTGAATGAGTGGCAGCATCGTTGCTCGATGAATTAGCATTATTCCTCGCATTCGCACGGGTGTTCACTCGAGCTCTGGGGTTTCGGCCCGCACCGAGGCCTCTTCCCCTGCGTCCTCTGCCAGCTCGATCCATAATAAAGGTAGGAAACACATGATAATTATAGATCTCGTATGAATATCTCATGAAATATCAACTGAGGTGACATGATTATCCGATGAAATTATTGAAATGATTATCTTGAACAAGTTAACAAGATTGATGATACGATTCACAAGATTAGCAACTGAGCAATGAAATTAACTGAGTGACTAATGAATTAATATGATCGACATGAACAAAAATGATAATGATGATTGAGGATTGTTAACGGATGAATGATGAATGAGTGATTCTTATTGCCAGAAATTATACCATGGCGTCAGAAATCTTATTGTTCTTTCGGTATGAGGGGCTTAGCGCTTGCACAGGTCACACGTGATGCGAAAGTCCAATGATACTAGTCTGGTGAACGATGATTTCAAATGAGAAATGACTCGGAAGGTAGTATTCAAAACCACGCTCCGATACCAACTCTGTAACACCCCAAACTAGGCGGATATTATAGTGTCGTGGACCCATGATTGGGACCCACCAGGCGAATGAAAGTTAATGAATTACACAATATAAATGTGGTACCGAACCACATTACATCATCAATTACTCCGATGAGGAGTTTCAATTACAACACACCCAGGGAACTCTGAATACATGTATATTTTATATGAAGATAAAATATACAACACTGAACAAATGACAATCCAAAAGGAAGTGCAGCGGAAAATACATAACAAGGAAACATGAATGAAATGAAGAGACTCGGGGCCCCTACTAGTATCACTGGGACTCCTCGCCGTCAATGTTCTCTTCCCGTGCTTTTGCCTTGTCATGACCTAAAAACAACATCCCCAACACGGTCAGTTACACATAACAACAATCCTCAAGAGTTGAGCAATCACCATAATTATATATCTTAGTTATGAAATCAAGCTAAAGAGGGGCATCATAGTATGCCCCTAATGGTATGTGCAAATGCACAAGACGAGTGTCCGGACACACCCTACCTTGTGCCTAATTAGTCTCACGGAGGCACGTTACCGTGTGCACAGTCCATTGTGTCGGTGAACCCGATCACATGACTATCAAGTACCCGACTAAAAATTCCACACATCCCCACCCGGCCACGCAATATGAACCCAGAAGATCACAAGAACGAAAGTGACCAATGAACATGAATGAATGACAATCCGACAAGGGTCAAGAATGACTCACCGAGATGAAATAATAATGAAATGAATGGTACCTCATTGAAATGATTGGAATTGTCGTTCCTCGTGAATTGAATGATTAATTTGATACTTACAAGTCTCAACACGATTAATATATCATGAATGCATTATAAATATGACTGAACAACAACGAAAGGAATGAGTATCCTTTTAACCGAGTAAGAATTAACTTACTCAATACCGGTGATGCAATATCCTCTCTTGAACAAACGTCCTTAATGGAGATATCGGTCGCTCGAACAACCTTGAATAACACAATTACCAACAATTAGCTTAATATACGTATCAATAGCGATCATAACCAATTCAAGAGGTCGATACAACAAATCCAAACTCATTGGGGCATTTCGACAAACACTTTGTAAACTATCTCCCATCATTTACAATTAATCCCAATTGTATCGAAAACCAACCTCTAATGAATGATCCAATCCACCAAAACACCATCAATATAATCGATAATCCAATAGGAATACTCAAATCGAGTTTACGATAACACTAAATTGCATATCCCAATTCCAAGTCAATCTTCAAAGTGTTCTTGAATAAAACTTCCAACAATCCGATGACAACTCATAAAAACTCATAATCATACGTATATTCATCATAAATCATTATTATATCATCCAAAACATCATGCTGCAACTCAAAATCGAACCTAGGGTTGAAGAAATTACCTTGGATTAGGATGAAGATTCCACAAATATGTTGTTAATCCACACCACAACTTGAAGAAGATGAAATACTCCGAGTTTGATGATACCAAAATCGTTCGAAAATCGCCCCCAAGATCGCCCAAGAAGAGGAGGAGGAAGGAGGATGATGAAATGAGCTTTCATCTCTCAAAACCCGCTGAAATAAGAAAATCTATACTGTGTGCCGCGGCACGGGCTGAGTGTGTCGCGGCCCACGGCCAAAAAACTGCCCAGTGCTCGGCTTAGTGCCGCGGCCCGGCCACAGGGGGCCACGGCCCACGGTACAGGCGGTTCCACCACCAATGGCACAGTGTGTGTGCCGCGGCGCACACTCCCTTGTGACGCGGCGCACACTACTCGGGCTAAAAAATGACGAAAAACGACCCGGGAAGAGAATAAAAGCCATAGGATTCAATACTTGGAAACAATAACACGAAATGGAAGTGCGGGAACCCCAAAACGGTGGTTCCAAGCAATGATTACAAGGATTTTCCCAACAATAGCAGGATTCGAAGAAGGAGTAATTTTGAAATGGTATGAACCCCAATATCAACATCGACTAACAAAGCAATTACAACAATCAAGATAATATTCTCATCTCGATTCTCAAGCAAGGTTGAAACAATGAACAATATCGATACACGACCCAAAGTTACTCCGAACGGTGAACACGAATGAATGAATGTGGATGATGAATAATTATTAATAAGTGAAAAAATTACAGAGTGACAATTACTGAATGAAAATAAATGAGTTCACATCCGGGTATTACATGTGGTGACCCTACTTTCATCTGGCCGTCGGGGCTCTTGGCAGGTTCGCCACACCCTTATGCGTATCTGACACATTCTCCGAGATATTCAGTACAGAGTCACTCACATTTTCCGGAGGGCAACAGGCCGGCTGATTATCTATCTGAGCTCGGCATGTCGTCCCTCGATATTCAGACTTATACATATGATACTGCTCCTCCGTTTCTCTTATCTCTTATACGGATGGACCAGCTTGGCTACCTTTCTTTTAGATTTAGGTAGTATTTTATCACTTGATTTATTGCTATGAGCCCACTTAGGGCTGAAAATTTAGGATCGGGAAATCCCGAGTCCCGGTCCCGTCCCGAGTCCCGATGGGAAACGGAACCCCGTGTCCCGAATTTTACGGGACCGGGACCGAGACCTTAGATTTTGGTAATTTCGGGACTCGGGAGTCCCAAAGCCCCGATTGAAATTTCTAATTTCAATCAATTTTTTTTTTCTTTTCTGATTTCGGGACATTTCGGAATATTTCGGGATATTCGGGACATTTTGGAAAATTATCCTCGAGATTGGGACCGGGACCGGGACTTACATTTATCCCATTTCGGGAATCGGGACTGGGACCGGGACCACCAAATTATTGATTTTCGGGACCGGTACATTCGGGACTCGGGACCGGGACCTCGGGATGTCCCGATTCTCAGCCCTAAGCCCGCTCATTAGCCCACTTTTTCTTAGTGGTGCACCTTGTATTTCTCTAGCCAGCTGCTGGCATTTTAGTTTCTAGGATTCGGTTTATGGCCCACTTTTGGTCATAATTCGGATGTGATGTTTTACATATCGGTCCGCACATTAGCCCACGCCTTTAGTGGTGCACCTTGTATTTCTTTAGTGGGTCATAGTTCGGGACTGATTGCTTGTACTCTCGATATTTTCTTTATCTCACAGGTTGGTGGGTCCCGCCTCAACTCCCCGTCCTCAATGGACATTTTATTTTAAAAAAAATAAAGTCTGAAACCAGTCGGTAATCAAAATTTGGACACCGAGAAGGGGTCGAAATGGCCGAGCCAATTTGACCGACATCTGCTGGTCACCGCCGTACCGGTCGGCCGACAGAAGTTTCTCGGTGCTGTCCGGATAAGGCTGTTGAGCTGTCCGGATAAGGACTAACTTTCAGCCGAATTTGAGCCCCTATTTATACATGTTCCCAGATGTATTTGTGTACATATCTTATATCAAATTAAATCCCTTGATCTCTATGTTAAAACGCCAGAAACATATTTCCATTCCAAAAATTTTAAAGCCCTCAAAAAGCCCGATCAAACAGAAAGCCTGAATCTGCCAATTTTTCAAAAGATGTTTGATAAAAGTCCTCGAAGAGATTTCAGATTTTACATCAAGGATTTTAGCACATCTATCTTGCAAGAGAAACTGACCTTTTCACATCAACAGGCACAGGACCTGAGGTAAGATCGATACTTTCTTTGTTGTATCATACGAATCATATATTGACTATGTTATATGTGACTGTATTGATCGATTGTGCATCACATACAAAAAACGAAAGGATATCTTGAAAAGAAAATGAATACGATTGTTTTTTACTGAAAATGAAGAAAGGATGTTTTCAAAAAGGGGAGTATGGTACTAGATTGGTGGCAATAGGCCACGAGACACGGGAGGGACCGGCGGACCCACAGACTGAAAAAGGAAAGAGGGTGGTGAATACCTGCGGCGGAAACGTCGGTCAAAAAAAGCCACAAACTGATAGCGGATACGGTTAATACCATTTGTTGAAAGATCAGTATGGGAACCCCGTAGATGGTGGAGTAACCCACCAAAATATTAAATGATATTGGCCAATTACAAGAAGAGGTTCCGAAAACCTCGGTCTACTTCTGTTAGTCGAGTATCTACTTCCAGGGCCCAAAAAAAAAAGATTTTTTTTAAAAAAGAAAACGAACATGATCATACACATGTTTATATATATGTATAAGTATAATATTAATTGTTTGATGAATGTGCTACTTTGCTAATACATAAGTATCATCTTACTGAGCCTTTAGCTCATTAGATTCTTATGATACATGTGACGATGTAAACGCCTAGAAGTTGATCATCCCTCTTCGGAGCGTCCAGTCGAAGATCCGTCAATATGCCATAATTCTAATGACTTTATTACTTATGAAAGGATATGTATTAATTTGAATAAGGACCGCTCTGTTATGTTGTATTCTATTATGTTGAGTTTTGTTATCTTTTGTACTACTTCAAGAGGAATAAAAATAGTTTGCTTTATTTTTCGGAGTTATTGTTTTTGGACTTTTATAAATAAAGTTTCATAATGATAAAAATAATATGTCCTGACATGAAATTTTTTATTACTCCCGAGTTATATATTTTAAAAAGTTCAAATTGAAAGTTTTCAAAGTACAAAGTCGTGGCATTCCCTAACTTAGTGGTACGAACCCTTGTGGTTTAACTATTAGGTCAGGGGGTGTTACAGCTACAGTGGCTACAACGGTCACTATAGATGTTCCAACGGCGCAACCCGTTGTACAAAACCCAAAGGGCGCAACGCCTTCGGAAGAAATAGTTGCTGCACAAGCTGCAGATCCCGAGCCAGTGGCGATTATGACGGATAATCAACTATTTGCCAAGTTAGAGGGCTCTGGAGAGTCGGCTGCCCCCACGGAGCCAAAGCCTACCTCTCTTGTAAGGGAACACACACCCATACAGGATCCGTCTCCCATCAGGGTGCCAACCCCTGTTAGGGATCCCTTTCCAACACAGGCTCCCATACCTGTTGCGGATCCCATCCCTACAGTAGACCCAAATACTGTAAGGAGTCCCTTCCCGTCAGTTTTCATAAATGCAACTCTTCTCCACGTACAAATTAAACAAGCCTCGAGTGTTTTGTGACTTGGAAATCATACCGGTTCGCTCCTTACGACGTCCTGTACAACTCGGAAGAGTGGAAGGAAGAAGAATGTTTCGTTCTGGAGGTCACGGATACCCGGAATATTGAAGTCCTAATCCAATGGAATAATAAATTTTTCCATGAGCTGATCTCAAATAACAACCTGGCAAAAGAAAAGGCTCGATCGAAAGGGAAGTCTCAATCTGATGACAAGCTCCTTCTGACACTACTACAAAAACAAAGATTTAACAATGTTCGAGCCCCTTTAACTTGGGTTTTCGAATCACTTAAAGGTATCATTGTTAAATTTAATGATTGTATAAAAATCGCTGTTAAATTCTAAATTTAACAGCAGTTCTTTTACAAGCGCTGTTAAATTAATTTTTTTTTAAAATTATTTTTTTAACAGCGGTTGTATAAGAACCGCTGTTAAAACTTTTGAAATATAAAAATCAATTGCCCCTGCTCACATCCCACCCCCTGCCTGCCCCGCCCGCCCGCACATCCCCGCCCCGCCCGCCCGCGACCTGTAAATATACATTTTTTGTGTATTTTTGCTGCTCATGGGATTCGAACATGTGACCTCCATAAGATGGAGGTGGTATCAAACCGCTGAGATGAAGTCACTTTCTGTTATTTTTATTGCTTTATTTGATATAAGTGTAGAACAAATCATATATATGTGTATATATATATATAGGTTTTTTAATATTTTCAGAATTATATTAAATTTAATGAAACTGATAATTAAATTTTTATGGTTTATATTATTAATTAAGATATTATATTATTATAGAATAATAATATAATTTAATAAAAATATATTACATATTAAAAATTATACTGTATTTATTGCATATAATCATGCTGAAAATTAAAATTTTATAATGTACATAAAAAATAAATATGTTATATTATATACTATAATGTACATTCTTTTATTATATGTAATAAAATTATAATACATTATATAATGAAAATTATACAAAAAATATAGAGAAAATTCTTATTCATTCAATAGTGTCGAAATATAGTCTTACAATCATATATATACCCTAGGAAAGCTCTCGTTGACAATACATAATTAAATAAGAAGCACAAAAACTTTTAAAAATAGGTCCCGAAAAACAGAAAAACACAAAATTGAGGGCCTAAACATCATTTTTTGGCCAAAAAACGACGTACCTCACCGCAAGCTGTGACTCTTGCTCAGTGAGCCGATTCTGATAAGAAAAGGCTGAGTTCATCCCAAAAATCACAAATAAATATTTTTCAAATATTTCAAAAATGCCCCCACTCTAAATATCAAATAGCAATCTCGTCCACTACATCAAATGTATACATATAATTATATAATGAATTTAATCATGCTAAAAATTAAACAGCAATCTCGTACAATGAATATTAATAAAAAAAACTATTGTTAAAAAAACTGTTAATACACTTAACAAACGGTTCTAAAAAAAAATTGTTGCTAAAAAAAACACTTAACAATGGGTTCTACAAATAACCGTTAAATGTGCAATTTAACAGCGGTTGTTCGTAATAAACCGTTATGTGTGTGTGTGTATTTTTTAACAATGTTATTTAACAATCATTGTTAAATGTGCGCTTTAACAATGTTGTTCAGAATCACGTTAAATTGCTATTTTAATAGCGCTTTTTAAAGAACCGTTAATTTATTACACAATATTTACAGGTATGCCACCGCGTCATTTTAACAGCGGTTTTTGAACAACCGCTGTTAAAATGGCGCTGTTAAATGCCACTTTTGTAGTATTGGTGACAGCCACAAGTCTGACCCAACTCAGACGCTGACGATGATGCTCTACAAGCCGGTCTGAGGATCAGCCGTGAAGAGGCAAAGGAAGGGGAAATGGTCGTATGGAAGACCAACAGGGTCAGGAGACCTCCAAAAGACAACAGTCCCCTACCCCCCAACAGGAAGCTGCCAACAACCTACAACAGGAGGAATCAGTCCCTCCTGTTATCGCTGAATAGCAAACAGTTCCTGAACAGGCAGCCCAACCTGTCTCAACCCACGAAGAAGAAGCCCGCGCCATCCGTCAAAAGGAATCAGTCCCTCTTCCGAAGCAGGCGGAAACTGAGAGTCAACAAGAGGATTCAGTCCCTCCTGTACACCCGACTACAGAAAAACAAGCAGATCAGTAGGAATCAATCCCTCCTGTCCCCGAGACTGAAGAAGCCGCATAACCTTCTGAAGCAACTGCTTCCGAAGCACCTGCCGCTGAAGAGCCCACGCAAGATGCTCCTGCATCTCCCATCGTTGTGAGCTCAAATTCCGATGATAGTTTCCTCCCTGATAATAGACCATGACGCCCTCGTCATAATGTGGTTCTATGTCAACTCAATGAGCATGAGGATTCCAAGTTGGCGCGCCCTGGCTCCACGCGCACTGAGGCCCGGATCGAGCAACCCCATGCAATCGGGACGATGCACAAGATTCTCGCAGGACACAAGAAGGCACCGTATGATGTTTGTAAGGAATTAGATCGATGCGAGAGACCACCAGAAGAGCTCTCTGTCCAAAATCAAATCACCAAGGTTGAGGACGTGTTTCGCATTTCTGAGGCAAGAGCAGTAGAAGCTTAGAATATCCGAAGCCAAGATTGTCGCTGCCTTCAAGAGACTGGATCCAGTCTGTCAGGACATGATAAGAAAATAGATGACATGTCTTTGGTACTTAGCACTCTTGTTGACAAAATCACGAAACTGGAGACCAAATAGGACAATGCAATGAAGATCTTAGAAAGGATTGATGCTAAGGTCACAGATATTGATGATGCCAAAAAGAGGGAAGAAGCAGAGAGGGAGTACGACAATGGAGGACGGAGAGAGAGAGAGATCGATGCTACTCTAGAAGATAGCATTGCTGCTGTAATAGGCCATTTGGCAACACTTGCAAAAGGATACAGGGTATCTGGTTCTTGTCTGGGGTTCCATGGTCCCAATGTTCCTTGGAATAACAATGTGCAAAAACCACCCGAGATTCGTCTGCCCACTAACCGACAGCCTACAGCTGATGAAGTAAAGGACTGGAGGAAAAACGAACTGATGAGATACTTTGTCAAACTCATTAGGGAGTCCTAAATTCATAGTGCCCGTAGCGAGTCCTAAATGCTGACTTTAGAACGTCGGCTTCTTTAATTCTCAATTGATGGTATCCCGAACTCAAATCGATCTTCGAGAATACTGTCGTTCCTTGCAACTGGTCGAACAAATCATTATTTCGAGGCAACGGGTACTTATTCTTGATCGTCTCGGTAGTAAATGCACAACCGAAGTGATCCACCTTTGTTTCGAATGAATAATACTGGTGCACTCCAGGGGGAAACACTTGGATGGATATAACCCTTGTCCATCAGCTCTTCAAGTTGCTTCTTCAACTCATATATCTCGGTGGGTGCCATCTGATACGGTGCCTTGGAAATAGGTGTGGCTCCTGGTTCCAGCTCGATGGTAAACTCTACATCTCATTGTGGAGTTAATATAGGTAATTCATCAGGAAATACATCCGCAAATTCGTTTACAAGGAATAGATGAAAGTTCTATTATTCCTTCTTCCTTCTTCAGTGCATAACACCAGAATCCGGCACAACCCTATTTAAGCAGTTTGATAGCCTTCATTGCTTTAATCACTTTTCCTGAGCTCCCTGGTCTCCATCCTCCAAATAAATATTTAGAGCCATCATCAGCTATCATTGAGATATTTATCTTCTGGTAGTTCGTAATAGCTCCATAAAGGTTAAGCCAATCATCCCCGAGAATCACGTCATCTCCTTGAATTCCCACCAAGATCATATTTGAAGGTCAATCTTTGCCTCCGATTGATACAGGAAAATTTCTAGCTTCTAAGTTCCCCATAATTCTTTCCCCACTCGGTAAACCCACAATATAAGATACACATTCATGAAAACAAGAAATTTTTAAACGATTTACACAAGACAGTTATATAAACGAATGTGTAGCTCTGGTATCGAACAAAACACTAACTGGTTGCGAAAAGATCTGAATTGTATCTGATGCAACCACTGTATTCTGATCGTCTGTCCTCCTCATTTCACAAAGGCGCGTAGGAACGGATCCAACACTTGATGCTTCCTTCCGGTCATACTGTCATCTGCCTCTTCCTCGGCCAAAATTCTGATGTGGCTGAACATTATACTGCATTAGATTGACACTCGTCTCTTTCTGGACCTGTTGTGAGGTGCGAGCTCCAGAAGATCTAGCAACATCTCCACAGAACACTGCACGATGTCCTTGTCCACATTCATAACACGTCACGTAAGGAAGTGAGCAGGCACACCGATAGTGTCCTGGTCGATCACAGTTGAAGCATTTCCTCACTGCATCATTAAAAGCGGGTGCTGGTCTGGAGCTCTTTCCACCTCTAGATGGATGAGGGGGATTCCTGAATAAGTGAAATGATGACTGGGCTTTATGGGGCACACTATTCTTGTGCTCTGAAAAATTATCAGAGACGTTCTATTTCTTGGACTAGGAAAACTTCTCCACGACTACTTCCTTCATCTCATAGGTCAGGGCCTTGCCTTGATACTAACGAAGGGTGGTGCATTCAAATTCCGACATGTATCGCTCTATCTCCAGTTTCATCCTCATGTCAAAATGAAACATCATTTCCACATCGGTCCTGACAAGATGTCGAACAAATGCCAATTGATGATTAAAATTCTTAATCACTTGAACAAATGATAGGTCTAAAGGTTGCGCGGAGAAGAATTCTCAAACTTTAGCTTCCCTGATCGGGCGAGGACAGAGCCTCCTTCATTAGCTTGAATTCTCTCCAATCGGCATCATGGTCAATAGGTCTGATGGATCAACCCACCACTCAGACGCTTCTCCAGTCAGAAAGTATTGGGCAATTGGGGCTTTTCGGTCATCCGGGCAGTTGATACCCGCAAACACTTTCTCTCATTCCCTTAGCCAGTGATTCCACGTTGGCACTTCAGAAAAGCCATCAAGTTTTGGTGGATGCATCTTCGCCACTTCTTGAAGCCATTTGTCTCCTTGATACCCCATGTTTGGAACACCCTGATGTCTCCCGGTTGTAAACCTATCGCCACTTGCATTATGTCTACCACTTGAGCGAATTGTCTCATCTGAATGACCACTTGACGAAGCATGTCGGGAACCGCATGATTATCATTTCCCCCTACAGTTTGCTGTTGATTATTACAAATTCATGTTGCTCGCCAGAACTGAGATCAGCCTGATTTGACAGAGAATCAGGGACAGAGGGTGAAGCTTCTCTTCCAGTATTTCCGCGTCTGCTCCCACGACCACATCCATAACCTCTTCTCAACATACTGTAAGTATACATACTCAAAATACGAGGAACAATACCGTTCTATAGTTTAATTAACAGAAAAGACATTACATTAAAGGACAATACAATTTTAGGAAAGTTACAACCACAAACTCGCATGAAGATGTAGGCGGTACAATGATGTTTATTCGCAGTCGGTCAACCAAAAGACACATCTGGACCCCAAATTAACCCGACTGCCAAGATATCCATGAATTTTAGCTCTGATACCATATTCTGTAACACCCCGAGATATTCAGGATAATTACAGCGTCGTCAATCCTTTATATAAGGATTTACTAGGCTAAGAATTTAAAACAACAATTATAAAATTTTAAAAGAGGAATTTGTTCCAGGAATTATTATTCCCGTGATGTGTCTTACCTAATACTGATTGTAGATACATAGATGGAAGGTTCTAGATCCTTCTAGAGGTAGTAGGATCCTATTAGATGTCTTACCTTATCTAGGAATCCTATGTATGGAAGGACTCTCATTGTAATGCCTATATAAAGGCCCCTCTATCAATGTTATGAATACAATTGATTTGCTGTCTTTACTTTCTCCTCAAACACGTTATCAGCACGTAATCTACCCTCAGAGCTATAAAAAAATCCGAAATTAAAAAAAAAAAAAATCGCGGCCGAAAACCCTAAATTCCACCGCGCCGCGCCGCTCCCCAATCCAGATCTGCAAAACAGATCGCCGCCGCCAGACATCCGATCTGATTTGCCCAATCCCCATGCCCACATCTTCGTTTTCTTCCCGTTTGTGACCCAGCATGCGCCGGCTCATGCTTTCCTCGACGAAGGATTCTGTTACTAGAAGTAAAATTGGGTCACCGCTGGGAAGATTTTTGTGCACCGGTATTTGTTCCCTTGACATTGAAGACATTGGACTTGGCTCGTATGGTTTTCTGAAAGCAGGCAATCAAATATCAAAGGAATTGAAGATTGCTTACATAAATATAAGCAATAACCAAGTAATATCCTCTGGTTTGAAAGCTTCAAAAGGAAAATTGGAGCATCTAGACTTGGCCAGCAACTTCCCAACACAAATATCTGTATATTCAACGGTGGAGATCGGATTCTGAGTAATAGTGATTACTGAATCTACTGCCGAATAGAAGCAGATTTTTACGAGGAAATTTGGAGATCCGACCTCATCCAATACCGAGCTGCTGCATCACCGCGCTCGAGTCCTTTTTTGGCTGATTATCGAGCCCAGTAGCCCTTTTCGGGCGTTTCTCAACTCTCTATTTTCCTAATTCATGATTCATTTATCATCAACTTGTATGTTTATGAATCTAACTATGTTTATGCTTTACGTGGCATATAGGAAAATACGTCGCTCATGATGATGTGCACGCTATGGAGAAAAAGCCATATTTATCCCGTTCAAGGATCAAAGTAAATATAGAACGGAGTACCCATGGAAATATGTTGCTCATATGGAGAGAATCTCCCGTTCAAGGATCAAAGCATATATGGAACCAAGTACTCGTAAGACTTTATTAAAGTTCTCGTTTTTCAATTCCTCTCTTTTGGGAAAAATTTTTTTGGGGAATTGGGTATTTGGGTTCTTTATCTCCCACGCTACTTTGCGCTCGATGAGACTATGAGAGGTGGTATCACTCTCGTATGTCGAAGTAAACTGTGTGACGGTCCTGGGGGAGTCACGGATAATTGTTGAAAGTCGATATTTGTGGTTGTTGCATACACCACGTTTTGGGTGCGATTTGATGTCGCCGTTTTGTCGATTTTAAACCAACAATTGAAAAAAAAAAAAACATTGTCGGTAACGGTAAAGTTATGACTTGTTAATGATTAGTCACGAATTGTGACGTATAAATGGGACAAACATCGATTGCGACGGATATGTCGTGGTTAAAATCATTTTTTGACGGATTTGTCACGATGAATTTAGCGACCACCACGTTGGTCTTGACCCAATCCCATACTTGGAAAACTCCATCTTTCATCTTATTAAAATAAAATATTGCATGTGGGTGTATACATGCACCGTCTCCTTGCAACATGATATATGAAAGAATGTACGAGTAATTCTCATGAGTTTCAACATGTAAAGCAATGGCATATTGCAGTAAATACATGAATTCGTTGACCTCGATTATAGTTTGTATGACTATAGGTCCGAATACTTTTTCGAGTATTTGTAAAGGCATCTGCCTTATACATTTGACTATGTTTAGTCGATCTTATTGGATGGTCAAGACAAGTTGGTTATGGTATATTAATTATGTCTCATGGTTCAAAATGCTTAATTATGATGCACCGCGTTGTATCTATATAACATGGCTATTATGACGTATACTTGCAAATTGAGAATTAAAATACTTGGTTGATTTGATGCACTTTGGTGGATTTTGTCTACACTTTGATCATGACTAGGCGCATCCTCCTTGGTATTTGTTTATGCTTTGAAAGTTCAAACGGAATCAGTGGTTTTTAAACAGCCTTAGCTGTACCGACATTCCTACTTTCTCTGCAAGTCTACCAAGTTGGAGTTACCGAAAGGATCATTAGTCGAGATAAGAAATCGAACACCCTGCTGCGTTTAAACGCACATATGGCTGTCATTGCCATGTTTTTGCATCAACACTTATGCCATTGGATATGGTCTCAACCTTGTTTTCTCACTAAACTTGGGAAAAACTAAACAGCCAATTAAAACATGCACTGTGATCTGAGTTTAATGATCCGTGTGGTGCACAATATATGGATAGAAAGATACGGAAGTCTAGTTTCCAGAACATCTGACCGTTCGTCCATAGCCTTCCTAACAAGGGAGTTATCGCTGTTTTAGTGAACAAAGGTCAAGCTGCGCGGAATTTTATTCCCAGCGATTGTGCTAACTTTTGTCGCAACCAACTTGGTTCCCATTTTGAATTTGCAAGTGGTCTTATCACACACGTTTTTCAACCTCTTTTTGGCCGAATTTGCCATAGATGATGTAGTTTTTGGTATGCGTTGTACGCTAAACTATCATCTTTCAAATGTTGAAAAATAGTTTCCTTGGGGAAACCCAAAATACGCACCCTTATAAGAAGGTCGAGCGTGTGCACAGTAGTGTTACACCATGCTTGTGTCGTAATTTTGCCCCTTAGGCATAAAACCTTGCCATGTTATGCACTCAATATGATAGATCATTTTGATCATATCAAGTATAAAATCTCTATGTTGTTAGAGTATTCGCTATGCTCATGCTTGTAAAAATTTTGCAAGCGAAATTGAGTGCATATTAAGCTATTTTCAAGGAACACGATATTTTTGGATTTCGGTTTATAAATCCATTGTGACTATGATGAGTAGGTCATCACAATCAATGAGCGGTATGATGCTCAAGTTGTTGAATGCCGAATGGCGTTTTCTAGTCACATATGTTCCGTAACAATTGAACCATGTTATGACTCGATGATATATATGTCAAAGTGTATCACTCATAGCATCTCATTGTGATTTGTGAGAAATAAAATCTTATGCATCACTTGTATTGGATATGTGAAAAGAAAATATGCATGAGTCAATATGGTCCGGCTTGCATCGGTTTTTGGAACCAGAAGATGTATTGGGACATTGACACATTTAGGCTTTAATAGTCCGGAATTTGGACAATTTGATGATCCATATACCACGGTATTGTCATGGACATCATTTTCTTTGAACAAAGAAACTAGTTGTATCAAAGACACCAAAGTACATTGGTGGAGTCGTGAGCAGGGTTCATGACCGATGATGATATTTATGTCATCCGCGTCTTGCTTTCATAAGCATGTATGACGCCAAAGACCCCCCCGATGATCGTTCTTAGCCATGTTCATTTATTAATGCCTATTCTTTGGCACGATTAGGAGATGACACCCTCCTATGCTAAAGAGAATTATGTAGCGACTCGCATAAGCATGGTGCTGAGTCCTCCCTTTTCACCGAGTCCTTATACATACATGATCATAAGTATTAGCCTGGGTGGCTTATGATGCTACGATGGTGTTCACAAATGGTCGTACTCAAGTAATAACATTTATATTTTATGTTGTTCCTTTGACAATGATTGATAAGTTGATGAAACCTGAGTTATGGTTGTTCAACTTGCGGACCAGTCATTGTAAAGGTCGGTTCACCCACTTTTTAGACCAAGTCTTAAAGTGAAATTTTAACAAATACTTCCTAACATCCAAGGCTACCTTCTCACAATTTTTGGTGCCATTTGGAGACTTGGAAGGATGTGAACCACTTAAATGAAGTTTTCACATACCACCAGCCGTCCCAACAACCAGTTCGATATCATTTCGATCGGTTTTTGACCACAAGGTTGATGGTTTTGGAATCATAAACACCCGTTTATACATGCTCATGAAATTTTGAGGTGTTTGGGGCTGGTGAAGGGAGTGAACTCTTCAAGAAAGCACTAGAGGTTCGGTAAAACCAACGGCCTATCATCGGTTCAATCGTTTCTTTATGTTCGATCCCGGTGGTGCATGGTGGCGGTTTTGTTGAATTCTCAAGACCAGTAGCTACGGATATGTAGCATAGGTCAACATGTCATATTCACCTATACCCATCATCATTCAAATGCTTAGTTATGAGTGTAACAGTATGCATTTTGTTAACTGGATATTGTTAACACTGAAAATCTTTATCGTCCACATGTTCATGTGCCAAAGTGCGTCACCACAACGCATTATGACGGGTTATAAATGATGAATATGACATGCGCTTTCACTCATAGTTCGCTTAAAATATACCTTGGCAGACGATCTCGTAAGTCACTTTGATGAGCCAGTCTTCCCGTCGTTAGGGGGAGATGCGAACGATCATGTTCGAGTAGAACGACTTGGAATTGTCGTAGTTTGTCCCTATTGTGCCTCACCAAGTTCCCTAAAGTGACGAGATTAAATACATGCTGCAAACATGTCTGCAAGGATTGTGTCCAGTCATGGGCGTTCATCACCTATGAATGGTGATATGGTAACACCACAAATTGTGGTAGATGGTGTTACTAGGCCGTGGATCTCATAGAGTATTGGGATGCCACTTGGTTCGATAAATACTCTCGCTAAGAATGTATGCGAGCTTGGTACATGAAACTTGATCATATGATCAAATGAACTCATCCGTCTCATGTGATTCTAGATTATAGTCATCATTGGGGGACGCCTCAATGAATGTCAATCCATAAAGAGTACTCTATGAATAAAGCCGGTACATGAGGACGTGGAATGTGAGTTTAATCGAACCATACTTCGTTGAAAATATACAACGTTGTAGCCTTGGCCTAAAATGGAAACATATGCGACTCCAGTATAAACAAAGTGATAGCCCTTTGTTGAAGTGGTGCCGACACTCCAAAGATAAGCACTATCTGTATACTTTGTCAAAGCGAGTGAGAGAAGGAGTTAAACTCACCTGATGGCGCGAGGTTTCTCATGAACGCACTGGAATCGACTACGATGACACGAAACTTAGTTGTGCTATCGTAATGGATGTTATAGCATCCACTATCTTTTCAGTTAGATAGTTTCCCAAAAACTGACGTGCAGCTTGTGGTTAAATCTTATCTTAGTGGGGAACTAAGTTAAGTGATGAAAGGATCTCGTGGTGGATCAGACTCAAATCAAGTGGCTCCTGACCACGGAGCGCGTCGACAAGTGATTGTCGGGAACGCATACTAAGTATATACTTGATTTGGAAGAGATATGAAGCTTTTGCGTGTAAAACTAAGGGTTTATAGTGATGTACTCTTGTGAGACTAGGAGATTCCGCTAAATCTAAAGTTAAGAATGAAAGGATCTTGGGGACACTTGATGATGCGTATTCATCAATTGATATAAGGCAATTTAAGGGACGGTTTCCCTAAGAGACGATAAAGTAATGCCTATATGATTCCCAATGACTAGTCGAAGTCATAATAAGACTTTGCTCACTTAAGTGATGATGCAGTCTTAAGAAAAGTACGGTATTATGTACTCATGTTTGACTCGATGTACTCATTCGTAATAATCCAGTAAAGCCAATGTGACGATGGCCTAGGATGCGCTCACGCAATGTCTGTGATTGACAAGAAGTTTGAGGCTCGCTCTATCTCGATAAAAAGGACACTTTAAAACTAATACCCGAATCTGCCCAGAATGTGTTGGTCTATCTCCCATATGACCTAAAGGGCAGCCCACTTGATGGAAAATGGTGAAATTGGTGCCATTGGAAAGGTTTGTGTCTACTTTCTAAGGAAACCAACCATTTGATCACATCCATCATGTTGAGTGACATATGACTATTGTTGCAAAGTAGGATAGGATATGTCCGGTAATTTGCTGAGTCAACTTCGATAGAGTTTTGTGATCTGCTCAGGTCGATCTAGGTTACGTACTGTATGTGAATGAAAAGCTATGGGTGTCTAGTTTTCATAAGTTCTTACAGTTTCGTTGATACCTATTGAATCGAAGAAGTAATGACTGATTTAGTGCATGGAGGTCAAGACTTTGGAAAACTTGATAAGTCTTTAGTGACTCTGCACTTTGGATGTGTCGCGCTCTTTTTGTCCTTAGACCAAGGTTTGTTTTTTCCTATTGGGTTTTCACTTGGTAAGGTTTTTAACGAGGCGACCTATGAGAACATCCATACAATGATGCGTTGTACTTCTGTTCAACTTAGACCAAGAGGTATTTTTCCCACTGGGTTTTTCCTTGGTATAGTTGTGAGAGTAACTTGGCATCCGACTCCTATGATTTGAGGTACTCATCAGGGGGAGTCATTATATATACATCAGGGGGAGTATACATGACATGTTATATTGGTGCGTTGCAATCTTTTCCTCATCAAGCCTTTATTTTTCCCATGGGGTTTTGTTTTGGCTTGGAATAGGTTTTTACGAAGGCAACATCTTCTGCGCCATTGTTGTATTAGTGCTCGACACAGGGGGAGTGTTCCGGGAATTATTATTCCCGTGATGTGTCTTACCTAATACTGATTGTAGATACATAGATGGAAGGTTCTAGATCCTTCTAGAGGTAGTAGGATCCTATTAGATGTCTTACCTTATCTAGGAATCCTATGTATGGAAGGACTCTCATTGTAATGCCTATATAAAGGCCCCTCTATCAATGTTATGAATACAATTGATTTGCTGTCTTTACTTTCTCCTCAAACAGAATTATTATTATTACAAATCGGGTTTTTCGAGAATGAAAGACAAACACCGAATAGAATTTATCCATACATGACCAATCAAATCAACACAAAATGGACAATATATTCGAGTACTTATCGAATCATGACACAACTGAAAGGACTTTCCAGACCGTTAACATCACTTTGCACCCTTTGTCATCATATTGCTCTTGTGGTTGTTTTCCAGCTCTCCTGGATCCTGAAAAATAACAATGACAACAACAACAACAACAAGCCTCTCATACGAGAAGACTAACAATACATTTCACAACAAGACAATCACAACATACACATGGTAATCCGATGATCCAGCGTTTACTGTGTAGATCCCAAGATGATTATGCCGACCAACACGGGGTGGAAAACCCGGCCAATGATCCAGCGCACGCTGGTATAGATCCCAAGATGATCCCGTCGAACCAACACGAGGTGGACAAACGACAACAACACATATGCACGACAACACGAATAACATGAATATGGAAAACATATTAAAGTTCCTACCTGGGGATAGATGACAAGGACTAAATACTTCGAAGAACGTCAATACACTCGAAGGTCGTCCCTTCGTTCAACCACTTGCAAGATTCGAACCTTATACAAAAATAACGAAGAGTTCAACTTGCGTATACATAACCGACACATAAGCATCTAATGTTCCTAACTATGGTCAGTTTAATCCTCCTACATACGGACGGTTTACGGTTCAACCATCCGACGAATACTTAGTCGAACATCATGTGAATCGAATGCCAATAATGGGGATAACTTGACTACTTCTACGAAATCAAGGTTTATTCATGTCATCACAATTCCATACTCCAGTCTTGATTATAAATTATAATGTATGGTTCGGCTATCCTACGATTCATATCAAGGGTATGATACAAAATGAACGATTTCCAAAACATATTTTCAAAGAAAAACGTATTCAACTGCGTTTTAGGTTTAATTCACTGTTAAGAATCTCGTTCTCACTCGAAGTAGTTCTTCCTACCAAAGTTCTATGTTCGATACCTTTTGTCACCAACATAATCACTTCATTCTAACCATTAATATGAAGAAAGTTATCCAATCAAAATCGGTCCTTACAAGATATGAACCTATTCTTGATGAAAACCCTCAATACTCATTCTCTTGAATTTCTCTATCATAGGTGATAACATTAACAAGTCATTTATATAGGAACATTTCGAAATCATCATTAGAGGTATGTTACAATCTCAGAAAACTCCATCTTAATGTTTTAACTGACATAACAAGGCTCAACTTGAAATCTTCTAAACAATGGAAAGCTTAAGTATAATCAACAAAATCCTCCTATAAGATGGTATTCAGTTATTACGTCATCAATGGAATCTAATAATCTCAGTAGCATGCTCATATCATTCTTAAGAACATGAAGTCAAGGTTTGAGTAACTTCAACATACCTTATACAGAGAGAAACGGTGAAACAATCGGCAGAACTCAACACCGGAAGCTTGAACACCAATCTAAGATGTCTATGATCTTCAAAACCAAGTTGAGAGGCTGGTATAAGGAGTTTATAGGGTTGTGGAAACACTCAAAGTTGCAGAACTCGGACAAGGAGTAGAGGGGAAAGTTGAGAGGCTGGTATAAGGAATTTATAGGGTTGGGGAAACTCTCAAAGTTGCAGAACTCGGACAAGGAGTAGAGGGGAAATGAAAGAAGGTTGTTGTCTATTAATAGAATTCTAAACTTAACGTACGTTAGCCACGACACCTTACGTATGCTAGCTACTTAACGTACGCTAGTAACAAATCGTTACGTACGTTATCTGTAACACCCCAATACTCAAATGGGACGTTACACGCCGTAGAACCCTCATGAGGTCTACCAGGCTGACACTTAACACATAAACCACAATATAATCCCAAATGATGCATTCAGAAAGTAAGTAAGGTCGTGGCCTCGGCCAAAACGTTTTAAACGGAGTACATGCATATAATATAAGTACCAATTCATTCCCCACGCAGGGGACTTAAACCAGGTTTCAAAGTAAACAGTCTAAATCTGGTACTTAACAAATGCAATGACACAACATAAAAGTACTGACTCGAGCCACATCATCAAGCCATCCCATCCTTTCCGTGCGTGCCCCGTGCCTGCTCCTCAGCTCTCCCGGTACCTGAAATGCATAAGACGCATTTCCCCCATTTAAGGGGTTAGCATTCGAATAGCTAGTGCAAGTACACAATTACACAACATTATATACAAAAATACGGTCATACACAATCATCTCAAACATAAGTCATTTGCCACATATATATTCCGGAATACTACATTGGCAATCACATCGATTTTCAGTCATCACGATATCACAAAATCACAACTGGTATCCCGTGGCCGTACCCCTTAGTATCGACCCCCAGACATCCCGTCGAACACTCCGGGTGGGATACCACTTCGCGGCCGTACCCCTTAGTATCGACCCCGGACATCCCGTCGAACACTCGGGTGGAAGTTCAATCACACACGCACCCAAGTCCACTTCCGCGGCCGTACCCCTTAGTATCGACCCCGGACATCCCGTCGGACACTCCGGTGGAAGGAACACAACTCACGCACCCAAAATCACCATTCATCATTCATTTCGAAAATCACAATATACATAACGAAATGTAATACATGTACTTGCCTTGAATGAAACGAAACGAAGGAAACGACGACGGAATAGGTTTCGGTCCGAACAATCCTCCCAAATCCGATCCTAACACAATAACGGTATACACAAGTCTCAATAATGCGGAAAGGTAAGAATTAATCCTAATTCTACCCATTGGGACAATTCATCGGACACCAAGAGTGCATAAGGAAACGAAATCGGTCAATGGTATAACAACGGGATTTCATCCCAATCAAGAACAAGAAAGCCAAGGGTCACGAGTATACTATCAAAATCTAATAACAACATCGGTTAATTCAATTAAAACACAAGATCACCACCAAACCCTCCCCAAAATCATACTAGGGTTAAAGGAATTCTTACCTCTTGCTGACTCAAGCATTCAAATCCCACACCCCCGGGTTAGATCCGCAATCCGAGCCACCCGATCGAAGCGGGATGAAGAAATCTACACAAGTAAGTGATAGATGGAGGAACTCTCCCTCTCAAGACTCTCTCACTCTCGCACGGTTGAAGAAGGGGAGGAAATGAGCGATTCTCGCCGAATAAGAAGCAGATATAGCGCCGATCACCAGGTGCCGCGGCTCAGCTAAACTGCCGCGGCACGAGCCAAAATTGTGCCCGATGGTGGCCGACCGCTCGTTGTGCCGCGGCTCATCCGAAGTGTGCCGCGGCTCGACTCGGCATGTGCCGCGCACCGCCGGGCCGTGCCGCGACACGCGGCATACCGATTTTGGCCGGCAAGTGTCACACGGTGTGCCGCGGCCGGACAAGTGTGCCGCGGCACTGGCTACTGTGCCGCGGCGCACAATCCTTGTGCCGCGGCACACGGCACGCTTTGTTTAGGCAACAAGCCGGGCGATGTGTGTGCCGCGGCTCACAATCCTTGTGCCGCGCCCACACCCCCTCGGGTCCCAAAATGACGAAAAATGATCCTAAGGAGAATAAAAGCAACAGGGATCGATATTTGGGCAACAATAACACGAAATGGAAGTACGGAACCCAAAACGATCTGAGGTACACAACCAAAGTCGAATAAGGGACAAATTCCCTAAACTTCTAGGAATTTACAAAAACGGCCCAAACATCCGTAAAATCACGATACAACGTCGGATTAACAATCCGAAACTCACAACATGCTCTACTCAACCATACGAACTCATGAAAATAGGAAAATGACGAAATCGAACGAGTTTAGCGACAATCGGATACACATGCGACAAAATATAACTCAAGATGACATTACGTAAAAACATTATCAAGACCCGTCTAAACGGAAAAACTCCAAGAATAAAATAGGTTCAGAGTTACAAAACAGTGCCAGGCGAGTTGTCCGAAACGAAAATGCACCAAAAATAGAAATTACCAAGGATAGAAAACGTGGATATTACATTATCTCCCCCTAAAAATAAGTTTCGCCCCGAAACTTACAACACGAATAACTCGGGGTATCTCGACCTCATACTCTCCTCTGTTTCCCACGTGGCCTCCTCGGATCCATGCCTCGACCACTGCACTTTGACCAAAGGGATGGTTTTGTGCCTGAGTTGCTTAACCCGACGCTCTAAGATCTGGATCGGCCTCTCCTCGAAGGTAATGTCGGGCCCCAACTCGATCTCTCCTAAATCAATAATATGGCTAGGGTCCGATACGTACTTCCTAAGCTGGGAAACATGAAATACGTTATGCACGTGGCTCAGGGACGGCGGCAAGCCTAACCGATACGCGAGTTCTCCAACTCTATCTAAAATCTCAAACGGCCCGATAAATCTCGGACTAAGTTTACCCTTCCGACCGAAGCGGTAAACTCCCCGTGTCGGCGACACCTTAAGCAAGACGTGATCTCCCACCTCAAACTCCAACGGTCGGCGACGTGTATCGGCATAAGACTTCTGCCGACTCTGGGCCGTCAGCAATCTACCACGAATCAGGGTAATCTTCTCCCTCGTCTCAACTATCGTGTCGGGCTCGATCGATTAGCTCGGACGTATCATCCCAACACAACGGTGATCTGCACCTCCTTCCATACAACGCTTCGAATGGTGCCATTTTGATCGAGGCATGCCAACTATTGTTATACGTGAACTCGATCAACGGCAAGTGTGTCTCCCAATCATCCTTCCAATCTAAGGCACGTGCTCTCGATATCCTCTAGCGTCAGATCGTCCGCTCGATCATCCGTCTGTCTCGAGGGTGGTAGGATGTGCTAAGTCTCAACTCGGTTCCCAAAGCTCTATGAACGGCTCGCCAAAAATGTGATATGAACCGGCCATCACGATCCGAAACAATGCTCTTAGGGGTCCCATGCAATCTCACTATTTCCGCAACAAACACTCGTGCAAGCCTCTCCGGCCCCCAAGTGTCCTTAATACTTAGAAAATGGGCTGATTTGGTTAGTCGATCAACAACGACCCAAATCATGTTCATTCCCGTCCGAGTCTTAGGCATATTGGTAATGAAATCCATAGAAATATCCTCCCATTTCCACTCCGGGATAGGAAGTGGTCGCAACAGCCCCGCCGGTCGCTGATGCTCAATCTTAACCTGTTGACAGGTCAAACACTTCGCCACAAACTCGTTAACATCCATCTTCAAATTACTCCACCAGTAGTTACTCCTCACGTCCTTGTACATTTTACTCGTACCAGGATGTATGGAGTAGGGCGTGGTATGAGCTTCGCTCAAGATCTTCTGTCTCAGCCCAATATCACATGGTACACAAAGTCTGCCGCGAAACCTCAAAACTCCATCATCGTGAACCACAAATCCAGGGGCTTTCCCTTTCCTCACATCCTCCCTCAGCTGGACCAAAAACGGATCGTCATATTGCTTCGCCTTGATATCATCAGTCAAGGACGAAGTGATCTCTAATGCACATAACTGGCCCTGAACTCTCTGAACCCAAACCTCAATATTCTGACGGATGAAATCTCGCTGGATCTTACTCTGCGGTGTAAGTACCTCTAACACCTGCAAAGCCATCGGTTTTCGGCTCAACGCATCGGCCACTACGTTAGCCTTACCCGGATGGTAAAGTATCTCGAGGTCGTAATCTTTGATTAGTTCCAACCACCTACGCTGTCTCATATTCAATTCTTTCTGACTGAAGATATACTTCAAGCTCTTATGATCCGTAAAAATCTTACAAGACGACCCATAAAGATAATGCCTCCAGATCTTTAAGGCGAAAACGACCGCAGCTAACTCTAAATCGTGCGTGGGATAATTCACCTCGTAAGGTTTCAACTGGCGGGACGCATAAGCAATGACTCTATCTCTCTGCATCAAAACACACCCTAGACCAAGGCCCGAAGCATCACTATACACTAAGAAGTCCTCGTTCCCCTGAGGCAATGCTAAAACGGGCGCGGTAGTCAGACGTCTCTTTAACTCGTCAAAGTTGTCCTGCCTGTCTGCAGTCCACTCAAACTTCTGAGTTTTCTGGAGCAACTGAGTGAGTGGTCTAGCGATCTTAGAAAATCCCTCAACGAATCTGCGGTAATAGCCGGCGAGACCCAGAAAACTCCTCACCTCCTTCACATTCTTAGGCGGCTCCCAAGCCATCACTGCCTCTATCTTCTGCGGATCTACCCGAACTCCCTCTACCGAAATCACGTGCCCGAGGAACGTCACTTCCTCGAGCCAAAACTCACACTTAGAGAACTTCGCGTATAACTGCTCAGTCCTAAAAGTGTCTAATACAATTCGGAGATGTAAGGCGTGATCCTCCCGACTCCGTGAATAGATAAGAATATCGTCGATAAAAACGACTACGAACTTGTCCAGATACTCAATAAAAACCTTGTTCATCAACTGCATGAACACTGCTGGGGCATTGGTTAGCCCGAAAGGCATAACCACAAACTCGTAATGGCCATATCTCGTCCGAAAGGCGGCTTTCGGAATATCGACGTCCCGAATTCTCAATCGTAGTAGCCCGATCGCAAATCAATCTTGAAAAGACTGCCGCCTCAAGCCGATCAAACAAATCGTCAATCCCAGGCAAAGGGTATTTATTTTTGATGGTCGACTTGTTTAATTCTCGATAATCGATGCATAAACGGCGACCCATCTTTCTTTTAACGAAATGCACGGCGCACCCCAAGGCGATGCGCTCGGTCGAATATACCCTTTATCTAACAATTCTCCCAACTGGTTCTTCAACTCTAACATCTCCGACGGTGCCATATGGTACGGTGCTCGAGAAATAGGGGCTGCATTCGGCTCTAGATCGATAGGAAACTCCACCTCTCACTGTGGGGGAAGACATCGGGATACTCACTAACAACTGGAATTGACGACATGTCAACCCCACCATCTTCCGCCTTCAGAGCATAGCACCAGTAGCCGACACAGCCCTGGTTAAGAAGTTTCATCGCCTTCAAGGCGCTAATCACGCTCCCCGATCTACCCGGCTTGCGGTAGACGAGAGTATGCTCGGTGCCATCCTCGGCCACGATCGAGATAGTACGAGTCCGATAGTTCATGATAGCACCGTGACGCTCTAACCAATCGTCCCCGAGGATTAGATCCTCACCCTTGAGGTCGATAACGATGAGGTTCGAGGGCCAATCTCGGCTCCCGATCCTCACGGGGCAATCCCTAACTTCCCGGTCCCCAACCATACGATCCCCGCTAGGCGTACCCACCACAAACGGTTCACACTCAAACAAGCGGTTAAAGCCAATACGATTCACACAATCCGACGCAATAAAGGAATGGGTAGCACCCGAATCAAAAGCACTAAACTGGATGAGTAAGGATCCGAGTGGTACTGACGCCACCGAATGTCCGCCTCCTCTCGTGCGCCTCATCTCGATACGGGGGTGGATCAACCCGAGCTCGAGGCCGCGGCGATCCATTGCCCCGACCTCTACCGCGACCCGAACCCTGCAGAACCTGAGTCGCTGGAGTACTATGATCCCTCTGATCGGTAGTGGTAGTCGGAACTCTAGCGGCCCTGGTGGCTCTCTCACAATGAGCCGCCCGATGCCCGGTCTGCCCGCAAGTGAAGCAAGCAACGGGGGGAAAAGGACAATCCTTCATCAAATGCTCATATTGGTTGCAGTTAAAACAAACCTGCCACCAGAAGCGACGGACTGAACTGAACGGTTACCCTGAGATCCACCGGCCTGATGGAACGACCTCTTCCCCGGTATGGGAGCAGAGCGAGACTTCGAAAACTGACCACCCTTCCCAGTCGAGAATCCACCGGCAGTCTTCTGCTTCTTAGCTTCCGAAACCGACTCTGATTCCGGAACCGCCATCTCGATCGCTAGGGCGCGATCCTGGTATTCTTTCAAAGTGGCACACATGAGCGGTGCCATACTCTGCCTAATATGTGGCTTCATGCGCATATTGAAGTAACGGATTTTATCAGTCTCCGTCCTCACCTGATCTCTCACGAAACCCAACTGCTGATTGTAAGTAATGATGGCCTGAGAAATAGGCACGTCCTGAGGTGTAGCGGTGAAGAACTCCACAATTCTGCGCTCCTTGACTGGCGGCGGACAATACTCTGCTTCCATAGCAGCCTTGAATTCCTCCCAAGTAGCTCGACGGTCTCTGGGCACAACGGCCTCCCACCATTCCGCAGCTTCCTTATCCAGGAGGTACTGGGCAATATGTACCTCCCGTCTTCGTGACAAGCTACGGCGTCGAAGGTCCTGGACAATCGAAAGAGCCAATTCTCCCAACCGAGGGAGTCGGAGGATCCGAGAAACGAGGAGGGTGCATCTTAGTCACCGTCTCAAGCCACTTACTAGCCTCCTCTTCCTGTCGGGGCGGATTCTCGCGTCCACCCCGAGCTATCTCGAGTAAGTTGGGCTACCAATCGCAAGTACGGCAAGAGCTCTGCCGGCATTATTACCCGACGGCACCGAGTGAGAGGCCGAGTCCGCAGAGGACCGAGAAAGTGAGCCCTCCTCATTATCGACTCGACCACGGCCTCGGCCGCGTCCCCTAGCCGGTCTACCACGACCTCTCAACATACTGAAGGAAAGTAAGAAAAGGACAAGATCAGAAAGATTCACAATTCACAAAGTTGGTAACACAAGTCACGATTCCGAACAACGTAAGAAAACGAATTACAGAGATATAAGAGTTCGAGGAGACTTACAGCCACGGGTCGCACGAAAAGACGGTAGCATGATGATATTAGGCTCAACGACTGACTCTAATGACGCAACTGACAGACCCAAAAATTCACCGACAGCCTAGGTATTCAAAACCTAACGCTCCGATACCATAAATGTAACACCCCAATACTCAAATGGGACGTTACACGCCGTAGAACCCTCATGAGGTCTACCAGGCTGACACTTAACACATAAACCACAATATAATCCCAAATGATGCATTCAGAAAGTAAGTAAGGCCGTGGCCTCGGCCAAAACGTTTTAAACGGAGTACATGCATATAATATAAGTACCAATTCATTGCCCACGCAGGGGACTTAAACCAGGTTTCAAAGTAAACAGTCTAACTCTGGTACTTGACAAATGCAATGACACAACATAAAAGTACTGACTCGAGCCACATCATCAAGCCATCCCATCCTTTCCGTGCGTGCCCCGTGCCTGCTCCTCAGCTCTCCCGGTACCTGAAATGCATAAGACGCATTTCCCCCATTTAAGGGGTTAGCATTCGAATAGCTAGTGCAAGTACACAATTACACAACATTATATACAAAAATACGGTCTTACACAATCATCTCAAACATAAGTCATTTGCCACATATATATTCCTGAATACTACATTGGCAATCACATCGATTTTCTCATCACGATATCACAAAATCACAATCGTATCCCGTGCCCCTTAGTATCGACCCCGGACATCCCGTCGAACACTCCGGTGGGATACCACTTCCGCGGTCGTACCCTTAGTATCGACCCCGGACATCCCGTCGAACACTCCGGTGGAAGTTCAATCACACACGCACCCAAGTCCACTTCCGCGGCCGTACTTAGTATCGACCCCGGACATCCCGTCGGACACTCCGGGTGGAAGGAACACAACTCACGCACCCAAAAATCACCATTCATCATTCATTTCGAAAATCACAATATACATAACGAAATGTAATACATGTACTTGCCTTGAATGAAACGAAACGAAGGAAACGACGACGGAATAGGTTTCGGTCCGAACAATCCTCCCAAATCCGATCCTAACACAATAACGGTATACACAAGTCTCAATAATGCGGAAAGGTAAGAATTAATCCTAATTCTACCCATTGGGACAATTCATCGGACACCAAGAGTGCATAAGGAAACGAAATCGGTCAATGGTATAACAACGGGATTTCATCCCAATCAAGAACAAGAAAGCCAAGGGTCACGAGTATACTATCAAAATCTAATAACAACATCGGTTAATTCGAATTAAAACACAAGATCACCACCAAACCCTCCCCAAAATCATACTAGGGTTAAAGGAATTCTTACCTCTTGATGAATCAAGCATTCAAATCCAAAAACCACGGGTTAGATCCGCAATCCGAGCCACCCGATCGAAGAGGGATGAAGAAATCTACACAAGTAAGTGATAGATGGAGGAACTCTCCCTCTCAAGACTCTCTCACTCTCGCACGGTTGAAGAAGGGGGGGAAATGAGCGATTCTCGCCGAATAAGAAGTGATATAGCGCCGACACAGTTGTGCCGCGGCTCGGCTAAACTGTGCCAAGACAGAGCCAAAAATTGTGCCCAGTGGTGGTGACCGCTGGTTGTGCCGCGGCTCATCCGAAGTGTGCCGCGGCTCAGACTCGGCATGTGCCGCGGCACTGCCGGGCTGTGCCGCGGCACGCGGTACAGTCGATTTTGGCCGGCAAGTGTCACACGGGTGTGCTGCGGCCCGGACAAGTGTGCCGCGGCACTGACTCGGCTGTGTGCCGCGGCGCACAATCCTTGTGCCGCGGCACACGGTACAGTTTGTTTAGGCAACAACTGGGCGATGTGTGTGCCGCGGCTCACAATCCATGTGCCGCGGCCCACACCCCCCCACGGGTCCCAAAATGACGAAAAAAGATCCTAAGGAGAATAAAAGCAACAGGGATCGATATTTGGGCAACAATAACACGAAATGGAAGTACGGAACCCAAAACGATCTGAGGTACACAACCAAAGTCGAATAAGGGACAAATTCCCTAAACTTCTAGGAATTTACAAAAACGGCCCAAACATCCGTAAAATCACGATACAACGTCGGATTAACAATCCGAAACTCACAACATGCTCTACTCAACCATACGAACTCATGAAAATAGGAAAATGACGAAATCGAACGAGTTTAGCGACAATCGGATACACATGCGACAAAATATATCTCAAGATGAAATTACGTAAAAACATTATCAAGACCCGTCTAAACGGAAAAACTCCAAGAATAAAATAGGTTCAGAGTTACAAAACAGTGCCAGGCGAGTTGTCCGAAACGAAAATGCACCAAAAATAGAAATTACCAAGGATAGAAAACGTGGATATTACATTATCACCCGTGAGTAGCTCACTGCCTCATTTTTGTCCTCCTTAACGTACGCTAGGAACAACACGTTACGTACGTTGTCGCTCGTCCGTAGCTCACTACTTCATTTCTGTCCTGCCTTACGTACATTGTTTACACCCTTACGTAAGCTATGTGATCAACTTAGCGTGCATTATTTTACCCTTTTAACGTTGGCTATGCTTCGTTGACTTGCCTTTCTAAAAGTTGCCCAGGTTCATGCAGGGGACCCGACAACATCTTCATCCGTCTCCACACGCCGACCACACTTATCTACTTTGACTGTCTCTTGCGTATGCTACATTCTCCACATAACGCACGCTCTCTATCGTTATTAGCGTACGCTATATACATTCGTTAACATACGTTAATATCATGCAGACGCATGCATGAATTAGCAAACATTACACAATATGATCATGAATACTGAAATACGAATACGAAAAAATCATACTTCGATTAATTATACGACGAAATCAAATACCACAAGGTTCAATACAGATGAAAATACACAACATTTATCCGGGTATTACAATAGTTCTTTGTAGTACTTTTTGGAACCAGTCCTGAGCAGAATCTAAAGAGAATGGCCGCCTTTTCCTACAAGTGCGTGGTTAGATCAGAGAACCTGCCACAAGTAAAGTTGAGACCTGGGCACTGATAAGGAACTTCCGCTCGTAAGATCTCTTCTGATAAAGGATGCTCACAATGGTTTGTTAGGTGGTTCCTTCCTTATATCGATTGTCTCAACTCTTCCAACTCGAATTAATCCATAATAACCGGGACATGCTCCAAGGAACGCGTGCTAAAAACCACATCGAGTGCCTAAAAAAGTATCGGGAGGGATCTCGATATAGACACTCTGATGCTAAAGTCAAGAATACTTATGGAGAAATTCAGGTAGAATAACATCAAAGTTAGAGCAACTCCAACAGTATCCTAATGGATTTCTTAAAAATAATATTAAAAAATAGGATCCTAGTGATTTAAGATATTTAGAATTGGTACAACTCCAACAACAGTCCTTATCTTGGTTCCTTATTATTATTATAATATTTAATAAATGAGGGAAATAAAAAAGCGAGAGAAAAGAAATGTGAAAAATGGGTGATATGAATATTTAATTAAAAAAAATGAGATAAGGAATGGTGGTACACTTATCTCTAAGCAATGAAAAATAGGTTCTAACTTTTTAAGGATCCATTAGCACACTCTTGGAGCAATATTTTTGTTTTATTACTTATAATTTTAACTAAGAATCCTATATAAGTAAAGTAAGCTGTTGGAGATGCTCTTAAAAATAGGTAAAACAAATAACAATGTCTTCCTTTTATAGGACCAGTCTTGTTGCCCAAGACTCCTAAATCTGAGGGATCGACCCCAAAATTCTATGTAATGCACCTAGTACAAACAATTTATTTCTCGCCCATGTGCATTTGCCCCTTCTGGGATCTTTATCTGTTGAAGCTTGTTTTTGCAAGAGAGCTTTATGGTGGTCGGGCAAGCTCCGCAAAGTCCTTTTCATGCTTGCTCATCTAAAATATCAACTCACAAGTCTTACATGTTGATTTCAATCCAAGCATGTCAAGCTTATGGATTTTTCCATTGTTTCCGATGGAGTCAAAGACTCCTTATTCTTTTGTTCTGGATTATAATGGAATAAAACAAAATGATTCACTAAACTGGCTGCACTTCTTATGGAGTCGAGTCCGAGCTAGTGCGAGATCCGCGTGTCTCCAAGATGATTTATTTAGCCCAATTTTGGTTTCATGTCGATAGGGTGCCACAGAGCTTATGTGTCCGAGCTACATATGATGTCACATTAGTTATCACTAGATTTTTTGGAAATAAGTATATCAAAAAGATGAGTGGACTTCCCAGATCTATATTCTTGAAATTTTTTTGCCCAAAATACAATTGCTTAAAATTCTTTTACCCAAACACAATTTCTAAATAATATCAAATTTATCCCATTTTTGAAGTTCCCTTTATGCCTTTCGATAAATGAAAGCACCGAGACATTTCCACTAGCCCACTTCCGCTGCCAGACTTATTTTCTATTTTCCTGCCATAGTAAAAATTATTAAGTCGTTATGTAGACAGCCGATATATATTTTAAAATTACCATATGATATTTCAAGATACATGTTTGCCTTGTACATATGGAAAAATATTCCACAAAGATATGTTAATATTTATAATTCGTGTTTGGTAACTTTTTAGAGTTTATTTTTAATTTTCTGAACTACTGTATTTTGAAAATTAAAATGTATTTTGTTAAATTAATTTTATTTTTAGTTCAGAACTTATTGAAGTTTTTTCAAATTTGATAATGCTTTATGTGATTTTTTCCGGACTTATTTATAATCTTCAAGCATCTATTTTACTTTTTAGGATTTATTTGTAATTCTTAAAATTAATTTGTAATTCCTAGAATATAATTCTTCTTAGCATTTTCCAATTTTCGGAGTTCATTTGTGTTTTCCAAAATTTAATTTGTATTTTATAGCATTATCCATAATATTCTTAATTTATTTGTAACCAAAATCTGCTTTGTTGTTTTCCAAAAATCTAATATATGTTAAAGGAATAATAATACCTGTGTGCAAGTACATTGGTTTATGGGCTTTCCTAGATAGGATTTAGGTGGCGCATTTGTATGCTTTCACCCTATTTAAGGGATTTCATTGATGGAATAATACAACAACACTTTTGCCCTGCTTTCTCGTCTTGTGTTATTTTCCCTTCAACACGTTATCAGCACGTGTCTAACCAACTGAGAAAAATCCCGGCCGAAAATTCTGAAAAAAAAAAAAAAACCCTAAATCCGCCGCGCCGTCATCTCTTCCCGAACCCTAGATCTCCATCGCCGGCGTCATCACCTTCCCCGACGTCCGACGCGACCTGCTCCTCGGTTTTCTCCAGTCCAGATCGAATCCCCGCTCAGATTCGCCCGCTCGCTGCAAACCCTAGCCGACGAGCGACCTCCCCCAGTCATCTTCACCACGACGTGCGACCTCGCCTGCTCGCTTTTTCTCCCCGACGTCCGACCTCCGTCGCCTGCTTCATCCCGCGCGCGAAGATCCATCTGACGCGACCTCCTCCGGCTTCTCCAGATCGCGACCTCCTCCGGCTTCTCCGATCGCGACCCGTCCACTGCAACTCGTCGTCGTCTCCTGCAATCGAGGCCCGTCGCCGGTTCCCCCAAATCTCCAGACCGTGACATCATCCCCGCGACCCAGACCCAGAAGGAGAACACTGACCCGATTGCTGACGAAACCAGATCCGGTTGCTGACCCGACCCGCACGCAGTCTTGTTTTCAGTTCGTTTCTGCTCCTATTCGCGAAACAAAGTACACAAATACGAACCCTACTATCTGCAACGTGCGAATTTACATTTTTTTAATTAATTACTATTAATTGCATATTGTACTTTGAATTTATTTATGCTTAATTTAACCAAAAGCATGATGCATCCATAATTTTAATTAAATTAAAATAAATTGCTTAAGCAACTTGAATTAAAATAAATTCACGTTGAATTAATAATAATTGCGGCATAAGATACCTCTTTGACTGCATATATACGTGTATAGATATACTCATAGGGCTATGTGATTATATCTATAATTATATATATATTTTGCATGCATTGTTAGATATGACATGCAATTAGGCTTCATTTTAGTAGACTTTAGAGGATTTATATCTACTGCCTAAATTCAACTCGAACCATGATAAAGTAATTTCATTGGTAATCCTCAATAGCATCGAAAGTAATTTTGACCATATCTTGGTTCCGAAAAATAATAATGCTCCCATTATTGAAAATTTTATCATGAAAAGTACTCATGGTAAACTGTGAAAATCATTTTCCCTTTTCTTGTATTAAGATAGTGATCCAACTCGTTCCAAATTTGACATATTGGACTCAAAAGAGCTTGAGTACCATAGATGAGTCTCCTACGTCGAGACCACATTTATCACTAAAGAATATAGTGGTACGCTTCTTAATACCCCTGGACCAAGTACCGTCGATAAGATAAAAGCGAGTGCACTTATATTCCTTAGGTGGCACATCAAACCCGGCTGAGATGAAATATCTACGATTGAAATTCCCTAAAGAAGCGTGGGATGCCCGTAAGGGCTAATTTGGGAACATTCACGACACTTTGCTCCCAAAGTTGATCATGAAGTGGAATGAAATCTGCTTGATCGTCTATAAACGGTTCAAAGATTTCAACAAAGATATTCTCCGCCTCAAGTCACGCCTAAATTTACGTGGGAAGGACATCACGAGAAGATGACATGATCCATAAAGCTTTTCCACCTTCCCTACTTCCGCTCATATACTAACAAACCAAGATAGCCGGAGTATGATAATAAATGCATCACTACCTTCGCAAGCTAATCAACCTACTACAAGTAGCCGAGAGGCATAACGAAGTGTTAGTGAGCGAATGTCACGCCGATTGGGATAAAGAAAATTCTCAAGGCCAATTATGGCAAAGTGAAGGATGGAAACCACCCCAATGAATAGGGGACTGGACATGATAGGCTTCTTGGTCGAGGACGTGGGAGTTCTTCTAATGTAATGCGAGGATTTGGTGCTCCGGCTCTACTAGCCAAGGGAACCAAAAGCACTTACCCATCCTGTCGCCTCTAAGGCTCGAGTTGGCCATGAACCGTGCTATCATTGTGGAGATCTTTGGACATGGTGCAAGAACTGCCATGCAAGCAAGCAAGTCGCATCTCACTACAAGAAATATAGAGAGTCCAAAGAAAAGGAGAATTCACTATATGGAGGAATATGATCTAGACAAGTCCCCCTATGTCAATTTCACAGTCACCAATCGTCGAATTGAGTCATACGAGCCACAGTCTATAGACTGAATCTTAGTATTATGTTTACTTTCTCGTTTACATTTGGTATAGTTGCCTCAAGACGACTGTGTTGGTGTTTTCTTTCCAATAATGGCGTGATGCAATGTTGTTTCACGAACAAGATATTAATATTGCTTACGTTAGATTCTTAGCTTTATTTCGAAGTACTGAATAATGCTTGAATGCTTATGGTTCGAAATTTCACTCTTTTCTAAGAAATGAATCGAGGAGAGCTTGAATGTTCTTAGAATAAGGCTTTTATTCATCGAATAAGTCGTCTGCCAAACCTCGGTAACTACGATGATTGGGTCCTCCCAACTCATCAAAGGGCGAGGTAATGCTCAATTCTTGATGCCTAAACGGCAGTCTTCTAAGTTACCGATACTCTATATGCACCTAGAGCTCTTCGAACCTTACTTGACTTCAATAATATACGTAGCAATGGTTTCCAGATTGAAATCCACTGTGAGAATGGAATAGAGTTTCTTTTATTAATTCTAATGAATGTGGACGTAAACGCATTTTAGAATAACCGATGAGTCGATCTAGTGGATGTACTTCACTATTATTAGGTTTTTAAAATCCTATGTTGTCACCAACAATGTACTTTGGGACATAGACTCATATAGGCTTTGGCACGATAGACTAGGTCATCCTGGTCAAGTATAATGATCCATATACTAAAGAACTTGTACGTACATCATTACTTTCGAGTGAAAATATGGCAACAACTCAACATAAAGCACAATGTTGACGTTAATCGTGTTATGTCGTCCAAAGAACCCGATGCATATCAAATGCCCACCACTTAGTGTTGCAAAGCCTGCTCTTTAGCCAAAGTAAGAGCGAGACCTTCCTACGCTAAAGAAACAAAAGCAAACATTCCATTCTTACGCTGAATATAAGGAGATATTTGTGGATCCATCCACCTAATATGCGGACCATTTATGTATTGATGGTTTTGATGGATTCTCCGACATGTTGGTCACATGTCGCTCTCCTGTCCACTCAAACTGCTGCAGAACTTCCAAAATAATTTATAAGGACTCACCTCCCTTATCACATCTAAAGGACTCGATGATGTTGGAGAGTTCACATCAAAAAGTAATTGATGTTTATTGCATGATAGAGATTAATGAATAGTATCTCGTCCCATGTGCATATGCAAACGGTGCCATATAAACCACCTTCTAAAGAATATGTATGGTGATTATATCATTGGTTATGCGCATCAATTTGCATATTTTGCCTGGAATTATGCAATATTGCATGCAACTTTACTTAAATCGTTCATTCTTAGACCCTCTGCTAACCAATTAGTTTATGCGTACCAGTTGGTAACTGGATAGCCTGATTTCTATATTTTGGACCCAGACGGACTTGAGTGCCAATTGCGCATAATTGGTTACGCATTATATGTGCCTTCTGCACCCCACAACGCATTGGTCTTTAGAAACGATTAAGTATTCACGTTGGATAAGAATCTCCAGACGTTTATCCGCTATTTGAAACCTTCACAGTGATCTCTTTACCGCACGATTTGCGGATTGTCGCTTTAATGAGACAACCTTCCCGTCGTTAGGGGGAGGAGAGAAAACGTAATTTCTAGAGGAACGACAGGAATTGTCATGATGTCTCCACTTTGTCTCATTATGATCCCCGAACTTCACAATGTTACCGTGAAGCATAAAGAACACTCGATCTTCAGGATGTAGCAGATTCGATGCCTGATGCATTTACTGATATCGTTCAAGTGACAAGATCTCACATTACAGCTGCAAATGTGCCTGTAAGGTTAAAAGTCCCCTCCAAGGGGCACATCACCAATGAACCGTGTGATGCAACTGCACCTGGTGGAGGTGTGGTTGAGGCCGTGGCTCCCTGCGAAGGAAAGGGTGGAAGCCACATGATTCGACTAAATACTCACCCAAGTAAGAGGTATAGTATGGCACAAATTACATGTTAACCATCAATGAACTCGTTTCATGAGATCATGCTTGATTTTATTATGTCCATGAATCATGACGAGGGGGACGCCCCGAAGATATGATTCAAAAAATCAAGAATCTCGATGAAATTATGAGGGTGTGGCCTGATCAACCACCCACTTTGATGACATGTCATGAATCATAAAGTACGATGATGTTGAACCTCGCTCGGTTGGATGAAATCAACATAGAGCTGATTGGCCTATAAGAAAAACATTCCAGGTAGAACTAGATTCTCCGACAAAGAGACAGGTATTTGGTGTGGGTAGTGCTAACCTACCCAAATGTTAAGCCTATAAGACATAAAGGAACCTTTGTCGTAAAACGTAGTGAGAATATAGAGTCCTAATGTACAAGGTTTCACGAAGTAATGCTTCTCACAATGCCTTGGAATTGATTACGAGGAAATGTACTCCCACGTATATGTATCCGCTATTTGATTAGCTTAGTAATTTCCGAGGGACTGGAAATGCAGCCAATAGATGTGGTTACTACGTATCTCTATGGGGATCTAGATACGAAGATATATATGGAAGTGCCCGATGGCATTTCACTACCCAAATCAAGTAACTCCAGACCACAGAGTGCGTATTCAGTTCGTTTGAAACGCTCACTTTTACGGTTTGAAACAATCCGAAAGGATGTGGTATAACCGTCAAAGTGACTACTTGATTGGTAAGGGATAAAAGAACGATGAACTATGTCCCTGCGTCTTCACAAATAAGTTCCGGATTCACGATCATCGCAATGTACGCCGATGACATGAACATAATCGGTCTTGATGAAATAAGAAAAACCACCGGATACTTGTTGAGTTTGAGATGAAAGATCTTGGGAAAACTCGGTTCTGTCGAGGCATTGACATAGACATCGAGTTTGTGGAACTCATTCCACCGGTCTTCCTATGTCCAGAAGATTCACAGGCACTTTAACATGGACAAGGTAAACCCAACTAGCACCCCATGATAGGTCGAACATTTGGATGCAAAGGAAAGATCCATTTCGTCTAAACGAAAGTGACGAAGAGCTTTGGGAGCTGAAATTCCCTACATGAGTGCAATAGCGCATTATTGTACTTAGCTCAATGTACACGACCTGATATCACTCCTCAGTTAACTCGCTGACTAGATTTAGTTCAAAGATCGACGCAATATCAATGGAATGGTATCAAGGATATCTTTTGATACTTAAAGGAAACCATTGACTTGGGACTACTCTTTCCCTACAAGGTGCAAAGGAAGTCGCTACGAAAAGGCAAATGCTAAAGTAAATGTCAAAGCCGAAGCAACTACCACAAAGTATGTGTTGGTATGAATTGCTTATGTTTTGGAAATCGACTTAGCAACCCCCTTTTGGCTACCTCCTCGAATCACGACAAGATTATTGCTTTGCATGAATCAATTCGTGAGTGTACATGATTAAGAACTATCATTCTACACTTGTGAGGAACTAGCGGTTAAGTACTGCCACTGATGAGCATACTTACATTTATGAACATGATGTAACTTGTAAATCCCCTTGATTGATGGAATGATCATAACGATAAATATGTGAGATATAACGTAACATACTCACATAGGTTGCACTCTTTTCCTTAGACCAAGGTTTATTTTTCCCACTGGGTTTTGTTACTTGGCAAGGTTTTTAACGAGGCAACGATATATGAATGTAAGCATTAGGGGGAGCTGTAGAGTTTTCCAACTTCCGAGATTGATGTAAAGATCACAAGGAAATGGTGATTTATAAAGAAACTTAATCACATGTGTTGTACTCTTTTCTTTGACCAAGGTTCATTTTCTCCCATTGGGTTTTGTTACTTGGCGAAGTTTTTAATGAGGCAACAACTACTTGATTGATGTACAAATCAGGGGGAGATGTAGACTTGAGGGAGTCTTACATCCACAACGTACGTTATACTCTTTTCCTTCCAAGGATCATTTTTCCCACGTGGTTTTTATCACTTGGAAAGGTTTTTAACGAGGTAACAAGATGTACGATTTTAGGGATCGATGGAATGGTCACCTTAATAGCGCTATGATCAAATGTAACGATCATATGAGAGGATAGATTCAAAGGACGAAGTCTAAACTCGATGTGTCTAGATGTCAGACTCTTTTCCCTACGATCAAGACATTTTTCCCACCGGGTTTTTGCTTGACGAGGTTTTAACGAGGCAACATGACATGCGCTTGTAGACTAGGCACAAGGGGAGTGTTAAAGGAATAATACCCATTGTGTGCCTAAGTCATTAGTTTATGGGCTTTCCTAGATAGGATTTACTGAAGCTGTTTGTATGTACTTCACCCTATTTAAGGGATTTCATTGATGGAATAATACAACAACACTTTTGCCCTACTTTCTCGTCTTGTGTTATTTTCCCTTCAACAATATATATTTAATTTGGGCAGGTACTTGGTGTTTTAAATGATTACTTTGTCTTCATATTCATAGTTTAAGTCCATTTAATTTTAATTTACCAATATTGGTTAGATAGTGTAGGATGGACAAACTACATTGTACTTTGGCTTTAATTATAAAATATTTTTTATTCTAGATTATTTATATTTTGCTTATTGTTTAATTGTATTTTTTTAGGATTTATTGTGTTTCTTAGGACTTTTCAATAGTTTCACAAATTATTTGTAGTTTATCAAATTTATTTGTGATTTCAAGAATGAACTTGTATTTGATTTATGATTTCTGAAACTCGATTGAGGATATTTTTTATTTTGATTTTAAACTTTGTTTGCATGTTTCTTGATCTATATAAATTTGATAAACTACAAATGAAATTGAGGATATTTTTTATTTTGATTTTAAACTTTGTTTGTATGTTTCTTGATCTATCTAAACAAACATATTTTAAAGGACTTGTGTTTACTTTTTCGATATTATACACAAATCTTTCAGCATTTACTTCTAAATTTTAGATTTATTTCTTTGTAAAATTAATTTTATGTTTCAGAATTTTTTATGCATTTTTAGTTTATTTGTATTTTTTCAAAAATTATTTGTACTGACAACATAATAGTATTTCTTAATATTTATTTGTAGAGATCCATATTTTTATTTTCATTTTTATGAATTATTTGAATCGTAGTTTTAAAAACTTATTTTATTTTCAGGATGTCTTTTTATTTATATTTATGGAATTTATTTGTATACTTTCATGATGTATTTCTACCATATTTCAGTTTTAAAGATTTATTATGTTTTCAGTAGAATATGACTTTTTCAGAATACTCGTATGTTTATGACATCAGTAGTATATATATACTTTCATGCTCACTTGTCCCCTTGCCTTATAAGGTGTACAAAGACATCCTGAAACCCACCAGCAATCGTTGCATATACCTTGATGCTCAATTAATTGATGAAAACTCAACTGGAATCAAGTATCCATAATTGTTGCATAACATTGAGAAAACTAACCACTGGAACTCGGTATCTCCTCTGCTTGACTGGCCCTAAAAAGATGCGGCAGGTCAGACCTCAGAGGAACTTCTCTCAAGTGAACAAGGTTTTCCTGACTTTTGGAACATATTTGTTTACCTGCTCCACTTATCAAATCAAATAAAACACAATATTGCATAAGGAAAATGAATTCAGAATAGCATCTACTATGCTCAAGTTAAATAGTAAACTATATACAACTGCAATAAGAAACTAAAGTTGAGTTCTGATAGATCCGGGATTGTAGATTTGATTGCGTACGTGAATTGTAGGCTCATAAGTTTAAGCCTCCAATAGTTGTATAGATGTCGGGAAACAGAAAATGCCTGAAACTGCCACAACAAATTCTATTTAGCTGCCATAGGAACACGTCAACATAACGACATATTAAAAGGAAAAAAAAAAAAAAAAGCAATGGAGATGCATGTATGTGGAGAATCACCAACTCAAATTCAAATGAAACAGATACTGACATGTATAGGTGGAAAAATCGTGAGACTTGTCTTCCCCAAGAGCATGACAACTAGACATGTCTTAATAAAGTATCATCAGGTTTCACGATTCCTCGTTTATAAAGTAGAGCTATTAATGAAACTTGATAAGCCTTCAACTCCCTCCCTCACTTTCTAGTGTAACTTTGTGTTGGTCCATTTCTCTGAATATTGCAAAATCACATGTCAGAAACAGACCATAGATATGCCTCTCTCTCCATAGCTTTTCTTTCATTCGTCCTCTTAAACAACTCCTTTTCATTTCCAACAGAAAAATGATAACCGACATGGATTGTTACCATAAAAATGTTCACACAGTCCACTTTCATTTAAATATTCATGTGTATTAGGTACTTGATCCAATCTTCTTCTTGTGTATAATTCAAGACAGAGTGCTGGACATAGAAGTAACAGGCCGCAACCAGTGCAGATAGGACGATTCTCTGACATGAATTAGATAGAGAACATGGGCTTACCGTTACTGCGATCCACACCATCCCAGTGTCGCCCTGGTTTGATCCCATACCGGTTGGGTGCAGCCTCAAGTCCTCTTTTAATCCAGCTGTGACTTGGAATCTCCTGGGGGACTATGAAGCCTGATTCTTTCATCTTCTTGCTATCACCTAGGTCCGGAAGAACAGACTCCAAATGCTTTTTCTGAAAAATTGACATATTAATTTCAATGAGTACAACAAATGAAAGGTATATTTCTCGGTTGAACATAAATAAGAGCTAATGATACAGTAGGACACACAATATAGTTGGGAGTATCAGCTTGCCTTGACTAAATGTGCAATCGGATCGCCCCATCGAACTCTTTCCTTCAGCATTGCGTCAAGGCCAGGGTCATCCCTACAGTAGACATTGAAACACATGAGAATATGCGTTAGATATGAGAAAGAGCATAGCAAGAATTCCCATTAAACGAGAAAAGATCAATTTATGCACATTGATCATCAGATGGGACAGAATGTCCACAAAAGTGAAATTGACGATTCAGCATATACTTCACATGAAGGAATACAACTATGAGAAACTATACCACCATATACCTAATTTAATAACATTTGGACTCAAGCTCAACCAATAAAACCAGTTCGAATTTTCATTAATTAATTCTTTGAAGTATGTTGAAATGTTGGGATGCTTTAGGACTATGTCCGAATAATTTCAACAAACGTAATTTCAACGGACTATGTCCGAATAATTGATTTCCCATGTTTTTGTAAAACTGTACTGATGTTTGAATAAACGAGTTTTATTGAAGATTTACTGACTAAAATGCTTCCGCAAATACTCCGAATTTATATAAAATTTTTAAGGAAAAATTGAGCCATGTAACGTGCTTTTTAATTAAGAAAGCCGGGGCGTTACACATAGGTTAAGGATTTGACACGCAGGTATGTTTATAGCCACGTAGGCAACTTAACAGCCACCTGAACAACAGTTAACAGAGACCAACGGAAATGGCTAAATTTGCTTAAAATTAGAAAGATAAAGGACTTAGTTGGGACAAAAAAAAGATAAAGGACTAAATCGTTATCTGAAATTAAGTTAAGGGACCCCATAAGCATTTTAGCCTAAAAAATAAATCCGCCTAGTCCGATTAATCTCCGAATAATCCTCTGGGCGCTAGGCTTTAGCAATCCGAACGCCTAGCGCCTAGCGTTTTTAGTGTTGTGTCAAGATTTAACACCTTCCGACCGGCGATCGCCTCCGAGGCCGAGCGACCGACTTACTGCCGAGCGACCAAGACAAGCTCGCGATCCGACTGTGCAACTGAGCCTTAACCCAATGGACATGCTAGATCAAGCTACCAAGGTCCTGTGACAAGTCCCGGTGCCGAGCGATCGACCTCAGATACGATCGTCTCTCGGTACTCGGCGACCGACTCCTGGCGACCGACATCTGGCGACCCTCTATCGGCATTTGCCGATCGACCCTTGGTGACCGACCATTGGCGACCTCCATCCACTGGCCGATGACGACCTCGGATGATCAGCCAGGGACGACCGCTCATGTCGATCACCACCGATGGACATCCAGTCGGCGAAGGCCGAGCCTCAAGACTGGCACCATGTTCAAAGGCCGAGACAAGATCCGCGAATCTCGGGCCATTGACCACAGTGTGGCAGATTCTCTCCACCAGCCGACAGGCCGCCGAAAGCTTGTCAGTAGGGCCACATGTTGACTGACTCCGGACACGTGATGGCTCCTTATTGGACCGCCCAGCTGGCACCAGCCACTGCATTGGACTTTATTCGGACAGCCAGCCTCTTCCTTGGACTTTAGCCCGACAGCCCAGGAGATCGGCAGATTATTATATTGGCCGCCAGGAGATCGGCACATTATTATAATAGCCGGCAGGCGATCGGCTACTACAGGACAGGACCCGGCTGCCTCTATATAAACGAAGCCCCCTGCATTTGTAAACTCTCTCGGCACTCTCCGACATTCTTGCAATACATACGCAATACAGGAGCAAACATCAAGCACTTGGCAAATCTCCAACTCTTGGCAACAACTTTCTTTCGGTCTTACTTCTCCCGGCCCATCTCCTCGAGCAGATCACCGGCGGGGACGAAGAACACCGAGCTTCGCTCAAGAGCCGGATTAACAGAGTCTTTTTACACTCATTGTATTTAGATTTCTCTCATTAATACTTGTATCCACGAATATTCGTATTAATAACATCTCGCGAGAGCATTCAAGCCCGGGCCTAACAAACCCGGCAAATCTTGTATTATTTATCTTCTCTCGGAAGTGCTCCATAATTGTTGTTTGTTGTCCGTCTTCCAAAGAGATTAATCTTCGGATAAATATTTTGGGCAACAACAATTGGCGCTAGAAGAAGGGGCATCCAACCTCGAATTTTTACACCTCTAGTCCAAGAACACTCACTGTTCTCGGGCGGATATTGAAGTGACACTCACGCACTTCAAAAGAAATCCTTCGAAATCATGTCTTCCGCCTCGCGTCGAAGAAAGCCGTGATCAGTGGCCAAACCCCTGTTCCGTCGGTCAGAGCCACAGCCGATGGTGGAAGGTAGCCGCCATGATCGAGACGCTCGATCCCGTCCCTCGACGGCGGCCCAAGCCTCTCGCTCGATCGGTTCCGAACCAAGGAACAGATCGAAGGGGCCCTGGCCGTCCTACAGAGCGACGGAGTGCTCTCGACGCGCCTCCAGCCTACGCCCCGGTCTCTCGCCGGAAGATCAAGCGGAAGCTCAAGGCACTACTGGCCGAGCAATCGCCAGAGGCTCTCGCCCGCAACAAGAGGCGCTCGGCAATGGGCACGTCTGTCTTCGATCGCACAGGCGGCGACCCGACTCAGCGACCGGGCGGTCCGGCCCCGGCTACGAGGCAGCGGAGTTGGTGTCCGTCACCGAGCTCGGCCTACCCGGCTCCCACAAGGCGATCCAGCCGCCTTGGCTCCGCCGCCAAATTCCCGAGGTCGGCGGCAGCGGGGTCCGAGATCGGTACACGATCGCCTCGGCCCCGCTCCCAGGCCGATCCACAAGCAGCCGAGCCGCGGCGATCGCCGTGATGCAACGTCCGATCGACGACATGAAGGCGCTTCGCAATCCGGTGCAGCGCCACCAAGACGATCGCCGCGCCGGCGAGCCGCCGCGATCGACATCGAGCTCGCCCGACAAAGACAAGATCGCTCCTCCTCGGACACCGTGTACCGGGCGATCGGACCCCAAGCACACTGCACAAGTTCAACATCTACATGACCGGGTGTGGGGCATCGGACGCGACCGGTGCCGAATGTTCCCTCGACGCTAGACGACCTCGCCACCGGTGGTACACCTCATTGCCACCTCGGTCCATATGCTCCTTTAACGAGTGGCGCACGTCTTCACGGAATACTTCGCCACCGGGGCCGCTCGGCGAAGGTCCCCATCGCATGTGGCGGATCGTGCAAGGAGAACAGAGTCCGACTCGGACTACATCGACCGGGTTGACATGATCATCCTCAACGGCGAGCCCGTAGCGATGAGACCGCCCTCTACGCGGTCTAGGAGGTTTTCGTGGCTTCGCCTATGTTCGAGCATCTCACGAAGACCCTACCGACGACCTCGCAGCCTTCCGGCCAGAGCCGCAGATTTCTGTCAGTGCAAAGGCTTCTTCTTGGCTAGGAGTAGAACGACGGCACCGCGACGACCTCCAGTCTCGGCCGATCGCTACTACCAGCGGAGCCGGAGGACTCGATCCCCACCTACATCCATTCTAACATGAGTGACTAGCCGCGCCCGATCGCCAATTTCGACCTACGAATAAAGCGATCGGCCGCGGCGACGATCGCCGATCTTCCGGCGATCGCAACATCATCGGCAACGGTGGACACGATCGCCATCTACTGATCCGGATATAACATGACGGACTAAGGCATAAGATCGCCTCCACCGCACATCATAAAGCCATGGCCCTGGCGATCGATGGAACCGGCTTCGGCCATGCAAGGTCCCCGCCGAGATCGCCCGCCCTTCGTTTAAATACGAGGCCGGCGTGCTCGGAGGGCTCTCCAACATTAATCGGTGGACTCATTCCACAACCCCGTCTCAACGTACACCGTCGAGGTCGGCCATCTCCATGGTGGCCGAGGTGGAAGCAGAGCTAACAAGCCGCGGCGTGGAGTTGATTCATCCGACGCCCGCGCAAGGACTCCTCTAGGCCGAGACCGCACGCCTTTCGTTTAAATACAAGGCGAGGCGCAGCTAACAGAGGACCCTCATAATAAAGTGAGTCACGAGGCACTCATTGTCTTTGTGCACCAAGACACGGTCATGGGGTCGGTCCATCGATCTCCGCGATGCACGATTCCTCAAGCAAGCGAAACCACCAAGTTTCCATGGGGATCGGCAATGTTGTTTTTGCAGTACAAGACCGAAAGATAGCTAAGCCAATCGACCATGATAGCCCAAGTCCGAGTCCTAAGTCACCGGATCGCCGTCCTCATCCATACACGATCACCGGCAAGAACCACCTCGCCCCATGTCTTCAAACATAGGAGCAAGGCTGGGGGCAATTGTTGTGTCAAGATTTAACACCTTCCGACCGCGATCGCCTCCGAGGCCGAGCGACAGGCTTATCGCTGAGCGACCAAGACAAGCTGCTGATCGGCGACTGTGCGACGGAGCCTTAACCCGATGGACATGCTAGGCGGCCGGTAGAAGGTCCCAGGACAAGTCCCGGTGCGAGCGATCGACCTCGAATACGATCGTCTCTCGGTACTCGGCGACCGACTCTGGCGGCCAGACATCTGGCGACCCTCTATCGGCATTTGCCGATCGACCCTTGGTGACCGACCATTGGCGACCTCCATCCACCGGCCGATGACGACCTCGGATGATCGGCCGGGGACGACCGCTCATGTCGATCACCACCGATGGACATCCGGTCGGCGGGCCGAGCCTCAAGACGGCACCATGTGCAAAGGCGAGACAAGATCCGCGTTTCTCGGTCCATTGACCACATCGCGAGATTCTCTCCACCGGTAGCCGCGAAAGCTTGTCGGTAGGGCCACATGTTGGCCCGACTCGGACACGTGATGGCTCCTTATTGGGCCTTGGCACCGGCCACGCATTGGACTTTATTCGGACAAACCTCTTCCTTGGACTTTAGCTTGACAACCGTGAGATCGGCAGATTATTATATTGGCCGCCAGGAGATCGGCACATTATTATAATAGCCGGCAGGCGATCGGCTACTACAGGACAGGACCCGGCTGCCTCTATATAAACGAAGCCCCCTGCATTTGTAAACTCTCTCGGCACTCTCCGACATTCTTGCAATACATACGCAATACAGGAGCAAACATCAAGCACTTGGCAAATCTCCAACTCTTGGCAATGCTTTCTTTGGTCTTACTTCTCTGGCCCATCTCCTCGAGCGAGATCACCGTGGGACGAAGAACACCGAGCTTCGCTCAAGAGCCGGATTAACAGAGTCTTTTTACACTCATTGTATTTAGATTTCTCTCATTAATACTTGTATCCACGAATATTCGTATTAATAACATCTCGCGAGAGCATTCAAGCCCGGGCCTAACAAACCCGGCAAATCTTGTATTATTTATCTTCTCTCGGAAGTGCTCCCGCAATTGTTGTTTGTTGTCCGTCTTCCAGCAGTATTAATCTTCGGATAAATATTTTGGGCAACAACATTTTGAACCATGAGGATAATCATTGGTAATGGTTTTTTTGACGACGAGATTGCTCTCGAAGGATTCAGGGCAAGTACTGTAATCATTTTTAATTAGTGTTAATCATGTCGTGATGCATTTATGTATAAGTCGTTGTCATTCATTTGTGTATTGTTGTTGTCATGCATTCGTGCATCGCAGTTGTTTGCCCACCAAGGGTTGGTCCGACAGGATTATCTTGGGAAACAATGTGCGCTGGATCGTTGGACGGGTTTTCCACCAAGTATTGGTCCGACGGGATCATCTCGGGAATCTATGCTGTGTGCGCTGGATCGTTAGATTACCATGAGTATGTTGAGGTTGACATGTTGTGTCATGCATTGTTAGTCTTCTCGTAGGAGAGGCTTGTTGTTGTTGTCTTGTTGAGTATATTGATGTTGTCATATGAGTATGCATTTGTAGGTCTTGTGTTAGGACCATGTCCGTATGTTGTTTTGATCCGATCTCGGATTAGACTGACGTGATTCATCGTGGTATTGTGTATCTCGAGGTATGTTCCGTATTTCCTTCTTGGTACTTGTCTTTTGATTGGCAATCGATTATCATATTGAGATTTGATGATATATCCGATAGATTTGGTTGGTCAGAGCTAGTATATTTCGTATTGGTGAGTTATTATGATGTTTTGAGAATCTTCTATGTTGTTCGGGATACAATACATATATTTGTATATGATTTCATTGTGTTATTGAGAATATGAGATGTGGAATATGATAAGGATTATTTTGATAAAGATTAGCACGAGTTGGTAAGGTTATGGCGGTAAGATCCATTGGTAGTATTACTTGGTAATTTCATTGGTATGTAATTATTGATGTTATGTGATTGTTATCATTGTTGATTATTATGGCTGACCCCACCGTGGGCTTTAATTTTTAGGTACTCAAAGATTGAGCTTGTAGCGGCGTGAAGAGATGATCTTCCCGGACGACACTGGCTATAGTGTGTATTTGGGGATCATGTATTTTGACCAGTTGTTTTCCGCTGCAAAAGTATTTTTAACTATTTGTTATATCTGCTGCGTGAGTATTTTTAAATGGTCTTTTGGTATTTTGCAACTTACCTTATTTTAGAAAATCGTTTTCTAAACTATTTTGTCAGTATGTATAGAGTTTTGGCATTTTGGCCTTGTACTTCCAAATGAGATTTTATGACGGTATTGCATAAATGAATTTTATAAAGTCTTTGAATATTTGTAAAAGATATTACCGTCATTGCCGCTTGAGCATATTTGAAATATTTGTTAAAATATCATTTAGCCTTGTGGGTTCCGGCGAGGGGCCTACGTCGCTGTAATATTCCCGGATGACTCTGGGGGTATTACAGAATATGGTATCAGAGCTTAGGTTGTGAAAACCTAGGCTTTCGGGTCAAGTTGAGTCATGTTTTTATCATGTCATCGAGTTGACGGTTGACAAGTGTTAGAGCCCTGGGTTTTTATTGATTACTCGGGTTTGTGTGTTATGTGGTTTACCAGTGTGATACCGTGGTTGTATCTGGATCAATGTACTCGCCCAGACATCACATTATCTGTAAATCTATTTGCGAGATTCAGCTCCGCTCCCACGATAAGGTGTTGGAATGGAGTAAAACACATCTTTCGATACTTGAAAGGCTCCAGTGATCTTGGATTGTTCTTTCCCTATGCAAGAGAGAGCGATATTCCGAAAGGAATTGTTGAGGTTAAGACGATGCATACCGACCATCGATCTTCCTCTGATATTGCAGTCAAGCATGGCAGCTTGACTACCAGAAGTGCTAATGCAAGCAAGCTTACCCCCTATGCAGAGAATCCTAACAATATGTTAGTTGGATTTGCTGATGCCGGTTATCTCTGTGACCTGCATAAAGGACGTTCCCAAACTCGTTATGTGTTCACCATTGGGAATACGACGATATCTTGGCGAGGTTGTTACTTCATCGAACCATGCAGAGATAATTACATTGCACGAATTCATAAGGGAGTGTATTTGGCTTCGGTCAGTCATAGACCATATACGAGGAACTTGTGGATTAGAGTCCACTACAACAACCCCTACTTGCATCTTTGAGGATAATGTGGCATGCATTGAGCAGATGAAGTTAGGTTTTATTAATGGTGACAATACCAAGCATATCTCGCCGAAGTTCTTCTTCAATCAACAACAGCAAAAATTGCTGAATATCGAAGTGAAACAAGTGAGTTCCGATGAGAATATCGCAGACTTGTTCACTAAGTCTCTGCCAAAATCTACATTTGAGAAACATGTGAGAAGCATCGGCATGCGTTGGTTACCCGAGCTCAACTAGTGATAGCCCATTGGAATGAGCTTGAAGGGGAGTGTACTTCACATGATTCTGACATTTGTAGTTGGTGCGTTGTGCTCTTTTTCCTTACCAAGTCTTTAGGCAACATTTTATGCACCATGATAGTATTAGTGCTCGATACAAGGGGAGTGTTCCGGAATATCCTTCCCTTATTGGTGTCTGCCTAATACTAGGGCTGGGGGCGGGGCGGTTTGGGGCGGGGCGAGAGTGTAACCGCACCCGCCCCGTATTTTTTGTGCGGGGCGGTTTTATGCGGGGCGGGGCATTTTTACAACTTAAAACCGCACCGCGCCACACTTTTCGCGGGGCAAGAAGGGAGCGGGGCGGGGCGGGGCGGAGTGAAATAGGATTTTGACTATTTTTTTTGTTTTTTATCTTGTTATATGCGGGGCGGGGCGGGACGAAGCGGGGCGGGGCGGGACGGATGAAATAATAATAAAACCGCACTCGTTTTATATTTTTTTTGGCGGTGCGGGTTTGATGCGGGGCGGGAAATTTTGATATATCAAACCGCACTCCCTCGCCATTTTTGCGGTGCGGGGCGGGACGGGACGTGCGGGGCGGTTTTTTTGCCCAGCCCTACCTAATACTGATCATAGGAAGATACATAAATGGAAGATTCTAAATCCTTCTAGAGTTAGTAAGATCTTATTAGATGTCTTACCTTATCTAGGAATTATATGTATGGAAGAACTCTTATTGTAATATCTATATAAAATTCTCTCTGTCAGTATTGTGAATATAATTGATTGAATCGCCTTTACATGTTTCTTACTTTCTCTTGAAACAATTAGTAAGTTATTTATTTGCTAATAAATACTTTCTTATATTTGCTAAAAACGGCCCTAGCGACGACTTATCAAAATTCACCGCGCTCGACTTCTCACTTCTCACAAACCCTAGCACCTCTTCCTCGCTGCTCCTCCCACCGCCGCTCCTACCAGCGCCGGGACCAGCACCGACGTACACAAAGGCCGCCGTCTCATAAGGCGACCTCATACTATATCTCATCCGTTTTCCAGGTTATTTACATCAGTTCGACTTCTCCTATGTTCCTTTTTTTATTGCTGATCGTGTTTAAGAACTCAGCTTGCTGCTCCTATCCTGGTATTTCTGTTAATCATTTTTATGAACTCAGTTTTGATTTTCCTCTTTTAACGATTTTAATTTTTTTTCTATGAATTCAGTTTTGTCTTGTGGAACAATCAGTATGTTGTTTTATATTTATGTGTTCTTTATTTGCTAACTATGCATTTATTTTGACAGTATTTCTATGATTTTTCATAGAACAACAACAATTGAGCCTTAATTCCAAATTGATTTAGGGTTGAATAACACGAATTATCATTCAAACAGTCGACAACACAAGAAAATCAATTTATAGCAAACAACAATAACAAAATAAATAAATAAATAAAAAGCGAAAGAAAAATAAAATCGACTCATGCAAGAAAATAGATAACTAAATTAATAAAATAACAATCGAACTCTATCACCCACCCATATATTTTACCTCACATTATACTCTTCATCGTTATATTTTCTCCAATCCATAAAATCACATAGCATTTTCGACAGTTAATATTGCTTTTGTTTCATCTGCATAGCGTTTTTGTTCGATAGTAACATAACGTATATAGCACACCGCATAGCGTAAGCTATTCAAGTATGTCAATTTATTATTTAAAAATTTAAATATAAAGATTAGGGTTTACATGTTTTTAATTTTCCTTATCAATTCTCTTATCAATCTTGTCCTCTATTCCTTCAGGTCGTGCACCTCAGACTGAAACTTATGGTTTACACGTTTTTCATTTTCCTGAACTTCAAAGTCATCAATTACTCTCAGTGTTAAGGTCCTGTGAGCATGGAAAATACAAAATTACCCTTAGTTTTTAGGTTCCTGTGTCTTTTCCTTGGAACAATGTTTTAAAAAACGATCGACCGTATTTCATAAAAACCCCGAGTGTGTTGACTGAGGCGGACGAGTCGACTCGAGTCGACTCGCAAGAGGCGGCCGAGGCTGGTATACTTGGCTTTTCAGCCTTTTTTATGTTATTATTTTTGGACTCTAATAAAAAAAATCTGTTTTACCAAGGCTTTTCAGAGTCCCGTCGTTCCATCTCTTCTCTCTCTCTCCCTGCGATCGATTCTCTTCTATCAAACACCACTTCTGTCTTCTCCCGTCTTCCGAACCTCCCTCTTCCGCACGTCGGACGCGTCTCTATCAAACGGTATGTTTTTTTTTTTTTTTTGCTTTCCTATGTGTTTTATATGTCTATTTTTCCTTTTCTTTTCTTTTTTTGCTCCGATTATCCGAACAGGGCCTCTTTTTTTTATTTAGAGTTGAACTTTGTTAAAATCTCTTGTTTTTCTTTTCTTTAATTTCTAACTTTCTGTAAACAACTCTTTTTTTTTTAATAATTGTAAAAACATTGTTAGCATTTTTTATGGGTAAACAGCTCGTTTTTTGGGTAAACAGCTCTAATTGTTTTTTCCTAAACAGCTCGTTTTTGGTTATATTAGCAGTAGTATTAAGTATTGTTCTTGAACTTTGTTTTAGATAAAATTTTTATATATTTTTTTAATTTTTTCGTTTCAACAAATTTGAGGCGTACGCCTCGTTCCGCCTCGAGGCGTACGCCTCGCCTCATTTGCGCAAAACGCTTCGAATACGAGTCACTAATTTTAAAACATTGATTTGGAACAAATAGTGCAGGCTAAAGCCTCTGTCATGTAGTAGCGTGTGCTATTAACGCAATAGCGCGCATAGTAGTCAATAGCGGCCGCTAAGGTAGTCGGAGCTACACGGCAACTGTCCTGCACCGCCTGTTCGACTAGTCAACAACTAGTCGAGCGCCATAACAACCATGTCTGAGGTTCGCATCTGATATTTGGGCTGGATAATATGTGGTTCGCCCCAGGTGGGTGATCTGAGATAGTTGGCCTTTTGTAGCGAGGCTGGATTTCCAGATCGGATAATATCCTGCTCAGCTCCTCGATGATTGGGATACGTGTCGCCTTCAAGGCGACGTGGCAATTGGATCGCCCACGTCAGATTGATCACCAACAGTTAAAATAACAATTAAAAGAAGTATAGAGATTAAAAATCTCTATGCATCAGCTGATTTTATGGGGTGGGGGGCCGTCAGAGATTTCCTTGTTTTTTCCTGACATTGATTGGAGGAGAATGGTGCTTCTTGCATCTCTATATTTAATATAGGTTAGGCTAAGTAGTAAGAAGTGAGTGTCTATATTTCAGAAGAACTTGTTCTCGATTCAAAATGCCTGGCTCATCTTCAGCGCCAACTTCACTGAAAGAGTATCTCAAGAAATACACAACCAGCGAAGATAAGGAGAAGAAAAAGAAGAAAAAGAAAAAGGCTAGACCTGATGTTGTTGGAGTTCTTGTCGTGGATGAAGATCCCATTTGGCAAAAGCCAGTCAAAACCGATGAAGAGGAAGAAGACTCAGCAGGTAACGGGTAACCCGACTTTATGCTTTTCTGATATAGAACACTTCCATATTCTTGGATTTGTTATTAGGTCAATACCTTTTACAGATGAAGAAGAGCCTCAAGTTAATGAAGATATTGAAGTCAAGCGTATGAGGAGACTGGAGCAACTCAGCTCTCGACGGCCTTTTGGTGTCATTTCCGAGGATGGAAGTGGCTGGATCCCCATATCTAATACTCCTAGTAGTACTAGGAAGTATGAAGACCCGAATTCTGATATTTCTCCACCTCGCAAAAGGAGGCTTCGGAATGATACTCCATCACCCGGACCTGAACAAGAAGCCAACATTCCAACTGGTACCGATTTATCGCCTCCACGACAGTTTCGCAAGCCAGTCAAAAGAACTGCTCGTTTTGATACACCTTCACCTGAACCTGATAGACTCACAGATTTGTCCCCACCTCGGTGTTCGCAAGGAGATAAGCATTCATCAATCCCTGAACCTGGAAGAATATCTTCACATTCGAAGGTGATAGATACAGACATTTCTCCTCCCCGGCGGGCTCGTCCTGACTTGCGTGCCTCTTCGGCGGCAAATCTCTCGCCTCCCAAAAAATCCAAGACTGAGAGATCCAGTTCAATTGCACCTCCAGTTTCTGACCTTTCTTCTCCAAGGAAAAGGCGGAATGAGCTACCAATCTTTTCACATCATCATAAACCTGGTTTAGTTTCGGGTAGAGATATCAAAGATGAAATTGATAAAACAAAAAAGGAAGATTGGCTGAGGTAACTCACTATCTGTTCATATTGAGTTGACTGACTTGAGAAGTCTCTGTCATTCAACCCTATGCTGAAATAGGGTCTTGAATTTGTTTGCATATTTCGCACGTTTGTTCTGTACTTGATATATGTCCACTCTGGTTTGTACAAACAAGTTCTTTTCTTAGATTATTATGTGAAGCGGTGATGGTAAAACTGGCTTTTTGTCATATACTCTTAAAGTTTAAATAGGTTCTTCATAGTTTGAAGTTAGTTGCACTTTTTGTTTCTCTAGTCTTGTTACATTTTGCATTCACAACTTTTTTTTTCAAGTCTTTTTTTTTTCTTCTTGTATTTATCCTTTTGGTAGGTTCAATGCGTTAGATCCTTCAGTAAGTGGCCGAGCTGCTGAACCTGTATACCGCAACAAAAAAACCGGTCTGCCAGAAATCTTTTCTTCTGTTTTTTGTACTTGTAAATACAGATAAGAATATGTTGTATGCGTCTGTTTTCTATTCCAGGGGAACGCATGTCAAAGGATGAGTTTTTCAAGGCTCGGAAGAAAGAACTGAAGAAAGACGAGAAGCCGAAGGTGTTTTTTTCTCATGTCCTTAAGACGTTTGTCTAATTTCCGTTGAACTGGCTTACTTGTTATTGTAATTTTATCTCTTCATGTATGTTCCTCATTTGCTTCATATGATCTTTTTACATCAGAACACCATTGCGACGCTACCGAATAGCCAACACTTGATTTTCCTTCAGTTACGTCATTTCATTTTGATTCACTTCTGGAGTAACTTGGTCGTAATTTCTTAAGTTTTGTTTCTTTTCTTGGCATAATGGCGTGGTAATCCATGTGGTATCTGGAACTGGCAGGATTTCGACAGACTTGTGGATCAAATGGGGGAAAGAAATTTATGGATGTTTAGAGTTCTCTCGTTCTAATAAACAAGACTTTCCCAGAAAGACCATTTTAAATTCATTATTGAAACAAAGATATACTTGTGAAGTTTTGCCATATATTGGACTATTGAAGCATACATCCCGACACCATGGATTAGCCAACACTTACTTTTTTCCTTCAGTTACGTAATTTCAATTTGGTTCACTTCTAGAGTAACTTGATCTTAATTTCTTCAGTTTTTTTTTCTTGTATATATGCTGAACTTGACATAATGACGTGATAATCAAAGTTGTATTTGGAACTGGCGGGAGATCAACGGACTTGTGGGTCAAATGATTGAAAAACTTATGGATGTTTAAAGTTCTCTATTTCTAATAAGCAAGACTGTATTAGAAAGACCATATATTAGTTTCATTTTTTTTTTTAAAAGAAGAGTGGCTACACTTGGGAAGTCTCGCCATATATCTATCCTGTGCTGAATAGATTATCATTAATTGTCTGCTTGTATCGAAAATGCCAGGTAACACCAATAGTTATGCTCGTTAACATCTATCCATGTTGATTGTATGATGCATCTTTTAATATAATTGAAGTGGCTGTCTGCTTGAGTGTCAGATATGGTTGATTAATTTTCTTTGGGAATATGAGGCTTAGTCATTTTCTCCCTTTTTTTTAAGTTTTAATCTCTTCCTCTCCGTTGGCAAAGATGTCGATTGATATGTGTCCTTCTGGAGGGGAACTTGATTAAAAAAATATACTTAGATTTTTGAATTATACATGAATTTGTAATCTAATGACATTTATTCATATTGTTTTAGAAAGTGAATTACTCTGCCCAATCATTTAGTGGTTCCTATATATTCACATTATTTCTGCTTCTTCGTAATATATTTCCGAAGTGATCATGCCTAAGTTTCATCCTATTGTATTTTCTACAGATAAGAGATGGTGTTTTACTTGCATTATATTGACATATTATGACTATTAATTATATTCAAATCGGAACCAATGTTATGGTTGCAGGAAATAAAGATTGAATGGGGCGAAGGATTAGTTCAGAAGCGGGAAGCTGAAGCTAGATTCCAAGGAATAGAAGTGGAGAAGAATAAACCATTTGCTAGGAGCAGGTATTAGCAGGGCGGTAGTTATTTGTTGTTGCACTAATTGAACAGTGAATTTTTAAGGTTACTCAAATATAATTTTGTGGATTCTGGACTGAACGAACTCAGACTTTATGCATTTATGATTTTTGCTATCCATAAACATCACATACGTAGACTTGTAGTACTCTGGCAAAACAAGAACATCCCCCATTTTGAGAAACATGCACAGAGGGGATTGATAAAGTCACTCTGTGGAGCTGCTTCACTGAAGTAAATGAATTTGCCTTTTGTCAATAGTGTGTCTAAACTTGGTTTGTCTAGCGGTGTTAGGTCCCTTCTCTTGAGCGTTTTACTTTAACTACTCAAAGAGGCATAGATGATTTGTCGAAGGCTTAAGTTTCCAAGTTCAGCCAAGATGAAGTCTTGCACGAGCAATTAGAAGCATTTCTGATTATTTACCTGCAAAATGTTAATTTACTATTGCCATATGCAAATTTTGAGACATCAATGACAGTCTCTGGTGGGCATGGTAACTGTGTAAATGAGTTAATTCTAGGGAAATGTGGTGTTAAACGTGAAAAAGACACTAGTTACTTTTTTTCGGATACTTTAGATACTTAATTTTAATCTAATGGTGTAGTTAAGTGTTCTGTGTTACGTCAATGAATGTATGGAATTGATACTTCAAAGAATTAATTAATGAAAATTCGAACTGGTTTTATTGGTTGAGCTTGAGTCCAAATGTTATTAAATTAGGTATATGGTGGTATGGTTTCTCATAGTTATATTCCTTCATGTGAAGTATATGCTGAATCGTCAATTTCACTTTTGTGGACATTTTGTCCCATCTGATGATCAATGTGCATAAGTTGATCTTTTCTCGTTTAATGGGAATTCTTGCTATGCTCTTTCTCATATCTAACGCATATTCTCATGTGTTTCAATGTCTACTGTAGAGCTGCTTCACTGAAGTAAATGAATTTGCCTTTTGTCAATAGTGTGTCTAAACTTGGTTTGTCTAGCGGTGTTAGGTCCCTTCTCTTGAGCGTTTTACTTTAACTACTCAAAGAGGCATAGATGATTTGTCGAAGGCTTAAGTTTCCAAGTTCAGCCAAGATGAAGTCTTGCACGAGCAATTAGAAGCATTTCTGACTGCAAAATGTTAATTTACTATTGCCATATGCAATTTTTGAGACATCAATGACAGTCTCTGGTGGGCATGGTAACTGTGTAAATGAGTTAATTCTAGGGAAATGTGGTGTTAAACATGAAAAAGACACTAGTTACTTTTTTTCGGATACTTTAGATACTTGATTTTAATCTAATGGTGTAGTTAAGTGTTCTGTGTTACGTCAATGGAGTATGGAATTGATACTTCAAAGAATTAATTAATGAAAATTCGAACTGGTTTTATTGGTTGAGCTTGAGTCCAAATGTTATTAAATTAGGTATATGGTGGTATAGTTTCTCATAGTTGTATTCCTTCATGTGAAGTATATGCTGAATCGTCAATTTCACTTTTGTGGACATTCTGTCCCATCTGATGATCAATGTGCATAAATTGATCTTTTCTCGTTTAATGGGAATTCTTGCTATGCTCTTTCTCATATCTAACGCATATTCTCATGTGTTTCAATGTCTACTGTAGGGATGACCCTGGCCTTGACGCAATGCTGAAGGAAAGAGTTCGATGGGGCGATCCGATTGCACATTTAGTCAAGGCAAGCTGATACTCCCAACTATATTGTGTGTCCTACTGTATCATTAGCTCTTATTTATGTTCAACCGAGAAATATACCTTTCATTTGTTGTACTCATTGAAATTAATATGTCAATTTTTCAGAAAAAGCATTTGGAGTCTGTTCTTCCGGACCTAGGTGATAGCAAGAAGATGAAAGAATCAGGCTTCATAGTCCCCCAGGAGATTCCAAGTCACAGCTGGATTAAAAGAGGACTTGAGGCTGCACCCAACCGGTATGGGATCAAACCAGGGCGACACTGGGATGGTGTGGATCGCAGTAACGGTAAGCCCATGTTCTCTATCTAATTCATGTCAGAGAATCGTCCTATCTGCACTGGTTGCGGCCTGTTACTTCTATGTCCAGCACTCTGTCTTGAATTATACACAAGAAGAAGATTGGATCAAGTACCTAATACACATGAATATTTAAATGAAAGTGGACTGTGTGAACATTTTTATGGTAACAATCCATGTCGGTTATCATTTTTCTGTAGGAAATGAAAAGGAGTTGTTTAAGAGGACGAATGAAAGAAAAGCTATGGAGAGAGAGGCATATCTATGGTCTGTTTCTGACATGTGATTTTGCAATATTCAGAGAAATGGACCAACACAAAGTTACACTAGAAAGTGAGGGAGGGAGTTGAAGGCTTATCAAGTTTCATTAATAGCTCTACTTTATAAACGAGGAATCGTGAAACCTGATGATACTTTATTAAGACATGTCTAGTTGTCATGCTCTTGGGGAAGACAAGTCTCACGATTTTTCCACCTATACATGTCAGTATCTGTTTCATTTGAATTTGAGTTGGTGATTCTCCACATACATGCATCTCCATTGCTTTTTTTTTTTTTTTTTTTTTAATATGTTGTTATGTTGACGTGTTCCTATGGCAGCTAAATAGAATTTGTTGTGGCAGTTTCAGGCATTTTCTGTTTCCCGACATCTATACAACTATTGGAGGCTTAAACTTATGAGCCTACAATTCACGTACGCAATCAAATCTACAATCCCGGATCTATCAGAACTCAACTTTAGTTTCTTATTGCAGTTGTATATAGTTCACTATTTAACTTGAGCATAGTAGATGCTATTCTGAATTCATTTTCCTTATGCAATATTGTGTTTTATTTGATTTGATAAGTGGAGCAGGTAAACAAGTTTGTTCCAAATTAAATATATATTAGATTTTTGGAAAAAAGCAAAGCAGATTTTGGTTACAAATAAATTAAGAATATTATGGATAATGCTATAAAATACAAATTAAATTTTGGAAAACACAAATGAACTCCGAAAATTGGAAAATGCTAAGAAGAATTATATTCTAGGAATTACAAATTAATTTTAAGAATTACAAATAAATCCTAAAAAGTAAAATAGATGCTTGAAGATTATAAATAAGTCCGGAAAAAATCACATAAAGCATTATCAAATTTGAAAAAACTTCAATAAGTTCTGAACTAAAAATAAAATTAATTTAACAAAATACATTTTAATTTTCAAAATACAGTAGTTCAGAAAATTAAAAATAAACTCTAAAAAGTTACCAAACACGAATTATAAATATTAACATATCTTTGTGGAATATTTTTCCATATGTACAAGGCAAACATGTATCTTGAAATATCATATGGTAATTTTAAAATATATATCGGCTGTCTACATAACGACTTAATAATTTTTACTATGGCAGGAAAATAGAAAATAAGTCTGGCAGCGGAAGTGGGCTAGTGGAAATGTCTCGGTGCTTTCATTTATCGAAAGGCATAAAGGGAACTTCAAAAATGGGATAAATTTGATATTATTTAGAAATTGTGTTTGGGTAAAAGAATTTTAAGCAATTGTATTTTGGGCAAAAAAATTTCAAGAATATAGATCTGGGAAGTCCACTCATCTTTTTGATATACTTATTTCCAAAAAAATCTAGTGATAACTAATGTGACATCATATGTAGCTCGGACACATAAGCTCTGTGGCACCCTATCAACATGAAACCAAATTGGGCTAAATAAATCATCTTGGAGACACGCGGATCTCGCACGAGGTTGAACAAACGTAATTTCAACGGACTATGTCCGAATAATTAATTTTCCATGTTTTTGTAAAACTGTACTGATGTTTGAATAAACGAGTTTTATTGAAGATTTACTGACTAAAATGCTTCCGCAAATACTCCGAATTTATATAAAAATTTTAAGGAAAAATTGAGCCGTGTAACGTGATTTTTAATTAAGAAAGCCAGGGCGTTACACTATGTGTCAAAGCATCTCACAGTCAAAGCATTTCTCTCTCCAGAATTCAAAATAGCCTCTAAATCAAACTCCAGCCGCTTTGATCTTCTCTCTGAAGAGATAGTTTTCATTATACTCGATTTCCTCAACGAAAATCCACTTGATATAAAATCCTTCTCTCTAGTTAGCAGGTCATTTTACGCCATTGAGTCTCGCCATAGGAAATTCTTAAAACCCTTCCGTTCGGAGCACTTATCAAAAGTACTGAACATATGTATCAATTATCAATCTGTCTATGTGTCCGAGAATTACCGATTTCTTGCTCGGTGTTATCTCGGTTCGTTGTAAAGAAGTCATGAGATCAATTAATCTTTCTAGTTCTAGGTTTTTTTTCTCATGCAGGTTTATCAAATTTGGTGATGAACTGTGGGAATTTGATCGAGATTGATATGTAAAACGTGGTTTTGCAATGTCTGGAGCTCCGGTTTTTCCTTTCAGTGACGAAAAAATAGACTGCCTTATATCCCAAGACGAACAACACCTAAAGCATCCCAACATTACAAAACTCCTGAGTTCTCGTGGATGTGATTATGTCATCAACAAAGAGAAGCAGGTGTACATGTTGTAGAATCATGTTCTAATCATCTGGGCTTTTTAGCATATTCATTATTTAGTAGATCTACCTGTTCATAATCTTGAAGACAATCACAATATAAATAAAATAAGAACTCAGCAGATGTGAAGACGAACTTGACCTTTATTTAATATAACACACACACATATACAGGATTTTAAGAACAGGATTTACTCAGCAAAATTTAAGAAAACAACACTCAGCAATGTGTCGAAAACAACAACAGGATTTTATAAGAACAAGAATTTAAGAACAGGATTTCTGCCGTCGCAAAATTTGCAGCTTCCGTAGATCTACTCAGTAATGTGTCGAAAACAACAGGATTTTAAGAACAAATCAAATAATGCTCTTCACTTCGTAAGTACAATCTCTATCGGTTCTTTCAACTTCATGCTCGTTGTTTTTCGGCTCGAATTCGTCGAAAATATTTTGGTTTTTGAATAAAAAATCGAACTTTACAGTATTGTGGTGTGAGAAAAAATGCATGTGAACTACATTCTGGAGGGAGAAATGCTTTGACTGTGAGATGCTTTGGCACATAGGTTAAGGATTTGACATGCAGGTATGTTTATAGCCACGTAGGCAACTTAACAGCCGCATGGACAACAGTTAACGGAGATCAATGGAAAAGGCTAAATTTGCTTAAAATTAGAAAGATAAAGGACTTAGTTGGGACAAAAAAAAGATAAAGGACTAAATCGTTATCTGAAATTAAGTTAAGGGACCCCAGGAGCATTTTAGCCTATTATTTATTATTATTTTAATCATTTTATATATAAAAAATTATATATATGTAAAATAATAAAAAATAATTAAAATTTAATCATTTACAGAGATATATAATCAATTATATTAAATTGGAAATACTTATATAGATATCAAGGAGTCCATAATATACATAATATCTCAATTTAGGAATTTATAGTACTATTAGAACAAAATAAAAAAAAATAAAAAAGTGTAACAGTCTAGGCATCTGCCGAGTCGCACACATAGTTAGGAAATTTGGAACATTGATACAGGTATAAAGTAGTCTATAGTATCCATAGTATCCTAACTTGCCTTCATAGGGCCCCGCCAGCCAGCCTAGATGACTGATTAATCACCCAAACGCCCAGTACAAGCGCCTAGGCTATAATCGGAACGGTAGAGGACCTTCTAGGGATTAATCGGCCTAGGCGGGATTTTTAGAACACTGATTATCCACAACATCCGGCGATCCAAAATTACACAGACTGGTGATAACTCATATCCTTGTCTTTGCCAAATGTGTTCTCATTACTCAAATATAACAATAACGAGTGTAAATCATATACCTTATGATTTAACTCCAAATTGGAAAACAACATACAATCCAATTCTCCAGAATTCACAATTAAATTCATTGCTATATGAATTATAAACGAATGAAACTGAAACCATTCATTAATTATTATAAACTGAGCAAGTAATAACTTGCATTGATACCGATACGATGGTAGGTGAAGCCGTTATCAATTTCCTTGCCTTCGCCTACGAGCTCCTTGACTACGACTAAAGCAATTCACGAGCATTCTCGAACTTGACCGGAACCCACGATTATAACCAACAATCAATTATCTCAACCTATTGCAATAATCGATAAACAACAAGTTCGATAACAATCAACAATCAATATAACTAATCCACAAACCCAACGATTCCAAATATCTCGATTAAACACAGTCCGAACAATCGAACTCAAACAATTACGAACTCATAACCACAATACGATTTATGTACGTTGTCTGTTGATTTAGCATACGTTAGTCACATTACGTAGCGTGCGCTAATAGTCACTGACTTGTATATTATCCAGAATATATTTTACGTACGTAATACTTCAATATTTACGTACGCTAAATATTCCAATTAACGCGCGTTATCCAGTCAGCTACGTGCATTAACGTCATGCAGTTGCATGCATTACAGGTACCGATCAAAACCTTGCTATTACGAATGCGAATGTAAAGGAAATCATACTCCAAGATCAATGATAAACTTTCCAAATTCAATCTCATCATCATACTCGTATTGTTATACTAAGATCATATCATAAATCAACATAACTTAATTCTAGATATGAACATTCCATGTTCATATCCAAAAACATCGATACTTCAACATATAATCGTCTTGCTATGTTATATTCACCAAGAAGTTCTCCAAGAACACCAAGTAATCCATAACCATGTTCATAATCAATAAAACAACATAATCCAATATCTTTTAGCGTCTAAACAATCATCCAACTCATAATCCTAGACATATATATATATCGGTATATCATCTTCTTCCTCAATATAAACACCATGAAACATCAAGAATCACAATCATTTCTATATTCATCGTAATACGAAGTAAACAACAACAACAACATCAAAACTCGAAACGAATATATCTCTTGAATATAAACAACACCATCCAAAATGACCAGAGTAATATCAATATCCATATATCAACAACAACATCGACATAAACTCGTAATCCATCTCATAATCATACATATCAATTCGTACATGTGATGATTATCGACTCAGGAACACAAATATTCAACTAAATATGAAATCTCGAAGTGAAGAGTAATTACCTCTTTGAAGAAATGGGTTGATTCTCAAGGTTGATACCGTTTCTAATTACTTCCAACTCAATATTGTTAAGGATGATCAACTCTACAAATACTCAAGTGTTTGGGACCTCAAAACCTCTTTCAAGACTCTCTCTATCAGATGAAGGGAAGAAAAGACCGAAATAAATAAATATTCCCAACTGCAGATATATATAATGCCCATTATTAGCTTGTGCTAACGTTTGCCTTTAGCATGCGCTATCGTGGTCCAGAGGCTACTAACTTGCTTCGCACAATGGTTTACGTACGCAAAACCCATGCCATAGCGTACGTGTAATATCCGACGGAAATTCTTACATACTGTTGTATTATTCGGATAATTCAACACTATTGTAGTCTTGTTGCATTTGTTTAATATTTATTGATGTTGGAATATATCATAATAGACTTGAATATAACTATCATTCACACTATGATTGATTTCTCAATGTTGTTTAGATAAGTGCATTTTTGGGCTAGTAATTTTGTGTTTAACGTACGCTAACCCTTTAGTATAACGTATGTTATCTTGTGAGTTTTACGTACGTAAGGAAGTGCTCATTACGTACGTAAGGCTTGTAGTCTTATCCGATCTCAACTTTCGGCGTGTGGGGTCGGGCGTGATTCGAATATTTGATCTTTTGGAGCAGTCTAGTTGACCTACATTACGTACGTAATGCTCCAAGCCATAACGTACATAATGATGTTCGTATTTTAGTCCAGTAGCCTCTGGAACAAGCTTACGGATGTAACACTTTTGGTGTAGCGTACGTAAAGATGCTAACATACGTTATCCTCTTGTGTATAACGTACGTAACGAACCGTGCTGTTATAAAAAGACAACTTGTGTCTTTCATTTTGCACATCCAAACTCCGATTTTTCACCCCTATAATCATCCCCCTGCCTCCCTAGATCAATTCTACCTTCTTCCAACTTGTGTTTGAGCTTTGCATTTTTATTTGGAGCTTGTTGATTGGAAGTTTGGAGTCATTCTTGAAGCTTAGAGTGTGTTCTTGTGGTTTTGGTGTATTGTTCTTCATTTCTGAAGGTATGTTATACGATTTCACCCTATAATCTCGTAGTTATACTGTTAGTGATAAAGTATACTTCACCTAATGTTGAATTAATCAAGCTAAACATGTTTGTAGTTAAGCTTTTAACAACTTAAAGATGAATATGGTGATTAAGGGTTTGATATGATGTATTCTTGATTTCCCAAATGGTAGTAATCATGTTTAGTAGAAACACACTCTTCTTGCTAGACTATTAACATCACTAGAACAATAATGATCCTTAGTTTCATTGAAGATAGGTTGATTTATAGGATTGTTTTCATTATATTGAATCAAACCATCATGTTGAGGAAGATTCTAAACTAAATGAACTTAGGATTTCCATCTGTTTTGGGTTGACCCTTGAAATATATCAACATAAGGTTACAGTTCAGAGGTGTTTAATTCACCTTAATAATGATATCGTGATAATCCTGTGATGAATAACTCGACTATATCGTTAATCTAACTAGGTGAACTCATAACCGATGAACATAGTAACAACTTTACAAATTCATGATTCGTTCGAATGATGATAATCGCTGAGTAACCTTCACTTTGATCAATATTTTATGAAACGTAGTTGTTTGGATTATATTTTTCAAAATATTGATGTTGTTTTTAAGAAATTCTATCGGCATATCAATTTTAGCAAAGTTCTCCTTGATGGTTGTTCTTGATAAATTCTCATCCGTTTGAACCATAAGAATAATTGAGAACACCTTGAATGATAACCGATAATGAGTATAAATTGAAGTTAGTATGAATCCTTGAAACGGAATTATGATTCAAAGATAGTTAAACTAAGCGAATTGAATTTAGGATATCGATTCGCTGAACTACATATCGATAGTTGTGAGAATGTGTTATTGAATGGATTGTATCCGTTACAAGGTTGATTGTTCGAGTAACCGATATTAAGTCGAGGTCCGTTCATTCGGTCGACAAGGAAAGACTATTCTCGTCTCCGTATTGAGGCAAGTTATCTTCCTTGGTTATAATGATATTTGGATTCTTGTAATGATTATGCGTTTCGTGTATATGAAACACTTATACATTTGTGACCCGTGATTTGATATTATTCTTGATGATGTTCCGTTTTCATCGGGGGATTGCATTCCCAAGTTCGTCATTTTGAACCGTTGATATCATTGATCCTTATTGTCATTTCGGTGAGTTTCTTGATTCCTTAATCGGATATGTGATTTATTGAATTCGTTGTCATGTTGTATCGTGACATATCCGGAATCATATCTGCGTTCCGATTGGTTATTGTGTAGGATTTTTAGCCAGGCACATATATAGTCATGTGTGGATATTTCCGTATTGGACTGTGCACACGAGACGCAGTTCGTGAGGCTAATTAGGTACATTGTCCCACGTATATCCTGGATTCCGTATACGGGGTGGACATGTGCACTGACACATTTCCGGATCAGGCGTACTGTGATGTCCATATTGAGCCATACTATTTTTGGTCGTTCATAGTCCATTTATATATTTGGATGTGTTCGACATTTTGTGACTAATCGTTCATATGCCCGAGGGGTATGTTCGTTAGTCGGGTTATTTTTCTTGAGATCTAATGTATGTGAATTGTATAATATCTTGAGAATTCATTTATCATGTATATCTGACCCTGTGTTGGGCGAAATACTTGTGTTGTATTTTAGGTCGAGGAAAAGGCAAGGCACGAGAAGATCATGGTGACAGTGAATGGTTCGAAGGATACTAGTTCGGGGGGCCCAAGTCTCTTGTTGTCCGGTTTTATTCGAACCGTGTAATGTTATCTTTCCGCTTTATTTTAAATTGTGTACTAATGTATTGTTATTTAAGGTATATTCCATCTCCATATGGATTATACTCGTATTTCAGATCCTGTGTGTAATAAGGCCGTTGGCCATACTACTGTAAACTCCTAATCGGAGTAAATACTATGTATTATGGTTTGGTCTCAAAAGTATTGCGTATTTAATCTGTATTTTGGGTATCGCCTGTTGGGTCCCAGTGTGGGGTCCACGGCACTGTAATGACCGCCTTTTTGGGGTGTTACAGAAGATGGTATCAGAGAGTCGATTTTTTTTAGAGTTATTGTGGAATGAACTAGTGTCAAGAGACCTTCGTGTCAAGTGTGACCTGTGCAAGCGCCTGATCCTACGAGCCAAATGCGGTATGTACTCTACGGGCCATGATTTAATTACTGGCATGAAATTGATATTGGAATGAATCTCCTTGTTGATCTTGTTATTTTCGAGGATTTGTGGCAGGATTTATCTGATTGATAATTCGAGGTAAATTCTGGATTGATTATATGATTTAAATTGTTGGAATCAACGTCGATATGATATTCTGTATGACACTCGTAGTGTCGATAATTCGTTATGAACTGTTTTCTTGAATATGTAAAATTCTTGTTGCTATTAACTTGGCATGAATTTTGATTGGTATCATGAACTGTACTTATGGTTATCATTATGAATTGATTCTTTCAGTATGGAAAGAAATCCGAGAGGCCGTGGCAGAGGGGGACGAGGCCGTGGAAGGGGCCGAATCCCGATACCACGAGCCAACAGGTGTGCGAATGTAGAACATAGTCCTGCAGGTAGTGATTCGCCTTCTAGGGACCAATCGCACCACATTGGACGCGAGGATGCGCGTGTCGATCATTACACTGTGATGTAGGGCATGAGGCTCAGATGACCCAGATGGGTCAGTTAATGGAGGCTATGCAGAGAGCTACTACCGACCAGCAACATGGGCCACCTCCTGTACATGGCGGACCGGTGAGTCGGATCATTAGCGACATCTCTCGCCAGCGACCCCCGAATTTTGAAGGCTCCTATGAGCCTGCTGATATCGTGCATTGGATTGAACACTTCAAGAAATTATTTGATATGGTAGACTGTCCAGCAGAGAATCGCGTCTCCGTAGCAGCTTACTATCTTGGCAAGGGCGCCCACACCTGGTGGCTTTCGGTGAGACCAGCTGATGGCGTATGTGCTTGGGAGGAATTTAAAAATATCATGCTAGACCGTTACTATCCGGGTCCTCTCTGCGAGGCCAAACTGTCAGAATTGCTGAATCCAGACCCGTCCGAAGATGATGATGTACTATCTGTTGCCGAGAAATTCCAGGCACTTATTCCTTTTGCCGCGATGATTGTCCGAACGAAGGCCGATAAGATCAAATATTTTCTCAAGAGGCTTAAACCCCTAATGAGAATGTAACTGCTGAATCACCACTGTACGACCCTGCCGGAGTTCATCGAGAAAGCTCTGGAGTACGAATTGACCGCGAAAGAAATTTCCAAGAAGCAACCACAGTCCAACAACAAGAAATTTAGGAACCGTAACAGATCGACAAAGAATCGGGAACATTCAAGAGGCTGACCAAAGCAATCCTTCTGAATGGCAACCCATGGAGTGGAAGCCAATTGGATCGCAACCTCGAGCGGTCACCCTATCTGTTGTGTGCTATAACTATGGAGACCAGGGGCACATCATTTCTAAATGCTCGAGGCCGGCCGTTGCATGCCATACTTGTGGGAAGAATGGACATTGTGCTCGTTATTGTAGGGGTGGACCAATACGTACTCCAGCAGCACCTCATGCTCCAGTTCAGTCTTCTGTCCAGGACCGTGTACCTCCGTCCGCTTCTTATCAGACTACCAGGGCAAACAGAGGGATGGGCATGGAAATCAAGACAGTGCATCTAGTACCGGGGCTGCAAAACCTAGAGTCTACGAGATGAAGACGACCGACAATCCCGAAGCCAGCATGATTGCAGGTACTCTCGAGATCCGATCTCAGTCTGTCTGTGTTCTTTTTGATACTGGTACTTCACACTCCTTTTTATCTGTTTCTTGTTTGAGTCATTTGCAATTAGATCACGTTACCAATTGTGAACCTTATATAATTGGTCTACCCGATGGTAGAAGAATTGTTAGGAATCGTGAAGTGCAGGACTGTCCGATTCGCATAAACAGCCGTGAGTGGTTGTCGAATTTAATTGTGGTCGATTTACCTAAAGATGATGTGATCTTGGGTATCGATGGGATGGATTGTCATGATGCCATACTTAGTGTCCGCAAGCGAACAGTGACCGTCACATCTGACGATGGTGTTGAGTGTACTTTTCAGGGTGACAATCCCAGCCATTCCGAGAGAGTCATCAGTGCTATGAAAGCAGTATAACTGCTTAATCAGGGGTGTATTGGCTATTGGTGTTTCATGACCAAAACAGCGGATCGACCAGTCGAATTGGTCGATATTCCGGTAGTCCGAGACTACCCAAACGTGTTTCCAGTTGAGTTGCCAGGCTTAACTCCACATCGTGATGTAGAGTTCAATATTGAATTAGAGCTAGGTACGTCCCCGCTTTCGAAAGCACCATATTGTATGGCTCGAGATGCATGAGTTGAAGAACCAGCTTGAGGATTTGACGGAGAAAGGCAATATTCGACCTAGTTCGTCCCCTTGGGGAGCACCAGTGCTATTTGTACAGAAGAAAGATGGATCTCTGCGTCTGTGTATTGATTATCGTGAGGTGAACAGTGTAACACCCCAAACTAGGCGGATATTACAGTGCCGTGGACCCCCGACTAGGACCCACCAGGCTAATGAAAATGAGTAAATTACGCAGGGTAAATGTAGTACCGAACCACATTACACAATTAATTACTCCGATAAGGAGTTTCATACAACACACCCAGGATAATACTGAATACAAGTATATTTTATATGGAGATAAAATATACAACACTGAGTGAAATGAATATTCAAACGGAATGTCTGCAGCGGAATAAATGAAGGAAACATAAATGACTGAAAAGACTGGGGCCCCCTACTAATATCATTGGGACTCCTCGCCGTCACCGTGCTCTCCCCGTGCTTTAGCCTTGCCATGACCTGAAAAACAGTATCCCCCAACGGGGTCAGTTACACAGAACAACAATCCTCAAGAGTTGAAAATACACAATCATGAGTTATCCACAGTTATACAATATCCTGTCGAAACATACGCAATCAAACATGCTATATGAATCAACAAATGATACGGCTCAAAGGAATGGCGCCACACTACGTCCGGGATGGAAATGTGTCCGTGCACAAGCCACCAACGAGTATCGATCGAATACACGTGTGGTCTTGTACCTAATCAGTCTCACGAAGCCATCAACTCGTGTGCACAGTCCAATGTGAGGCCACCAACCAACACACGACTATAATGTGCCCGACATGAAAATCCTACACATACCAACCGGCACGCCAGTATGACCCGGAATGCCACAATATGACAAAAGTGACAACGAAAATGAATAGTGACTCACCAAGATTAAATGATGGTGAAATGAATGACAACTTAATGAAATGATTGGAACCGTCGTTCCTTATGACTGAGGTGATTAATTGACAATGACAAGTTTTGATACGGTTAATACAATGATGAATGAGTTACGATTATGAATGAACAGCATCAAAAGGAATGAATATCCTTTTAACCGAGTAAGAATTAACTTACACAATACCGATGAAGAATGTCCGTCCACGAACAATGTCCTAAATGAAATGCCGGTCGCTCGAACAACCTTGAATAGCAATAATTACCAACAACCGTTCAATACACGTATCAAGCAACTAAACACGACTAACCCAAAGGTTGAAAACAACGATAATCGAACTCATAGGGGCATTCTAACGAATACGCAACCAACCATACGACTTCGAAGATATCCAATCCCGAATATATCGAAACCAACATAAAAATGAGTATATCGAACTAACAAACACTTCAATGATATCAATAATCCATTAGGAATCCACAATTCGAGATTACAACTACATCAATCGGAAAATCCCCAATTAACCGAAGTCAACCCCAAGGGTTCTTGAAATAATTCCGAAAATAACCATTAAATCCGTAAGAATATACTTATCCAAGGTAGATAATCCATATCTAACATATTCCAATGATAATCCAAGCTTACACGAAGAAATCGGAAGGAAAAACTCAAAAATCCGAAATTCTAGATCCAAGAGATTAATACCTTTGATTCGATGTTAAGGAGATGATGAAGTGATGATAATCCAACCCAAAGACTTGAAGATGATGATGGATGATAAAAGCCCGAAGAGAACTCTCCAAAATCGCCCAAATCGCCAAGAACCGACGAGAGAATGAGAATAGATGACAAATGACGAAATCTGGGCTAAACTGTCCATTTTATAGCCGGTCCAGGTTAGCGTGCGCTAGCCCTTGAGCGTAGCGTGCGCTAACGAGTAATTTGGGTAGTCCAGTACCCACTGTCCGAACACGGTAGCGCGCGCTACGTACCTTTTTGTAGCGTGCGCTACGGCCATACTACTAGCGTGCGCTAAAACCCATTGTTAGCGTGCGCTAACGAATTATCTGATGCCCAGTACTGGAGTCCAGAAACCTTCTGTCCTCTGATCTGATCTCGATAGCGTGCGCTACAACCCACGATTAGCGTGCGCTACCACATCGCTTGCGTACGCTGAAAACCACTCCTAGCGTGCGCTAGGAATAAATTCAATTCAGTCCAGTAGCCACTAGACTCAACCTGATCCGACCTTAGCGCGCGCTACACCGACTGCATAGCGTGCGCTACTTCGGATCACTAGCGCGCGCTACTTACCATTCGTAGCGTGCGCTACCTACAATCCCAACTGCAGTCCAGTACCTTCTGGACTGCCTGCTCGACTACTCTAGCGTGCGCTAGTGTTGAGAGGTGGCATGCGCTACCAATACTAAATTAGCACACGCTAAAAAGAGTACGTAGCGTGCGCTACTCCTCACACACAGCACACTAAGAAATGACAATGATGGTAAACACCGCACGATTCTCCAATTAGATTGATGATGAATGACGATTGATACACGATACAATACTCTGAACGGTGTACGCAATGATTGAATATGAGTGACAAATGATCATTAATGAGTGAAATTACTGAGAGAAAATGACTGAATGATAAATACTGAATGATAATTACTGAATTACAACCGGGTATTACATACACCCCCCCTTAAAAGAGTTTCATCCCCGAAACTAAGGGTCAAACAATTCGGGATAACTCTCCCGCATACTATCCTCGGTTTCCCAAGTAGCCTCTTCGACTCCGTGTCTAGACCACTGAATTTTAACCAAAGGAATCGTCTTGTTCCTCAACTGCTTAACTCACCGCTCTAAAACTCGTATAGGACGCTCCTCATATGAATGATCATCGGCAATCTCGATTTCGTCGAACTGAAGTATGTGACTCGGGTCGGCAACATACTTCCACAACCGAGATACGTGAAACACATTATGAATTCGGCTCAACGCCGGAGGTAAAGCCAATAGGTAAGCTAACTCTCCTACTCGATCCAGAATCTCAAACGGTCCAATGAATCTCGGACTCAACTTACCCCTCTTCCCAAAACGGAAGATGCCACGACTCGGGGAGACCTTGACCAAAACATGGTCACCCGCCTCGAACTCTAACGGTCGACGATGATTATATGCATATGATTTCTGTCGACTCTGAGCGGTCAACAAACGACTTCTGATCAAAGCTACCTTCTCACGGGCGGCTATAAGCATATCGGGCTCGGTGCCGATTGATTCTGATAGGTCATCCCAACACAAAGGAGATCGACAACGACGACCGTACAAGGCCTCGTAAGGTGCCATCTTAATCGAAGCATGCCAACTATTATTATACGTGAACTCAATCAATGGTAGTTGGGCTTCCCAATCGTCTTTCCAATCGAGGACGCATGCCCTCAACATGTCCTCTAAGGTCTGAATAGTCCTCTCTGATTGTCCGTCGGACTGAGGATGAAAAGCGGTACTGAGATTAAGCTGAGTTCCCATAGCACGATGAACTGATTTCCAAAAATGAGACACAAATCGTCCGTCACGATCGGAAACGATACTTTTAGGAGTACCGTGCAATCTCACTATCTCCTTGATGAACAACTGGGCCAGTCTCTCGGGACCCCACGTATCCTTGATTTCAAGGAAATGAGCCGATTTGGTTAAGCGGTCCACGATCACCCAGATCGTATTCATGCCACGACGACTCGTCGGCAAACTCGTGATGAAATCCATAGAAATGTCTTCCCACTTCCATTCTGGAATAGGGAGAGGTTTCAGCATGCCCGCCGGTCGCTGGTGTTCAATCTTAACTTGTTGACAGGTTAAGCATCTCGAAACAAATTCATCGACTTCTCGCTTCATATTACTCCACCAGTAATTTTGTTTCAAGTCCTTATACATCTTACTAGACCCCGGATTAACAGAATAAGGGGTAGCATGAGCTTCTTTCAAAATCGAGTTTTTCAACTCGTCATTCGCCGGTACGCATAACCAATTCTTAAACCGCAAAAGTCCATCCTCGTGGACCACAAATCCAGGGGCTTTCCCCTGAATCACATCCTCACGGATGCGCAACAATGAAGAGTCTGAACTCTGATTCTCTCGGATTGCCTCCTCGAGTGACGATGAAATTTCTAACATACAAAGTTGCCCTTGTACTCGCTGTAACCAGACCTCGATCTCGGGTCTCAGAAATTCCTGCTGGAGTTCCTTCTGAACTGTTAATCGAGCAAGCATCTGCTCCTGAACGGACTTACGACTCAAGGCGTCGGCGACAACGTTCGCCTTACCCGGGTGGTAAAGGATCTCGATATCATAATCTTTGATTAATTCCAACCACCGTCTCTGTCGCATATTTAACTCCTTCTGAGTAAATATATACTTTAAACTCTTATGATCGGTGAATATCTGACAGGTAATGCCATAAAGATAATGACGCCAAATCTTCAATGCGAACACCACGGCTGCTAGCTCCATGTCGTGGGTCGGATAATTAACCTCGTAAGGTCTCAATTGCCGTGAAGCATAAGCGATTACTTTCCCGTTCTGCATGAGTACACATCCGAGACCCTGTCCGGACGCATCACTATAGACCACAAATCCCTCCGTCCCTTGCGGCAAAGAAAGGACAGGTGCTGAAGTTAACCGGCTCTTGAGTTCCTCAAAACTCTGTTGACACGCGTCGGACCACGTGTATTTCTTATCCTTCCATAAAAGGTTCGTCATGGGTTGAGCGATTTTAGAAAATCCCTCCACAAATCGCCGATAATAACCCGCTAATCTGAGGAAACTTCGGATTTCCTTAACATTCTTCGGAGGTAGCCAATCTCAAATAGCCTCCGTCTTCTGAAGATCGACACGAACTCCGTCTGATGAAATTACGTGTCCGAGAAACGTCACTTCGGACATCCAAAACTCACATTTGGAAAACTTCCCATAAAGTTGTTCTCGTCTCAACACGTCGAGAACTTGATGAAGGTGAGACTCGTGTTCCTCCCGGTCACGAGAATAAATCAAAATGTCATCAATGAAGACAACCACGAACTGATCCAGATAGTCTATGAAAACCTGATTCATTAATTCCATGAATACCACAGGTGCATTAGTCAACCCAAACGGCATAACCACAAACTCATAATGACCATAGCGTGTTCGAAACACCGTCCTTGCGATATCCGACTCTCGAATCCGCAACTGATGATATCCAGATCTTAAGTCGATCTTGGAAAATACTGAAGCTCCCTGAAGTTGATCTAAGAGGTCATCAATACGGGGTAAATGATACTTATTCTTGATCGTCACCCGGTTCAATTCCCGGTAATCAATACACAAGCGGAACGAACCATCCTTCTTCTTGACAAATAACACTGGTGCTCCCCACGGGGACGCACTCGGTCGAATATAACCCTTCTCGAACAATTCCTCAAGTTGGTTCTTTAATTCCTGCATTTCGGTCGGGGCCATCCGGTACGGTGCCTTCGATATCGGGGACGTACCAGGCTCCAACTCAATCGTGAATTCCACATCCCTCTGTGGAGGCAAACCAGGTAACTCATCTGGAAAAACATCGGCATATTCCTTCACTACCGGAATGTCCGTCAACATTACTGATGATTTCTCGGTTTTGGTCATATAGCACCAATAACCGACACATCCCTGATTGAGTAATCTTACTGCTTTCATCAAATTAATGACCTTACCAGAACAGCCGGGATTACCTCCCTGAAACGCACATTCGACCCCATCGTCTGAAATGATAGTGATCATACGCTTATGGACACTAATGATGGCATCATGACGATCTATCCAATCAATACCCAAGATGACGTCGTCCCTCAGCAAATCTACTACGATTAGGTCCGCTGGCCATACACGACCATGAAGCTGAATCGGACAATTCTGAATCTCACGATTTCCGATAATTCTTCTACCGTCAGGTAGACCAATGACATAAGGCTCACAACTAGTAGCACTACCCAGACGTAGTCTACTCAAACATGACTCAGAAATGAATGAATGCGATGCACCAGTATCAAAAAGGGTACACACAGGTTGAGATAGAATATCGAGTGTACCTGAGATCATCCGGGCCTCCGGATCTTCGGTCTTCTTCATCTCATAAATTCGGGGCTTGCCGGCCCCCGAACCGGATGCTCCCGTCTGATAGCTCTTAGCTCTGCCTTTAGCTCCTGTCGTCTTGAACGATGCTGACTGAGTGGCCTGATTCTGCACTGCTAAATGTCCTGGGGCCTGAGATGACGCCGGAGTGGGTTTAGAGTCCCTTCGGCAAAAATGGGCCCTATGCCCAGCAATCCTGATTGTGGCACGTGATGCATCGCCTGACATTTGGTGCTGAAATGACCCTGTTCCTCACAGTTGAAACAGGTGATGGCCGAACTGGCCGCTCGTGACTGAGATTCCGCGGGTTTAGGCATCACCGGAGGACGCTCAGAAAGGGTAGAGCCCGCACGTGGTTTCTTGAAAGTGGCCTGACTCCCGTCAGACTGATTACGGTTCTTAGACTTCTTGCCAGCTGATGAGGGTTGTTGCTTAGCAATTTCCTTAGCAGTAAGCTCGTAAGTGAGAGCTTTCTCAATGAACTCGGCCAGAGTGGTGCAATTATGATTAAGCAGCTGCAGTCTCATACGGGGTTTCAGCCTCTTGCTGAAATACTTGATTTTGTCCGCCTCAGAGTGAATGATAGACGAGGCGAACGGAAGAAGTTCCTGAAATTTTTCGGCGATGGCGAGAACATCATCATCCGCCGAAAGGTCGGGAGTGAGTAATTCCGACAACTTGGCCTCCCTGAGTGGGGCCGGATAGTACCTCTCCATCATGAGAGTTTTGAACTGATCCCAAGTACATGATCCGTCTGTGGGCTTCAATGATAGCCACCATGAATGAGCGCTCTTACCAAGATAGTAAGCCGCAACTGAAACTTTATGCCCTTCAGGGCAATCCACCATAGCAAATAACTTCTCGAAATGCTCAGGCCAATGGACAATATCTTCCGCCTCAGATGAGCCCTCAAAGGTAGGTGGTCGCTGGCGAGAGATATCGCTAATGATATTGCTTACACCCCTCTCTTGCCTCTGAGGTGGCGGCGGAGGAGCCTGTTGATTTTGATTGACGGAGTTATGCATCGTCTCCATCAGCTGTGCCATCTGAGTCATTTGGGCCATCATGCCCTGCATAAAGGCCAGTGGGTCAACTCGAACACCCTCTGACTGAGCTGTGTCCCGGGTTCGACTCCCTGATAGCGAATGATCACGTCCAGGTGAATGAGTGGCAGCGTCACTGCTCGATGAGTTAGCATTATTCCTGGAATTAGCACGTGTATTCACACGAGTTCTCGGGATTCGGCCCGCTCCACGGCCTCGTCCTCCACGTCCTCTGCCAGCCCTTTCCATACTGAAATGGAAAGTCATATGATGATTATATATCTCACATGAGTATCACATTATGATGATATTATGAAGTGATGAAAATGAGCATACGCGCTCAAATACAGCGATTACATGAATGATTAATTGACGTGACATGATTATCTGATGAAATTACTGAAATGATTATCTTGAACAATTTAACAAGATTGGTGATATGATCTTCAAGATCAACAACTGAGTAATGAAATGAATTGAGTGATTAATGAGTTAACATTATCGACTGAATCACAGTTGAAAACGATGAATGAGGATTGTTAACTGATGAATTATGAATGAATGATTATTGCCAGAAATTATACCATGGCATCATAAATCTTACAGTTCTTGGTCTGATTGGCTCGGCATTTGCACAGGTCACACGTGACGCGAAAGTCCAATGATACTAGTCTGATGACGATTTCAAATGAGACATGACTCGGAAGGTAGTATTCAAAACCACGCTCCGATACCAACTCTGTAACACCCCAAACTAGGCGGATATTACAGTGCCGTGGACCCCCGACTGGGACCCACCAGGCTAATGAAAATGAGTAAATTACGCAGGGTAAATGTAGTACCGAACCACATTACACAATTAATTACTCCGATAAGGAGTTTCATACAACACACCTGTGATAATATCAATACAAGTATATTTTATATGGAGATAAAATATACAACACTGAGTGAAATGAATATTCAAACGGAATGTCTGCAGCGGAATAAATGAAGGAAACATAAATGACTGAAAAGACTGGGGCCCCCTACTAGTATCACTGGGACTCCTCGCCGTCACCGTGCTCTCCCCGTGCTTTAGCCTTGCCATGACCTGAAAAACAGTATCCCCCAACGGGGTCAGTTACACAGAACAACAATCCTCAAGAGTTGAAAATACACAATCATGAGTTATCCACAGTTATACAATATCCTGTCGAAACATACGCAATCAAACATGCTATATGAATCAACAAATGATACGGCTCAAAGGAATGGCGCCACACTACGTCCGGGATGGAAATGTGTCCGTGCACAAGCCACCAACGAGTATCGATCGAATACACGTGTGGTCTTGTACCTAATCAGTCTCACGAAGCCATCAACTCGTGTGCATACCCAATGTGAGGCCACCAACCAACACACGACTATAATGTGCCCGACATGAAAATCCTACACATACCAACCGGCACGCCAGTATGACCCGGAATGCCACAATATGACAAAAGTGACAACGAAAATGAATAGTGACTCACCAAGATTAAATGATGGTGAAATGAATGACAGCTTAATGAAATGATTGGAACCGTCGTTCCTTATGACTGAGGTGATTAATTGACAATGACAAGTTTTGATACGGTTAATACAATGATGAATGAGTTACGATTATGAATGAACAACATCAAAAGGAATGAATATCCTTTTAACCGAGTAAGAATTAACTTACACAATACCGATGAAGAATGTCCGTCAACGAACAACGTCCTAAATGAAATGCCGGTCGCTCGAACAACCTTGAATAGCAATAATTACCAACAACCGTTCAATACACGTATCAAGCAACTAAACACGACTAACCCAAAGGTCGAAAACAACGATAATCGAACTCATAGGGGCATTCTAACGAATACGCAACCAAGCATACGACTTCGAAGATATCCAATCCCGAATATATCGAAACCAACATCAAAATGAGTATATCGAACTAACAAACACTTCAATGATATCAATAATCCATTAGGAATCCACAATTCGAGATTACAACTACATCAATCGGAAAATCCCCAATTAACCGAAGTCAACCCCAAGGGTTCTTGAAATAATTCCGAAAATAACCATTAAATTCGTAAGAATATACTTATCCAAGGTAGATAATCCATATCTAACATATTCCAATGATAATCCAAGCTTACACGAAGAAATCGGAAGGAAAAACCCAAAAATCCGAAATTCTAGATCCAAGAGATTAATACCTTTGATTCGATGTTAAGGAGATGATGAAGTGATGATAATCCAACCCAAAGACTTGAAGATGATGATGGATGATAAAAGCCCGAAGAGAACTCTCCAAAATCGCCCAAATCGCCAAGAACCGACGAGAGAATGAGAATAGATGACAAATGACGAAATCTGGGCTAAACTGTCCATTTTATAGCCGGTCCAGGTTAGCGTGCGCTAGCCCTTGAGCGTAGCGTGCGCTAACGAGTTATTTGGGTAGTCCAGTACCTACTGTCCGAACACGGTAGCGCGCGCTACGTACCTTTTTGTAGCGTGCGCTACGGCCATACTACTAGCCTGCGCTAAAATCCATTGTTAGCGTGCGCTAACGAATTATCTGATGCCCAGTACTGGAGTCCAGAAACCTTCTGTCCCCTGATCTGATCTCGATAGCGTGCGCTACAACCCACGATTAGCGTGCGCTACCACATCGCTTGCGTACGCTGAAAACCACTCCTAGCGTGCGCTAGGAATAAATTCAATTCAGTCCAGTAGCCACTGGACTCAACCTGATCCGACCTTAGCGCGCGCTACACCGACTGCATAGCGTGCGCTACTTCAGATCACTAGCGTGCGCTACTTACCATTCGTAGCGTGCACTACCTACAATCCCAACTGCAGTCCAGTGCCTTCTGGACTGCCTGCTCGACTACTCTAGCGTGCGCTAGTGTTGAGAGGTGGCGTGCGCTACCAATACTCAATTAGCGCACGCTAAAAAGAGTACATAGCGTGCGCTACTCCTCACACACAACACACTAAGAAATGACAATGATGGTAAACACCGCACGATTCTCCAATTAGATTGATGATGAATGACGATTGATACACGATACAATACTCTGAACGGTGTACGCAATGATTGAATATGAGTGACAAATGATCATTAATGAGTGAAATTACTGAGAGATAATGACTGAATGATAAATACTGAATGATAATTACTGAATTACAACCGGGTATTACATACACCCCCCTTAAAAGAGTTTCGTCCCCGAAACTAAGGGTCAAACAATTCGGGATAACTCTCCCGCATACTATCCTCGGTTTCCCAAGTAGCCTCTTCGACTCCGTGTCTAGACCACTGAATTTTAACTAAAGGAAACGTCTTGTTCCTCAACTGCTTGACTCGCCGCTCTAAAACTCGTATAGGACGCTCCTCATATGAATGATCATCGGCAATCTCGATTTCGTCGAACTGAAGTATGTGACTCGGGTCGGCAACATACTTCCGCAACTGAGATACGTGAAACACATTATGAATTCGGCTCAATTCCGGAGGTAAAGCCAATCGGTAAGCTAACTCGCCTACTCGATCCAGAATCTCAAACGGTCCAATGAATCTCGGACTCAACTTACCCCTCTTCCCAAAACGGAAGATGCCACAACTCGGGGAGACCTTGACCAAAACATGGTCACCCGCCTCGAACTCTAACGGTCGACGACGATTATCTGCATATGATTTCTGTCGACTCTGAGCGGTCAACAAACGACTTCTGATCAAAGCTACCTTCTCACGGGCGGCTATAAGCATATCGGGCTCGGTGCCGATTGATTCTGATAGGTCATCCCAACACAAAGGAGATCGACAACGACGACCGTACAAGGCCTCGTAAGGTGCAATCTTAATCGAAGCATGCCAACTATTATTATACGTGAACTCGATCAATGGTAGTTGGGCTTCCCAATCGTCTTTCCAATCGAGGACTGCTGTATTTTCCTTTTCGGTGTATTTATCGATCGTAGTGACCCTTATGTACCTTACAGTGTATCTTTCCCGTCATATATTGATCTGAGACTCGTTATTGTTGTGCGGAACCGCTGTTTCGGGGTTGCCGTGTATCCATTCTATGTTTTGATGCGCTTTGAGGTGTTCCGTTTGATGTTTCGTTCATAATCCGATGTTGTGAACTGTTTATATTTCGTAACCTAGCGCACGCTATCGGTTATGCATAGCGCGCGCTAGGGGCCCCTTAGTAGCGCACGCTACGACTGATTCGTAGCGCGCGCTAGGGAGTAAGCCCTGGGAGTGGCAGTGCTATTTTTCCAGCCTTCTGGATTGGCGTATTAGCGTACGCTACGCAGACTAGCGCACGCTAAGATCGGGAGGCTAGCGCACGCTGATGATACCCGGTAGCGTACGCTAGCGTGAGTGTCCAGTACTGGACAGTTTACTACTGAACCCGGTCAGGTGCCAGTTAGCGCACGCTACGCTTGTATGGTAGCGCACGCTAACGGATCGTGGGTTCTCGGATAGCTTGTCACCGACTCGATCGATGTCCAGTAGCGCACGCTATTGGTCGATAGCGCGCGCTACCGAGTAGTTATTAGCGCACGCTACGCTTGGAGTAGCGCACGCTAACGCCGCAGGTCCGCTACCGGATCGACACTAATCGCTTGGTCTATATTTTCATCCCGTTAGCGCACGCTAACCTTTGAGGATTAGCGCGCGCTAACACTCCCTGGCTATATAAACCAGGGAGTTGACCGAGATGAACATAAATTCTCATTTCTTCCTCTCTCCGCGGCGAAGGCGATTCCGAGGCGATTTCCTTGGCGATTTCTTCCTCCAAACATCTCATCCAACATCTTTCTTGAGTTCTTGGAGTATTATAACAACATCAACAAGAATCTTTCATCCTAATCTACGGTAAATCTCTTAAAACCCTACTTTTGGATAATTTGGGGGTTTTGGGATTTTCTTCCGATCCGTTCCGTTTTGTTGGTGGATTAATGATGAATATGATTAATCTTGTTGGTATGATTAGTTTTCCTACGGATTCATGGTATATTTTCATGGTTTTGCGAAATCGAGAGGGTTTGGTTGTGGTCCGCCCTCGTTGTTATTTTTGTACGATTATACATGAATCGTAGGCGGGTTTTCGGGTGTATTCCATTTTCGTAATCATTTAGGAGTGGTTGTGATTGTGTTATTCGAATCGTTAGGTTCATTCGTCGATTCCTCGCGGTCGCGCTTGATTCTTCCGTTCCGTTCGTGTCACCGTCTATTAATCGAGGCAAGTATCCTTATGAACTTACAATCTTAACGTAGTAGTATTGCATGAGACTTGTGTGTGTGTGTATGCTCACTATGGGTTAGATCCGACGGGGTCTCGGTAGGGGTCCACGGAGAGGTGGATCCGCGAGCTTGCTTTTAACCACTATGGGTTAGATCCGACGGGGTCTCGGTAGGGGTCCACGGAGGGGTGGATCCACGGTTAGTTGTGGTGCATTTTTACAAATGTGATTTGATTATGGCATTTCCGGAAATGAGTGATTTGGAACTATGTTTTCTTGATTGCATGTATTTACTATATGTGTAAGATGTAAGTCGTTCATTTGGTTACTTGTACTAGCGTAATTGCTAACCCCTCTGGGGACCCGTTTTGGGGAAATTCGTTTTATGAATTTCAGGTCAGGTTAATCGAGACGAGCGGGCGCTGGACCAGTACACGGATGATGGCCGTGCGTGATGATTGTGCACGAGTGACGTCTTAGTGTCTTTTATCTTTTCATCTTTTGTGGTCTTTGAACTAATAGCAGTACTCGAGTACTTAAGAGTTCTTGTTCGCCCGAATTGTATTGTTGCTTATTATGTTTGTGTTGGTTGATGATGTTATGTTTAACCGGTTGAACCGAGTGGATTATCCTGTTTTGCGTCTTTATGACGCGGTGTTATTTTGTCGTTTCTGTGAGTCGATGAGTATGATGCTGTTCAGCCTGGTGGGTCCCATATAGGGATTCACGACGCTGTAATATACCTCGAATATCTTGAGGGTGTTACAGAAAATGGTATCGGAGCACTAGGTTTATGGATACCTAGGCTTGTCGGTTTATTGGGTCTTGTGGTGTTTTGTTTTGCACATCATCGTCACGCTGCCATGATTCCGGTACTACCAGTGTCCGTAAGTTTTTCCTTCCTCTGTTCCTTATTCCCTTGTATCGCATCTTTGATTCTCGATTTGTGATTGTTCTTTTCTTGTACTTACCATCGTATGGCTTTTGCTACTTATTTAACATCAGTATGGATGCTGGAAGAGGCCGTGGTCATGGACGTGGTCGTGGTTGCGGCCGAGGACGTGGGGCATCCGGTGGGGCGGCCACGTCGCAGTCTTCGGGAGCCGGCAGTACCGGCGACCGCCACAGTCATGCTTCTTCCCAGGAGCGCGCTGACCTTGGTATTGCGGCTGTTATGCAGCAAATGGTGAACCAAATGGCGGCGATAGCTCAGGCGGTTCAGAACCCGGATCAGGCCCACGCTAATCGGGGCGGAGCGGATCGTTGGCTCCAAGATGTTATCAAGATGCATCCTTCTCAGTTTTCGGGAGCTTCAGACCCGATTGGCTGGGAAGGGTGGATCAAGGAGATATCTAAGGTCTTAGTTGCCACTAACTGTCCCGAGGACCGTAAGGTCCCTATTGCCCAGTACTTTCTCACTGGGGACGCTACAGATTGGTGGGAGGCCGTTGGGCCCAAGGACCATGTTGCTTCGTGGACCGAATTCCAAGAATTGATGGAGACTGAATATTACCCGTGGCCGGTCAGACAGGCTCGGGTACATGCTTTTTATGATGCTCAACCGCGGGATATCCCCGTATCTCAAGCTATTGCTGATTTTAACAAGGAGTTGGGCTATGTGAAGACCCAAGTTGTCGAGGAGAGCGACAAAATTTTCCATTTTTCCAGGCGGATGAAGTCGTCGATTCGGGACTATATGTCGGGGCTCGTATGCACTACCTTGAAAGATTACCAGAGTAGGGCCCTTGATTACGATATGTCTGTGACGGCGAGTGAGGCGGCCCGCGAGAGTAAGAAGCAGAAGTCTGCCGGGGATTTTTCGGGCCACAAAGGTAGGGGTCAGCAGAAATTCCAATCTGCTAATTTTTCTGCCGGTGGTGGCCCAGCTCGATCTACTGGGTTTCCACGTAGGGCTGCCAGTGCCCCTTCTCGGGAAGTGAAGTGTTTTAACTGTGGCCAGCCAGGCCACATCAGTCGTAATTGCCCGAGTCCTTTGTTGACATGTAATCAGTGTGGCCAACCGGGCCACAAGGCGGCTTTCTGTGCCGAGAGGGAGAGAATCGTGGGTGCCCGGACTTCCATTCCAGCGCCTAGGGAACCGAGTGTGAATCAAGGATCGTTTGCTTCTCGGTCCACCGAGTGCCGGCCGAGGAGAGGTCGGTCGGGTCGACCGCGGGGGAGCTTCTAGTGTCGGCTCCGCCCATCCGCGGGTTTATGAGATGCGGAAAGCCGATGACCCAGCAGCTACTGTGGCGACAGGTACCGTTCATATTCTTTCTCATCCTGTCAGTGTTCTTTTCGATTTGGGTGCTACGCATTCGTTCATATATTTGGATTGTGTGCGCCGTTTGACTCTCGACTGTTTGATGCCTTGTGAACCCTTCATCGTTAAGCTTCCTAGCGGTGATAGGATCGTTGGTGATCAGGAGGTTCGAGACTGTTCTGTACTTATTTGTGAGAGGACTTGGCCCTCTAATCTTATTGTTGTGAGTATCGAGGGTGAGGATTTGATTCTTGGGGATGATTGGCTCGAGCGGCATGGTGCGATCATGAACTACTGCACGAGAATCATCACTATGTTAGCCGAGGACGGCACCGAGCACTCTTTCGCGGGGCGAAAGAGGGGAAACTAGAAGTTCGTTATTAATGCCTTGAAGGCAATGAGACTCCTGCGAAAGGGGTGTACTGGTTATTGGTGCTATGCCTTGAAGGCAGAGAGTAGTGGAGTTGAGCTGTCTTCGATTCCAATCGTTAATGAGTTTCCTGATGTATTTCCTGATGAGTTACCGGGATTGCCAGCGGGTCGTGAGGTCGAGTTTGCTATAGAGTTAGAGCCGAGTGCGGATCCTATTTCGAAGGCGCCGTATCGCATGGCACCATCAGAGATGTCCGAGTTGAAGAAGCAGTTGAGTGAGCTTCTTGAGTCGGGGTATGTTCGACCGAGCGCCTCGCCATGGGGCGCACCGGTCCTGTTCGTGCGGAAGAAGGATGGTTCACTACGTTTGTGTATCGACTATCGCGAACTAAATAAGGTGACCATCAAGAACAAGTATCCTTTGCCTAGAATTGATGACTTGTTCGATCAGTTGCAGGGAGCTGCGGAGTTCTCGAAAATTGATTTGAAATCGGGGTACTATCAACTCCGGGTGAGAGAGTCCGATGTGCCGAAAACAGCTTTTCGGACGAGATACGGACACTATGAGTTCGTAGTTATGCCTTTCGGGTTAACTAATGCGCCGGCGGTGTTCATGCAGTTGATGAACAAAGTCTTTATTGAGTATTTGGATAAGTATGTCGTCGTCTTCATAGACGATATTCTTATTTACTCGAGGAATGAGGAAGAGCATGCCCATCATTTGCGGGTAGTATTAGACATTTTGAGGACCGAGCAACTCTATGCAAAGTTCTCGAAATGTGAGTTCTGGCTGAAGGAAGTGATGTTTTAGGTCACGTGATTTCAGCCGATGGGGTTCGTGTGGATCCGCATAAGATTGAGGCAGTGTTGGATTGGGCACCGCCCAAGAACGTGAAGGAGCTCCGTAGTTTCTTGGGTTTGGCTGGCTACTACCGTAGGTTCATCGAGGGTTTCTCGAAACTAGCTCGGCCACTTACGCAGTTGCTCCAGAAATCCGAGAAGTTCGTCTGGAATGACGAGAGGCAGTTGAGTTTTGAGGAACTGAAGAAGCGTTTGACTTCAGCCCCGGTTTTGGCGTTGCCATGTGGCAATGAGGGTTTTGCCGTTTATAGCGATGCTTCGGGTCAGGGTCTTGGGTGCGTATTGATGCAGCACGGCAAGACCATTGCCTATGCGTCGAGACAGCTGAGGCCGTATGAGCTGAACTACCCTACTCATGATTTGGAGTTAGCGGCAGTTGTTTTTGCGCTAAAGATTTGGCGTCACTATCTTTTCGGCTCTGCATGTCAGATTTTTACCGATCATAAAAGTCTGAAATACATATTTACTCAGCGGGAGTTGAATATGAGGCAGAGGAGGTGGTTAGAGCTGATTAAGGATTATGACCTTGAAATCCTTTATCATCCGGGCAAGGCGAACGTCGTGGCTGACGCCTTGAGTTGGAAACCGGTGGCGTTGCGAATGCTTGAGATCCTTACATCTCAGTCTGAGCTTCGGAGGGCTTTGATCGAGTTAGATGTTGAGGTCTTATTACCTGGAGCCATCGGGCAACTTCGTGCTTTAGAGATTTCGTCGTCTTTGATCGATGAAATTAAGCTGAAGCAGTCAGAGGATCCGATGATTACTCAAATCCGAGAGAACGTTCTTAAGGGAAAGTCTCCTGGGTTTATGATTCACGAGGATGGTGTTTTGAGATTCCAGAGTCGGCTTTGTGTGCCGAACGAATCAGAGTTGAGGCAGAGTATTTTACGGGAGGCCCATGCTACACCTTATTCCGTTCATCCTGGTTCGAGTAACATGTACAAGGACCTGAGAAGGAATTTCTGGTGGAATGATATGAAGGAAGAGGTCGCACAGTTTGTAGCGAGATGTTTGACTTGTCAGCAGGTCAAAATCGAGCATTAGCGACCGGCTGGGTTATTGCAGTCACTTCCCATTCCGGAATGGAAATGGGAAGATATATCGATGGATTTCATTACGAGTTTGCCGAGATCGAGGTCGGGCATGAATATGGTATGGGTGATTGTTGATCGTCTGACCAAGTCGGCACATTTTCTGGGCATCAAGGACACTTGGGCCCCGTAGAAGTTAGCTCGTGTGTTTATCGCGCATATTGTGAGGCTTCACGGTACTCCGAAGTCTATTGTTTCGGATCGTGATGGCCGTTTTGTATCGCACTTCTGGCAGGCGGTGCATAAGGCGTTGGGTACCCGTTTGCATTTGAGTACCTCTTTTCATCCCCAGTCAGATGGACAGTCGGAACGCACTATCCAGACATTCGAGGATATATTGCGTGCTTGCGCTCTCGATTGGAGTAGCGATTGGGAGGAACATTTGCCATTGATCGAATTCACGTACAACAACAGTTGGCACGCGTCGATTCGGATGGCACCATATGAGGCACTTTATGGGCGGCGATGTCGATCACCAATTTGTTGGAATGAGACGTCCGACTTAGTTGGGACCGAGTCGGACGTCGTCTTAGAGACGAGGTGGAAGATAGAAGTAATTCGAGAACGGATGTTGACTGCCCAGAGTCGACAGAAGTCGTATGCCGACGTCCGTCGCCGACCTTTGGAATTCGAGGTGGGAGACCACGTTTTGCTAAAGGTGTCGCCGACGAAGGGAGTTTTTCGTTTAGGGAAGAAGGGGAAGTTGAGTCCGAGATTTATTGGCCCCTTTGAGATTCTCGAGCGAGTCGGTGAGTTGGCATACCATTTGGCGTTACCTCCAGCCTTGAGTCATGTTCATAGCATTTTTCATGTTTCCCAGTTGAGGAAATATGTCCCGAATCCTAGTCACGTCATCGATTATGGTGAGATTGATGTCGCCGAGGATATTACTTTCGAAGAGCGTCCCTTGAAGATTTTGGAGCATCGTGAGAAACGACTGAGGCATAAGACCATACCTTTGGTCAAGGTGCAGTGGTCGAGACACGGTGTCGAGGAGGCAACTTGGGAAACCGAGGATAGCATGCGAGCTAGGTACCCTGAGTTGTTTGTTTCTTAAGTTTCGGCACGAAACTTGTTTTTAGAGGGGTAGAATGTAATATCCGCATTTTTCTTTCCCCTTGTATTTTCCTTTTCGGTGTATTTATCGGTCGTAGTGACCCTTATGTACCTTACAGTGTATCTTTCCCGTCATCTATTGATCTGAGACTCGTTATTGTTGTGCGGAACCGCTGTTTCGGGGTTGCCGTGGATCCATTCTATGTTTTGATGCGCTTTGAGGTGTTCCGTTTGATGTTTCGTTCATAATCCGATGTTGTGAACTGTTTATATTTCGTAACCTAGCGCACGCTATCGGTTCTGCATAGCGCGCTAGAGGCCTTAGTAGCGCACGCTACGACTGATTCGTAGCGCGCGCTAGGGAGCAAGCCCTGGGAGTGGCAGTGCTATTTTTCCAGCCTTCTGGATTGGCGTATTAGCGTACGCTATGCAGACTAGCGCACGCTAAGGTCGGGAGGCTAGCGCACGCTGATGATACCCGGTAGCGTGCACTAGCGTGAGTGTCGATCTTGGGCGATTTACTCACGAACCGGTCAAAGTGCGGTTAGCGCCACGCTACGCTTGTATGGTAGCGCACGCTAACGGATCGTGGGTTACGGGCGGTTTGTCACCGACTCGGATCGATGTCCAGTAGCGCACGCTATTGGTCGATAAGCGCTCTGGAGATAGGTTATTAGCGCACGCTACATTTGGAGTAGCGCACGCTAACCTCAGTGCAGCTCTTTGGATCGACACTAATCGCTTGGTCTATATTTTCATCCCGTTAGCGCACGCTAACCTTTGAGGATTAGCGCGCGCTAACACTCCCTGGCTATATAAACCAGGGAGTTGACCGAGATGAACATAAATTCTCATTTCTTCCTCTCTCCGCGGCGAAGGCGATTCCGAGGCGATTTCCTTGGCGATTTCTTCCTCCAAACATCTCATCCAACATCTTTCTTGAGTTCTTGGAGTATTATAACAACATCAACACGAATCTTTCATCCTAATCCACGGTAAATCTCTTAGAACCCTACTTTTGGATAATTTGGGGGTTTTGGGATTTTCTTCCGATCCGTTCCGTTTTGTTGGTGGATTCATGATGAATATGATTAATCTTGTTGGTATGATTAGTTTTCCTACGGATTCATGGTTATTTTCATGGTTTTGCGAAATCGAGAGGGTTTGGTTGTGGTCCGCCCTCGTTGTTATTTTTGTACGAATATACATGAATCGTAGGCGGGTTTTCGGGTGTATTCCATTTTCGTAATCGTTTAGGAGTGGTTGTGATTGTGTTATTCGAATCGTTAGGTTCATTCGTCGATTCCTCGCGGTCGCGCTTGATTCTTCCGTTCCGTTCATGTCACCGTCTATTAATCGAGGCAAGTATCCTTATGAACTTACAATCTTAACGTAGTAGTATTGCATGAGACTTGTGTGTGTGTGTATGCTCACTATGGGTTAGATCCGACGGGGTCTCGGTAGGGGTCCACGGAGGGGTGGATCCGCGAGCTTGCTTTTAACCACTATGGGTTAGATCCGACGGGGTCTCGGTAGGGGTCCACGGAGGGGTGGATCCACGGTTAATTGTGGTGCATTTTTACAAATGTGATTTGATTATGGCATTTCCGGAAATGAGTGATTTGGAACTATGTTTTCTTGATTGCATGTATTTACTATATGTGTAAGATGTAAGTCGTTCATTTGGTTACTTGTACTAGCGTAATTTCTAACCCCTCTGGGGACCCGTTTTGGGGAAATTCGTTTTATGAATTTCAGGTCAGGTTAATCGAGACAATGGGCTGGACCAAGACACGGATGATGGCCGTGCGTGATGATTGTGCACGAGTGACGTCTTAGTGTCTTTTATCTTTTCATCTTTTGTGGTCTTTGAACTAATAGCAGTACTCGAGTACTTAAGAGTTCTTGTTCGCCCGGATTGTATTGTTGCTTATTATGTTTGTGTTGGTTGATGATGTTATGTTTGACCGGTTGAACCGGGTGGATTATCCTGTTTTGCGTCTTTATGACGCGGTGTTATTTTGTCGTTTCTGTGAGTCGATGAGTATGATGCTGTTCAGCCTGGTGGGTCCCATATAGGGATTCACAGCGCTGTAATATACCTCGAATATCTTGAGGGTGTTACAACGGATACTTGAAAGGATGATCAAACAATTGCGGAACAAAGACGATTCCCCTACTGAAGGTTCAGTGGTCATGACACGGAGTCGAGGAGGCCACGTGGGAGACGGAGAGCAGCATGCGAGAGAGGTATCCCGAATTGTTTACCCCTTAGTTTTGGGGACGAAACTCCTTTTAAGGGGGGTATGTAATATCTGACAGATATTCTTACCTACTCTTGCATTATTTGGATTATTCAACACTATTGTAGTCTTGTTGCATTTGTTTAATATTTATTGATATTGGAATATATCATAATAGACTTGAATATAACTATCATTCGCACTATGATTGATTTCTCAACGTTGTTTAGATAAGTGCATTTTTGGGCTAGTAATTCTGTGTTTAACGTATGCTAACCCTTTAATATAACGTACGTTATCTTGTGAGTTTTACGTACGTAAGGAAGTGCTCATTACGTATGTAAGGTTTGTAGTCTTATCCGATCTCAACTTTCGGCGTGTGGGGTCGGGCGTGATTCGAATATCTGATCTTTTGCAGCAGCCTAGTTAACCTACATTATGTACGTAATGCTCCAAGCCATAATGTACGTAATGATGTTCGTATTTTAGTCCAGTAGCCTCTGGAACTAGCTTACGTACGTAACACTTTTGGTGTAGCGTACGTAAAGATGCTAACGTACATTATCCTCTTGTGTATAACGTACGTAACGAACTGTGCTGTTATAAAAAGACAACTTGTGTCTTCCATTTTGCATGTTCAAACTCCGATTTTTCACCCCTATAATCACCCCCTGCCTCCCTAGATCAATTCTACCTTCTTCCAACTTGTGTTTGAGCTTTGCATTTTTATTTGGAGCTTGTTGATTGGAAGTTTGGAGTCATTCTTGAAGCTTAGAGTGTGTTCTTCTGGTTTTGGTGTATTGTTCTTCATTTCTGAAGGTATGTTATATGATTTCACCCTATAATCTCGTAGTTATACTATTAGTGATAAACTATACTTCACCTAATGTTGAATTAATCAATCTAAACATGTTTGTAGTTAAGCTTTTAACAACTTAAAGATGAATATGGTGATAAGGGTTTGATATGATGTATTCTTGATGTCCCAAATGGTAGTAATCATGTTTAGTAGAAACACACTCTTCTTGCTGGACTATTAACATCACTAGAACAATAATGATCCTTAGTTTCATTGAACATATGTTGATTTGTAGGATTGTTATCATTATATTAAATCAAACCATCCTGTTTAGGAAGATTCTAAACTAAATGAACTTAGGATTTCCATATGTTTTGGGTTGAACCTTGAAATATATCAACATAAGGTTATAGTTCAGAGGTGTTTAATTCACCTTAATAATGATATCGTGATAATCTTGTGATGAATAACTCGACTATATCGTTAATCTAACTAAGTGAACTCATAACCAATGAACATAGTAATAACTTTACAAATTCATGATTCGTTCGAACGATGATAATCGCTGAGTAACCTTCACTTTGATCAATGTTTTATGAAACGTAGTTGTTTGGATTATATCTTTCAAAATATTGATGTTGTTTTTAAGAAATTCTATCGGCATATCAATTTTAGAAAAGTTCTCCTTGATGGTTGTTCTTGATAAATTCTCATCCGTTTGAACCATACGAATAATCGAGAACACCTTGAATGATAACCAATAATGAGTATAAATTGATGTTAGTATGAATCCTTGAAATGGAATTATGATTCAAAGATAGTTGAACTAAGCGAATTGAATTTAGGATATCAATTCACTGAACTAGATATCGATAGTTATGAGAATATGTTATTGAATGGACTGTATCCCTTACAAGGTTGATTGTTCGAGTAACCGATATTAAGTCGAGGACCATTCGTTCGTTCGACAAGGAAGGACTGTTCTCGTCTCCGTATTGAGACATTTTATCTTACTTGGTTATAATGATGTTTGGATTCTTGTGATGATTATGCGTTTCGTGTATATGAAACACTTATACGTTTGTGACATGTGATTTGATATTATTCTTGATGATGTTCCTTTTTCATCGAGGGATTGCATTCCCAAGTTCATCACTTTGAACCGTTGATATCATTGATCCTTATTGTCATTTCGGTGAGTTTCTTGATTCCTTAATCGGATATATGATTTATTGAAATTGTTGTCATGTTGTATCGTGACATATCCGGAATCATATATGCGTTCCGTTTGGTTATTGTGTAGGATTTTTAGCCAGGCACATATATAGCCATGCGTGGATATTTCCGTATTGGACTGTGCACACGAGACGTAGTTTGTGAGGCTAATTAGGTACATTGTCCCACGTATATCCTAGATTCCGTATATGGGGTGGACATGTGCACTGACACATTTTCGGATCGGGCGTACTGTGATGTCCATCTTGAGCCGTACTATTTTTGGTCGTTCATAGTCCATTTATATATTTGGATGTGTTCGACATTTTGTGACTAATCGTTCATACGCCCGAGGGGTATGTTTGTTAGTCGGGTTATTTTCCTTGAGATCTAATGTATGTGAATTGTATAATATCTTGAGAATTCATTTATCATGTATATCTGACCGTATGTTGGGCGAAATACTTGTGTTGTATTTTACGTCGAGTAAAAGGCAAGGCACGAGAAGATCATGGTGACGGCGAAGGGTTCGAAGGATACTAATTCGGGGCCCCCAAGTCTTTTATTATCCGGTTTTATTCGAACCGTGTAATATTATCTTTCCGCTTTATTTTAAATTGTGGACTTATGTATTGTTATTTAAGGTATATTTCATATCCATATGGATTATACTCGTATTTCGGATCTTGTGTGTAATAAGGCCGTTGACCATACTACTATAAACTCATAATCGGAGTAAATACTATGCATTGTGGTTCGGTATCACATGTATTGCGTATTTAATCTGTATTTTGGGTATCGCCTGGTGGGTCCCAGTGTGGGGTCTACGGCACTGTAATGACCGCCTTTTTGGGGTGTTATAGTACGTAATATCGCCGTTGACTTGCTACAGTAATATACTCATTAGCGTACGCAATTCTCCAACAATACCATGCGCTACTCTTTGTTGACTCGATAATTTGCACTTACTTTGAAGATGCCTGGGTCACACGCCGAAAGCAAACGACAAAGCCTAGATTTCCTTTGACTGATCTGATATTAGCATGCAATAAGCCCTATGCATAGCGTGTGCTAATCTTCCATAGCAAATATTTGTTGACTTTATCGGGACATGCAGCGAAAGTAGCCGGGTCCACACATAGATTCCCTCTGGTCTGTTCCTCACTAGCGTGCGTTAACCTTATGGTAGATTCCCTCAGCCATGTAATATCCGCATTTTTTTCTTTCCCTTGTATTTTCATTTTTGGTGTATTTCTCGATCGTAGTGACCCTCGTGTACCTTTCAGTGTGTCCTTCCTGTCAACTGTTGAACTGTATTCTCGTTATTGTTGTGCGGAACCGCCGTTTCGGGGTTTCCGTGGATCCATTTCGTGTAATTGGTTCCCAAATATTGATCCCTATCGTTTTTATTCTCCTTCCGAATCATTTTTATCATTTTGGGACCCAAAGGGGATGTGGGCCGCGGCACAAGGTGTGTGCGCCGCGGCACACAAATTTCTTCGATTCTTTGGTCGAGCGGCAGTGCGTGTGCGCGGCACACCCATCCGGCCGCGGCACGGTGCAGTCGGTGCCGCGGCACATCCGTCGGTGCCGCGGCACACTCGTGTGGCATCTGCGACCAAAACCCGATCAGGGTGCGCGGCTGCGCAGCCGTCTTGCGGCCACCGCCGAACCACAGGAGTAAATTTTTGGCACGTGCCGCGGCACACCTCAGTGTGCCGCGGCACACAATGCGTCAACCCTCTATAATTGTGCTTTTGAGCACGACGGCTCATTTTCTTCTTCATTCTTCACCTGCGCGAGAGAGAGAGAGAGTGAGAGAGGAGGAGAGCTTCTCATCATTATCAATTGGGGGGTTGATTTTCATCATTCTTCTTCGGTTGTGAAGCCCGGTCAATCAATCCAACGCGTGTTCTACGAATCTAAATACTTGAATCCTCAAGGTAATATCTCTTGAAACCCTCCCTTTTGGATAATTGGGGATTTTGGGGTTTTTGTCCGATTCTTTCCGTTTTGTTGATGGATTCTTGATGAATATGATTAATCTTGTTGATATCATTAATTTTCCTATGGATTCATGGTATATTTTCATAGTTCTGCGGAATCGAGAGGGTTTGGTTGTGGTCCGCCCTCGTTGTTATTTTGTGCGAATATACATGAATCGTAGGCGGGTTTTCGGGTGTATTCCATTTCCGTATTCGGTTAGAGTTGGTTGTAATTATGTTCTTCGAATCATTAGGTTCGGTTCCGTTGATTCCTAGTGTTCGTCGGTGATTATCCTTTCCGTACGTTGCGTCATCAAAATATTCAAGGCAAGTAATTCTTGGAAACCTTTTTGCTTATCGTGAAATGGTAATGTATATTGTGTGTGCTTTACTCACCTCGGGAGGGTCCGACGGGGCCTCGAGGGAATCTATGGCTTCGTCCTGGATTCATGAGTTTGTTTCGCTAGCCAGCTCGAGAGGGTCCTTAGAGGCCTCGAGTGGGATTCGTGGCTTCGTCCCGGTCCTAGGTGACATGTGGTGCTTGTTTTGTTTTATGAATGTGGCGGCTCGGGAGGGTCCTTAGAGGCCTCGAGTGGGATTCGTGGCTTCGTCCGGTCTAGGCAAATTAATTGTGACTGTTTATTTCCGGAAAAGACATGTCTGGTTTTGGTTTTTGAAATGATATTGGTGCATATACTATGAAATGCGTAAGCGATTGGTTTGCCTTGATTACTTGTACTAGCGTAATTGCTAACCCCTCTGGGGACCCGTTTTGGGGATATTCTTGTTATGGATTTCAGGTTATGATTATCCGGACGAGCGAGCACCGGACAGTACGAGGATGTCGGCCAGGGTCGTTGACATGTGCATTTGGGTCGTCTTATATTCTCTGTCTAATTCGATATGGTTGTTTCCTATATTTATAAACTGATAGATTGTACTCGCGAGTACTTAGGCTTTTCAAATTCAAACTCCGTGTTGTGTTATTTTAAATTGCTATAATGTCGATTGTTACTCTTTTGGTCGGTTGTTCCGGGTGTATTTTTATGTGATGTCTATTTGATGGTGTTTCCTCGCTAACCGAGATAGTTAGTCGAGGGATGTTCGATATTGTAGCCTGGTGGGTCCCATGTAGGGATTCACGGCGCTGTAATATACTCTGAATTTCTCGGGGTGTTACAGAAAATGGTATCAGAGCGCTAGGTTTATGGATACCTAGGCTTGTTGGTTATTTGGGTCTAGTCGTGTTTTGTTTTGCACATTGTCACACCGCTGCCAGCATCCCAGTACTTCCAGTGCTCGTAAGTTTTCTTATTCGGCTCTTTTGTTTCTTGCATTGTATTTCCACTTTTGAATCATAGTTGCTTTTCCTCCCTTACTCATCATCGATATACTTCTGTTATCTCTCAACATCAGTATGGATGCCGGAGGAAACCGTGGTCGTGGTCGTGGTCGTGGACGCGGCCGAGGACGTGGGGCAGCCGGTGGGGCGGCCACGTCGCATTCTTCGAGGCCGCGATGCGGTGACCGTCACAGTCATGCTTCTTCTCAGGAGCGCGCCGATCTTGGTATTACGGCTGTTATGCAGCAAATGGTTAACCAGATGGCGGCTATAGCTCAGGTGGTCCAGAACCCCGATCAGGCCCATGCTAATCGGGGCGGAGCGGATCGCTGGCTTCAGGATGTCATCAAGATGCATCCTCCTCAGTTTTCGGGAGGTTCGGACCCGATCGGCTGGGAGGGGTGGATCAAGGAGATATCCAAAGTCTTCACTGCTACCAACTGCCCCGAGGACCGTAAGGTCCCTATTGCTCAATATTTTCTCACGGGAGATGCTACGGATTGGTGGGAGGCCATTGGTCCCAAAGATCATGTGGCTTCATGGGCCAAATTTCAAGAATTGATGGAGACCGAATATTGTCCGTGGCCGGTCAGACAGGCTCGAGTGCATGCTTTCTATGATGCTCAACCACGGGATATCCCCGTATCTCAGGCCATTGCCGACTTTAACAAGGAGTTGGGTTATGTGAAGACCCAAGTTGTCGAAGAGAGCGACAAGATTTTCCATTTTTCCAGGAGGATGAAACTGTCCATTCGGGACTATATGTCTGGGCTCGTCTGTACTACCTTGAAGGATTATCAGAGTCGAGATCTTGCTTATGATATGTCGGTGACGGCTAGCGATTTGGCTCGTGAGAGCAAGAAGCATAAGTCGGTCGGAAATTTTTCTGGTCCCAAGAGTGGAGGCCAGCAGAAATCTCAGGCCGCAAATATTTCTACGGGCGGTTCGGCTCGTTTCTCTGGGAGCTTTCGGAGTGCCGCCGGAACTATCGTCCGGGACCCCAGATGCTTTAACTGTGGCAATCCAGGCCACGTGAACTGGGATTGTCCTCGTCCACCTTTGACTTGTCATACTTGTGGTCAGTCGGGCCACAAGGCTTCTTTTTGCGAGAAACTCAGACAGTTTCGTGGCGCCCGTTCTTCTCACCCAGCACCTATGGATCCGAGTGTGAACCAGGGCTCATTTGCTCCGCCGCTTCCACCGAGTGCCGGCCGAGGTAGGGGTCGGGGTCAGCCCGCTAGAGGAGGAGCTTCCAGTGTCGGCTCTGCCCAGCCGCGTATCTACGAGATGAGGAGGACCGATGATCCAGCAGCTACTGTGGCGACAGGTACCGTTCATATCCATTCCCATCCTGTCAGTGTGCTTTTTGATTCGGGTGCTACACATTCATTCATTTCTCTAGAGTGTGTACGCCGTTTGAGTCTCGACTGCTTGTCACCTTGCGAGCCTTTCATCGTTAAACTTCCTAGCGGTGATAGAATTGTCGGTGATCGAGAAGTCCGGGACTGTTCTGTGATTATTTGTGAGAGGGCTTGGTTCTCTAATCTTATTGTCGTGGGTACCGAGGGTGAGGATTTGATTCTCGGGAATGATTGGCTCGAGCGGCATGGTGCAATCATGAACTACCGCACGAGGATCATTACAATGTTAGCCGAGGACGGCATTGAACACTCTTTCGCAGGGCGAAAGAGAAACCAGTTTGTTATTAACGCCCTGAAGGCGATGAAACTCCTGCGAAAGGGGTGTACTGGTTATTGGTGCTACGCCTTGAAGGCGGAGAATGGTGGAGTCGAGTTTTCGTCGATTCCAATCGTTAGTGAGTTTCCCGATGTTTTTCCTGACGAGTTACCGGGAATGCCACCGGATCGTGAGGTCGAGTTTGTTATAGAATTAGAGCCGGGCGCGGCTCCGATTTCGAAGGCGCCGTATCGCATGGCACCTTCAGAGATGGCCGAGTTGAAGAAGCAGTTGAGCGAGCTTCTTGAGTCAGGGTATGTTCGACCGAGCGCCTCGCCTTGGGGTGCACCGGTCTTGTTTGTGCGTAAGAAGGATGGTTCACTACGTTTGTGTATCGACTATCGTGAACTGAACAAGGTGACCATCAAGAACAAGTATCCTTTGCCGATGATTGACGACTTGTTCGATCAGTTGCAGGGAGCGGCGGTATTCTCAAAGATTGATTTGAAATCGGGGTACTATCAGCTCCGGGTGAGGGAGTCCGACGTGCAGCGACTTTTCGGACGAGATACGGACATTATGAGTTTGTAGTTATGCCTTTCGGGTTAACTAACGCGCCGGCGGTGTTCATGCAGTTGATGAACAAAGTCTTTATCGAGTATTTGGATAAGTGTGTCGTCGTCTTCATTGACGATATTCTTATTTATTCGAGGAATGAGGAAGAGCATGCCCATCATTTGCGGGTAGTGTTAGACATTTTGAGGGCCGATCAACTCTATGCGAAGTTCTCGAAATGTGAGTTCTGGCTGAAGGAAGTGATGTTTTTGGGTCACGTGATTTCAGCCGAGGGAGTTCGAGTGGATCCGCAGAAGATTGAGGCAGTGTTGGATTGGGCACCGCCCACAAATGTGAAGGAGGTCCGTAGTTTCTTGGGTTTGGCTGGCTACTACCGTAGGTTCGTTGAGGGTTTCTCAAAACTAGCTCGGCCACTTACGCGATTACTCAAATCAGAAGTTAAATGCGGAATGACGAGGCGATCGATTTTGAGGAGCTGAAGAAGCGTTTGACTTCAGCCCCAGTTTTGGCGTTGCCATATGGCAACGAGGGATTCGCTGTTTATAATGATGCCTCGGGCCAGGGTCTTGGGTGCGTATTGATGCAGCACGGCAAGACCATTGCCTTTGCGTCGAGACAGTTGAGGCCGTATGAGCTTAACTACCCTACTCATGATTTGGAGTTAGCGGCAGTCGTTTTTGCACTCAAGATTTGGTGTCACTATCTTTTCGGCTCTACATGTCAGATTTTTACCGATCATAAGAGCCTGAAATACATATTTACTCAGCGGGAGTTGAATATGAGGCAGAGGAGGTGGTTAGAGCTGATTAAGGATTTTGACCTTGAAATCCTTTATCATCCGGGCAAGGTGAACGTCGTGGCTGACGCCTTGAGCCGGAAACCGATTGCGTTGCGAACGCTTGAGGTCCTTACGTCTCAGTCTGAGCTTCGGTGGACTTTGATCGAGTTAGATATTGAGGTTTTGTTGCCTGGGACTGTCGGGCAACTTTGTGCTTTAGAGATTTCGTCGTCTTTGATCGATGAAATTAAGCTGAAGCAGTTGGAGGATCCGATGATTACTCAAATCCGAGAGAACATTCTTAAGGGAAAGTCTCCCGGCTTTATAATCCATGAGGATGGTGTTTTGAGATTCCAGAGTCGGCTTTGTGTGCCGAATGACTTAAAATTGAGGCAGAGTATTCTGCGCGAGGCCCATGCTACACCTTACTCCGTTCATCCTGGTTCGAGTAAGATGTACAAGGACCTAAGGAGGAATTTATGTTGGAATGATATGAAGGAGGAGATCGCATAGTTTGTAGCAAAATGTTTGACTTGTCAGCATGTCAAAATTGAGCATCAGTGACCAGCTGGGTTATTGCAGCCACTTCCCATTCCGGAATGGAAATGGGAAGATATATCGATGGATTTCATTACGAGTTTGCCGAGATCGAGATCGGGCATGAATATGGTTTGGGTGATTGTTGATCGTCTGACCAAGTTGGCACATTTTCTGGGCATCAAGGACACTTGGGGCCCGGAGAAGTTGGCCCATATATTTATCGCACAGATTGTGAGGCTTCACGGTACTCCGAAGTCTATTGTTTCGGATCGTGATGGTCGTTTTGTATCACACTTTTGGCAGGCGGTGCATAAGGCGTTGGGTACTCGTTTGCGTTTGAGTACCTCTTTTCACCCCCGATCGGATGGGCAATCGGAGCGCACTATCCAGACATTTGAGGATATGTTGCGTGCTTGTGCTCTCGATTGGAGCCATGACTGGAGGAGCATCGCCATTGATCGAATTCACGTACAATAATAGTTGGCACGCGTCTCGGATGGCACCGTATGAGGCACTCTATGGGCGGCGATGTCGATCACCGATTTGTTGGAATGAGGCATCCGATTTAGTCGGGACCGAGTCGGATGTCGTTTTAGAGACGAGGCGGAAGATAGAATTAATTCGGGAACGGATGTTGACGGCCCAGAGTCGACAGAAGTCATATGCCGATGACCGTCGTCGACCTTTAGAATTCGAGGTGGGAGACCATGTTTTGCTGAAAGTGTCGCCGACGAGAGGAGTTTTTCGTTTCGGTAAGAAGGGGAAGTTGAGTCCGAGATTTATTGGGCCCTTCGAGATTCTCGAGCGAGTCGGTGGGTTAGCATACCGTTTGGCGTTACCCCCGGCTTTGAGTCATGTTCATAGCGTTTTTCATGTTTCCCAGCTGAGGAAATATGTCCCGGATCCTAGTTACGTCATCGATTATGGCGAGATTGATGTCGCTGAAGATATTACTTTTGAGGAGCGTCCTTTGAAGATTTTGGAGCATCGTGAGAAACGACTGAGGCATAAGACCATCCCTTTGGTCAAAGTGCAGTGGTCGAGACACGGTGTCGGGGAGGCAACTTGGGAAACCGAGGATAGCATGCATGCTAGGTACCCTGAGTTGTTTGTTTCTTAAGTTTCGGGACGAAACTTATTTTTAGAGGGTAGAATGTAATATCCGCATTTTTCTTTCCCTTGTATTTTCATTTTTGGTGTATTTCTCGATCATAGTGACCCTCGTGTACCTTTCGGTGTGTCCTTCCTGTCAACCGTTGAACTGTATTCTCGTTATTGTTGTGAGGAACCGCCGTTTCGGGGTTTAGTGGATCCATTTCGTGTAATTGGTTCCCAAATATTGATTCGTATCGTTTTTATTCTCCTTAGAATCATTTTTATCATTTTGGGACCCAAAGGGGGTGTGGGCAGCGGCACAAGGTGTGTGCGCGCGGCACACAAATTTCTTCGATTCTTTGGTCGAGCGAACTATCTTGTGTCTTTGCGGCACACCCATCGATGCCGCGGCACGATGCAGTCGGTGCGCGGCACATCCGTCGGTGCCGCGGCACACTCGTGTGGCATCTGCGACTAAAACCCGATCAGACGGGTGCCGCGGCACACGCAGCCGTCTTGCGGCACACCGCCGAACCACAGGAGTATATTTTTGGCCTGTGCCGCGGCACACCTCAGCTGTGCCGCGGCACACAATGCGGTCAACCCTCTATAATTGTGCTTTTGAGCGTGAACAGCTCATTTTCTTCTTCATTCTTCACCTGCGTGAGAGAGAGAGAGTGAGAGAGGAGGAGAGCTTCTCATCATTATCAATTGGGGGGTTGATTTTCATCATTCTTCTTCGGTTGTGAAGCCCGGTCAATCAATCCAACGCGTGTTCTACGAATCTAAATACTTGAATCCTCAAGGTAATATCTCTTGAAACCCTCCCTTTTGGATAATTGGGGATTTTGGGGTTTTTGTCCGATTCTTTCCGTTTTGTTGATGGATTCTTGATGAATATTATTAATCTTGTTGATATCATTAATTTTCCTACGGATTCATGGTATATTTTCATAGTTTTGCGGAATCGAGAGGGTTTGGTTGTGGTCCGCCCTCGTTGTTATTTTGTGCGAATATACATGAATCGTAGGCGCTTTTCTGTGTATTCCATTTCCGTATTCGGTTAGAGTTGGTTGTAATTATGTGCTTCGAATCGTTAGGTTCGGTTCCGTTGATTCCTAGTGTTCGTCGGTGATTATCCTTTCCATCCGTTGCGTCATCAAAATATTCAAGGCAAGTAATTCTTGGAAACCTTTATGCTTAACGTGAAATGGTAATGTATATTGTGTGTGCTTTACTCACCTCGGGAGGGTCCGACGGGGCCTCGAGGGAATCTATGGCTTCGTCCTGGATTCATGAGTTTGTTTCGCTAGCCAGCTCGGGAGGGTCCTTAGAGGCCTCGAGTGGGATTCGTGGCTTCGTCCCGGTCCTAGGTGACGTGTGGTGCTTGTTTTGTTTTATGAATGTGGCCAGCTCGGGAGGGTCCTTAGAGGCCTCGAGTGGGATTCGTGGCTTCGTCCCGGTCCTAGGAAAATTAATTGTGACTGTTTATTTCCGGAAAAGACATGTCTGGTTTTGGTTTTTGAAATGATATTGGTGCATATACTATGAAATGTGTAAGCGATTGGTTTGCCTTGATTACTTGTACTAGCGTAATTGCTAACCCCTCTGGGGACCCATTTTGGGGAAATTCTTGTTATGGATTTCAGGTTATGATTATCCGGACGAGCGAGCACCGGGACAGTACGAGGATGTCGGCCAGGGTCGTTGACATGTGCATTTGGGTCGTCTTATATTCTCTGTCTAATTCGATATGGTTGTTTCCTATATTTATAAACTGATAGATTGTACTCGCGAGTACTTAGGCTTTTCAAATTCAAACTCCGTGTTGTGTTATTTTAAATTGCTATAATGTCGATTGTTACTCTTTTGGTCGGTTGTTCCGGGTGTATTTTTATGTGATGTCTATTTGATGGTGTTTCCTCGCTAACCGAGATAGTTAGTCGAGGGATGTTCGATATTGTAGCCTGGTGGGTCTCATGTAGGGATTCACGGCGCTGTAATATACTCTGAATTTCTCGGGGTGTTACAGGCCATAGCATGGATCCTGTCCAATATGATCTTACGTACGTTAATGGTCCTTCATAGCGTACATAAGCTCTGCATATTAGCATGCGCTTAGTCCTAATACTAGCGTACGTTAATCAGGCTATACTAGCCAATTCCAACCGCACTCCGTCGTCTCGATATACTAGATACCATTAGAATTCGGGCCATACATCGAAAATGCGTGAGATATAAAATTGCGAAAACCATGCTCATCCGATTTCTTAAATAGGATCGATCAAGGATCGTATAAACGAATAAATAAAAGAATCGAAATCATACCATTGTAGACCCAACTTCTTTATGTTGATGACGACGAGCACAACTCCAATCCGTGAAGCTTTTGGAAATTCCAATGTCGAAAGTGCCGAACGTCTCTATGAAAAACGCGTCGGAAAAATGCCTGGAATAAACTCCTTCTTCTTGTTCTCCAAGAACACGGCTATAAGAAGATATGGAGTATGCCTTTGAATTCTCTCAAAAACCCAGAATAAGAAAAAACCAAGTTATTTCTCTTCTCTCTTCTCTCTTTCAATTCTCACGTCGGAAGTTATTTCCAAAATGTAAGTGGAGTATAATATACTACAAACCCATTTTCAAAGTCTTCTCCTCTTTCAATTCTTTAATCCCTCTCAAGTCCGGCATATTGCCCACGACCAACATGTGAGCTGATTGTAAGGAAAAAGGTGCGGCCATATTTGAATAATAAATGGTCCAACCATTTAGTCCATATTCTGGACCCCGTGTATCTAGTCCGATAGATAAACCTTAGTCCGTCACATTGTATTTAAATTAATTAATTTAATTAATTAATTATATCAAATACAATATATAATTAATTACCCAGTAATTATTTAATTCATCGACCGATTTAATTTATCCAATAAATTAAATTCAATTAGACATCCAATATCTAATATTTATTAAGAGAGAATAGGCATAATTTAATCCATCATTAATCCTGTATATGCGACTCTGTAGGTTCGTCCCAATTAGCCAGTCCGTGGCTCACACCGAAACCCAACTGAGAACGAATGATGGGAATCATTCCAAAACCTGTTATGAATACCGCATACGTATAAACCCTTCAATCATATATCCCGATCAAGCTTTAGGGTCACGGTTAATTCAAACCCTGTCTATACTTCACTCTATGCATATGTTAGTGCAAATCAAGATCACAGAACTCTCGTGTATCTAATACAACTAGTTCAATCACTTTGGCCAACGACATTTGATCTCATTTGCCACTAACCGCATAGGACATTATCCTGTTCACTTACATGAGAAAGAATCCTTTCTTGGCATTCAGTAAAGACTGCTACTTTCCCATTAAGTTGCACTTCGAGGTTGATCCCTACCGACAGGTGTTTGGGTTGAACTACTCTAATGACTAACTTAATGAAACAAACACATCTTCTACTGAACCCTCAAGTCAAAGGTTCACGCATACCTATCATAACCTTACGATTCAGTCATTGACTGATTCGTAGCGCGCGCTAGGGAGTAAGCCCTGGGAGTGGCAGTGCTATTTTTCCAGCCTTCTGGATTGGCGTATTAGCGTACGCTACGCAGACTAGCGCACGCTAAGATCGGGAGGCTAGCGCACGCTGATGATACCCGGTAGCGTACGCTAGCGTGAGTGTCCAGTACTGGACAGTTTACTACTGAACCCGGTCAGGTGCCAGTTAGCGCACGCTACGCTTGTATGGTAGCGCACGCTAACGGATCAGTTGGGTTCTGGACAGTTTGTCACCGACTCGATCGATGTCCGTAGCGACGCTATTGGTCGATAGCGCGCTACCGAGCAGTTATTAGCGCACGCTACGCTTGGAGTAGCGCACGCTAACGGCCGAGGTCCGCTACCGGATCGACACTAATCGCTTGGTCTATATATTCATCCCGTTAGCGCACGCTAACCTTTGAGGATTAGAGCGCTATAACACTCCCTGGCTATATAAACCAGGGAGTTGACCGAGATGAACATAAATTCTCATTTCTTCCTCTCTCCGCGGCGAAGGCGATTCCGAGGCGATTTCCTTGGCGATTTCTTCCTCCAAACATCTCATCCAACATCTTTCTTGAGTTCTTGGAGTATTATAACAACATCAACACGAATCTTTCATCCTAATCTACGGTAAATCTCTTAAAACCCTACTTTTGGATAATTTGGGGGTTTTGGGATTTTCTTCCGATCCGTTCCGTTTTGTTGGTGGATTAATGATGAATATGATTAATCTTGTTGGTATGATTAGTTTTCCTACGGATTCATGGTATATTTTCATGGTTTTGCGAAATCGAGAGGGTTTGGTTGTGGTCCGCCCTCGTTGTTATTTTTGTACGATTATACATGAATCGTAGGCGGGTTTTCGGGTGTATTCCATTTTCGTAATCATTTAGGAGTGGTTGTGATTGTGTTATTCGAATCGTTAGGTTCATTCGTCGATTCCTCGCGGTCGCGCTTGATTCTTCCGTTCCGTTCGTGTCACCGTCTATTAATCGAGGCAAGTATCCTTATGAACTTACAATCTTAACATAGTAGTATTGCATGAGACTTGTGTGTGTGTGTATGCTCACTATGGGTTAGATCCGACGGGGTCTCGGTAGGGGTCCACGGAGAGGTGGATCCGCGAGCTTGCTTTTAACCACTATGGGTTAGATCCGACGGGGTCTCGGTAGGGGTCCACGGAGGGGTGGATCCACGGTTAGTTGTGGTGCATTTTTACAAATGTGATTTGATTATGGGATTTCCGGAAATGAGTGATTTGGAACTATGTTTTCTTGATTGCATGTATTTACTATATGTGTAAGATGTAAGTCGTTCATTTGGTTACTTGTACTAGCGTAATTGCTAACCCCTCTGGGGACCCGTTTTGGGGAAATTCGTTTTATGAATTTCAGGTCAGGTTAATCGAGACGAGCGGGCGCTGGACCAGTACACGGATGATGGCCGTGCGTGATGATTGTGCACGAGTGACGTCTTAGTGTCTTTTATCTTTTCATCTTTTGTGGTCTTTGAACTAATAGCGACTCGAGTACTTAAGAGTTCTTGTTCATCGAATTGTATTGTTGCTTATTATGTTTGTGTTGGTTGATGATGTTATGTTTAACCGTTGAACCGAGTGGATTATCCTGCTTGCGTCTTTATGACGCGGTGTTATTTTGTCGTTTCTGTGAGTCGATGAGTATGATGCTGTTCAGCCTGGTGGGTCCCATATAGGGATTCACGGCGCTGTAATATACCTCGAATATCTTGAGGGTGTTACAGAAAATGGTATCGGAGCACTAGGTTTATGGATACCTAGGCTTGTCGGTTTATTGGGTCTTGTGGTGTTTTGTTTTGCACATCATCGTCACGCTGCCATGATTCCTAGACTACCAAAGGTCCGTAAGTTTTTCCTTCCTCTGTTCCTTATTCCCTTGTATCGCATCTTTGATTCTCGATTTGTGATTGTTCTTTTCTTGTACTTACCATCGTATGGCTTTTGCTACTTATTTAACATCAGTATGGATGCTGGAAGAGGCCGTGGTCATGGACGTGGTCGTGGTTGCGGCCGAGGACGTGGGGCATCCGGTGGGGCGGCCACGTCGCAGCTTTCTGAGCCGGCGATCGCGACCGCCACGCCATGCTTCTTCCAGAGCGCGCCGACCTTGGTATTGCGGTCGCATGCGGAAATGGTGAACCAAATGGCGGCGATAGCTCAGCGGTTCGTAACCGGATCGTGCCCACGCTAATCGGGCGAGCGGATCGTTGGCTCCAAGATGTTATCAAGATGCATCCTTCTCAGTTTTCGGGAGCTTCAGTCCCGATTGGCTGGGAAGGGTGGATCAAGGAGATATCTAAGGTCTTCGTTGCCACTAACTGTCCCGAGGACCGTAAAGTCCCTATTGCCCAGTACTTTCTCACCGGGACGCCATGATTGGTGGGAGGCCGTTGGGCCCAAGGACCATGTTGCTTCGTGGACCGAATTCCAACAATTGATGGAGATCGAATATTACCCGTGGGCCGGTCGATGTGCTCGGGTACATGCTTTTTATGATGCTCAACCGCGGGATATCCCCGTATCTCAAGCTATTGCTGATTTTAACAAGGAGTTGGGCTATGTGAAGACCCAAGTTGTCGAGGAGAGCGACAAAATTTTCCATTTTTCCAGGCGGATGAAGTCGTCGATTCGGGACTATATGTCGGGGCTCGTATGCACTACCTTGAAAGATTACCAGAGTAGGGCCCTTGCTTACGATATGTCTGTGACGGCGAGTGAGGCGGCCCGCGAGAGTAAGAAGCAGAAGTCCGCCGGGGATTTTTCGGGCCACAAAGGTAGGGGTCAGCAGAAATTCCAATCTGCTAATTTTTCTGCCGGTGGTGGCCCAGCTCGATCTACTGGGTTTCCACGTAGGGCTGCCAGTGCCCCTTCTCGGGAAGTGAAGTGTTTTAACTGTGGCCAGCCAGGCCACATCAGTCGTAATTGCCCGAGTCCTTTGTTGACATGTAATCAGTGTGGCCAACCGGGCCACAAGGCGGCTTTCTGTGCCGAGAGGGAGAGAATCGTGGGTGCCCGGACTTCCATTCCAGCGCCTAGGGAACCGAGTGTGAATCAAGGATCGTTTGCTTCTCAGTCCCCACCGAGTGCCAGTCGAGGGAGAGGTCGGGGTCAGACCGCCAGAGGGGGAGCTTCTAGTGTCGGCTCCGCCCATCCGCGGGTTTATGAGATGCGGAAAGCCGATGACCCAGCAGCTACTGTGGCGACAGGTACCGTTCATATTCTTTCTCATCCTGTCAGTGTTCTTTTCGATTCGGGTGCTACGCATTCGTTCATATATTTGGATTGTGTGCGCCGTTTGACTCTCGACTGTTTGATGCCTTGTGAACCCTTCATCGTTAAGCTTCCTAGCGGTGATAGGATCGTTGGTGATCAGGAGGTTCGAGACTGTTCTGTACTTATTTGTGAGAGGACTTGGCCCTCTAATCTTATTGTTGTGAGTATCGAGGGTGAGGATTTGATTCTTGGGGATGATTGGCTCGAGCGGCATGGTGCGATCATGAACTACTGCACGAGAATCATCACTATGTTAGCCGAGGACGGCACCGAGCACTCTTTCGCGGGGCGAAAGAGGGGAAACTAGAAGTTCGTTATTAATGCCTTGAAGGCAATGAGACTCCTGCGAAAGGGGTGTACTGGTTATTGGTGCTATGCCTTGAAGGCAGAGAGTAGTGGAGTTGAGCTGTCTTCGATTCCAATCGTTAATGAGTTTCCTAATGTATTTCCTGATGAGTTACCGGGATTGCCACCGGATCGTGAGGTCGAGTTTGCTATAGAGTTAGAGCCGAGTGCGGATCCTATTTCGAAGGCGCCGTATCGCATGGCACCATCAGAGATGTCCGAGTTGAAGAAGCAGTTGAGTGAGCTTCTTGAGTCGGGGTATGTTCGACCGAGCGCCTCGCCATGGGGCGCACCGGTCCTGTTCGTGCGGAAGAAGGATGGTTCACTACGTTTGTGTATCGACTATCGCGAACTAAATAAGGTGACCATCAAGAACAAGTATCCTTTGCCGAGAATTGATGACTTGTTCGATCAGTTGCAGGGAGCTGCGGAGTTCTCGAAAATTGATTTGAAATCGGGGTACTATCAACTCCGGGTGAGAGAGTCCGATGTGCCGAAAACAGCTTTTCGGACGAGATACGGACACTATGAGTTCGTAGTTATGCCTTTCGGGTTAACTAATGCGCCGGCGGTGTTCATGCAGTTGATGAACAAAGTCTTTATTGAGTATTTGGATAAGTATGTCGTCGTCTTCATAGACGATATTCTTATTTACTCGAGGAATGAGGAAGAGCATGCCCATCATTTGCGGGTAGTATTAGACATTTTGAGGACCGAGCAACTCTATGCAAAGTTCTCGAAATGTGAGTTCTGGCTGAAGGAAGTGATGTTTTAGGTCACGTGATTTCAGCCGATGGGGTTCGTGTGGATCCGCATAAGATTGAGGCAGTGTTGGATTGGGCACCGCCCAAGAACGTGAAGGAGCTCCGTAGTTTCTTGGGTTTGGCTGGCTACTACCGTAGGTTCATCGAGGGTTTCTCGAAACTAGCTCGGCCACTTACGCAGCTTGCTCCGTAATCCGAGAAGTTCGTGCGGAATGACGAGAGGCGCTTGAGTTTTGAGGAATCAAGAAGCGTTTGACTTCAGCCCCGGTTTTGGCGTTGCCATGTGGCAATGAGGGTTTTGCCGTTTATAGCGATGCTTCGGGTCAGGGTCTTGGGTGCGTATTGATGCAGCACGGCAAGACCATTGCCTATGCGTCGAGACAGCTGAGGCCGTATGAGCTGAACTACCCTACTCATGATTTGGAGTTAGCGGCAGTTGTTTTTGCGCTAAAGATTTGGCGTCACTACCTTTTCGGCTCTGCATGTCAGATTTTTACCGATCATAAAAGTCTGAAATACATATTTACTCAGCGGGAGTTGAATATGAGGCAGAGGAGGTGGTTAGAGCTGATTAAGGATTATGACCTTGAAATCCTTTATCATCCGGGCAAGGCGAACGTCGTGGCTGACGCCTTGAGTTGGAAACCGGTGGCGTTGCGAATGCTTGAGATCCTTACATCTCAGTCTGAGCTTCGGAGGGCTTTGATCGAGTTAGATGTTGAGGTCTTATTACCTGGAGCCATCGGGCAACTTCGTGCTTTAGAGATTTCGTCGTCTTTGATCGATGAAATTAAGCTGAAGCAGTCAGAGGATCCGATGATTACTCAAATCCGAGAGAACGTTCTTAAGGGAAAGTCTCCTGGGTTTATGATTCACGAGGATGGTGTTTTGAGATTCCAGAGTCGGCTTTGTGTGCCGAACGAATCGAGTTGAGGCAGAGTATTTTACGGAGGCCCATGCTACACCTTATTCCGTTCATCCTGGTTCGAGTAACATGTACAAGGACCTGAGAAGGAATTTCTGGTGGAATGATATGAAGGAAGAGGTCGCACAGTTTGTAGCGAGATGTTTGACTTGTCAGCAGGTCAAAATCGAGCATTAGCGACCGGCTGGGTTATTGCAGTCACTTCCCATTCCGGAATGGAAATGGGAAGATATATCGATGGATTTCATTACGAGTTTGCCGAGATCGAGGTCGGGCATGAATATGGTATGGGTGATTGTTGATCGTCTGACCAAGTCGGCACATTTTCTGGGCATCAAGGACACTTGGGCCCCGTAGAAGTTAGCTCGTGTGTTTATCGCGCATATTGTGAGGCTTCACGGTACTCCGAAGTCTATTGTTTCAGATCGTGATGGCCGTTTTGTATCGCACTTCTGGCAGGCGGTGCATAAGGCGTTGGGTACCCGTTTGCATTTGAGTACCTCTTTTCATCCCCAGTCAGATGGACAGTCGGAACGCACTATCCAGACATTCGAGGATATATTGCGTGCTTGCGCTCTCGATTGGAGTAGCGATTGGGAGGAACATTTGCCATTGATCGAATTCACGCAACAACAGGTTGGCACGTCGATTCGGATGGCACCATATGAGGCACTTTATGGGCGGCGATGTCGATCACCAATTTGTTGGAATGAGACGTCCGACTTAGTTGGGACCGAGTCGGACGTCGTCTTAGAGACGAGGCGGAAGATAGAAGTAATTCGAGAACGGATGTTGATCGCCTGCAGTCGGCGAAGTCGTATGCCGACGTCCGTCGCCGACCTTTGGAATTCGAGGTGGGAGACCACGTTTTGCTAAAGGTGTCGCCGACGAAGGGAGTTTTTCGTTTAGGGAAGAAGGGGAAGTTGAGTCCGAGATTTATTGGCCCCTTTGAGATTCTCGAGCGAGTCGGTGAGTTGGCATACCATTTGGCGTTACCTCCAGCCTTGAGTCATGTTCATAGCATTTTTCATGTTTCCCAGTTGAGGAAATATGTCCCGAATCCTAGTCACGTCATCGATTATGGTGAGATTGATGTCGCCGAGGATATTACTTTCGAAGAGCGTCCCTTGAAGATTTTGGAGCATCGTGAGAAACGACTGAGGCATAAGACCATACCTTTGGTCAAGGTGCAGTGGTCGAGACACGGTGTCGAGGAGGCAACTTGGGAAACCGAGGATAGCATGCGAGCTAGGTACCCTGAGTTGTTTGTTTCTTAAGTTTCGGCACGAAACTTGTTTTTAGAGGGGTAGAATGTAATATCCGCATTTTTCTTTCCCCTTGTATTTTCCTTTTCGGTGTATTTATCGGTCGTAGTGACCCTTATGTACCTTACAGTGTATCTTTCCCGTCATCTATTGATCTGAGACTCGTTATTGTTGTGCGGAACCGCTGTTTCGGGGTTGCCGTGGATCCATTCTATGTTTTGATGCGCTTTGAGGTGTTCCGTTTGATGTTTCGTTCATAATCCGATGTTGTGAACTGTTTATATTTCGTAACCTAGCGCACGCTATCGGTTCTGCATAGCGCGCGCTAGGGGCCCCTTAGTAGCGCACGCTACGACTGATTCGTAGCGCGCGCTAGGGAGCAAGCCCTGGGAGTGGCAGTGCTATTTTTCCAGCCTTCTGGATTGGCGTATTAGCGTACGCTACGCAGACTAGCGCACGCTAAGATCGGGAGGCTAGCGCACGCTGATGATACCCGGTAGCGTACGCTAGCGTGAGTGTCGATCGACAGCTTTACTATCAACCCGGCCAAAAAGGCGAAGCGCACGCTACGCTTGTATGGTAGCGCACGCTAACGGATCGATTGGTTACAGACGCTTTGTCACTGGACTCGACTGATGTCCAGGTAGCGCACGCTATTGGTCGATAGCGCGCGCTACCGATAGGTTATTAGCGCACGCTACGTTTGGAGTAGCGCACGCTAACGGCCAGAGGTCTGGCTACTGGACTGGACACTAACTGTTTGGTCTATATTTTCATCCCGTTAGCGCACGCTAACCTTTGAGGATTAGCGCGCGCTAACACTCCCTGGCTATATAAACCAGGGAGTTGACCGAGATGAACATAAATTCTCATTTCTTCCTCTCTCCGCGGCGAAGGCGATTCCGAGGCGATTTCCTTGGCGATTTCTTCCTCCAAACATCTCATCCAACATCTTTCTTGAGTTCTTGGAGTATTATAACAACATCAACACGAATCTTTCATCCTAATCTACGGTAAATCTCTTAAAACCCTACTTTTGGATAATTTGGGGGTTTTGGGATTTTCTTCCGATCCGTTCCATTTTGTTGGTGGATTAATGATGAATATGATTAATCTTGTTGGTATGATTAGTTTTCCTACGGATTCATGGTATATTTTCATGGTTTTGCGAAATCGAGAGGGTTTGGTTGTGGTCCGCCCTCGTTGTTATTTTTGTACGATTATACATGAATCGTAGGCGGGTTTTCGGGTGTATTCCATTTTCGTAATCATTTAGGAGTGGTTGTGATTGTGTTATTCGAATCGTTAGGTTCATTCGTCGATTCCTCGCGGTCGCGCTTGATTCTTCCGTTCCGTTCGTGTCACCGTCTATTAATCGAGGCAAGTATCCTTATGAACTTACAATCTTAACGTAGTAGTATTGCATGAGACTTGTGTGTGTGTGTATGCTCACTATGGGTTAGATCCGACGGGGTCTCGGTAGGGGTCCACGGAGAGGTGGATCCGCGAGCTTGCTTTTAACCACTATGGGTTAGATCCGACGGGGTCTCGGTAGGGGTCCACGGAGGGGTGGATCCACGGTTAATTGTGGTGCATTTTTACAAATGTGATTTGATTATGGCATTTCCGGAAATGAGTGATTTGGAACTATGTTTTCTTGATTGCATGTATTTACTATATGTGTAAGATGTAAGTCGTTCATTTGGTTACTTGTACTAGCGTAATTTCTAACCCCTCTGGGGACCCGTTTTGGGGAAATTCGTTTTATGAATTTCAGGTCAGGTTAATCGAGACGAGCGGGCGCTGGACCAGTACACGGATGATGGCCGTGCGTGATGATTGTGCACGAGTGACGTCTTAGTGTCTTTTATCTTTTCATCTTTTGTGGTCTTTGAACTAATAGCAGTACTCGAGTACTTAAGAGTTCTTGTTCGCCCGGATTGTATTGTTGCTTATTATGTTTGTGTTGGTTGATGATGTTATGTTTGACCGGTTGAACCGGGTGGATTATCCTGTTTTGCGTCTTTATGACGCGGTGTTATTTTGTCGTTTCTGTGAGTCGATGAGTATGATGCTGTTCAGCCTGGTGGGTCCCATATAGGGATTCACAGCGCTGTAATATACCTCGAATATCTTGAGGGTGTTACAACGGATACTTGAAAGGATGATCAAACAATTGCGGAACAAAGACGATTCCCCTACTGAAGGTTCAGTGGTCATGACACGGAGTCGAGGAGGCCACGTGGGAGACGGAGAGCAGCATGCGAGAGAGGTATCCCGAATTGTTTACCCCTTAGTTTTGGGGACGAAACTCCTTTTAAGGGGGGTATGTAATATCTGACAGATATTCTTACCTACTCTTGCATTATTTGGATTATTCAACACTATTGTAGTCTTGTTGCATTTGTTTAATATTTATTGATATTGGAATATATCATAATAGACTTGAATATAACTATCATTCGCACTATGATTGATTTCTCAACGTTGTTTAGATAAGTGCATTTTTGGGCTAGTAATTCTGTGTTTAACGTATGCTAACCCTTTAATATAACGTACGTTATCTTGTGAGTTTTACGTACGTAAGGAAGTGCTCATTACGTATGTAAGGTTTGTAGTCTTATCCGATCTCAACTTTCGGCGTGTGGGGTCGGGCGTGATTCGAATATCTGATCTTTTGCAGCAGCCTAGTTAACCTACATTATGTATGTAATGCTCCAAGCCATAATGTACGTAATGATGTTCGTATTTTAGTCCAGTAGCCTCTGGAACTAGCTTACGTACGTAACACTTTTGGTGTAGCGTACGTAAAGATGCTAACGTACATTATCCTCTTGTGTATAACGTACGTAACGAACTGTGCTGTTATAAAAAGACAACTTGTGTCTTCCATTTTGCATGTTCAAACTCCGATTTTTCACCCCTATAATCACCCCCTGCCTCCCTAGATCAATTCTACCTTCTTCCAACTTGTGTTTGAGCTTTGCATTTTTATTTGGAGCTTGTTGATTGGAAGTTTGGAGTCATTCTTGAAGCTTAGAGTGTGTTCTTCTGGTTTTGGTGTATTGTTCTTCATTTACAAGGTATGTTATATGATTTCACCCTATAATCTCGTAGTTATACTATTAGTGATAAACTATACTTCACCTAATGTTGAATTAATCAATCTAAACATGTTTGTAGTTAAGCTTTTAACAACTTAAAGATGAATATGGTGATAAGGGTTTGATATGATGTATTCTTGATGTCCCAAATGGTAGTAATCATGTTTAGTATAAACACACTCTTCTTGCTGGACTATTAACATCACTAGAACAATAATGATCCTTAGTTTCATTGAACATATGTTGATTTGTAGGATTGTTATCATTATATTAAATCAAACCATCCTGTTTAGGAAGATTCTAAACTAAATGAACTTAAGATTTCCATATGTTTTGGGTTGAACCTTGAAATATATCAACATAAGGTTATAGTTCAGAGGTGTTTAATTCACCTTAATAATGATATCGTGATAATCTTGTGATGAATAACTCGACTATATCGTTAATCTAACTAAGTGAACTCATAACCAATGAACATAGTAATAACTTTACAAATTCATGATTCGTTCGAACGATGATAATCGCTGAGTAACCTTCACTTTGATCAATGTTTTATGAAACGTAGTTGTTTGGATTATATCTTTCAAAATATTGATGTTGTTTTTAAGAAATTCTATCGGCATATCAATTTTAGAAAAGTTCTCCTTGATGGTTGTTCTTGATAAATTCTCATCCGTTTGAACCATACGAATAATCGAGAACACCTTGAATGATAACCAATAATGAGTATAAATTGATGTTAGTATGAATCCTTGAAATGGAATTATGATTCAAAGATAGTTGAACTAAGCGAATTGAATTTAGGATATCAATTCACTGAACTAGATATCGATAGTTATGAGAATATGTTATTGAATGGACTGTATCCCTTACAAGGTTGATTGTTCGAGTAACCGATATTAAGTCGAGGACCATTCGTTCGTTCGACAAGGAAGGACTGTTCTCGTCTCCGTATTGAGACATTTTATCTTACTTGGTTATAATGATGTTTGGATTCTTGTGATGATTATGCGTTTCGTGTATATGAAACACTTATACGTTTGTGACATGTGATTTGATATTATTCTTGATGATGTTCCTTTTTCATCGAGGGATTGCATTCCCAAGTTCATCACTTTGAACCGTTGATATCATTGATCCTTATTGTCATTTCGGTGAGTTTCTTGATTCCTTAATCGGATATATGATTTATTGAAATTGTTGTCATGTTGTATCGTGACATATCCGGAATCATATATGCGTTCCGTTTGGTTATTGTGTAGGATTTTTAGCCAGGCACATATATAGCCATGCGTGGATATTTCCGTATTGGACTGTGCACACGAGACGTAGTTTGTGAGGCTAATTAGGTACATTGTCCCACGTATATCCTAGATTCCGTATATGGGGTGGACATGTGCACTGACACATTTTCGGATCGGGCGTACTGTGATGTCCATCTTGAGCCGTACTATTTTTGGTCGTTCATAGTCCATTTATATATTTGGATGTGTTCGACATTTTGTGACTAATCGTTCATACGCCCGAGGGGTATGTTTGTTAGTCGGGTTATTTTCCTTGAGATCTAATGTATGTGAATTGTATAATATCTTGAGAATTCATTTATCATGTATATCTGACCGTATGTTGGGCGAAATACTTGTGTTGTATTTTACGTCGAGTAAAAGGCAAGGCACGAGAAGATCATGGTGACGGCGAAGGGTTCAAGGATACTAATTCGGGGCCCCCAAGTCTTTTATTATCCGGTTTTATTCGAACCTGTAATATTATCTTTCCGCTTTATTTTAAATTGTGGACTTATGTATTGTTATTTAAGGTATATTTCATATCCATATGGATTATACTCGTATTTCGGATCTTGTGTGTAATAAGGCCGTTGACCATACTACTATAAACTCATAATCGGAGTAAATACTATGCATTGTGGTTCGGTATCACATGTATTGCGTATTTAATCTGTATTTTGGGTATCGCCTGGTGGGTCCCAGTGTGGGGTCTACGGCACTGTAATGACCGCCTTTTTGGGGTGTTATAGTACGTAATATCGCCGTTGACTTGCTACAGTAATATACTCATTAGCGTACGCAATTCTCCAACAATACCATGCGCTACTCTTTGTTGACTCGATAATTTGCACTTACTTTGAAGATGCCTGGGTCACACGCCGAAAGCAAACGACAAAGCCTAGATTTCCTTTGACTGATCTGATATTAGCATGCAATAAGCCCTATGCATAGCGTGTGCTAATCTTCCATAGCAAATATTTGTTGACTTTATCGGGACATGCAGCGAAAGTAGCCGGGTCCACACATAGATTCCCTCTGGTCTGTTCCTCACTAGCGTGCGTTAACCTTATGGTAGATTCCCTCAGCCATGTAATATCCGCATTTTTTTCTTTCCCTTGTATTTTCATTTTTGGTGTATTTCTCGATCGTAGTGACCCTCGTGTACCTTTCAAAGGTGTCCTTCACAACCGTTGAACTGTATTCTCGTTATTGTTGTGCGGAACCGCCGTTTCGGGGTTTCCGTGGATCCATTTCGTGTAATTGGTTCCCAAATATTGATCCCTATCGTTTTTATTCTCCTTCCGAATCATTTTTATCATTTTGGGACCCAAAGGGGATGTGGGCCGCGGCACAAGGTGTGTGCGCCGCGGCACACAAATTTCTTCGATTGCCGGGTCGAGCGATCAGACCGTGTGCCGCGGCACACCCATCCGTGCCGCGCACAAGCAGCCGAGTCAGTGCCGCGGCACATCCGTCCGGTGCCGCGGCACACTCGTGTGGCATCTGCGACCAAAACCCGACTGTACCGGGTGCCGCGGCACACGCAGGCCGTGCCGCGGCACACTGCCGAACCCTGGGAGTAAATTTTTGGCCTGTGCCGCGGCACACTCACCGTGCCGCGGCACACAATGCGGTCAACCTCTATAATTGTGCTTTTGAGCCCAATGCCTCATTTTCTTCTTCATTCTTCACTGCGAGAGAGAGAGAGGGCGAGCGGAGGAGAGAATCTCATCATTATCAATCGGGGGTTGATTTTCATCATTCTTCTTCGGTTGTGAAGCCTTGGTCAATCAATCCAACGCGTGTTCTACGAATCTAAATACTTGAATCCTCAAGGTAATATCTCTTGAAACCCTCCCTTTTGGATAATTGGGGATTTTGGGGTTTTTGTCCGATTCTTTCCGTTTTGTTGATGGATTCTTGATGAATATGATTAATCTTGTTGATATCATTAATTTTCCTATGGATTCATGGTATATTTTCATAGTTTTGCGGAATCAAGAGGGTTTGGTTGTGGTCCGCCCTCGTTGTTATTTTGTGCGAATATACATGAATCGTAGGCGGGTTTTCGGGTGTATTCCATTTCCGTATTCGGTTAGAGTTGGTTGTAATTATGTTCTTCGAATCGTTAGGTTCGGTTCCGTTGATTCCTAGTGTTCGTCGGTGATTATCCTTTCCGTACGTTGCGTCATCAAAATATTCAAGGCAAGTAATTCTTGGAAACCTTTTTGCTTATCGTGAAATGGTAATGTATATTGTGTGTGCTTTACTCACCTCGGGAGGGTCCGACGGGGCCTCGAGGGAATCTATGGCTTCGTCCTGGATTCATGAGTTTGTTTCGCTAGCCAGCTCGAGAGGGTCCTTAGAGGCCTCGAGTGGGATTCGTGGCTTCGTCCCGGTCCTAGGTGACATGTGGTGCTTGTTTTGTTTTATGAATGTGGCCAGCTCGGGAGGGTCCTTAGAGGCCTCGAGTGGGATTCGTGGCTTCGTCCCGGTCCTAGGCAAATTAATTGTGACTGTTTATTTCCGGAAAAGACATGTCTGGTTTTGGTTTTTGAAATGATATTGGTGCATATACTATGAAATGCGTAAGCGATTGGTTTGCCTTGATTACTTGTACTAGCGTAATTGCTAACCCCTCTGGGGACCCGTTTTGGGGATATTCTTGTTATGGATTTCAGGTTATGATTATCCGGACGAGCGAGCACCGGGACAGTATGAGGATGTCGGCCAGGGTCGTTGACATGTGCATTTGGGTCGTCTTATATTCTCTGTCTAATTCGATATGGTTGTTTCCTATATTTATAAACTGATAGATTGTACTCGCGAGTACTTAGGCTTTTCAAATTCAAACTCCGTGTTGTGTTATTTTAAATTGCTATAATGTCGATTGTTACTCTTTTGGTCGGTTGTTCCGGGTGTATTTTTATGTGATGTCTATTTGATGGTGTTTCCTCGCTAACCGAGATAGTTAGTCGAGGGATGTTCGATATTGTAGCCTGGTGGGTCCCATGTAGGGATTCACGGCGCTGTAATATACTCTGAATTTCTCGGGGTGTTACAGAAAATGGTATCAGAGCGCTAGGTTTATGGATACCTAGGCTTGTTGGTTATTTGGGTCTAGTCGTGTTTTGTTTTGCACATTGTCACACCGCGCCAAGATCCCAAGATTTCCAAAGGCTCGTAAGTTTTCTTATTCGGCTCTTTTGTTTCTTGCATTGTATTTCCACTTTTGAATCATAGTTGCTTTTCCTCCCTTACTCATCATCGATATACTTCGTTATCTCTCAACATCGTATGGATGCCGAGGAAACCGTGGTCGTGGTCGTGGACGCGGCCGAGGACGTGGGGGCACGGTGGCGGCCACGCCGCATTCTTCTGGAGCCGGCAGCATCGGTGACCGTCACAGCCATGCTTCTTCTCAGAGCGCGCGATCTTGGTATTACGGCCATTATGCGGCAAGAAATGGTTAACCAGATGGCGGCTATAGCTCAGTGGTCCGTAACCCCGATCGTGCCCATGCTAATCGGGCGGAGCGGATCGGCCGCTTCGTGGATGTCATCAAGATGCATCCTCCTCGGTTCGGGAGGTTCGACCCGATCGGGCCGGGAGGTGGATCAAGGAGATATCCAAAGTCTTCACTGCTACCAACTGCCCCGAGGACCGTAAGGTCCCTATTGCTCAATATTTTCTCACGGGAGATGCTACGGATTGGTGGGAGGCCATTGGTCCCAAAGATCATGTGGCTTCATGGGCCAAATTTCAAGAATTGATGGAGACCGAATATTGTCCGTGGCCGGTCGATGTGCTCGAGTGCATGCTTTCTATGATGCTCAACCACGGATATCCCCGTATCTCGTGCCATTGCCGACTTTAACAAGGAGTTGGGTTATGTGAAGACCCAAGTTGTCGAAGAGAGCGACAAGATTTTCCATTTTTCCAGAGGATGAAACTGTCCATTCGGGACTATATGTCCAGGCTCGTCTGTACTACCTTGAAGGATTATCGAGTCGAGATCTTGCTTATGATATGTCGGTGACGGCTAGCGATTTGGCTCGTGAGAGCAAGAAGCATAAGTCGGTCGGAAATTTTTCTCGTCCCAGAGTGGAGGCCCAGAAATCTCAGCCGCAAATATTTCTACGGCGGTTCGGCTGCTTTCTCGGGAGCTTTGAGTGCGGCCGAACTATCGTCCGGACCCAGATGCTTTAACTGTGGCAATCCGTGCCACGTGAATCGGGATTGTCCTCGTCCACCTTTGACTTGTCATACTTGTGGTCGGGCCACAAGGCTTCTTTTGCGAAACTCGACAGCTTCGTGGCGCCTGCTCTTCTCACCCAAAGACCTATGGATCCGAGTGTGAACCAGTGGCTCATTTGCTCCGCCGCTTCCACCGAGTGCCGGCCGAGGTAGGGGTCGGGTCAGCCCGCTAGAGGAGGAGCTTCCAAGGTCGGCTCGCCCGCCACCGCGTATCTACGAGATGAGGAGGACCGATGATCCAAAGCTATCGTGGCGACAGGTACCGTTCATATCCATTCCCATCCTGTCAGTGTGCTTTTTGATTCGGGTGCTACACATTCATTCATTTCTCTAGAGTGTGTACGCCGTTTGAGTCTCGACTGCTTGTCACCTTGCGAGCCTTTCATCGTTAAACTTCCTAGCGGTGATAGAATTGTCGGTGATCGAGAAGTCCGGGACTGTTCTGTGATTATTTGTGAGAGGGCTTGGCTCTCTAATCTTATTGTCGTGGGTACCGAGGGTGAGGATTTGATTCTCGGGAATGATTGGCTCGAGCGGCATGGTGCAATCATGAACTACCGCACGAGGATCATTACAATGTTAGCCGAGGACGGCATTGAACACTCTTTCGCAGGGCGAAAGAGAAACCAGAAGTTTGTTATTAACGCCCTGAAGGCGATGAAACTCCTGCGAAAGGGGTGTACTGGTTATTGGTGCTACGCCTTGAAGGCGGAGAATGGTGGAGTCGAGTTTTCGTCGATTCCAATCGTTAGTGAGTTTCCCGATGTTTTTCCTGACGAGTTACCGGGAATGCCACCGGATCGTGAGGTCGAGTTTGTTATAGAATTAGAGCCGGGCGCGGCTCCGATTTCGAAGGCGCCGTATCGCATGGCACCTTCAGAGATGGCCGAGTTGAAGAAGCAGTTGAGCGAGCTTCTTGAGTCAGGGTATGTTCGACCGAGCGCCTCGCCTTGGGGTGCACCGGTCTTGTTTGTGCGTAAGAAGGATGGTTCACTACGTTTGTGTATCGACTATCGTGAACTGAACAAGGTGACCATCAAGAACAAGTATCCTTTGCCGATGATTGACGACTTGTTCGATCGGTGTGGAGCGGCGTATTCTCAAAGATTGATTTGAAATCGGGGTACTATCACCTCGGTGAGGGAGTCCGACGTCAAAACAAATTTTTCGGACGAGATACGGACATTATGAGTTTGTAGTTATGCCTTTCGGGTTAACTAACGCGCCGGCGGTGTTCATGCAGTTGATGAACAAAGTCTTTATCGAGTATTTGGATAAGTGTGTCGTCGTCTTCATTGACGATATTCTTATTTATTCGAGGAATGAGGAAGAGCATGCCCATCATTTGCGGGTAGTGTTAGACATTTTGAGGGCCGATCAACTCTATGCGAAGTTCTCGAAATGTGAGTTCTGGCTGAAGGAAGTGATGTTTTTGGGTCACGTGATTTCAGCCGAGGGAGTTCGAGTGGATCCGCAGAAGATTGAGGCAGTGTTGGATTGGGCACCGCCCACAAATGTGAAGGAGGTCCGTAGTTTCTTGGGTTTGGCTGGCTACTACCGTAGGTTCGTTGAGGGTTTCTCAAAACTAGCTCGGCCACTTACGCAGTTACTCCAGAAATCCGAGAAGTTCGTCTGGAATGACGAGAGGCAGTCCAGTTTTGAGGAGCTGAAGAAGCGTTTGACTTCAGCCCCAGTTTTGGCGTTGCCATATGGCAACGAGGGATTCGCTGTTTATAATGATGCCTTGGGCCAGGGTCTTGGGTGCGTATTGATGCAGCACGGCAAGACCATTGCCTTTGCGTCGAGACAGTTGAGGCCGTATGAGCTTAACTACCCTACTCATGATTTGGAGTTAGCGGCAGTCGTTTTTGCACTCAAGATTTGGTGTCACTATCTTTTCGGCTCTACATGTCAGATTTTTACCGATCATAAGAGCCTGAAATACATATTTACTCAGCGGGAGTTGAATATGAGGCAGAGGAGGTGGTTAGAGCTGATTAAGGATTTTGACCTTGAAATCCTTTATCATCCGGGCAAGGTGAACGTCGTGGCTGACGCCTTGAGCCGGAAACCGATTGCGTTGCGAACGCTTGAGGTCCTTACGTCTCAGTCTGAGCTTCGGTGGACTTTGATCGAGTTAGATATTGAGGTTTTGTTGCACGACCTGCCGGGCAACTTTGTGCTTTAGAGATTTCGCTGCCTTTGATCGATGAAATTAAGCTGAAGCAGTTGGAGGATCCGATGATTACTCAAATCCGAGAGAACATTCTTAAGGGAAAGTCTCCCGGCTTTATAATCCATGAGGATGGTGTTTTGAGATTCCAGAGTCGGCTTTGTGTGCCGAATGACTTAAAATTGAGGCAGAGTATTCTGCGCGAGGCACATGCTACACCTTACTCCGTTCATCCTGGTTCGAGTAAGATGTACAAGGACCTAAGGAGGAATTTATGTTGGAATGATATGAAGGAGGAGATCGCATAGTTTGTAGCAAAATGTTTGACTTGTCAGCATGTCAAAATTGAGCATCAGTGACCAGCTGGGTTATATTGCAGCCACTTCCCATTCCGGAATGGAAATGGGAAGATATATCGATGGATTTCATTACGAGTTTGCCGAGATCGAGATCGGGCATGAATATGGTTTGGGTGATTGTTGATCGTCTGACCAAGTTGGCACATTTTCTGGGCATCAAGGACACTTGGGGCCCGGAGAAGTTGGCCCATATATTTATCGCACAGATTGTGAGGCTTCACGGTACTCCGAAGTCTATTGTTTCGGATCGTGATGGTCGTTTTGTATCACACTTTTGGCAGGCGGTGCATAAGGCGTTGGGTACTCGTTTGCGTTTGAGTACCTCTTTTCACCCCCAGTCAGATGGGCAGTCGGAGCGCACTATCCAGACATTTGAGGATATGTTGCGTGCTTGTGCTCTCGATTGGAGCCATGACTGGGAGGAGCATCTGCCATTGATCGAATTCATGTACAATAATAGTTGGCACGCGTCGATTCGGATGGCACCGTATGAGGCACTCTATGGGCGGCGATGTCGATCACCGATTTGTTGGAATGAGGCATCCGATTTAGTCGGGACCGAGTCGGATGTCGTTTTAGAGACGAGGCGGAAGATAGAATTAATTCGGGAACGGATGTTGACGGCCCAGAGTCGACAGAAGTCATATGCCGATGACCGTCGTCGACCTTTAGAATTCGAGGTGGGAGACCATGTTTTGCTGAAAGTGTCGCCGACGAGAGGAGTTTTCCGTTTCGGTAAGAAGGGGAAGTTGAGTCCGAGATTTATTGGGCCCTTCGAGATTCTCGAGCGAGTCGGTGGGTTAGCATACCGTTTGGCGTTACCCCCGGCTTTGAGTCATGTTCATAGCGTTTTTCATGTTTCCCAGCTGAGGAAATATGTCCCGGATCCTAGTTACGTCATCGATTATGGCGAGATTGATGTCGCTGAAGATATTACTTTTGAGGAGCGTCCTTTGAAGATTTTGGAGCATCGTGAGAAACGACTGAGGCATAAGACCATCCCTTTGGTCAAAGTGCAGTGGTCGAGACACGGTGTCGGGGAGGCAACTTGGGAAACCGAGGATAGCATGCATGCTAGGTACCCTGAGTTGTTTGTTTCTTAAGTTTCGGGACGAAACTTATTTTTAGAGGGGTAGAATGTAATATCCGCATTTTTTCTTTCCCTTGTATTTTCATTTTTGGTGTATTTCTCGATCATAGTGACCCTCGTGTACCTTTCAGTGTGTCCTTCCTGTCAACTGTTGAACTGTATTCTCGTTATTGTTGTGAGGAACCGCCGTTTCGGGGTTTCCGTGGATCCATTTCGTGTAATTGGTTCCCAAATATTGATTCGTATCGTTTTTATTCTCCTTCCGAATCATTTTTATCATTTTGGGACCCAAAGGGGGTGTGGGCCGCGGCACAAGGTGTGTGCGCCGCGGCACACAAATTTCTTCAGTTGCTGGTCGAGCGAACTATACTGTGTGCTGCGGCACACCCATCCGGTGCCGCGGCACAAGCAGCCGAGCCGCCGCGCACATCCGTCCGGGGCCGCGGCACACTCGTGTGGCATCTGCGACTAAAACCCGACTGTACCGGGTGCCGCGGCACACGCAGGCCGTGCCGCGGCACACTGCCGAACCCTGGGAGTATATTTTTGGCCTGTGCCGCGGCACACCTCAGCTGTGCCGCGGCACACAATGCGGTCAACCCTCTATAATTGTGCTTTTGAGCGTGAACAGCTCATTTTCTTCTTCATTCTTCACCTGCGTGAGAGAGAGAGAGAGTGAGAGAGGAGGAGAGCTTCTCATCATTATCAATTGGGGGGTTGATTTTCATCATTCTTCTTCGGTTGTGAAGCCCGGTCAATCAATCCAACGCGTGTTCTACGAATCTAAATACTTGAATCCTCAAGGTAATATCTCTTGAAACCCTCCCTTTTGGATAATTGGGGATTTTGGGGTTTTTGTCCGATTCTTTCCGTTTTGTTGATGGATTCTTGATGAATATGATTAATCTTGTTGATATCATTAATTTTCCTACGGATTCATGGTATATTTTCATAGTTTTGCGGAATCGAGAGGGTTTGGTTGTGGTCCGCCCTCGTTGTTATTTTGTGCGAATATACATGAATCGTAGGCAGTTTTTCGGGTGTATTCCATTTCCGTATTCGGTTAGAGTTGGTTGTAATTATGTGCTTCGAATCGTTAGGTTCGGTTCCGTTGATTCCTAGTGTTCGTCGATGATTATCCTTTCCATCCGTTGCGTCATCAAAATATTCAAGGCAAGTAATTCTTGGAAACCTTTATGCTTAACGTGAAATGGTAATGTATATTGTGTGTGCTTTACTCACCTCGGGAGGGTCCGACGGGGCCTCGAGGGAATCTATGGCTTCGTCCTGGATTCATGAGTTTGTTTCGCTAGCCAGCTCGGGAGGGTCCTTAGAGGCCTCGAGTGGGATTCGTGGCTTCGTCCCGGTCCTAGGTGACGTGTGGTGCTTGTTTTGTTTTATGAATGTGGCCAGCTCGGGAGGGTCCTTAGAGGCCTCGAGTGGGATTCGTGGCTTCGTCCCGGTCCTAGGAAAATTAATTGTGACTGTTTATTTCCGGAAAAGACATGTCTGGTTTTGGTTTTTGAAATGATATTGGTGCATATACTATGAAATGTGTAAGCGATTGGTTTGCCTTGATTACTTGTACTAGCGTAATTGCTAACCCCTCTGGGGACCCATTTTGGGGAAATTCTTGTTATGGATTTCAGGTTATGATTATCCGGACGAGCGAGCACCGGGACAGTACGAGGATGTCGGCCAGGGTCGTTGACATGTGCATTTGGGTCGTCTTATATTCTCTGTCTAATTCGATATGGTTGTTTCCTATATTTATAAACTGATAGATTGTACTCGCGAGTACTTAGGCTTTTCAAATTCAAACTCCGTGTTGTGTTATTTTAAATTGCTATAATGTCGATTGTTACTCTTTTGGTCGGTTGTTCCGGGTGTATTTTTATGTGATGTCTATTTGATGGTGTTTCCTCGCTAACCGAGATAGTTAGTCGAGGGATGTTCGATATTGTAGCCTGGTGGGTCTCATGTAGGGATTCACGGCGCTGTAATATACTCTGAATTTCTCGGGGTGTTACAGGCCATAGCATGGATCCTGTCCAATATGATCTTACGTACGTTAATGGTCCTTCATAGCGTACATAAGCTCTGCATATTAGCATGCGCTTAGTCCTAATACTAGCGTACGTTAATCAGGCTATACTAGCCAATTCCAACTGTACCTGTCCGTCGTCTCGATATACTAGATACCATTAGAATTCGGGCCATACATCGAAAATGCAGCAGATATAAAATTGCGCAAACCATGCTCATCCGAATTCTTAAATAGGATCGATCAAGGATCGTATAAACGAATAAATAAAAGAATCGAAATCATACCATTGTAGACCCAACTTCTTTATGTTGATGACGACGAGCACAACTCCAATCCGTGAAGCTTTTGGAAATTCCAATGTCGAAAGTGCCGAACGTCTCTATGAAAAACGCGTCGGAAAAATGCCTGGAATAAACTCCTTCTTCTTGTTCTCCAAGAACACGGCTATAAGAAGATATGGAGTATGCCTTTGAATTCTCTCAAAAACCCAGAATAAGAAAAAACCAAGTTATTTCTCTTCTCTCTTCTCTCTTTCAATTCTCACGTCGGAAGTTATTTCCAAAATGTAAGTGGAGTATAATATACTACAAACCCATTTTCAAAGTCTTCTCCTCTTTCAATTCTTTAATCCCTCTCAAGTCCGGCATATTGCCCACGACCAACATGTGAGCTGATTGTAAGGAAAAAGGTGCGGCCATATTTGAATAATAAATGGTCCAACCATTTAGTCCATATTCGACCCCGTGTATCTAGTCCGATAGATAAACCTTAGTCCGTCACATTGTATTTAAATTAATTAATTTAATTAATTAATTATATCAAATACAATATATAATTAATTACCCAGTAATTATTTAATTCATCGACCGATTTAATTTATCCAATAAATTAAATTCAATTAGACATCCAATATCTAATATTTATTAAGAGAGAATAGGCATAATTTAATCCATCATTAATCCTGTATATGCGACTCTGTAGGTTCGTCCCAATTAGCCAGTCCGTGGCTCACACCGAAACCCAACTGAGAACGAATGATGGGAATCATTCCAAAACCTGTTATGAATACCGCATACGTATAAACCCTTCAATCATATATCCCGATCAAGCTTTAGGGTCACGGTTAATTCAAACCCTGTCTATACTTCACTCTATGCATATGTTAGTGCAAATCAAGATCACAGAACTCTCGTGTATCTAATACAACTAGTTCAATCACTTTGGCCAACGACATTTGATCTCATTTGCCACTAACCGCATAGGACATTATCCTGTTCACTTACATGAGAAAGAATCCTTTCTTGGCATTCAGTAAAGACTGCTACTTGCCCATTAAGTTGCACTTCGAGGTTGATCCCTACCGACAGGTGTTTGGGTTGAACTACTCTAATGACTAACTTAATGAAACAAACACATCTTCTACTGAACCCTCAAGTCAAAGGTTCACGCATACCTATCATAACCTTACGATTCAGTCATTGACTATCCTATAGTGAAATCCATGTGACCAAATCAAGGTGAGTCATATCCGAATATATTAATCCAACTAATATACACATACTGAATGCTCCCACTACTCCTGAGTGAAGACATGCACATGTCCAAGTCTTCATCAAATAACTTAATGCCCAATTAAGTTTTATCGACTTGCGGATAAGTTAAGCTTTTGAGTTATAAACACTTCCAGTGCAACACTCCTTATCTCATAAGGAGTGGAATGCTTCTACTTAAAAGCACGGACATCATTTCTATTTATTTACCAAATCAAGGACACCAATGATATACAATAAATAAAGAAATAATCATTGCCTTTTATTAATGAATACATAATCACATATAGATGCCCTAACTCTCTTCTCCTAAGAGTGGCATTCGAGGGCATACACTAATAATCTCCCACTTGCACTCAATGCCACATATTTTGATATCTAATACCCATGTTATCCAGATGTCTCTCCAAGACAATCTGCGATAGTGGCTTGGTAAGCGGGTCAGCAAAGTTATTTGCTGAGTCTACCCTCTGCAGTTCAATGTATCTATTCTTCACCATCTCTCTAATGATGCGATACTTTCTCTGAATATGCTTGGTCTTATGATGAGACCTAGGTTATTTAGCATGTGCAACAGCTCCTTCATTGTCGCAGTAAAGCGGCACTGGCAGCTATGCGCTTGGGACCACTTGTAGTTCTTTAAGATACTTATTGATCCAACATGCTTCCCTTGACGCCTCTGAGGCTGACTGGTACTCGTCCTGGCAGGTGGAATGTGCAACCGCAGTTTGCTTTCAACTCATCCAAGATATTGCTCCACCATTCAGAGTAAATATATACCCTGAAGTAAGACCTTTCCTTGTCCGCATGGCCACTGAAATCCGAGTTCGTGAACCCATCCACTCTTAATTCTCTGCCACCGTATGTGAGAACCATTTATTTATTATGTTTAAGGTACTTTAGAATGTTCTTTACGGCTGTCCAATGTTCTTTACCTGGGTTTGTTTGAAACCGACTGACTACGCTCACAGTGGATGCAATGTCCGGTCTTGTGCACAACATTGCGTACATGAGGCTACCCACAATCGATGCATAGGGTACCTGTCTCATCTCCATTATCTCTTCCTCACTTTGAGGACACATAGATTTGGAGAGTTTCAAACCATGTCGCATAGGTAATAACCCTCTTTTAGAATCTTCCATCCTAAATCTCTTTAGGACCCTTTCGATATAGAGGGCTTGGAAAAGTCCTAATATTCTCTTCGCTCTATCTTTATGGATGCGAATACACAGAACATAGGAAGCTTCTCCCAAGTCTTTCATGGAGAATATGTTTGAAATCCAAGCTTTCACAGAACTGAGCAGTCCTACATCGTTTACTATTAGTAGAATGTCATCTACATATAGTACTAAGAACGCGATATTGCTCTCACTAACCTTCATTTAAACACAAGGCTCTTCTTCATTTTGCATGAAGTCAAACTCTTTCACTGCTTCGTCAAAACGATGATTCCAACTTCGTGATGCTTGCTTCAGTCCATACATGGCGCGCTGAAGTTTGCAAACTTTATGAGTATCAGTAGTGGACACGAAGCCTATAGGCTGTTCCATATAGATTTCCTCTTCGAGGTATCTATTTAGAAAATCCGTCTTCACGTCCATTTGCCATATCTCATAATCATAGTGAGCGGCTATGACAAGCATCATACGAATAGAGTTGATCATGGCAACTGGTGAGAAGGTTTCTAGATAATCTATTCCTTCTCTTTGGGTATAACCCTTAGCCACAAGCCTATCTTTGTAGGCTTCAATGTTGCCATCCCCATCAGTCTTCCTTTTGAATATCCATTTATTCCCAATGGGCACCATGCCCTCTGGTCGATCTACCAAAGTCCAGACCTGATTGGCATGCATCGAGTCTATCTCTGCTTCCATGGCCTCTCGCCACTTCGCGGAGTCCACATCGACCATTGCTTGATCATACGATATAGGATCATCCTCTTGGCTACCATCTGTTTGGTGGAGACCTAGTTCCTCCAGATGCATGTAGCCATACCTCTCAAGTAGTTGAGATATCCTATTCGACCTACGCGGTGGTAGTAGTTGTGTTTAAGAAGGTTCAGTTCTTTCTTCTTGCACATGTGTCTCCTCGGGAGTTTCAGTATGTTCTTCCAAAGAAACATTTCTACCTGCTCCACCTTCCTGAATGAACTCGTCCTCCAGGAAGTGTGCCTGTAAAGCAACAATGATCTTATGATCATCGGGCATATAGAACCGATAACCCATTGATTCAGATGGGTATCCTATGCCTCCACCTTAGTCTTCTTAACATAGGTGGGACATCCCCAAATATTAATGTGATTAAGACTTGGTTTCGTACCTCTCCACATCTCATGTGGTGTTGTAGGAACGGACTTGGAAGGACATCTATTCAAGATATGCGTGGCAGTAAGTAGTGCATGTCCCCACAGATAAATTGGTAAATCAGTATAGTTAAGCATGGATCGAACCATGTCCAACAAGGATTGGTTCCTTCTTTCTGAAACACCATTTAATTGAGGAGTTGCTGGAGGTGTGAATTGTGATACAATTCCATGTTCTTTCAAGAACTCATCAAACTCGATACTCATGTATTCACCTCCTCGGTCTGACCGAAGTGCCTTAATATGATGACCAGTTTGATTTTCGACTAGAGCCTTAAATTCCTTGAATTTATCGAAGGCTTCGGATTTATACTTGATCAAGTATACAAAACCATACCTGGTATGATCACCAGTGAATGTGCTGAAGTACTGATATCCATCTCGTGCTGCTTCTAAAGCACCACATACGTTGGTATGAATTAATCTAAGTTTTCAGTAGCTCTTTCAAAAGTCCCTGTGAAGGGGAACTTGGTCATTTTACCCTTAAGGCCAGATTCACAGGTAGGGTATGGATCAGATCCCAATGGACCCATGAGTCCATCTTTTTCAATCTTATGAATTTTAGTCTGGCCAACGTGACCAAGTCTAAGATGCCACTTTAGTGCTTGGTTATTTTCATCTCTACCACGCTTTCTAGTCATAGTATTCACTACTATTTTGTCTTGTAGATTTAGATGATAGAGTCTATTCAACAATGTAGCAGAACCAACAAATTTATTTCTAAAATAAATTTTGCAACTGCCATCGCCAATGAAAAAGTGAAAACCTTTTCGGTCCATGGCTGGAATGGATATAATGTTTTTGTGCCTATTGGGAAAATCCAATACATCATCTAATGTTAATACAAAACCAGATTCCAAAACCAAAAGAAGTTATCCCATATCGGTAGCCTCGATAATATGTCCGCTTCTGACTATTATCATCACTTCCACAGCTCTAAGCCGCTTACTTCATTCCAGAACCTGATCCACAGTGCAAATGTGAGAACTAGCACCTGAATCCAGAATCCATGAAGTAGAATAAACAGTAGCAGAACAATTTGGTTCCAAAACTAAAAGTTCTGTACCTGAAACACCATCAAGCTGAGGACAATCCTTTCTCCAGTGGCCAAGCACACCACATTTAAGCACCTATCCATTGGCTTAGCCTTACTTGCCTTTAGAACCATTGGGGTCTTGCCCTTTCCATTTCCGACCACAGCTTTAGGCTTTAGCTGCTTCTTGTCTTTCTTTTTCTTGTTATTGGACCTCCGAGGCCCATAAGAGATAGCAAGTGGATCCTCCTTCACCCTCGGTGTCTTCATCTGAGACTGAGCAGTTGACAATTTGTTCATCAATCCTACCAGATTGCAAGCAATCTCATTGCAGTTGAAATTCATGACGAACTGTGAAATGGAGTCAGGTAGAGATTGAAGGATGAGATCAGTTTGGAGTGAAACATGCATCCTAAAATCGAGAGCTTCCAATCTCTCGATCATAGAGATCATCTTGAGTACATGGTCCCCAACTTTCTCTCCTTCTTTCATCCGAGCTCCAAACAGCTATTTTGATATCTCATATCTAGCTGTTCGTCTATGCTCCCCATAGAGTTCGGTCAGATGAGCCAGTATCTGCTTAACAGAAGTCATTGTCTCGTGTTCTCTCTGCAGCTCATTAGTCATAGAGCCCATCATATAGTCACGGAATCTGACATCATCTTTGACCCACTTCTCATGGGTTTCAACCTCTTCCTGATTAGCCCTGGTCCGAGTAGGAGCTGGTGGGATTCATTGTCATATTTGAGATAAAATTCTGCAAAAAGTAAATCATATTTAATTAGTGTTATGTGAATTATGATCCGAGTAGAATAAAAGACTTTTCTATTCATTACTCGGCTCCCACCAATTTTATCGGAAAAACACATTCCCATGTGAAAAACCGAAAGTCATCGTGAGATCGACTTCTTAGTGGTGATCAAGTTCTTTATGAAATTAATAGAGGGCAACCCATACGGTTTCTGGTCTATTAGCTTCGCAAAGTGGTGTCCAACACCAACCCATCTAATAAATGATTTGACCTTTCTTTTACCCATAGTTCACTTGCCCTCAACCCATACGATTTCTATGGTTCACTGAATTATCTAAGTTTAAACCATCAAATCCTATCAGTCTAACAATTGAATCTTACCTGGCTACCCATACGGTTTCTAGGGGTTCGACTTGTCACAACCGAAGGCATCTAATGCACTCTAGGAATTTATCGACCTTCCCTAAAATACTACCCCGACATACTCGGAAGCATAATATTTTAGTTTAGGTTTCAATCTTCCAGAGTCTGATGGAGGGTAGGATACCTTGCATCCTTTCCAACTTAGTGTTTGTTAAGTGGGAGTATTTCACGATTAGTGTTTCTCTTTGCACATTAATAAATTTATCGTGATTTGATATTCATACAATATGAATAAAGTAAATAACAACCTAGTTGCTACCAACATGTAGTTCATGGACCTTTCCTAAATATTGGGCCAAGTGAATGACCCAATTAAAACAAGGAAATGAAATAAATATTGAATTGCCTTCTTCATGATGGATCGTCTTGGGCCACCGTCTTGGAAATACTATCTATTACATTTGAATAATTTGCATCCAATACATATATTCTAGAAAATAAATAAATAAGCTCAAAACCGGCCTTTACAACCCCATCGAATAATAATAATTCAAAAACTAAGTCCATGAACTACACCCCCATCACATAAATATGTCAAACACACAACAAGTGTTAGGAGTATGCCATCGAATGCCGCTCAGAGGATGTTAGAGTGAGGACATTGTACTTGTTATTATGTAAATCATTATCAGAAGGCAATTATATATTTCTTTATTTACCGGTAGTCACTGGCATTCCTGACTCGTAAATATATATATATATATATATATATATATATATATAGAAACTAGTACGTGTATTTGAGAGCAAAACATTCCACTCCTTATTGGATAAGGGGATTGACACTGGAGAGGTTTATGGCTCAAATACTTAATCGTTCGCAAATCGATGAAACTTGACTGGGCGTTAAGTTTATGTGAAGACTTGTATGACGTGTTCTTTGACTTGGAGAGTGCCTGTAGAACACTAATAGTTAGTGGGAGCACACGTTTTAGGTATGCTAATGAGATTAGTATACTCGAACCGACCCACCCTCGATTCGTCACACGAATTTCACTCCGGGACAGTCAATGACGGAATCGAAAGGTTGTGATAGGTATTCGTGAACCTTCGACTTGAGGATTTAGTAGGGATGTGCTTGTGACGTTAAGATTTTCATAGAGTAGTTCGACCCAGAAAACCGGAAGGTGGAGGTCAACCTCGACGTGCGTCTTGACGGGCAAGTAGTAGGTTCTACTAAATACCGAGATAGGATCCTTTCTCATGTTAGTGAATGGGTTATATGTCCTATGCGCTTATTGGCAGATTAATTCATAAGTCTTTGGCCAAAGTATTGGAGCTAGTTGTATTGGATACACGAGAGCTCGATGATCTCGATTTGTATTAACTCATGCATAGCGTCAAGTACAGATAGGGTTTATATAAATTAATTTACGGCCTAATGAATTAAATATAATACTTGGTGATTAATTTAATTCATGAATATAATTATTTCATGGAGAAATTAATTATGTTACTTTATATTTTATATGATTAATTAATTGGATTAAGTAATTAATATAAATATATCGGAACGTAATGGAGTTTATCTGCTTGGACTCACGGGAGTCCGAAACGAACCGAACTCGGCCGGTTCTTCTAGATGGCTGCCCACCTACTCCCATTTTACTCTTGGTCTTTGTCTCCACCTAAATAGATGGAAGACCAATGACTATGAGAGATTTGATATCTCATTATAATATGGTGTAGGTGACTTTATAATAAAAGAAATATAAGAATAAAATGTTGGAGCAATATTCGGTATACGCGCTATTATGCGGAAGCATATTTAAAGGAGCGGAAACTAAACGACATAAGATTTATAGAGGTTCGGCCAAACGTGCCTACGTCAAAAAGGCCATTTTAAAGTTAAACACGAGTTGGTAATATTACCGCAAAAGCCATTTTGAAATATACCCACGCAGCGGATAAGAACACAGTTCAAAATACACATATGCAGTGGAAATAAAACCACCATAAAAGAATACTCAATTCTAAAATACATGCCACAACCAGTATCACCCGGGAAGCTCACCCCTTCATGACCGCTACTAGCTCGGTATCCGAGTACCTAAAATAAAGCCCACAACGGGGTTACACATGATCTTAAAATAATTACATACTCTTGTGTCGAGAATTATACATCTCGACAGGCGATCGCCTCAGAGACCGGGCGACCAAGCCGGAGCCCAGCAGCCAAGGCAGATTGGCCGATCTCGGGTCCCAGGACAAGTCCCGGTGCCGAGCGATCGACATATAAGGCGATCGTCACTCGGTGCTTGGCGATCAACTCCTGGCGACCGATCGACTAGCTGCCGACCGAAGGTCCCAGGACAAGTCCCGGTGCCGAGCGATCAACATCTAAGATGATCGTCTCTCGGTACTTGGCGATCGACTCCAGGTGACCGACCAGCTGACGACCGCCTCATGCCACACGAAGCCGATGATCGTCTAGTCCGCAAAGGCCGAACCTCAAAACAGTACCCACGTGCAGTTCCGAGACAAGATCCGCATTTCATGGATCATTGACCACAACCTGTCAGCATCTTTTCACCAACCGACAGGCCCGCCGAAAGGTGTACTATGGGACCGCCCGTGACAGCAACTCAGGACGCGTGCCGGCTCCTCATTGGACCGCACAGCTGGCTGCCAGCAGCAGCCGCAAGCTTTATGGAGGCAGCCCATGTGACATAAAGACGATCACCCCATTATTATATTGCCTAAAAGGCGATCGCCCACCACGAAACAGGGCATCTCATCCCCTATAAATAGAAGGCTTCCTGCACTTGGACAAGGATCTGATTTTTCCGGGACACTCTCTCGGATTCAGCACACAACTTGGCTTTCTTACTCTTGGCAACAACTATCTCTCAGTTCTTTCTTCTCTCTCAGCCTCTCTCACACAGAAGACGATCGGCAGAGAGCAAGAACACCAAAGCTTCGCTCAAGAGTTGGATAAATAGGATCTTTTACACTCATTGTACTTAGATTCTCACATTAATACTTGTATCCACGAATATTTGTATTAATAACATCTCGCGAGAGCATTCAAGCCCGGGCCTAACAAACCCGGCAAATCTTGTGTTTTTTCCATTCCCTCGGACGTGCTCTCGCAATTTGTTGTTGCTCGACCATTCTAGCAATATCTATCTTTGGATAATATTTCGGGAAACAACAATTGGCGCTAGAGGAAGGGGATCTAACCCTCAATTTTATTCCTACCGTCTCTAAGAACACTCACTGTTCTCTGGGACATATACCTGAAGAAACACTCACTGTTCTTCAGAGAAAGCCTTCAGAATCATGACTTCTGACTCTGCACCGAAGAAAGCCACTGGCCGATCCACCAGATGCCTCCTTCCATCTCAGTCCGAGCCACAGCCGATGGCAGAGGGTAGCCGCCGCGGTCCGAGACTCTCGATCCCGCCCCTGAGGGACGGCCCAAGCCTCTCGCTCGATCATTTCCAAACCGCGGAACAGATCGAGGAGGCTACGGCCATCCTACAGGAGCGACGGAGTGCTCTCGACGCGACGCCCGCTATAACCCCCTCGGCCATCCGCCACATGACCAAACGGAAGTTCAAGGCGTTACTGACCGAGCGATCGCCCAAAGGCTCCCATTCGCAAGAATAGGCGCTCGCCATCCGGGGCACCTCTGTTTTCGATCGCCTAGGCAGCGACCCATCTTGGCGACCGGGGCAGTCCGGCCCCAGCCACGAGACGACGGAGCTCGAGTCCGTCACCAGGAGTTCGGCGTATCCAACTCCCAGAAGGCAGGCTAGCCATCTGGCTCCCCCTCGCCAAAGAGCCGAGGTCGGCAGCAGCGGAGTCAGGAGATCGGTACAGGATCACCTCGGCTCCCGCTCCAAAAGACGATCCTCGAGCGACCAAGCTACAGCGATGGCCGCGATGCAACGCCAGCTCGACGACATAAAGGCGCTCCTGGAATCTGGGGCAGGCGCCAAGAGCAAGATCGCCGGGCCGAGCGAGCCGCTCGCGGTCTACATCGAGCTCACCGCCGTGCAGCATAAGATCGCTCCTCCGCAAACACCTCTGTACGAGGGGAGATCAGACCCCGAAACTCACCTGAGCAAGTTCCACATCTACATGACCGGGTGTGGGGCATCAGACGCGACCAGGTGCCGAATGTTCCCTCTGACGCTGGACGACCTTGCCCACAGGTGGTACACCTTATTGACGCCTCGATCTATCAGTTCCTTTAATCAACTGGCGAACGACTTCACAGCGTACTTCGCCGCTAAGGTCGCTCTGCCAGAAGGTCCCCATCGCATGATGCAGATCAGGCAAGGGGAAGAAGAGTCTGACTCGGACTACATCGACCGGGTAGACGAGATCGTCCTCAACGGCGATCCCGTAAGCGATGAGATCGCCCTATACTCGGTCCTAGGAGGATTCCATGGTCTTTCGCCTATATTCAGGCATCTTATGAATGACCATACCCTGACCTATGCGATCTTCCGCGCTAAAGACGCAGACTTTCTGGCCAGGCAAAGGTTTCTTCTTAGCCTATGAGCAGCGCGATCGGCGCCTGAACGACGATCTCCACTCTTCCAGCCCGATCGCCGGTTTCAAGCAACATCACCAAAACTGGAGGACTCGTTCGCCATCTACAGTTCACCATCTAACATGATGGACTAAGGCACGAGATCGCCTCCCCCGCACAACGTACACCGTCGAAGGTCGGCATCTACATGACGATCCGAGGTGGAAGAGTGCAGCCATGGTCCTGGTAGTCGATGGAACCGACTGCTTAGGCCATGCAAGGTTCCTTTGGGCTGAGATCGCTCGCCCTTCGTTTAAATACGAGGAGGGCGTAGTCGAAGGACCCTCCAACTCAATCAGTGGACACGATCGCCCGCCCTCAAAGGTTCATCATCTTACATGGTGAACCCGGACAATGCGACACGTCACTACCCCCGTATCAACGTACACCGTCGAGGGTCGCCATCTTCATGGCGGGCCGAGGTGGAAGCAGAGCTAACAAGCCGCGGAAGTGGAGTTGATTAATCCGACGACGCCCCGCGCAAGGACTCCTCTAGACCTGTAACACCCCCAGATCAAACCGGGAATATTACACGCCGCAGACCCTCTCCGTGAGGATCCACCAGGCTAGACATCAAAACAACACATTACATTACATACCGACGAATCAAAATAACGGACCAATAGACCGATTTGGTCTTTCGTCACTGACTTACAAATCAAAATACATAAACTCATCCAGACTCATACCCACACAAGGGTAAAATACTTGCAACAACGAACAATAAGACAGCGGAAAAGACAATACAATGGACTCCGACTAACTGAACCCAAACTGGCCTTCGTGTGATTAGTATCATTCGTCTTTCATCATCCCTAGTGCCGATCCTGTGTCTTGCTCCCGAAAACCTGCATGTACCTGGACACAATACAGATATCCACCCCCGATTACTCAGGGGTTAGCAAAACTCCACTGTTTCGCTAGTGCAAGTATAAAGTGCAAATACGAGCCATACACAACACATTCCGAGAATATAACGAAAGACTTCCCGAGATATATTTAGTTAAAAATAGTTCAAGTCTTGAAAGCAGAAACAAAGCAAGTAACCATTTTGAAAACATTTCAAAATCTCGGAGTTTTGAAAACATCAAAATTTGAAAATGTTCTTAATTCCTCGAAAGCCATTTAGGGTCACACCCCAAAGTTCATTTTTTTAAAATACAAATGCTTTAACAAAACACGGGTCCACGACCCAACCATTCCTATCACAAACACAGGGGTCCACGACCCGATCATCCACTTCAATTCACTTTTAAAAGAACACAATACACATAACACATTATTCTTATGCCATTCTAGCCAAGCACCAAGACTCGATATATAATGTCTCTCGACCCCAAGCACAAAGCATTGTGATACTCCGGACAATATCACAATTAACGAAAACATCAACGTCATCCTCAAGATGAAAACCACAACTGGTAACCCGCGGCCGTACCCCTTAGTATCGACCCCCAGACATCCCGTCGGACACTCCGGGTGGGAAACCACTTCCGCGGCCGTACCCCTTAGTATCGACCCCCAGACATCCCGTCGGACACTCCGGGTGGAAGTTCATCCACACACGCACCCCAGTCCGCTTCCGTGGCCGTACCCCTTAGTATCGACCCCCAGACATCCCGTCGGACACTCCGGGTGGAAGGAACAACACACACACACGTTCCAAAAATCACAGTTGCAAACCACAAGCCTCGAAGGTCAATCACAGTATATATAGTCGAGGTACCTTACTAGAATGGCCAGTTCATCCAGCATATACTCACGACCAAGTAATGATACAATGCACAAGGACGCGCAAGATTTCAACAGCACCGAACGACACAACTAATATCACACAAACTCACATATCCAACTAAACATATTAATTCCCGACACACACGGTTCACCTTTACGAAAAACATGATGGTAAATATACCGATTCCTTTGAAAAATGGTTATAAATATTTATTTAGCACATATCGACGATTAACAACCATAATATCCACAAAACACGTAATGTATGGGCAAGATACTTGCCTCGAAACCACGATCGCAACAAGACGACGGATGAAATACGGTCGAATAGCCCCGAACCCCCGAACAATATCAAGAACGCAATAGTACCACGAGTACTACGAGAATAACACCACACGAATCATCAATCACCAAACGGGATTCAACATCGGAAATTCTCGAGCACCTATAATCCTCCGGAAGGAACAACAAAAGATGATTACGACAAGAATCAAGGCAAAAACGACGGAAATCCCAACAAACTATCGAAAGGAACTCATTGGGACATTTAATCGAACACTAAATGTTCAATAATTCCCAAGAACACTCGAATCGTCGATCGAGTTAAACAAACTTGATATATGGATATACAACCCATAGAACATGATTAATAACATCATACTACACCAATCGATGTATCAAAATCGGATTAGAAACGAAATCAAGAACAATTCTCCAAAAAGTCAACTTGAAGGAAAATCAAGAAATATACCTTGATTCGACGAAATACACGGATTAGATGTTGATATAATCAACAAGGATCTTCCAAAATGCCTTGGAAATGATTAGAATCGGCCAAGAACTCCATTTCGTCGCACTGGCCGCCAATCGCCGAAAGAAGGAAAAAATCGGGTAGAAATGAAATCGCCGAGCCAAAGCTATATATAGCCGGCAGAGTTACGGCCAGAATCGGCAGCCTTACGGCCGTAACTCGGACACCTTACGGCCGTACTCGGCAGCCTTACGGCCAGAATCGCATTCGTCAAAAATCGCAAGACCAAATGGACACTTACGGCCGTAATCGCACACCTTACGGCCAGAACCGACCTTCGTCAAAATCCACCCGGCCAGACGGCCGTACCGATCACGCTTACGGCCGTAACTCGGACACCTTACGGCCGTAACGGCACCTTACGGCCGTAACTCGCCAAAGCAGGCTCGCCCGGCCGTGACTCGGCCGTGGCCACTCCGACGGCCCGGACGACCGAAACCCGAACCTGAGTAAAAATCGAAGATACGGTTACGAAGTACTCGCAAAGACGAATCTAAGAGCTAAGAGAACACACAATTCCGACCACCCGAAGGCTCGGAATTCAACAACGGAAGTAATTACCCAAAACTTTGGGAAATTACGAAAATGGCCCAAAACGTCCGAAAATGACGATACACGATCGAAACACCAAACCAAAGCTCGCAACATGAATAATAACATTAAATGAACTTACGAGAAACTCGAAACGACAGTTTCGGACGAGATTCGCAAGAATCGAGCTCAAGTGCGGAAAAGTCGCTAAAAAGCACGGAACTCAACAAAACAACACCGAAACGAACTCGGATGACAAAAAGTGAAGAATTAATCATTCTCGAAATGACGAAATGGTCATGAGCGAGTCGTCAAAACGGACTTCCGCCGAAAAAAGAAAATTACCGAAATTCGAAATTGCGGATATTACATTCTACCCTCCTTAAAAGAAGTTTCGTCCCGAAACTTAAAACAAGTAGGGGGAAGCAATATACCCTGCCAGGAAAACTCGACGAGATACGCAAAAACCGAAAACTCACGCCCGACGGCGAAACGCTGCAAGAAACGCAAAGAGACATACGGCGTGAAAACACGCTCCACGACGACCAATACCACGTCGCCGTTAGGAACATAATAAAGTCAACAAGTGACAAGCGTCAACAAACAGATAGTATAATCAAGTCGATTATCCAGACAATCACAAAACACAACAAACGAAAATCAACAGGATTGACCAACCCAACGGTACATCAATCAAAACGCGGCCAACCGCTGAACAAATACAGAATTCCACCGCCCAAGGGTTGGAAGATTGAAAACGAGACTAACTTCCCGATCTTAAGGGAATTTCGAAGGAGTCTGAATGTTCAACAATCACGAAACGAGATCAACAAAAACTGAACAATCAAACGATCGAACCACAAAGATCGAGACAACAAAAATCGAACGATCATGTTCGGATCACGAAGAATAATAAGGTTCAACCGACAATTCCGAGGTTCACATCTCGACTCAAGACAAAACATGATCCGGTGAAAACAACAAGATGCACACTCGTATAAGATCCACAGGAAAGGGATTAATAATTGAAAAGTCACAACGACGAACGAGTAATTCCGAAATAATACCACCCTCGTTCGATCAACAAAAGCAAGGGGCAGGACAAGCTCAGAAAATGTCAATGAACATAAACGAGTCGACAGAGTCGAAAATACAGAAGTTCCAAATCCGATCCACTTCGAATAAGAGAACTAGTAAAACCAGATGATGTCACTTCCGAACAAGGTTCACAAGAATCGAACTGAACTCGAAAAAGTCACAGCGATAACCAGATTGACCCAAAACAAGATCACAGCTCAACGATTTAAATCGAAATACAGAACAAGTTCAGAAAGTATCAACGAACACGAGCGAGTCGATAGACTCGAGAAAGAGAAAATGCAGGAGTCTAAAAACAACACGGGTACTACATTCGACCTCTTATAAAAGAAGGTCGCCCCCGCAACTCACAACAGCGAAATCAAGGTGACGACACAACAAGCAACTGACAGAAACATCCTTCAAAGGCCTCTCAGAGCCGATTCCGATGACTGTGCTGAAGCGCGAACTTCGAAAGTCTCGGTAGCTAATTCGCAAAACGGAATTTGGTGTCCCTCGAGTCCACACTTGAAATGTGTTACCGACGAGAAGGACAGTTTACACGTGCATGCCCCGGCACATCCCGGTTGAAACGTCTCGTCTCGGCATACCGAAAATACAAATGCTAGATACAATGGGGCACAATGTCGCAAAATAACATAGCGGAGATGCCAACTCAGCACAACAAAGAATCATAACACATACCATATACAACGATTACCATCATAAAGTAATACACACACGAACACTACAGCAACGGCGGTATCGTTCGGCGACCTCGACGGCCCGAACGATAACCAGCACATAATTTCAACCATCATGAAACAATCACACATGTACACAAACGTACAAACTCAAGCTTCAACAGCTCACACCCGTCCGACAACACGCAAATCACCACGAGGCGACAAACAGTAAATACCAGTTCATACCTCTCACAGAGGACTAGTACAACAAATGCGTGGCAACGCCTCGACGTTCATGCCACCAATTCGATCACAATTCGGGGTTAACACCGTAACGAAAGTTCGAAAACCATACACGCATTTCCGGTCCGCAAACAGGAATGATAGGTTTTAAAAACAAAAACCACCTTTGAAGACAGTTTGGAAACACCAATTGATCTTGAGTATCATTTTACAAAAAGTTGAACAAACATCATTTTCGAGACTTTGAAAATCATCTTGCGTTTGAACAAAAATGAGGACACCTTCTCGTAGTGAAAAACTTTCAAAAATATTCGACCCTTGGGTCTAAGCAACTGCATTTGAAAATATCTCAAAAATATTTTTGGTCCTCAACCGGAATTTTTTTGAAATGTATTGCGGCATTAGAAAACACCTTGAAAACACCGTAAAATAATTCGTTTTAAAAGTACGTCTCAATTTTAATTTTCTAAGACACTCAAGGTTTTCAAAAATAATTCAATGGGCTAGAATGCCCAAAAATTTCAGGTAATTACAAGGAACAATATAGCGCCGTGGGTCCCGCGCCGGAACCCACCAGGCTAAAAACCATTCACAAAAACGCCAAAAAGGCCGATGACGGTAATATTTCAAAAACTCATAAAATCCATTTACAAAATACTAAATACCGTCATAAGAATTTCGCCAAAATGATCAAGGCCATAATGCCAAAAACTCGGTTAATGGAATCAATTTTCGAAATAAAACTCAGTCGGTAAAATACCGAAAATCATTACAAAGGAACTCACGCAGCGGATAAAAGAAATAAAGTCAAACATGCACAATCCATCAACACTACTCCTCATATGAACGAAGTATTAGAGTCAAGTAGCCACATATCACGAAATCAAAATTCATAAAAGAATTCCGTCGCTTAACAAATAATCATAAAAATAGCTCGTGTCACACGAGGCACAACACAAAGAAGGGAGACTTACAGCCACAGGTCGCACGAAGATGATGATCGCCCACGATACTAATCACGACCAACAAACTCAGACGACGCGTCGCGACACGACTTAGTCAGACATAATCCGACAAGACAAAACTCAATAGACACCACTGACCCGACAGCCTAGGTTTCCACAACCTAAGCTCCGATACCATAAATGTAACACCCCCAGATCAAACCGGGAATATTACACGCCGCAGACCCTCTCCGTGAGGATCCACCAGACTAGACATCAAAACAACACATTACATTACATACCGACGAATCAAAATAACGGACCAATAGACCGATTTGGTCTTTCGTCACAGACTTACAAATCAAAATACATAAACTCATCTAGACTCATACCCACACAAGGGTAAAATACTTGCAACAATGAACAATAAGACAGCGGAAAAGACAATACAATGGACTCCGACTAACTGAACCCAAAACTGGCCTTCGTGTGATTAGTATCATTCGTCTTTCATCATCCCTCGTGCCGATCCTGTGTCTTGCTCCCGAAAACTGCATGTACCGGACACAATACGATATCCACCCCCGATTATTACTGGGGTTAGCAAACTCCACTGTTTCGCTAGTGCAAGTATAAAGTGCAAATACGAGCCATACACAACACATTCCGAGAATATAACGAAAGACTTCGAGATATATATTTAGTTAAAAATAGTTCAAGTCTTGAAAGCGAAACAAAGCAAGTAACCATTTTGAAAACATTTCAAAATCTCGGAGTTTTGAAAACATCAAAATTTGAAAATGTTCTTAATTCCTCGAAAGCCATTTAGGGTCACATGACCCCAAAGTTCATTTTTTCAAAATACAAATCTGCTTAACAAAACACGGGGTCCACGACCCAACCATTCCGGTCACAAAACACAGGGTCCACGACCCGATCATCCACTTCAATTCACTTTTAAAAGAACACAATACACATAACACATTATTCTTATGCCATTCTAGCCAAGCACCAAGACTCGATATATAATGTCTCTCGACCCCAAGCACAAAGCATTGTGATACTCCTGACAATATCACAATTAACGAAAACATCAACGTCATCCTCAAGATGAAAACCACAATCGTAACCCGCGGCCGTACCCCTTAGTATCGACCCCGGACATCCCGTCGGACACTCCGGTGGGAAACCACTTCCGCGGCCGTACCCTTAGTATCGACCCCGACATCCCGTCGGACACTCCGGTGGAAGTTCATCCACACACGATCCACTTCCGTGGCCGTACCCCTTAGTATCGACCCCGGACATCCCGTCGGACACTCCGGTGGAAGGAACAACACACACACACGTTCCAAAAATAACATATGAAAACCACAATCCACGAAGCTCAATCACAGAATATATAGTCGAGGTACCTTACTAGAATGGCCAGTTCATCCAGCATATACTCACGACCAAGTAATGATACAATGCACAAGGACGCGCAAGATTTCAACAGCACCGAACGACACAACTAATATCACACAAACTCACATATCCAACTAAACATATTAATTCCCGACACACACGGTTCACCTTTACGAAAAACATGATGGTAAATATACCGATTCCTTTGAAAAATGGTTATAAATATTTATTTAGCACATATCGACGATTAACAACCATAATATCCACAAAACACGTAATGTATGGGCAAGATACTTGCCTCGAAACCACGATCGCAACAAGACGACGGATGAAATACGGTCGAATAGCCCCGAACCCCCGAACAATATCAAGAACGCAATAGTACCACGAGTACTACGAGAATAACACCACACGAATCATCAATCACCAAACGGGATTCAACATTGGAAATTCTCGAGCACCTATAATCCTCCTAAGGAACAACAAAAGATGATTACGACAAGAATCAAGGCAAAAACGACGGAAATCCCAACAAACTATCGAAAGGAACTCATTAGGACATTTAATCGAACACTAAATGTTCAATAATTCCCAAGAACACTCGAATCGTCGATCGAGTTAAACAAACTTGATATATGGATATACAACCCATAGAACATGATTAATAACATCATACTACACCAATCGATGTATCAAAATCGGATTAGAAACGAAATCAAGAACAATTCTCCGAAAAGTCAACTTGAAGGAAAATCAAGAAATATACCTTGATTCGACGAAATACACGGATTAGATGTTGATATAATCAACAAGGATCTTCCAAAATGCCTTGGAAATGATTAGAATCGGCCAAGAACTCCATTTCCCGTCGCACCCGTCGCCAATCGCCGAAAGAAGGAAAAAATCGGGTAGGAAATGAAATCTGGCCGAGCCAGGCTATATATAGCCGGCAGAGTTACGGCCGTAACCGGCAGGCCTTACGGCCGTAACTCGGACACCTTACGGCCGTACTCGGCAGGCCTTACGGCCGAATCAGGCATTCGTCAAAAATCGCCAAGACCAAATGGACACTTACGGCCATAACTGCACACCTTACGGCCGTAATCGCCGTCAAAATCCGCCCGAGCTCGTGCGGCCGTTCGATCACGCTTACGGCCGTAACTCGGACACCTTACGGCCGTAATCGGCACCTTACGGCCGTAACTCGGCCAAAGCAGCCTGCTCCGGCCGTGACTCGGCCGTGGCCACTCCGACGGCCCGGACGACCCCGAAACCCGAACCTGAGTAAAAATCGAAGATACGGTTACGAAGTACTCGCAAAGACGAATCTAAGAGCTAAGAGAACACACAATTCCGACCACCCGAAGGCTCGGAATTCAACAACGGAAGTAATTACCCAAAACTTTGGGAAATTACGAAAATGGCCCAAAACGTCCGAAAATCACGATACGCGATCGAAACACCAAACCAAAGCTCGCAACATGAATAATAACATTAAATGAACTTACGAGAAACTCAAACGCAGCTGGACGAGATTCGCAAGAATCGAGCTCAAGTGCGGAAAAGTCGCTAAAAAGCACGGAACTCAACAAAACAACACCGAAACGAACTCGGATGACAAAAAGTGAAGAATTAATCATTCTCGAAATGACGAAATGGTCATGAGCGAGTCGTCAAAACGGACTTCCGCCGAAAAAAGAAAATTACCGAAATTCGAAATTGTGGATATTACAAGACCAAGACCGCACGTCCTTCGTTTAAATACGAGGTGAGGCGCAGCCTAACAGAGGACCCTCACAATAAAATTAGCCACGAGACAGACAAGGTCGCTCGCGCACAAGACATGGTCATGGAGTCGGTCCATCGAACTCCACGACTATGCACGGTTCCTCAACGACGAAACTATCAAGTTTCTAAGAGGGATCGGCAAAATTGTTTTTTGCAGGTACAAGACCGAGGATAGCCAGCCAATCGACCAGATCGCCCAAGCCCGAAACCAAAGTCAGCTCAACGGATCGCCCGTCCTCATCCTACACGATCCCCAACAAGAACCACCTCGCCCCATGTCTTCAACCATCGGAGCAAGCTGGGGGGCAATTGTTGTGTCGAGAATTATACATCTCAACAGGCGATCGCCTCAGAGACCGGGTGACCAAGCCGGAGCCCAACAGCCAAAGCATATTGGCCGATCTCGGGTCCCAGGACAAGTCCCGGTGCCGAGCGATCGACATATAAGGCGATCGTCTCTCGGCGTTTGGCGATCAATTCCTGGCGACCGATCGACTAGCTGCCGACCGAAGGTCCCAGGACAAGTCCCGGTGCCGAGAGATCAACATCTAAGATGATCGTCTCTCGGTATTTGGCGATCGAATCCAGGTGACCGACCAGCTGATGACCGCCTCATGCCACACGAAGCCGATGATCGTCCAGTCGGCAAAGGCCGAACCTCAAAACAGTACCCACGTGCAGTTCCGAGACAAGATCCGCATTTCATGGATCATTGACCACAACCTGTCAGCATCTTTTCACCAACTGACAGGCCCGCCGAAAGGTGTACTATGGAACCGCCCGTGATAAAGAACTCGGGACGCGTGCGCTCCTCATTGGATCGCCACACTGGCCGCCAAGAAGACTGCAAGCCTTATGCAGGCAGCCCATGTGACATAAAGACGATCGCCCCATTATTATATTGCTTAAAAGGCGATCGCCCGCTAGGAAATAGGGCATCTCAGCCCCTATAAATAGAAGGCTTCCTGCACCTGTACGAGGATCTGATTTTTCCGGGACACTCTCTCGGATTCAGCACACAACTTGGCTTTCTTACTCTTGGCAACAGCTATCTCTCGATTCTTTCTTCTCTCTCAGCCTCTCTCACACAGAAGACGATCGGCAGAGAGCAAGAACACCAAAGCTTCACTCAAGAGCTGGATAAATAGGATCTTTTACACTCATTGTACTTAGATTCTCACATTAATACTTGTATCCACGAATATTTGTATTAATAACATCTCGCGAGAGCATTCAAGCGCGGGCCTAACAAACCCGGCAAATCTTGTGTTTTTTCCATTCCCTCGGACGTGCTCTCGCAATTTGCTGTTGCTCGACCATTCCAGCAATATCTATCTTCGGATAATATTTCGGGCAACAACACATACCAATGTAATAACAACGTGATCTTACCGTCATAACCTTACCAATCCATGGCATTCCATAACAAATCCCTTACCATAATCCATATTTCGAATTCTCAAATGACGAAATGAACTCAACTACAACCATCTGTACTGTATTCAAACAATACCAAGAATACTCAAAGCATCATCATAACTCATAAGTGGGAAATAATCCATCTGTGCCAAATCCCGTCCGTCGGATTTCACAGTCAAATCTGAATCTGGATAGAATCCAATAACACACAACATAACTGTAGATCAACTACCACAAAATAATAATAACAAGTCCCGAAACATCAACGCACAGTCCGAATGCACATACGATCAAAAACTATGATCAACCAAAACATTGACTGAGAATATCATCGATATGATAACTCCAATACGACCAACAAAGGATCAACGATAATTGAGAATACCCTCAACATGGTAAACTCCGACATGATCAACAAAGGATCAACAATAACTGAGAATACCCTCAACATGGTAAACTCCGACACGATCAACAAAAGATCAACAATAACCGAGAATACCCTCAACATGGTAAACTCCAAACACGATCAACAAAGGATCTCAAAGAAATAACTCCGACTATTGAACATACCCCTCGGGCGTATGAACAACTAGTCGCAAACCGTCGAACATACCCTACCATAAATGGAGGATGAACGACCAAACAACATGGCTCAGAGATGGACGTCACAGTATGCCCGACCCGGAAATATGCCCGTGCACATGTCCACCCCGTATACAGAATCCAGGATATACGTGTGACTTGTACCTAATTAGCCTCACGAACTACGTCTCATGTGCACGGTCCAATGTGGAAATATCAACACATGACCATAGTGTGCCCAGCTAAAAATCCTACACAATAACCAATCGGCACGTAGTTATGACTCCAGATATGTCACGATGCAACATGACAACGAAACTCAAAGAATCATATATCCAATAAGGATCAAGAAAGTCACCGAAGTGAACAAACACACACGGATAATGAAAGATCGACACGACCGACAATATCCGAAACAACCCTCATGGGATCACAATCCCCAAAGGATAATCCATACTATCAACAATCTCAGACAATAGTTCTGGGATCAACATCCCTCAATGAAACAATCAACACAACCATTAATACAAACAATAGTCCTGGGATCAACATCCCTCAACGAACAACCAATACGAATCTCATTATATGGAACCTCAACATACAACATATACAACAATTCAACAGAACCACCGTTTATTAGTATAGTCCATTTATACCAACAAACCACTGTCCTGACATCAATGTCGACACGGTAAACCATCCTCGATATCCGACATTCCATATTACTGACCAAAGATAACTCATATCTCCGTCCTTACTAAACACATTTAAACTATATACACTATGATTTAATCCAAACCAACGCATAATATACAAACCATCATCCCGACAAGTTACATTCATAATATCATTGCTGTATGAATTATAAATGAAATGAAACCGAAACCATTCATTAAATATTATAAACTGAACAAGTATAACTTGCCTCGATACCGATACGACAAAACCGTAACCAAAATCCATTGCCTTCGTCTACGAGCTCCTCAGCCCCGACCAAAAGCAATCTACGAACTCCTCAACCTCAACCGCAACACAACGGTCATAATCCACAATCAAATATCTCAACCTATTGAAGTAATCAATCAACAATAATCCGATAACAATCAATAACCGACATAGTCAACCAATCAAACTCAACATCTCGACAATACCTCGATCATACACAAAACCAAACAATACAACTCGAATGATTACGAACTCATATCCACAATAAAAACCGCAACTTGACAACTCATAAATAACAATCAATATAACCGATCAAAAAACCCAACGATTCCACACTACCCCGATAAAACACAAATATCACTATCTTCTTCGACATGCATTATTCATAACACCACAAATCATAGCAATACTACCATAATCGTCATCATACGGGGTAAACAACGGCAATAACATCAAGAATACAGAATGAAGGAGGGAATTACATCGACATATATTTTCATCACGATCTAAAACCACTACAATCGCACCAATATTCATATACCAACAACAAAACCCGATAATCTATCATACGAGCATGATTGAACCAATCGCAACCCTTACAATATGAATAACCTTAATCAATATCTTCAATCTCTTGTCACAATACCATTCATTCATGTATAACATCATAATAACAATAAGGTAGATTAACATGCTTCCTAACATGTAATCATCATTCCAAACTCGAGCTATACTTAGAGGTTCACAAAGGTTACCTGATATTGAAGAACCACGATGAAGAACAATCGAACTCCTTCCGTTGATTGTTATCAACTCTAAGAACAACTCCAATCCAAGATCCTAAGCTCATAACCAAGTTAGAAGATCCACAAATTGGCCTTGGAGGGGTGAAGGATGAAGAAACTAGGTGAAACCTCTTCAAAATGACGAAATGACGGGCCTTATATATATATATATAAACACATTCCTTACGTATGCTATATGAACTATCAAACATACGTAACAGCCATTACGTACGTTATCTTTCCTTGGTAGCGTACATAATGATAGTCCAGAACATCCTGTCTCAATTCGTTCGATGCATTACGTACGTAAAACAAGTGCCATGGCTTGCGTAACACATACGTTGACTTGCTACAGTAAATATCCAGGTAGCGTACGTTATACACTAATCGTAGCGTATGCTAACCTCAGCATTGACTCGCCCATCCACATCCACGCCGAAAGCTGCCGACTGTGGGCCCACCTGTCGATCATATCTCGAATCCTGACTGATACAAACTTTACGTATGTTAAGTATCTTGAGCTAGACAAAGGTCGCTGAACATGGTTAGTATACACACTGCTCGAGATTGTGAACTCTCTTTGGAGTGCCGATCTCAGGGAGTAACATTCACGGAGGTGATCACCTTCCCTGGCGTAATTATGGATATGGTGAATATGATGTTATGTACAATGAAATGAAATAATTTAGTAAACACAGGCTTTTTCTAAAACCCCCATTTCATACCAGCCAGAGTTTCATACCAGGCCTTAGGTGCTTTACGGTGCTTTCCGTAGCTTATAGGCAAGGTTACCTTCCTCCGTGTTGGCAACCCCTGGAGTTAGTTCAAGATATACTTCTTTAAGTAGGTCACCATTTAGGAATGCACTCTTAATGTCCGTTTGATCCACGATGAAGTTCTTGTGAGCAGCAAGCAATAGGAATAGCATAATGGCTTCTAATCTGGCCGCGGGGGAAACTGTTTCATCATAATATATGCCTTTCTCCTGTCTGCAGCCTTGGGCAAACAGTCTCGACTTATTTCTTATAACAAGTCCATTCTCATCCTTCTTGTTTCGAAACATCCATTTTGTTCCAATTACAGCTCGATGAGTTGGTCTCGGAACTAAGTACCAAATTGTTCCTTTTGAAACCATTCATCTCTTCCTCCATATATGTAATCCAATGAGAATCATATAGAGCTAAAAAATACTACTAGTGCGCACATGGAAAGTCTATAAAGGTCGGCTTTAGACTTCCATATAGGGCATCAAGATGTTCCAGGTCCAGATTCTATTTCCTCTTGTGCACATAGTACAATTCATTGTTACTCTGTACTCTTCTCGTATTCGAAACACCAATGTCAATATCACCTAATACTAACTCTAGTGGGTGATCTCTTAACCACTTCCTATCGGGTTCAAAATCCGCATCCCTAGTTGTGTCCTTTTGGCCTGTAGGTTCATATTCAGCTTCCACATCTTCGGCTTCAACTACCTCCTCTATTCTTAGAGCTGTGGGGTTTATTTCTAGAGCGACGACAGGGACTAAAGTCTGGACAACTTGGGTTAGGTGTCTACTCTTGTAGGATCGCAATGAGGTTCATCAAACACCACATAGACTGACTCCTCTAATCAGTTTCCTTTTGTTGAAGATCCTGAAACCCTTACTGACAGAGGAGTATCCAACAAATACCCTCATCAAATTTCTCCTCAAAGGTCTTGAGCTGATCCTTCCCATTGTTTAGAACAAAACACGTGCATCCAAAAATGTGAAAATATGAAATTGTAGGAGTTTTATTGTTCTATACCTCGTATGCAGTTTTGTTGTGGTGCTTGTTGATGATACAACAGTTGCTTCTCCCTAGAAACGCTGTGGCAACTTGCTTGCAGCAATCATTGTTCTAATTACCTCTTTCGGCGTCCTGTTCTTTTGCTTGGAAACACCATTTTGTTGAGGGGTTCGAGCTGCTGAATATTCATGTTGTATGTCACTGTCCGTATAGTATTGCTCTAGGAAGTGGTTTATGATTTCTATGCCTCTGTTAGATCTAATGGATAAAATGCTCAGCCCTTTCTCATTTTGTAGCTTTTTCAGATGTTCTGGAGACTTGATGGTTGTGTCCTTATTTCTCAAGAATATAGTCCAAGAGTACCTGGATAAATCATAAAAAATAACAACATAATATTTCTCACCTTCGAGGCTGAAAGTAATGAGGGGCTGCGTGATGTTGATAGTACTGAGGTGCAGACTATTGATAGTAATTAGGTACAACCTTCCTTCATTGTTGTTGGTGATGCTGCTGGTATGCTTGAGGAGCATACTGTTGGTGTTGTGCATTGCGTCTAACAAGTTTATAAATTGTGTGGTCCGCTGCTTGCGATATGATCTTAGTGGCGGAATGACAGCCTTGGATTTTGGACAAGGTACAACTGTAGCCTTACCTTTGTATACACTGACAACCTTCAGAATATCCTCGGTCTTGGGGCTTGGGATAGGTTCCACCCCGTTGACAAATACCGTACCAGTTTTGCTACTGTTGGAGAACGAGTTGTATTGTAAGCCACGTTTATCATAGACATGTTGTCCAGTGCTTGGGATATCTTCCATAATCCTGGATTATTTCTCAAATGACTTGAGGATGGTATAGAGTTCTCCATCTCGTTTTTCAAGAAGCTGTATCTTGGCTTCTAGTAGAGCGTAATCATATGTCTTACATTGATTATGAGATTTCGCCTCATTTAGTTCAGTTGTAAGCATGATTGATCCAGATGATTTTTTCATGAGTATTTTCGCAATCCAAAGACAAGTTTTGATAATTGATTTTTAGCAAGTCATTTTCATCATTCAGCTCCAGGTTGGAAAGTGCGAGCTGTAGGTTTTCTTTCTTGTTTAAGCATATCATGGGCTTGTTGAATGGTCTTAAACTCATTCATCATATTTTCTAAAGTAAGGGATGCATTGATAGAGTTAACTAAGGTTGAGCTTACCTAATCATTAGTGTCATCATCTTCTCCATATTTTGCCATAAAGCACATGTATGCTTTATCTTCAATTTCATCATAAAAGAAGTCACTGTCGGTGATAGACCGTAAGCATTCCTCTATCTAGGTTCTATAGGATGTGCATATGATTCCTCGATCAGTACCTTTAGTTTACTCCTCCGGACACATCTCTTTTCATCCTTTTCCTATTGCTCGGCTTCCGGTAGCTTCTGTACCTTGGGATGAGAACATCTATTTGCATAGTGTCCTGGCTTCCTGCAATTATGGCATAGGTTAGAGTCTCCAGAAGATGGTGACTTGGAACTCACCTTGTTGAAGCTTTTGGGTTTGTAGGGAGCCTTTCCGGAATTAATGAACTTCCATAAATTGTGCATGAGCAATGCCATTTCATCTTGTGACAGTATGTCATCATCATCATCAACATCTTTAGATGTGCTGGGTGCAGACTCTGTTCATGTCAGATACTGCAGTCAGTTCTGTAGTCATGGCAGGGGACTCTTCATCCTTTTCTCTCTTGTCTATATCATACTCGATTCTTTGAGGTCAGGGAATAGGTTAAAAGTAGATATATCATTAAGATTACAAGACACATGCATAGCTATGGTCTTAATGTCCCATCGAGCAGGGAGTGATCTAAAGATTTTAAGATTTTTCTCTTTTTGGGTGTACATTTTGCCCAAATCTTCAAGTTCACTGACAATCCTAGTGAATTTGAGATCTGAAGAGATAAATTTACCACTAGAAGGGGGGTTGAATAGTGGTAATGCGGAATAACAAAATTTCTTGCGAATAAATGAAAAATAGTGCCAAAAATAAAGACTCAAAGATTTATAGAGGTTCGGCAACTTGCCTACGTCCTCTCTCCGACTTCCTTTTATATTGGCTCAAGAACAACCACAAACTTGACTCGTCTTCGATCGGTCCGAGTACACAACCGTTACAACCGCTTGTCTTCTATCGGTCCAAGCTCAACCTCTCTCTCAATATAAACATTTGTATATCTAGTGTTCTATAGGACTAGATAATCCTCACTGTACGAATATGGGAGTATAATCCTAACAATGCCGGATCAAAGATCCTAATAACACCGGATTAGTGACTCTTGATTCGTTTCTCTTACGCTCAAGTGTAAGTGATGCAACACTTACAATCAAATAAAAGAATACAAAGTATAAATATTACAAGATATATCACTCTTTGTATCTCTCTTCTCAGAACTTAAAATGCAATAAAAGATATGAAACTGAGCTCAAGTATGCTTTGATTGCTTGTATGCTTGTATGCTTGAAGTTGTGTGAATGATACCCTAGTCCTATGGGTATTTATAGGTGAAAGCCATTTTTCAAATACTGAAAGTCGTATTATTAGCGTGCGCTAATAATGCCTTCTAGCGTGCGCAAACGATTCTGACTTTGCTTTCCTAAACGGTCACAAAACTGTTCCAACAGTAAAATTGTATGGCTAGCGTGCGCTAGTCATGTATTCGTAGCGTGCGTTATCGGTTGGCCAACAAGTCTTCAATCTTGACTTTGAATGTGTTTGTTTGTCTCCCCAACTTCTCTTTATCCAACGGCTAAATTTGAACTTAGCGTGCGCTAGCAAGCATGCATAGCGTGCGCTAGTATTAATTAATTCCAGCTTTTCCAGATTTCACGGATCTTCATTGACTCCTGCTTTTCCAATGGTAGAAACTCCAACGGTAAGCTGTTGAGTGATTTAGCGTGCGCTAATAATATACTGTAGCGTGCGCTAAATGTTTTCTTCAGTAACGTACGTTACCCTGTGTAGCGTACGTAAAGGTCTTCTTATTTTGAGTCAAGTAGCTACTGGACTACTAACCATGATATCCAGTAGCGTGCGCAAGTAATGAAGAATAATGTGCGCTAAGTCGTTGTATTAGCGTACGTAAATAATTGTCCTTAGCGTGCGCAAGTTCTTTTCCTTTTTCTTTCCAGACCTTACTGTCCTCTGACTGGGGATGCAATAGCGTGCGTTAATATTGTTGTATAGCGTGCGCTAACTGTAGTAATTTAGCTTGCGCTAACTGTTGAAGATCTTGCATGCGCTATCCATAAGGTAACTTCACTGGACTGCAGCTGACTTACTAGGATGAATATGTTTTCCTCGATAGCGTGCGCTACTCTGGTATAGGTAGCGTGCGCTAAGTCCATTTTGCTCCTTCAATATAACAACGTGCTGAGATTGATTTTATTAAATGTTTTGAATGAAATTATCATCAAAATACTTTTTGAGTCAACAATCTCCCCCTTTTTGATGATGTCAAAACATTTAATTTTTACCTGCAAAAACATTTTAAATGATTCGAATCAAGGTAACTTGTTCGATATATTAGTGCATTTCGGTTTTTGGAGTATTCTCCCCCTTTTTGACATGAACAAAAAGGAACTCCCCCTGAATTGTTGCATTTTTAACAAATAATACCAACGAAAATGTCATGAGCCACAACGAAATCACGTAAGCAACAATACACGTAAGCAGCAAATACCAAATGAAGCGAAATGCAAATTCCATTAAAACAAAGTTCAATGCAATACATAAAATTTCAAGACATGAAACATAAAAACCATTCGAATGATAAGTTTCTACACTCAAGCATCAAATTCCTAGACTCTAAGGTGCATGATCGGAAGAGGAGGATGGGAATGGGAACGACGGATGTGTGTATCGGATAAAATCAGAGATCAGCCCGCGAACTTCCCCGACTTCCGAACGAAGAGACCCGACTTCCGTGCGAAGAGACCGAACATCCTCTCGAATTTCCAGCTGAGAGGTCTCGATGCTCCGTATCCGAGTGCAAAGATCACTCTCTTCTTCCTCCGTGACGACGTCTCGCATAGGTCGCTTCCCTTTCGTCTTCGGATGGTGAACAAATTTTCCGGTTTGCATCTCCCTAAGTGTATGGGGTCCTCGGTGCGTCACACGTTCGACCGGTGTTGGCATTCGCATCCCCTTCGGTACTTGATCATCTTCTCGAAGATACGGAAACAACACCCAACCTCTATTGTATGTTTCAACATAATGCATAGCTTTGAGGGTGAGGTCGCTTATTTCGTGTCCTCGAGACACCGGAACGGGTGCCTCACTAGACAAGTCGACGTGAAAGTGTCGGAAGACCACCGTGAGGATAGATCCAAAAGGCAGTCCTGATTTATGAGTCCTCGACATATAATGCTTTGATCGAAATGAGTCCCCTTTCGCCTTCATCCAGTTCAGCACAATACCGGTAAAGTCCACCCTATCGTCCTTCAACACAAGATACACCACATTTTTATCAACACCTACTAGCTTGTGTTGGGTATTAACTTTCGGCATCAAGCAGTTTGTTAGTGCAGCCAACAACAAGCGAATGTTAATTCCGAAATCATTATTCTCAAAAACGTCATCCGTAACCCCGATGACTGTTTTTGAGCACAGAAAGTCAGCGACATCTCTCTCGGACACAAGAGATTCTTCAGCAATAGATTTCCCAACGCAATCATAACCATCCTTCGATAAACCAAATAATTCGTGAAGTATTTCCGAGGAAATCTTCACCACTGTACCTTTCACCAGACTACCCAAAAGAAGACCACCATCACCGTCACCCAAGTGCAAATTGGCATAAAATTCGCGGACACAAGCAGGGTAAATGATTTCTTTGCATTCAACAAACCGGTCTATCCCTAAAGCTTCAAAAAACTCATGAATACTGACCTTTGCTCGTTCAAGACTGCTGAAATTAAAGAACTAGCAGTTGGTAAGATTCTCCTGAGGGAGGATATCGAAGAACACCTTCGATGCGGCGTAGGAGACAAATCGGGTCGCGTCGTATTCGGTATTGCGAGGGCGTTTGTAGGTTTTTTCCATGGTTTTACGTCCCTTGCTAGACATGATTCTGAGAAATTTGAAGATTTGAGGGAAAAATCGGAAGTTGTGGTTCGAATTTTGCGGCTAGGGTTTTTTGCTGAAAGGGATTTTCTTGCTATAGCGTACGTTAAGAAAAGATGAAAGTGTTTCTGGGTCGTACGGAGTTTATATAGTCAACTGGGTTTTTAGTTAGCGTACGCTAGAAACATAAGGTTAGCGTACGTTAGGTAAAAATAGGAAGCTTACTGGACTGTCCAGTAGCTGATTTGGAATACGAAAGGTTTTGATTAGCGTACGCAAGGCAGCGACGATTAGCGTACGCTAGCGAATGAAGTGAATCAAGGATATTGATTTCTTGAGTTGAAAACTTATTTCAAAAATTGTCTACATGTCCCATACCAAGTTTTAAACGAATAGAATTAAACGATTCTTTGGGTAGAGGTTTTGTAAAAATATCAGCAAGTTGGTCCTTCGTCCCGACAAAGATTAAACAAATATCTTTCTTCTGAACATGATCACGTAGAAAATAATGTCTAATGTCTATATGCTTAGTTCTACTATGCAACACAGGATTTTTACTCAGATTAATCTCACTAGTATTATCACATAGAATAGGGGTATTTTCAAAATATATGCCGTAGTCGCGGAGTTGATTTTTAATCCATAACACCTGAGCACAGGCGCTTCCTGCAGCGACATATTCGGCCTCAGCTGTAGACAATGCTACACTGGTTTGCTTTTTACTTCCCCAAGATATTAAGCATGATCCAATAATGACAAGTACCACTAGTACTCTTTTTGTCAATTTTACATCCGCCGAAATCGGCGTCACTATATGCAATTAAATTAAAATCCAAGCAAGAAGGGTACCATAGACCTAGTCCGATAGTCCCTTTCAAGTAGCGAAAAATGCGTTTACAAGCAGTTAAATGTGATTCCTTGGGATTAGCTTGGAATCGAGCACATAAACATGTAGCAAAAATTATGTCTGGCCTAGATGCAGTCAAATATAACAAAGATCCGATCATACCTCGAAATAACTTTTGATCTACGGATTTGCCATTTTCATCTTTTTCAAGCTTCAATGATGAAGACATTGGCGTAGATATCACCTTGCTACTTTCCATTTTGAATTTCTTGAGGAGGTCGTTTGAGTACTTCGTTTGATGGATAAAGATTCCATCTTCGCATTGCTTGATTTGAAGCCCGAGGAAGAATGTTAATTCTCCCATCATACTCATCTCGAACTCTCCTTTCATAAGGTTAGATAAATCTTGGCACAAAGATTCATTAGTAGCTCCAAATACAATGTCATCAACGTAGATTTGGCAAACAAGTATATCATCATTCAATATTTTCACAAACAAAGTATTATCGACTTTGCCTCTTTTATAATCATTTGCAATTAAAAATTGGCTTAAACGATCATACCATGCTCGGGGTGCTTGCTTCAACCCGTAGAGTGCCTTGTTGAGCTTGTAGACATGATCCGGAAATTGATGATCTTCAAAACCGGGAGGTTGCTTGACGTAGACTTCTTCTTGAATGTAGCCATTCAAGAATGCACTTTTCACATCCATTTGAAATAGTTTGATCTTTTTGTGGGCGGCAAATGCACATAACAAGCGAATGGCTTCAAGTCGAGCCACGGGAGCAAAACTTTCTTCATAATCAAGACCTTCCTCTTGATTATACCCTTGAGCGACCAAACGAGATTTATTTCGAATTGGATAACCATCTTCGTCACTCTTAATTTTATGCACCCATTTAGTTCCGATAATTGTTTTATCTTTAGGAGCGGGAACTAAATTCCAGACATTATTGTGCATGAATTGCACAAGCTCCTCTTGCATTGCCATCACCCAACTTTCATCATCGAGAGCTTCGGATATATTCTTGGGAACTATTTCGGATACAAAAGCACAATGAGCCATAAATTCGGTGGTTCTCCTTCGAGTTTGAACACCGTCTTCAATGTTTCCAATCACGAGATCCTTTGGATGGTCTTTGATGTGCCTCCAATCTTTCGGTAAATCAACGATTGTGTTTGTTTTGATTTCCGAAATTTTCTTCACTTCGGGAGAGGGATCCGGAAAAGTACCTGCATCATCAAAGTATTCTACCTTTCTCGGGGGTGAGATCATATCACTGAATTTAACATGAATGGATTCTTCAACTTTGTTCGTTCTAATATTATAAACGCGATATGCTTTGCTATTTGTACAATAACCAAGAAATATTCCGGAGTCGGATTTAGCATCAAACTTGCCCAAGTTATCCTTACCATTGTTTAAAATAAATACGTTGCAACCAAAAGGATGAAAATACGCTATATTGGGCTTTTTGCCCTTCCATAATTTATACGGGGTCTTAAGATGAGTTCTACGAACATGAACCCGATTAATCACATAGCATGCCATAAAGATTGCTTCGGCCCAAAAGTATCGTGGAAGAGAGTATTCATTAAGCATAGTCCTCGACATTTCTTCCAAAGATCGGTTTTTCCTTTCAACAACTCCATTCTGTTGAGGCGTTCTAGGAGCTGAAAAGTTATGGTTAATCCCGTATTTATCACATAGGAGTTCAAACAGAGTGCAATCAAATTCACCTCCGTGATCGGTGCAAATAGAAATTATGGAGAGATTTTTCTCATTTGATACCAAACGACACCATTTAGAAAACTCGGAAAATGCATCATCCTTATGCGCTAAAAATCTAACCCAAGTAAATCGAGAGAAATCATCAACGATAACCAAAGTGTAAAGCTTGCCATTTAAACTAACATGTCTAGATGGTCCAATCAAATCCATATGCACAAGTTCAAGAACGCGACTAGTGGAAACCTCGAATTTTGGTTTAAAAGATTCTCAAGTGTGTTTCCCTTTTATGCATGATTCACACAAATGCTTTCTATCAAACTTGAGTTTGGGCAATCCACGAACAGGGTCGTGTCTAGATAAAATAGAAATGATAGATAGAGAAGTATGCCCCAATTTTCGATGCCATAAATATGCATTATCATCCAAAGAAATAAGACATTTTTCATTGAATGAACTTTTATCATTAAGATCAACAATATAGATGTTTCCACATCTCAAACCGATGAATGAAATTTTATTATTTCTAAATGCCGTGCAATGCGTTTGATCAAAGAGAATTTTAAAACCTTCATCGCAAAGTTGCGAAACGCTAAGAAGATTATGATGCAAACCTTCAACAAACAATACTTTGTTGATAGAGGGAGAAGGTCCCTTACCGACTTTGCCGATGCCTTTGATTTTTCCCTTTTGATTATCCCCAAAGGTCACATGTCCTTGTTCTTGATATTCGAGGTCTTCAAATAAGTCCTCGGAGCTGCACATGTGCCTTGAGCATCCGCTATCAATGTACCACTTGCTTTTCCTTGGTGCCGATACCTACAAAAATAGAATTTCTCGGTTGTTTCGGTACCCAAGACCATTTGGGTCCTCCAAAGTTAACTATGCTTATAGCATTTGGAACAATTGTCCCTTTAGGAACCCATATTTGTTTAACCTTGATGGTTCTCAACTTTGAATGAACATTAACATCATGAACTCGTTTGAAAGGATCTTTTGAGTTCTCAGTTTCGGTTTTCTTTATTTTGTCAAGGTTGATAAGAGATTGTTCTCTTAACGGATCGAAACCAAGATCATGTTTTAGCAATGGGGATTTTTGAATAGATAGAAGCCTTTCAAATTTCTCGTTTCCGAGAGTAAATTTGTTCGAAATATATTTTAGCTCCTTTTGAGTTTTCGTCAACTCGATTTTCAAAATATTTTCCTTTTCAAGGCATAAAGTATGGTCGATCTCAATAGTTTTGCCTTTGTTTTGAAGGGAGGAATTTTTGAGTTCTAGAAATTTTATTTTTCTCTTTAAAGATATATTTAATTTAACCATCTCGTCATACTCCGTGTTCAAGGATTCAAACGCACTTAATAACTCATCATCATGATGAACTTCTTGTGAATCACAAAAATCAAAAGAATCATATTCGTCATCATTGAGTTTAGAACTTACCTTGATATTACTTTCGGAGTCGAGTGCCATGAATGCGAGATTCGCATCTAGAGATCTTTCAATCTCCTCCTCGTCATCACTCCAAGAAGCGATTAGGACCTCCTTCTTTTTGAATTTTTCCATTTGAGGCTTTGAAGAGGATCCTCGGCATTCTTTGGCATAGTGACCGGATTGACCACATTTCCGACAATTATTGTCGAACTTCTTTATAGGAGTATAGCCACTCTTATTTTGCTCCGGTTTGCCATCCCGACCAAGAAAATTTCGCCTCTTTTGAATTAGGCTTTTATACCTTCTAAAGTTCTTGGCGTAGAGAGCAAGTTCCTCATCGTCTTCATCTTCGGGAACATCTTCCTCAACATCGCTATCAACATTGAATGCGACTACTCTTTACCGAGGCTTTGGTTTGGTGCCTCTGGACTTGAGAACGATCTCATAATTGATGAGTGACCCAATGAGGGCACTAAATTCGAGCTTGTTGAGATCTCTGGACTCCATGATTGCAGTGACCGTAGCATCCCATTCTCGTGGCAACGATCGAAGAATTTTCTTGGCTTTGTCGCTGCTTGATATAGGCTGTCCGAAAGATGCAAGACCATTGGTTATAGCCGAAAATCGATCCAACATATTTGTGATCGTTTCCTCGTCTTTCATGGAGAAAAGTTCGTAGTCATGGAGTAGCATATTGATTTTGGTCTCCTTGACTTGGGTGGTTCCCTCATGAGTGACTTCGAGAATTCCCAAATTTCCTTTGCGCTTTCGTAGGACGATATCCTATTGAGTTCTTCGGGATTAAGAGCGCAATAGAGGAGTTGAGTAGCTCGTGAGCTGACATGTGTGTTCCTCCAATCCTCGTCATTGAATTCGTCGATCTTTTTCAATGATCCATCTTCTTTCTTAGCAAGCTTAGGACCAAGAGCAATAACTTTCCAAATTTCAATATCGTAGGCTTGAACGAAGATAGCCATTTTCTTTTTCCATGTCATGAAATTGGAACCGTCGAAGAAGGGAGGACGGTTGAGAGCATTTTCTTCGATTTGGCCAACAAGTGCCATTTGCGGATCTTTTTCCCTTAGGTGGTTAAACATTTAAAAAGAGACCCTCTCCGATACCAACTGAAGAGATAAATTTACCACTAGAAGGGGGGTTGAATAGTGGTAATGCGGAATAATGAAATTTCTTGCGAATAAATGAAAAATAGTGCCGAAAATAAAGACTCAAAGATTTATAGAGGTTCGGAAACTTGCCTACGTCCTCTCTCCGAATTCTATTTTCTATTGGCTCAAGAACAACCACAAACTTGACTCGTCTTCGATCGGTCCGAGTACACAACCGTTACAAACGCTTGTCTTCTATCGGTCCAAGCTCAACCTCTCTCTCAATATAAACTTTTATATATCTAGTGTTCTATAGGAACTAGATAATCCTCACTATACGAATATGGGAGTATAATCCTAACAATGCCGGATCAAAGATCCTAATAACACCGGATTAGTGACTCTTGATTCGTTTCTCTTACGCTCAAGTGTAAGTGATGCAACACTTATAATCAAATGAAAGAATACAAAGTATAAATATTACAAGATATATCACTCTTTATATCTCTCTTCTCACAACTTAAAATGCAAATTGCTTGTATGCTTGTATGCTTGAAGTTGTGTGAATGATACCCTAGTCCTATGGGTATTTATAGGTGAAAGCCATTCTTCAAATACTGAAAGTCGTATTATTAGCGTGCACTAATAATGCCTTCTAGCGTGCACAAATGATTCTGACTTGGCTTTCCTGAACGGTCACAAAACTGTTCCAACGGTAAAATTGTATAGCTAGCGTGCGCTAGTCATGTATTCGTAGCGTGCGTTATCGGTTGGCCAACAAGTCTTCAGTCTTGACTTTGAAAGTGTTGGTTTGTCTCCCCAACGTCTCTTTGTCCAACAGCTAAATTTGAACTTAGCATGCGCTAGCAAGCATGCATAGCGTGCGCTAGTATTAATTAATTCCAGCTTTTCCAGATTTCACAGATCTTCATTGACTCCTGCTTTTCCAACGGTAGAAACTCCAATGGTAAGCTGTTTACTGATTTAGCGTGCACTAAATGTTTTCTTCAGTAACATACGTTACCCTGTGTAGCGTACGTAAAGGTCTTCTTATTTTGAGTCCAGTAGCTACTGGACTACTAACCATGATATCCAGTAGCGTGCGCAAGTAATGAAGAATAACGTGCGCTAAGTCCTTGTATTAGCGTACGTAAATAATTGTCCTTAGCGTGCACAAGTTCTTTTCCTTTTTCTTTCCAGACCTTACTGTCCTCTGACTGGGGATGCAATAGCGTGCATTAATATTGTTGTATAGCGTGCGCTAACTATAGTAATTTAGCGTGCGCTAACTATTGAAGATCTTGCGTGCGCTATCCATCAGGTAACTTCACTGGAATGCAACCGACTTACTAGGCTGAATATGTTTTCCTCGATAGCGTGCGCTACTCTGGTATAGGTAGCCTGTGCTAAGTCCATTTTGCTCCTTCAATATAACAACGTGCTGAGATTGATTTTATTAAATGTTTTGAATGAAATTATCATCAAAATACTTTTTGAGTCAACAAGATCAAGATCCTCAAGAGTTTTCATAGGTTTCATTTTAAAAGATTCAAACTGCTGAGTGAGTTTTGAAAATTTATTTTCTTTTGTGAGCTCAGTTCCCTCACAAATCATCTTGAGTTTTTCTGAAATTTCCTTGGCTATCTTACAGCTCTTTTACTTGAAAAATATGCCTTTGTCAAGAGTGACAAATAGCGCATTCTTAACAACATTGTCCAAGTTTGCTCGCTCGCGCTCGTCAGTGGTCCACTGATCCCTGGACTTCTCAAGCATCTCCGCATGAGCTTCACCTTCCACCCTGGCAGCAGTGTTGACCTTTATAATAGTAATAGTTCCTTTTTATCAAGAGTGGTGCCTTATTAATGAGTTTAATGTAGTTTTCCAATCATATTATTTTTTAAATAAGTCACTGTACATGATTTCATGTTGAATTTGGGTTTAAATCATGCATCACGCTCGAATAAAATTCAAGTTCTATGGTAGAACTAAAAAGTACCACTCGACGGTGAAACATCGAGAGAATTGTGCTTTCTTAATGAGTTCAATATAGTTTTTCAATCATATTTGTAACACCCCAAAAAGGCGTCTATTACAGTGCCGTGAATCCCACACTGGGACCCACCAGGCGATATCCAAAACAGGTTAAATAAATATTATTTGTGATACCGAACCACAATGAATAGTCATTACTCCGATCGGGAGTTTATTAAAATATGGCCAACGGCCTTATAATACATAGGATCCGAAAAACATGTATAAACCATGTGGAGATGGAAAATACTTCAATTGTCAAATACAACCAGAAAACAATTTAAATGAAACAGGAAATAACATGACACGGTTTAACATAACCGGACAATAAAAGATGTGGGCCCCCCGAACTAGTATCCTTCGAATCCTTCGCCGTCGACATGCTCTTCCCGTGCCTTGCCTTTACCTCGACCTAAAATACAATACAAGTATTTCGCCCAACACAGGGTCAGATATACATGATAATCAATTCTTCTGACATTATACAATTCACATATATATAGATCTCAAAGAAATCATTCCGACTATCAATCATACCCCTCGGGCGTATGAAACAATCAGTCACAAGCATCCAATACTATGGACGATTAACAATATGGCTCAAGATGGACATCACAGTACGCCCGATCCGGAAATGTGTCCGTATACATGTCCGCCCCGTATACGGAATCCAGAATATACGTGGGACAATGTATCTAATTAGCCTCACGAAACTACGTCTCATGTGCACAGTCCAATGCGGAATAATATCCACGCATGACTATATATGTGCCTGGCTAAAAATCCTACACAATGACCAATCGGAACGCAGATATGATTCCGGATATGTCACAATACAACATGACAACGAATTCAATAAATCACATATCCAATTAAGGATCAAGAAAAACTCACCGAAGTGAAAATAAGACCAACGAGATCAACAATTCAAAACGACATACTTGGGAATGCAACCCCATGAAGAAAACGGAATAACGTCAAGGACAATGTCAAATCACGACAAACATTTCATGAACAATTCATACATATGAAAGATATAACCATCACAAGAATCTAATCATCATTATAACCAAGCAAGATAACTTACCTCAATTCCGCAAGCGAAAGATAGTCGTTCTCCAAATGATCAAACGGACGGTATCCTCGGTTAAACGCTCAATCGAACAAGCAACCTTGATTAAAACGTAATTCATTCAATAACATATTCACATAATATTAATCTCAATTCGTAGGAAACGACGCCCGCAACCTACTCGAATAATTCATCCCACCCTAATGAATACCTTAACGATTAATGAAAGGTTTCAATACATCTAATTCATCTTCAAAAATCGGATTACCATACCAAAAGTGTCCTTTAATTCTCTAGTTATTCTATGAACAAAATATCTTCAATTCGCCAATAAAATTGGTTTAATCAAATTCTTATGTTCTACAACATCTACTATTATAAAAGGATAGTCATAATGAATTTGATACTCAATCTACCATGATAGTATCATTCATAAACAACATCACCTACTTAAGAACACTATCTATTTAGCATGATGATGAACCACATTCTAAGTTATCAACACATTAGATTAATGAAAAGTTATTGTTGTAATTATCAAGATCCTTATCATTCTTCAAAGACTTGTGAAGCTGAACCATAATGATTGTTAAAGCTTCTAAGATTTCTGAACAAGATCATCTAATCCTATCTTTAACATTATCAAGTTCTTCCCAAGGTAATTAAATACCTAAAATGGTGTTTAAACACTCTATGATATCAAGTTCTTGATTAAATCCAGCTATGATGAAGCTAACCGATCCAACAATGTTCTACTGATCTAAATTCGTCCAGTAAGATGAGTAATGATAACTACAAACACAGTTACCATCACTACAACATCAAGAACTAATCTAATCTAAACCCTCATTTATCATATTCATCAAAAGTGTTAAAAAAGGTTGGATTAAAACTATGTTTTACTTGATTAATCTAACTCTAGGTGAAGTATAATTCGTCATTAACATCAACATAAGAAAATAATGCAGAGAGGAAAGTACACCTACCTCCATAAATGAAGAACAACTTCAATGCTATGAGAAAATATACTACAAGCTCAAGAACAACTCCAAGTCTCCAAGGAAATGAGCTCCACTCCAAGATTTAAGGCTTAGAAACAAGTTAGGGGAGGTTGATATTGGTTTGGTAGTGCAGAGGTATGATATGTGAAGAGAGAAATTCGGTTTGGGGTTGTGAAGAAATGAAAAACAGGCTGGTCCTATAAATAGACTGTGCAGACTTAGCGCACTCTATCGAAACAGTTTAGCGTACGCTAATGCACTTACGTACGCTATCCGATCGATATTACGTACGTAAGCAGCTTACAGTGGCTACTGTCTTGAATTTTCGCAGGTCGTTAGCGCACGCTAATAAGAAATGGGTTACGCACGCTAATAAAAGTTGATTCTAGCCGACATGACAGCTCAGACCTTGTTCACATGCATGGTAACGGCTAAGGAGTTCACGTGCTGAAGTCAACTGATGCCAGATTCCCTCTTAGCGTACGCAACAGAGGAAACCTTACGCACGCTAAGGCACAAGATTAGCGTACGTTAATCGTACTATGTAGCGTACGCTACATCAACAGAAAAATTTGAAAATGCAACTCTCTAATTAACATCGAATCATCACATATGAAATGAAATAACAACGATATGATATTCAAATCTATAATACCTCAACATAATACTAAATACAACGATTTATGATAATCATATTATCCGAATAATACAACGACAGGTAAAAATGAAAAGTTGCAGTCGGATATTACAATATTATTGTTAATTGTTATATATGATTTTGTGTTGAATTTTGGTTGAAATATGCAACATGCCCGAATAAATGCATGTTCACTTGCAGACCTAAAAACTACCACTCAACTATGAAACATGAACAATGGTTCATTATTAACGAGTTTAATGTAGTTTCTCAATTATATTATCGTTAAATACATCGTTATACATGAATTTGTGTTAAATTTGGGTTGAAATCATGCATCATGCTCGAACAAAGTGCAAGTTCAATTATAAATCTGAAAAGTACAACTCGGTGGTGAACCATCAAGTGCGGTACATTCTTAACGAGTTTAATGTACGTATTCTATCATAATTATTTTAAATAAATCACTATACATGATTTTGTGTTGAATATGAGTTGAAATCATGCGTCATGCTCGAATAACATGCAATATCAATCGTAGAGCTTAGCCATGCCACTTCAAAGTGAAACATCAACAATGGTGCATGATTAACGAGTTTAATGTAGTTTTTCAATCATATTATTGCAAAATACTATAGGTCATAAGTACGTATGGTAAAAATATGGGGGGGGGGGGTGAATAGACTTTTAAAACACTTTGCTGAAATAGCTGGTTTAAGAAACTCAGTTGTGATGTGTGCGCTAGGTAAACTTAGCCTATCTTTAAACTTAGCTGAAATCTCAGGTAGGTACAGTTCAGATGTCAGCTGAAAAATAATTTGCGAAAGACTTAGGAGATTTTTAATGCAACAGTTTAGATGGATGCAACAATTAAGTATGATGTTTAAAATAGTAAATTACATATGACTTATAGCAGTTTTAGAGGTTGGATAATCCTCTACTAGTCCACTTTTCTCCAATCCACTTGGAGATACACTTACTATAACGTTTAATGGTTATAATGAACTAGTTACTACAACTTTCAATTGGTGAAAACCTTTAGCCGTGGTAACTCTTTCCCTCGGTTGCTTGTCACATACTGATCGAAAACCCATAGATGGCTCACAACTCTCAAGTTGCTTATCACCTTCCAGTCAAGAACCCGTAGATGTCGCACAACCCAATTTTCAAGAACCTCGTTCAAGAAAGTACCCCTACAAAAATCTTTAAGAGAAGAGTGTTTGTTTTCTCCACCTTCTAAAAGCTTCCTAAGAGTTCAATCTTATGATCTTAGCTCTTCACGATGCTAGTAGAGTATATTGCTACGTTTGCTTTGATTGCTTGTAAATATTAATCCCACCGTACTTCTGCTCAAGAGTTCTTCACATATTTATAGTACTTTGTTTGAGCTCTTCATATCTGTTGCATCCTTTGAACAAATTGGTCCGTTGGAGAGTGGACCTCTTTGTTTTTCTTTACAACTCTATTGCACGGATTGTGTATTACTTCAAATCTGACCGTTTTAAGATATACATTTGTCTGCATTGTTTTCTTTGATTTCTATAATAAGAAGTCTTCAGGCGCGAATCTTGAGGAATATTTTATTCCTCAAATTACGAGAATCATAGAGATTGTCTCCTTGGCTTTATTTACGTCTGCATGTGATTTTCCATCTTTGTTGACTTTTCAATGTTTGCTGATGTGGATATAGTTGATTGATACTTGTTGAATTTTATCCAAGTATTTTGATGTCCGCACTTAGCAGACTCATTTGACTTGGTCATACTTGGTTGAAGATTTAGCTATACCCAGCTGAAATTTTAACTTGGCTATACCCAGCTGAAATTTTAACTTGGCGGTACCCGGCTGATATTTTTTCTTGGCCATACTCGGGTGATATTCCATCTTGAATATACTCAGTTGATATTCTGTCTTGGCTATACTCAGCTAATATTCTGTGTTGGCTATACTCGAATGATATTCTGTTTTAGCTATACTCGGCTAACTTTAAAGGCCTATAGAAGATACTCATTTTTTCTTCTTTATAATGCCAAGTACTTAGAACATACATTTGAATACAGGGATGACATCATCAAGATCTTAAGTGTATTCCTAATAAATACATAGTTATACATGATTTTATTTTGAACATGGGTTGAAATCATGCACAATCTCGAATAAAATACAAGTTCACACATAGAGCTGAAAATACCACTCGATGGTGAACCATCAGAATGGTGCATTCTTAATGAGTTTAATATATTTATTCTATCATAATTATTATTAAATACATCGTTATACATGATTTTGTGTTTAATATGGATTCAAGTAATGCATCATGCTTGAATAAAATGCAAGTTCTGTTGTAGAGCTGAAAACACCACTCTAGTGTGAAACATCAAGAATGGTGCATTATTAACGAGTTTAATGTAGTTTTTCCATAATATTATTGTTCAATACATAGTTATACATTGTTTGATTTGGAATTTGGATTGAAATCATGCACAATGCTCGAATAAAATACAAGTTCAGTCATAGAGCTGAAAAATACTAGTCGACGGTGAACCATCAGTATGGTGCTTTCTTAACGAGTTTAATGTACTTACTCTATCATAAATATTGTTAAATACGTCGTTATACATACTTTTCTATTGAATACAGGTGAAATAATGCATCATGCTCGAAGAAAATGCAAGCGCAGTTGGAGAGCTGAAAGCACCACACGAGTGCGAAACATCAAGAATGGTGCATTGTTAACGAGTCTGATGTAGTTTTTCAATAAAATTATTGTTAAATACGTCATTATACATAATTTCATGTTGAATTTGGGTTGAAGTCATGTATCATGCCCGAATAAATGTAAGTTCGGTCTTAAGCTAAAAAATAACACTAAACCACAGAACATCGAGAATAGTGCATTCTTAATGAGTTCAATTTGTTTATTCATTCATAAAATTGTTAAATATATTTTCATACAGGATTTCATGTTGAATTTGGGTTGAAATGATACACCATGCTCAAATATTATGTGTAACACCCCGAGATATTCGGAATAATTACAGCGCCGTAAACCCTTTAGATAAGGATTTACAAGGCTAAATTTTAAAGAAGTGAAAAACAATACAATCGAACAACTGAAGTTCAAATACAGATTTGATTCAACCGATCAAATAAGTTAACTTATACAACCATATCGAATTGAATTTATTAAATACAGACGTACTCGAGTACTAAACGAACCAAGAAGACAATACAATAATACCAACCACATCACTGATCCATCTCATCGTCCTGTCGGTACTGTGGTTGCCTTCCCACTCCTCGGCTACCTGAACATCAAAACAATGTCCACCCCCGAAGGGGTTAGCAAAACAATGCTAGTACAAGTATCATCATACAACAAATCATCAATGCATCATAAATCATGCAAAAACGGACTTCCGCTACCGGAATCCAACGATGCGAATCCTCACGATTCCATCAACACAATACAAGGTAATCCAGCGATCCAGCGCCCTCAGCATAGATCCCCATGATGATCCCGTCGGACCAACGCATGGTGGAAAACCCGTCCAACGATCCAGCGCCCTCAGCATAGATCCCCATGATGATCCCGTCGGACCAACGCATGGTGGACATTCGATCCAGCGCCCTCAGCATAGATCCTCATGACCCCCCCTCGGATCATTTATACCATAATCAATCAATTATGCATACACATATGCATTTCCACATGTTCATCAATACGAACAAACAACAACGAATATCATGAGAACTTTCAGAAATACACCTCATATTCAACAATATGAATAAAACCACAAGCATGATAAATCGAACTCGACATATGATACTTGCCTCGAAAATGGCAAGGACGAAACACTTCAATAATCTCGACACACTCGAAGGCCGCCTCCTTCGATCAACGTAACAAGCTCGAACCTTAACAAAAGGAACGATATACAAATCATCTCAAGTCGAACGATGGCCTAACAGTTCGGTCTACGGCCGAAAAGATCAAAATAAACAATCTGCCTAGACTGCTTAGCGTGCGCTACGTACTCTACGTAACGTGCGCTAAGCAGGCCTGTTAGCGTACGCTATCGTGTAAGACTAGCGTGCGCTAGTTATGAACTGACAGTTTGAACCGGCTGATACATAACGTACGCTACGTACATATTGTGCGTTAACTGACCCTCGATAGCGCACGCTAACTCACATATGTTAGCGTGCGCTAACCTTGCATGGCAGAAATACTGCTACCGGAAAAACTGGGTTGAAGGGTGGTGAATTCACGAATTCTATGTTGATTCAACAAGTCATCCTCAAGCATGTCATGCTAAAAAGGTTTTGTGGAAGTTCCATGATCATGAGGTACAAATATACGGATAATCAACTCAACATCATATCTTATCTTCGATCTTCAAGAAATATTCTAAGTTCCGATTATTTCAAGTCCCACAACATATGATTCCTTACGTAAAACATACGAACTAGGTAATGTCCGATTACTGATCATAAATCGATTTGAAAACGCTTAGGAGTCCATACTACTAAGATGGTTCAAAGATTCATACGATAAATAGTGCCGATACGTCAAAGTATCCTTCTAACATGTGATGACCGATCATAAACGAAATAACTGGCTATCAACACATAATCAGACGTCCTTAAAAACATTACTAACATCGGTGAAGAACCACCTACCTCAAAGTAGTGAAGAACACGGAGGAAGTTGAAGCAATCCAACACCGAAAGCTTGAACACCAATCTCCAATGATACACGATCTTCAATCACGAGCTAGGGTGTTGATATGAAGTGTTTAGGATGAAGGAAGTTATGTTCTAAGTGTAAGAATTCGGGTAATGGGAGAAGAGAGAACTGAAATCACGAATAGGATGCTGTCCTATTTATAATAAATGACTATTAGCGCGCGCTAGACCCTGCTCGTAGCGTGCGCTAACGGCTCACTGGACTAAACTGTACTCAGCACTTAGCATGCGCTACGTATATACCTGTAGCGTGCGCTAAGGCGTTGACTCGGCTTTTCCCGAAAAGCCATCCAGGTACATCCCGACACGATCCGACAGGGGTCCCCCGGCCAGCTCTCACCTACCGCACGTCTCAATCAATTTGACCGCGCATAGCGTGCGCTAATGATCCTCAGTAGCGTGCGCTATGAACCCACGTTAGCGCACGCTAAACTTAGCCAATAGCGTGTGCTACATGCGCAGATTTACAATCTTTAAACCACAACCACGAAATTAAACGCTCGACAACATCGGATTATGAAATACGGAGAATAGTACTCAGACAAAAGTACAATCATTACAATATCACAAGTTCCAATTACATAACAGAATTCTCGGGTATTACATCCTTCCTCCCTAAAAAGAAGTTTCGTCCCAAAACTTAAGATGAAAACAACTCCGGATATCTAGTCTTCATACTGTCCTCCGTTTCCCAAGTGGCCTCTTCGACTCCATGTCGTGACCATTGTACTTTAACCAAGTGTATTGGTTTATTCCTCAATTGTTTGATCCGGCTCTCCAGTATCTTGATTGGTCTCTCTTCAAAGGTGCCATCATTGGCTATTTCGATCTCGTCGAAATCAATGACGGATCGGGTCCGTACATACTTCAGATTGGGATACGTGAAACACACTGTGAACGTGACTCGGCGATGGCGGTAAGGCCAACTGTATGCTAAATCTCCAACCTCTCGAGGATCTCGAATGGTCCGATATATCTCGGACTAAGCTTGCCTCTCCTCCCAAACGGAAAATCCCTCGTGTAGGAGATACCTTCAATAGTACATGGTCCCATTCGAATTCTAGAGGGCGACGACGTACATCTGCATAAGACTTACGCCGACTGCGGGCGATCAACAGTCTCTCTCGAATCAAAGCTATCTTCTCTTGAGTCTGAATAATCAATTCTGGTTCCGTCCCGATCAAATCCGAAGAATCATCCCAACATAGGGGTGATCGGCATCTTCTCCCGTACAGAGCTTCAAATGGTGCCATCTTAATTGAAGCATGCCAACTATTATTGTAGGTGAATTCAACTAATGGCAGATGAACTTCCCAATCAGTTGACCAATCCAAAGCACAAGCTCTAAGCATGTCTTCTACAGTTTGAATAGTCCTTTCGGACTGACCGTCCGTTTGGGGATGATAAGCCGTACTAAAATTGAGCTCAGTCCCCAAAGCCTTATGAACTGCTTTCCAGAAGTGTGACACGAATTGACCATCTCGATCCGAAATAATGGTCTTCGGCGTCCCGTGCAATCTGACTATCTCCGCAATAAATATTCGTGCCAATCTCTTGGGTCCCCATGTATCTTTAATTCCCAGGAAATGAGCCGACTTGGTTAGCTGATCAACTACAACCCAAATCATGTTCATTCCCGTTCTAGTCCTTGGCATGCTAGTGATGAAGTCCATCGAGATATCCTCCCACTTCCACTCAGGGATCGGAAGCGGTTTTAACATTCCGGCAGGTCGTTGATGTTCAATCTTAACCTGCTGACAAATCAAACACTTTGAAATGTACTCCGCTACGTCCTTCTTCATATTCCCCCACCAGAAGTTTTGCTTTAAATCTTTATACATCTTACTACTGCCTGGGTGAATAGAATAGGGCGCGCTATGAGCTTCTTTCAAAATTGTCCGTCTAAAATCATCATCCTCGGGAACGCAAAGTCGAATCTGAAATCTCAGAACTCCATCGTCTTGTATCACGAATCCTGGGGCTTTTCCTTTCTTTACTTCGTCACATAATCGAAGGATCAGGGAATCATTCAATTGTTTAGACTTGATCTCCTCGACTAATGATGAAGTCAGTTCCATCACATAAAGTCGCCCTTGGATTCCTGGTGCCCATACCTCAATCCCCTCGCGGATCAGTTCTCGTTGAATACTGGTTTGGGACGTAAGTGCTTCCAACACTCGAAGAGAAACAGGTTTACGGCTCAAAGCATCAGCTACTACGTTTGCTTTCCCCGGATGATAGAGAATCTCCAAGTCGTAATCCTTGATCAATTCCAGCCACCTTCTCTGCCTCATGTTTAACTCTTTCTGACTAAAAATGTACTTGAGGCTCTTATGATCTGTAAAGATCTGACAATGGGTGCCGTACAAATAATGTCGCCAAATTTTCAGTGCAAAGACTACAGCTGCTAACTCCAGATCATGAGTCGGGTAATTAATCTCGTACGGTTTCAATTGCCGAGAGGCATAAGAAATCACTTTATCCTTCTGCATCAACACACAACCCAAACCCTGATTTGAAGCGTCGCTGTATACCATGAATCCATCAGTTCCCTCTGGCAGCGCTAATATAGGTGCTGTCGTCAGTCTCCTCTTAAGTTCGTCAAAACCAGCCTGGCACTTCTCATTCCATGTGTACTTTTGAGTTTTCTGTAACAGCTGAGTGAGCGGACGATCAATTTTGGAAAATCCCTCTACAAAGCGGCGATAATATCCAGCAAGTCCTAAGAAGCTTCGGACTTCTTTCACGTTTTTAGGAGCTTCCCAGTCCAAGATTGCTTCGACTTTCTTCGGGTCCACCTGAACTCCGTCGGCTGATATCACATGCCCAAGGAAGGTTACTTCCTTAAGCCAGAACTCGCATTTTGAAAATTTTGCATACATCTGTTCCTTCCTCAAGGTGCTTAAAACCACACGTAAATGTTCAGCATGTTCCTCTACGTCCCTCGAATATATCAGGATGTCATCGATGAAGACGACCACAAATTTATCCAAGTATTCCAAGAATACCCGATTCATCAATTGCATGAATACCGCAGGAGCATTGGTAAGTCCAAACGGCATTACTACAAATTCATAATGCCCGTACCGGGATCTGAAAGCAGATTTCGGTATATCCGATTCCTTAATTCTCAACTGGTGGTATCCTGATCGTAAGTCAATCTTCGAGAATACCCTTGCCCCTTGCAGTTGATCAAACAAGTCGTCGATCCGAGGTATAGGATACTTATTCTTGATCGTCATCTTGTTGAGTTCCCTGTAATCAATACACAATCGGAGGGATCCGTCTTTCTTCCGAACAAAGAGAACGGGCGCTCCCCAAGGAGAAACGCTAGGTTGGATGTAGCCCTTCTATAACAATTCCTCCAGTTGCTTCTTGAGTTCATACATCTCGGTTGGCGCCATGCGGTATGGTGCTCTGGAAATAGGAGCTGCTCCAGGCTCTAATTCGATAGTGAATTCCACTCCCCTTTGCGGAGGTAACCCAGGTAGTTCGTCAGGAAATACATCTGAGAACTCATTCACAACTGAAATGGACGAGAGCTCTACTCCTTCCTCTTTCCTCATGGCATAGCACCAAAGTCCGTGACATCCCTGCTTCAGTAATTTCACAGCTTTCATTGCTTTGATCAATTTTCCCGAGCTTCCTGGTCTTCATCCTCGGAATAAGTGTTCAGATCCGTCATCAGCAATGATAGAAATGACTCTCTCTCGGTAATTCAGAACAGCTCCATAACGGTTGAGCCAATCATCTCCGAGAATTAAATCGTCACCATAGATGTCGACTACAATGAGGTTCGATGGCCACTCTCTTCCTTCTATAGATACTGGGAAATCCCTAGATTCTAGGGTTCCCACAATTTTCTCTCCGCTCGGTAATCCCACAACATAAGGTTCACAATTATACAAGCACGAGATTTTCAAACGATTAACACAGTTCAAAGATATAAAAGAATGCGTAGCTCCCGAATCGAACAAGACACTAACTGGTTGCAAAAGGATCTGAATCGTACCTGATGCAACAGCTGTGTTCTGATCATCAGATTTCCTCATTTTAAATGCAGCGCAGAGGAACGGACCCAGCACTGGATGCCTCTCTCTTCCCAGCGTTCTGCTGCTGAAATCCACTTTGCTGCGTCTGGTTCACACTCGTCTCCTTCGGGACTGGAGCTGGAGTGCGATTACCAAAAGGTCGGGTCGCATTCCCACAAAATGTTGCGCGATGTCCTTCCGGTCCACACTCGAAATAGGTCACAGCAGGCGCGAAACAATCACGTCGAACATGTCCCGCTTTGCCACAGTTATAACACTTTTTCCCTGCGTCTGAAACAGTTGGTGCTGCCCGGAACTTCTTTCCACCTCGAGGAGGATGCGGAGGTCTCCTGGATGAATGAAAAGAGGACTGACCCCTGCGAGGTCCGCTACTCTTATCCTCTGTGAAGTTGCCAGACACCTTCTGTTTCTTTACTTCCGTCGATTTCTCTACTGCTGCCTCCTTCATATCATAGGTTAACGCCTTGTCCTGATACTGTCGCAAGGTGGTACATTCAAATCCGGACATATACTGCTGAATTTCCGGCTTCATTCGCATGTCAAAATGAAAAATCTTCTCCGCCTCGGTCCTAACCAAGTGGCGCACATAAGTCAGCTGGTGATTAAAAGTCTTAATCACGTCCGTCACAGATGCTTCCAAATTTTGTGGTGAGAAAAACTCCCGAACTCGGGCTTCTCTAACTGGGCGAGGACAATACTGCGCCTCCATCATCAATTTGAATTCCGTCCAGTCAACAATGTGCTCCTCCAGTCGAATGGCCTCCCACCAGTCGAAAGCCTCCCCGGTCAAAAGATATTGGGCGACCGGAACCTTCCTATCGTTGGGACAGTTAATCCCTGCAAAAATCTTTTCCAATTCCTTCAGCTAATGATCCCACGAAAGCGTCTCAGCGGAACCGTCAAATTTCGGAGGATGCAATTTGACCACCTCGGTGAGCCATTTATCTCCCCGATTATCCGCGTTATACTGCTGTCCCATCGCCGTCTGCATGCGATCCACAACTTGAGCAAACTGGTTTATCTGGGCAACCACCTGCTGAAGCACTCCCGGCACGTTAGGATCTGCATTATTATTTGCCGATCCCTGCTGTCCCCCGGAATGTGAATCCGTTCGACTAGCGGCTATCTCTGGGGTAGATACCGACTCTTCTTGCCTCGCATTTCCACGTCCGCGTCCACGACCGCGTCCGCGTCCACGACCACGTCCGCGTCCACGACCTCCTCTCAACATACTGTAAACATAAATACTCAATATCCAGGACAAACTTTCTCAAAGTACATCCATCAAAGTTTACAAGACATGAATTAAATAAAACAGTAGTATTCGAGATTAGGAAACTTACAACCACAGTCCACGCGACGATGCTGGCTCAGCAGTGATGTTACGAACAACCGATAATCAATAACGTAAACAGACCCAACTAACCCGACTGCCAAGATATCCATAAATCTTAGCTCCGATACCATATTCTGTAACACCCCGAGATATTCGGAATAATTACAGCGCCGTAAACCCTTTAGATAAGGATTTACAAGGCAAAATTTTAAAGAAGTGAAAAACAATACAATCGAACAACTGAAGTTCAAATACAGATTTGATTCAACCGATCAAATAAGTTAACTTATACAACCATATCGAATTGAATTTATTAAATACAGACGTACTCGAGTACTAAACGAACCAAGAAGACAATACAATAACATCAACCACATCACTGAGCCATCTCATCGTCCTGTCGGTACTGTGGTTGCCTTCCCGCTCCTCGGCTACCTGAACATCAAAACAATGTCCACCCCCGAAGGGGTTAGCAAAACAATGCTAGTACAAGTATCATCATACAACAAATCATCAATGCATCATAAATCATGCAAAAACGGACTTCCGCTACCGGAATCCAACGATGCGAATCCTCACGATTCCATCAACACAATACAAGGTAATCCAGCGATCCAGCGCCCTCAGCATAGATCCCCATGATGATCCCGTCGGACCAACACATGGTGGAAAACCCGTCCAACGATCCAGCGCCCTCAGCATAGATCCCCATGATGATCCCGTTGGACCAACGCATGGTGGACATTCGATCCAGCGCCCTCAGCATAGATCCTCATGACCCCCCCTCGGATCATTTATACCATAATCAATCAATTATGCATACACATATGCATTTCCACATGTTCATCAATACGAACAAACAACAACGAATATCATGAGAACTTTCAGAAATACACCTCATATTCAACAATATGAATAAAACTACAAGCATGATAAATCGAACTCGACATATGATACTTGCCTCGAAAATGGCAAGGACGAAACACTTTAATGATCTCGACACACTCGAAGGCCGCCTCCTTCGATCAACGTAACAAGCTCGAACCTTAACAAAAGGAACGATATACAAATCATCTCAAGTCGAACGATGGCCTAACAGTTCGGTCTACGGCCGAAAAGCTCAAAATAAACAATCTGCCTGGACTGCTTAGCGTGCGCTACGTACTCGTAACGTGCGCTAAGCAGCTCGCAGACGCTATCGTGTAAGACTAGCGTGCGCTAGTTATGAATCGCGATTTGAACGGCCGATACATAACGTACGCTACGTACGTATTGTGCGTTAACTGACCCTCGATAGCGCACGTTAACTCACATATGTTAGCGTGCGCTAACCTTGCATGGCAGAAATACTGCTACCGGAAAAACTGGGTTGAAGGGTGGTGAATTCACGAATTCTATGTTGATTCAACAAGTCATCCTCAAGCATGTCATGCTAAAAAGGTTTTGTGGAAGTTCCATGATCATGAGGTACAAATATACGGATAATCAACTCAACATCATATCTTATCTTCGATCTTCAAGAAATATTCTAAGTTCCGATTATTTCAAGTCCCACAACATATGATTCCTTACGTAAAACATACGAACTAGGTAATCTCCGATTACTGATCATAAATCGATTTGAAAACGCTTAGGAGTCCATACTACTAAGATGGTTCAAAGGTTCATACGATAAATAGTGCCTGTAATATCCGCAAATTCGATTTCCGGTAATTTTCATTTTTCCGGCGGAGGTCCGTTTCGACAACTCGCTTGTCGCTGGTTTGGAATTCTGAACCTATTTTGTTCTTGGAGTTTCTCCACTTAGACGGGTCTCGATGATGTTTTTACGTAATTTCATCTTGTGTTATATTTTGTCTCATGTGTATTTGTCTCTCGTTAAACTCGTTCGATTTCGTCATTTTCTTACTTCCATGAGTTCGTATGATTGAGTAGAGCATGTTGTGAGTTTCAGATTGTTAATCCGACGTTGTATCGTGATTTTCGGATGTTTGGGCCGTTTGTGTAATTTCCTAGAAGTTTAGGGAATTTGTCCCTTGTTCGACTTTGGTTGTGCACCTCAGATCTTTTTGGGGGTTCCGTACTTCCATTTCGTGTTATTGTTGCCCAAATATCGATTCCTATTGCTTTTATTCTCTTTCCGGATCTTTTTCCGTCATTTTGGGACCCGAGGGGGGGTGTGAGCCGCGGCACAAGGATTGTGCGCCGCGGCACACATACTACCCAGTTGTTGGCCGAGCAGCCGTGTGCCGCGGCACAAGGATTGTGCGCCGCGGCACACAGCCAGTCGTGCCGCGGCACACTTGTCGGCCGCGGCACACCGTGTGGCACTCGCCGGCTAAAACCTCTCGTCTGCGCGTGCCCCACACGGTCCCGTGATGCCGCGGCACATGCCGAGTCGAGCCGCGGCACACTCCGAATGAGCCGCGGCTGAGCGGTCGTCGGCCACCAGGCGCAATTTTTGGCCTCGTGCGCGTACGCTTTAGCCGAGCCGCGGCACACGATGCGGTCGGCGCTATAATCATGCGTTTTAGCGAGATTCGCACATTTTCTTCCTCCCTTCCACCGTGCGAGAGAGAGGGTTGAGGGGGATTTCTTCTCCATCCACCCTTTCGATTGTGTGTTTTTCTTCATCTTCCTTCGATCGTGTAGCTCGGATTGTGGATCTAGCACGTGTTCTTCGGATTATAGGGTTTGTATCTTCAAGAGGTAAGATCTCTTATACCCTAGTATGGTTTTTTGGGGAGGGTTTGGTGGTGATCTTGTGTTTTAATCCGAATTAACCGATGTTGTTGTTAGATTTTGATAGTACTCTCGTGACCCTTGGTTTTCTTGTTTTTGGTTGGGATGAAATCCCGTTAGTTCACCGTTAACCGATTTCAATTCCCTACGCACTCTTGGTGTTCGATAAATTGTCCCAACGGGTAGAACTAGGAGGGATTTCTTCGTATTCATGATGTGAGATTGATTATATATCATTATTGTGTTAGGGTCGGATTTGAGAGGATTGTTCGGACCGGAACCGATTCCTTCGTCGTCTCCTTCGCGTCGTATTACCAAGGCAAGTACCTCGATATACGAATTGTAACTGCGTGAAATCATTGTTGTCGAAGTGTATGAGTTTATATGGAGGTATATATATATATGTGTGTTTATATATATAGTTACATGTGAAATATATGTAGGTATATACGTATATTAATATATATGTTTATGTCGGTGATCGACGAGTGTTGAATTCTAACATTAGTTGACGTACTCAACTTGGATTGATGGGCGAACTATAGTTATTCATATAATATAGTGAGGTTATATATTTATATATACATATATATCTATATATATAAATGTGTATATATTCGGTTGAGTCGCAACATAGAGATATATGTGCGGTGTTGATTGAGCTTGATTGATAACGTGCGTGTTATTGGTTATTTGTGTGGATATGGACTGGCGGAGAAATTATGTGACTTGATGTACCGAGTTGTAAATTGTTGTGACAATTGTCCGTGTGCGTGATGTTTGAACAATGTGGATACTTGTTGTGAGAAACGTCATATCCGGGAACCTCTGAGGGCGGGGCGGTGTACTCCGGCACAGTGTACGCTGCAATGTGCGGCTCCATATGGGTGGTGAACGCCGGTGTCACCTAATGCGCGTGCAAGGGGCGGCTCTTGCGGGAGTGACGCCGGTGCGGTGACATGTTCAAGGAGCGGCCGACATAGTGGAGTGAACGCCGGTGCACAGGTGTGCAGTGGAGGCGCCTGGCAGGCTTATTGGTTACGGGTATTCGAGTGTTAGCTAAGACCCCGTTACCGAACGATGTTCGTATCTCAAATTCTTTCAACTCGCTTTTTAATATTTGTCTTGATACAGACCGCAATTCATGTTTTTGAAAGCTTGTTTCAAATGGTTTTAAAGCGTTGGTATCAGGGTTAGTTAACCACGGAGGTTTGACGAAATCTCCGAGGGTTAATTAATCGGGGGTCTTGAGCAGGATATGTCGAATGAGAGTTCTGTACCTTTGATTGTATTGTGGTGCTATTCTGTGTATTGGGTCGAGGACCCTGTGGAATGTTGAGATGATTGGTTTCGTGATGATGTTATTTGGAATGGGTTGAGAACCCGGTGAGATGTTGTAATGATTTCGTTTGTGACGGTGTTCTATAAATTGGGTCGAGAACCCCAAATAAGTTGACTTGGTTTTTGTGTAATCGTTTTCCATACGTTGGGTCAAGGACCCGAGAGTTTGTTTTGAAATTATTTCCAAAAGTATTCCCATTCGATTTTAAAAACCCCTAAACGGCCGAGTCAATAATAATGATTGCAAACTATCTTATCAAAATACTTTTTTTTTTTACAAAAGGGATCTTCCTGACTCCTTGGGCTCGTTTAAAGTTCTTAAATGTTATTTTCCGTAAAGAGAATATGACTATGTGATTCCCTTTCACCTTGTGTATGCGAGTGTTATTCTGTGCTGACTGTGGGAATGTATGGTTTGTGTTGAGGCTTCACGGCGGTTGAATTTTATGTTGTTACTGTTCGTATATCTTGTATATTATGTACTTGCACTAGCAAAATTCCGGTTGCTAACCCCCGAGTTTTCGGGGGGTGGGTGCCTGTCATGCGCTCAGGTTTTGGCAGCTCGGGAGCAGTCACGGGATTGGCTTGGAAGGAGATGAAAGACGACGATGCTAATCACACCAGAGTCAGAGTCTTTTCTTTTGTTTCATTTTGGTCGGTATTTTCCTTGTCGTTTGAGTATTCACCCTTGCATGGGTGTAGTTATCGATTTTTAAATTGAGTTGTCATTCTTTTCTGTGTTCAAGTTTATCGTTGTCATTGTTGTATGAATGTCGTTAGTTTATGAATTGGTTTAAGACCTTGTCGGTCTACTTTGTATTAAATTTTGACCCCGGTCGGTCAATCTTTGAGTAGTCTTTTGGAGTTTAGCCTGGTGGATCCTTGTGATAAGGGTCTACGGCGTGTGACATTCCCGGTCGTATTCTGGGGGTGTTACATTTATGGTATCAGAGCTTAGGTTTGCGAAAAACCTAGGCCGTTGGGTCAAGTCCATGTCTTGTGTAAGTCGCGCGCATCAGAGTTGTGATTAGTATCGTGGTTCCGACATCATCTTCCGGCAATCCGTGATGGTAAGCCTCCCGATCGTAAGTCCCCTTATATACGTATTTGATTACATTGTGCTAATATGCTTAATGTGAACTAGGAATTGGAACTTGTTGGTGATATTATCGTTTTAGGATATAACATGTGTATGCGGTCCGAGTATAAATAGTTGCGTAGTATGCTTCGGAAGTCGGGCATGTTTATCTGTTTCGGTACTTTATTAGAATAAATTTATGAATGATAATTTTATCCACCGCATGAGTATTTTAAGATAGTTTTTGTTATCTTGCAAACCGAGTGTTGATATTTTGGTCTTGCCTGTTTTGATAGTATTCTTATGACGGTATATGATATTTTATAAATGACTTTTGTGAGAATTTGAGAATATTACCGACTTCGGCCTTTTTGGCATTTTGATCATTTTTTTAAATGATTTTTAGCCTGGTGGGTTCCGGCACGGGGCCCACGGCGCTGTAGTATCACGAATATTTTAAAACAATGCTTTGAAATTTTCTAACATTGTGTAAAGCCACGATTTAATACCGTCATGTTAAATGGTCACGTATCTCGGTGGAAAATTCTTTCGAATAAACATTTTGGAAGAAGAGGAAAGATTTTCAAGATTGTGATATTTGGGACTCAACATTTTTGAAATATTTCAAATTAGTTACGAATTAATTTTCGATTTCTTTTTTTTTTCTTTTATTCTTCACTCGAAAATAATTTTAGAGTCATTATGTAAACTTCCTCTTCCGAAATAAAAGACAGTGTTTACAAGTCTTGGGCGCAACGTGACGAGCCCCTTTTTCAAAAATTTGTTTTCATTAAGTGCATACATATAATGATCGTCCTCGTCGAGGAACTCGAACTTGACTTCATAAAACTTTATGCTTTACGATAGTACCGTTATTCTAAGGATGCTAACTAAAACTCAGGTTGATAATTGTGGTATATGGTACGACTGATAAACTAATACTGTTGATCGGTGTTATCCGTATTAGTATGTCAAGCCTCGCCGGACGTGGACGTGATGATGGAAATGGAAGCGGCAAGGTGGTTCGTACGACCACGATCCATGCTACGGTGAAGGAGTATCTAGATCAAACGATATCCTATGAAATCTCCTCAGTGGTCGAGCCCACGAGCGAAGCCAAGAGACCGAGGATATCTGGGAAGTTTTTGGGCGGTGAAGAGTCTAAGGCTCCCAAACCCCCACGTCGTTCGAACGCGTCGTCTCCGCGATCGGGAGTGAGCGCTTGGAATCCCAAGCCAGCATCGGTGACTCTCGGTAAGAAGGGAGGGTGCTTCAACTGCAATCGTCAGGGACATGTTCGTGCAAATTGTCCCTTTCCACTCTTGACTTGTTACCGGTGCGGGTGTGAAGGTCATCGGGAGAAGCATTGTGAGATAATTTCCGAACTGGCAAAGAATGCTACCCTATTGGCGAACAGAGCAAGTGACCGGAGAATGTCCCGAAACCCTATGTTTCCTTCTGAAGAGCCTAACATGGGAGGATGAATATTTTGCATTATGTCCTGATCGTTGCTGTTTTGAACAATCGTGACTTTGATCGTTCTTCATTTCATTGCTCTATGTTTCCAACTCTTGTTGTTCTAAGTTTGGGATCGAAATATCTTTTAGTATGGGGAAGTGTATTACCCGTACTTTCCTTGGTATTTTCGGAATTGTGTGATTTTTCATTGTTGGTAATTCAATTATGATCCTCTCGACGATTTTAAACTATCTTGTTCTACTTAGCCTGCCGTCCTCGGAGCAATTTGAATTTGTTTTGTTAAATCCGTGGATTATTGTGGTCTTTCCACATCCGAACTTGATCCTTGCGAATTTTTGTTCGAAACTATTATTCTCATACGTGCAATTAACATTTCTGAATGTATTATGAACTTGGATGCGGTTGGTTGAGCTCGAAACAAGATTTTCAGGACGTCTGAACTATTTTGTGATTTTCTTAACTCTGGGAGCTTTGGTATCCAGATTCATACTCCTCCACCTCAACTTATCGTGTTCCCATACAGTTTTATCGCCCCGACTCGCTAGGTCAGTTCATCGTATTTCTGGAACCTTGCATTCGCGCTTTGCTCGTGATGATTTGGGGCTGAGCAAGTAGTTATTTCCTGGATTGTTCCGCCGCTCTCTATTTTAAGTTTCGGGACGAAACTTCTTTTAAGGAGGGTAGAATGTAATATCCGCAAATTCGATTTCCGGTAATTTTCATTTTTCCGGCGGAGGTCCGTTTCGACAACTCGCTTGTCGCTGGTTTGGAATTCTGAACCTATTTTGTTCTTGGAGTTTCTCCACTTAGACGGGTCTCGATGATGTTTTTACGTAATTTCATCTTGTGTTATATTTTGTCTCATGTGTATTTGTCTCTCGTTAAACTCGTTCGATTTCGTCATTTTCTTACTTCCATGAGTTCGTATGATTGAGTAGAGCATGTTGTGAGTTTCAGATTGTTAATCCGACGTTGTATCGTGATTTTCGGATGTTTGGGCCGTTTGTGTAATTTCCTAGAAGTTTAGGGAATTTGTCCCTTGTTCGACTTTGGTTGTGCACCTCAGATCTTTTTGGGGGTTCCGTACTTCCATTTCGTGTTATTGTTGCCCAAATATCGATTCCTATTGCTTTTATTCTCTTTCCGGATCTTTTTCCGTCATTTTGGGACCCGAGGGGGGGTGTGAGCCGCGGCACAAGGATTGTGCGCCGCGGCACACATACTACCCAGTTGTTGGCCGAGCAGGCTGTACCGTGTGCCGCGGCACAAGGATTGTGCGCCGCGGCACACAGCCGAGTCAGTGCCGCGGCACACTTGTCCGGGCCGCGGCACACCCGTGTGGCACCTGCCGGCTAAAACCTCCTGTACCGCGTGCCCCGGCACAGTCCGGCAGTGCCGCGGCACATGCCGAGTCTGAGCCGCGGCACACTCCGAATGAGCCGCGGCACAACGAGCGGTCAGCCGACCACTGGGCGCAATTTTTGGCCCTGTGCCGCGGCACAGTTTAGCTGAGCCGCGGCACACGATGCGGTCAGCGCTATAATCATGCGTTTTGGCGAGATTCGCACATTTTCTTCCTCCCTTCCACCGTGCGCGAGAGAGAGGGTTGAGGGGGATTTCTTCTCCATCCACCCTTTCGATTGTGTGTTTTTCTTCATCTTCCTTCGATCGTGTAGCTCGGATTGTGGATCTAGCACGTGTTCTTCGGATTATAGGGTTTGTATCTTCAAGAGGTAAGATCTCTTATACCCTAGTATGGTTTTTTGGGGAGGGTTTGGTGGTGATCTTGTGTTTTAATCCGAATTAACCGATGTTGTTGTTAGATTTTGATAGTACTCGTGACCCTTGGTTTTCTTGTTTTTGGTTGGGATGAAATCCGTTAGTTCACCGTTAACCGATTTCAATTCCCTACGCAATCTTGGTGTTCGATAAATTGTCCCAACGGGTAGAACTAGGAGGGATTTCTTCGTATTCATGATGTGAGATTTATTATATATCATTATTGTGTTATGGTCGGATTTGAGATGATTGTTCGACCGGAACCGATTCCTTCGTCGTCTCCTTCGCGTCGTATTACCAAGGCAAGTACCTCGATATACGAATTGTAATCGCGTGAAATCATTGTTGTCGAAGTGTATGAGTTTATATGGAGGTATATATATATGTGTGTTTATATATATAGTTACATGTGAAATATATGTAGGTATATACGTATATTAATATATATGTTTATGTCGGTGATCGACGAGTGTTGAATTCTAACATTAGTTGACGTACTCAACTTGGATTGATGGGCGAACTATAGTTATTCATATAATATAGTGAGGTTATATATTTATATATACATATATATCTATATATATAAATGTGTATATATTCGGTTGAGTCGCAACATAGAGATATATGTGCGGTGTTGATTGAGCTTGATTGATAACGTGCGTGTTATTGGTTATTTGTGTGGATATGGACTGGCGGAGAAATTATGTGACTTGATGTACCGAGTTGTAAATTGTTGTGACAATTGTCCGTGTGCGTGATGTTTGAACAATGTGGATACTTGTTGTGAGAAACGTCATATCCGGGAACCTCGAGGGCGGGGCGGTGTACTCCGGCCTGGTGTACGCTGCAATGTGCGGCTCCATATGGGTGGTGAACGCCGGTGTCACCTAATGCGCGTGCAAGGGGCGGCTCTTGCGGGAGTGACGCCGGTGCGGTGACATGTTCAAGGAGCGGCCGACATAGTGGAGTGAACGCCGGTGCACAGGTGTGCAGTGGAGGCGCCTGGCAGGCTTATTGGTTACGGGTATTCGAGTGTTAGCTAAGACCCGCTATCGAACGATGTTCGTATCTCAAATTCTTTCAACTCGCTTTTTAATATTTGTCTTGATACAGACCGCAATTCATGTTTTTGAAAGCTTGTTTCAAATGGTTTTAAAGCGTTGGTATCGGGGTTAGTTAACCACGGAGGTTTGACGAAATCTCCGAGGGTTAATTAATCGGGGGTCTTGAGCAGGATATGTCGAATGAGAGTTCTGTACCTTTGATTGTATTGTGGTGCTATTCTGTGTATTGGGTCGAGGACCCTGTGGAATGTTGAGATGATTGGTTTCGTGATGATGTTATTTGGAATGGGTTGAGAACCCGGTGAGATGTTGTAATGATTTCGTTTGTGACGGTGTTCTATAAATTGGGTCGAGAACCCCAAATAAGTTGACTTGGTTTTTGTGTAATCGTTTTCCATACGTTGGGTCAAGGACCCGAGAGTTTGTTTTGAAATTATTTCCAAAAGTATTCCCATTCGATTTTAAAAACCCCTAAACGGCCCGAGTCAATAATAATGATTGCAAACTATCTTATCAAAATACTTTTTCTTTTTTTACAAAAGGGATCTTCCTGACTCCTTGGGCTCGTTTAAAGTTCTTAAATGTTATTTTCCGTAAAGAGAATATGACTATGTGATTCCCTTTCACCTTGTGTATGCGAGTGTTATTCTGTGCTGACTGTGGGAATGTATGGTTTGTGTTGAGGCTTCACGGCGGTTGAATTTTATGTTGTTACTGTTCGTATATCTTGTATATTATGTACTTGCACTAGCAAAATTCCAGTTTGCTAACCCCCGAGTTTTCGGGGGGTGGGTGCCTGTCATGCGCTCAGGTTTTGGCAGCTCGGGAGCAGTCACGGGATTGGCTTGGAAGGAGATGAAAGACGACGATGCTAATCACACCAGAGTCAGAGTCTTTTCTTTTGTTTCATTTTGGTCGGTATTTTCCTTGTCGTTTGAGTATTCACCCTTGCATGGGTGTAGTTATCGATTTTTAAATTGAGTTGTCATTCTTTTCTGTGTTCAAGTTTATCGTTGTCATTGTTGTATGAATGTCGTTAGTTTATGAATTGGTTTAAGACCTTGTCGGTCTACTTTGTATTAAATTTTGACCCCGGTCGGTCAATCTTTGAGTAGTCTTTTGGAGTTTAGCCTGGTGGATCCTTGTGATAAGGGTCTACGGCGTGTGACATTCCCGGTCGTATTCTGGGGGTGTTACAGTGCCGATACGTCAAAGTATCCTTCTAACATGTGATGACCGATCATAAACGAAATAACTGGCTATCAACACATAATCAAACGTCATTAAAAACATTACTAACACCGGTGAAGAACCACCTACCTCAAAGTAGTGAAGAACACGGAGGAAGTTGAAGCAATCCAACACCGAAAGCTTGAACACCAATCTCCAATGATACACGATCTTCAATCACGAGCTAGTGTGTTGATATGAAGTGTTTAGGATGAAGGAAGTTATGTTCTAAGTGTAAGAATTCGGGTAATGGGAGAAGAGAGAACTGAAATCATGAATAGGATGCTGTCCTATTTATAATAAATGACTATTAGCGCGCGCTAGACCCTGCTCGTAGCGTGCGCTAACGGCTCATTGGACTAAACTGTACTCAGCACTTAGCGTGCGCTACGCATATACCTGTAGCGTGCGCTAAGGCGTTGACTCGGCTTTTCCCGAAAAGCCATCCAGGTACATCCCGACACGATCTGACAGGGGTCCCCCGGCCAGCTCTCACCTACCGCACGTCTCAATCAATTTGACCGCGCATAGCGTGCGCTAATGATCCTCAGTAGCGTGCGCTATGAACCCACGTTAGCGCACGCTAAGCTTAGCCAATAGCGTGCGCTACATGCGCAGATTTACAATCTTTAAATCACAACCACGAAATTAAACGCTCGACAACATCGGATTATGAAATACGGAGAATAGTACTCAGACAAAAGTACAATCATTACAATATCACAAGTTCCAATTACATAACAGAATTCTCGGGTATTACATTATGCAAGTTCAGTCATAGAGCTAAAATACCACTCAACGGTAGAACGTCGAGAATGGTGCATTCTTGAAGATTTTAACATACTTTTACAATCATATTATTGTTTAGTAGACTGCCATACATGATTTTATGTTGAATTTGAGTTGAAACCATGCATCATGCTCGAATAAATTGCAAGTGTAGTCATAAAGCTGAAAGTACCACTCAATGGTGAAACATCAAGAATGGTATAATGAATGAAATAATTTAGTAAACAGGGGATTTTCCTACGGCCTGGTATGAAACTCTGGCACTCTATCTTATGAACAATAGATTTAAGAAAAGTGTAGTCGACAAAACACTCTTCAAAATATAGGAAGGTGATGACCTTCGTATGATACAAATTTATGTGGATGATATTATTTTTGGTTCAATTAACCTTGATCCGTGTAAGAAGCTCTAGCATCTCATGCAAAGTAAATTTGAAATGAGTATGATGGGAGAACTTAGTTATATCTTAGGGTTGCAGCTCAAACAATTACCTACTGGTATATTCATCAACTTGGAGAAATACAACAAGGAGCTTCTCACCATATTTGTGATAAACACCTCAAAGTCATCATCGACCCCATGAGCACTTCACACAGATAAGTGCTGACGAAGTTGGAAAGCCAGTGGACCAATTAATCTAAAGGAAGCCAAATAGGATCATTACTATAGCTAACAGCCAGCAGGCCTCATATCCAATTTACTGTAGGAGTGTGTACTCGATATCAGGTTGCACCTAAAGAGTCACACTTCACTACAGCCAGACGAATCCTTAAGTACATCAAAAAAACAATCAATGTAGGATTTGTAATATCCGAGTTTTACTATTATTAATAATTTTTATTTTTGGCATATTTCTATTTGCGACGACTAACTTTTAATTGTTTTGATATTATGAAGATATCTTGTTCTGCACTATTTTCCATTTGAATAAGTTTCAGGGCCGTTTTAGTTGAATCTATGTAACATTATGACTTTTTTCCCATTTGGGTTTGATTTTATGTAAATCTTATTCGAAACTATCATTTTGGTGTTCTTACAAGTTCTTCTAATGTTTTCGGATGAGTTGTGAGCTGTGGTATTACTATTCGATCTTGAATAATGTTTTTAGGACGTTGTGGGTCGTTTTGTAATTCCCCAAAATTTTGGGCATATGATTCTTTATTCATTTTTCCTTACCTTTGGTGGTTGGAATCATGTGTCTGTTAAACGCTTGAGTTCATATTTCGATGCTCTAGGTAATGCTTCATTGGTTGTTTTTAATCTTTGAGTTTTGCATCGTCCAGGGTGTGTTTGGGCTGCACAATTGTGCTGTTGTGCAGTATCAACTAGCGCACGCTAATGAAGATAGATAGAATACGCTAATATTTATCATGCGTGCACTATCGAATCTTTTAGCACGCGCTAACGAGATGAGACAGAAATGATGGTATGCTTACTTTATCGTTCAAGAAATATTATTTCTCATAATCAATATGCTTGCACTAGCGATTCTACGGCTAACCCCATTCGAGGGAAATACGTTTCATGTATTTCAGGTTCTAGGAGAACAGATGAGCGGGTACCGGGTCGACGTAAAGATGATGGGCAAGAGTGATGATGTGACATTTTCTTGTCTGTATTATTCATGTTTTCCATCCGAGATGTTGTACCTTGCATGATTTTTAGTAATCGAGTACTACGAGATATTTTTCTTGTTGTTTCTACCTTCTTGTTATGGGTATAATACCCATTGATTTTTGTCCATCAATCTTGAATATTACTTTGGATGTTGATTTTATTGCCTTCTGTTTGGTTATATATAGCCTTATGGGTCCCATAGAGGGGCTCCACACATGAGTGAAGTTTATTAAAATCAAGGCGTAGACAACTGTATGATTTTAGCTAAGCCTCCAAGATATATGTTTCACACATATTGATACATTTGGATCTAGCTTGAGCCATTCATACAGATTCCCTGTAGGCTTTTTCATTGAGATGTGGACACTTCAGATTGGCCGCTTGGTGAATGTTTAGGTTAAAGTAATCCATCTTGTCAGCATTAAATGCTTCAGACATTCGTTTAGCCTTCATTGAATACTCTATATCCGCAATTTTTTTGGCTGCATTAAATGCTGCCTCCATAAACATTAAATCTTCTTCCAACTCCAGAATGCTTAGTAAATAAAATAAGGCTGTTTCAGAATGATTTTGGTTCTTAGACTTTACTTTTCCTAGGCTAAGCGCATATAACATTAACGGAGTAGCCAACTTATAATACCCATCTAAACTCTCGTCTTTACTATTGTATTCTTCGATTAAATCAAGCATTGTCATACGATATCCGTGTTTATTGTAATCAGTATATTGATGAGTTATGTTAAATTGAATTGTTGATCTTAGTCGTTCACACTATAGTTGATTGTTAGATGTTAAGTGGAGAATTTCATTTTTTACTTGTTGTTGCCCTTAGCATGCGCTAACACATTACCTTTACGTACGCTATGTACGTAGCATTACGTACGTAACACTCCTATGTTAACGTACATAATGTGGGGTATCAATCAACAGATCACTTTCGGCAGGTGGGACCGAGCGTGTAGGCAGTGGTCGGGAGTCGATCGTGATAGCCTATTCAACGGCCATTACGTACGTAATGGCTATGCCTTAGCATACGTAATGTACAAGAGCTTTACGTACATTCATTTTGGCAACGTACGTAAGAACATGTGTATTTTGAGTCAGTAGCATCTGGTAATCTGTTACGTACGTAATGCTCATAAGGTTACGTGCGTAATGTTTGTAACGTACGTTAATCTTTAGCTATAGCGTACATAATGCTGAATACGGGTTATAAATGTATGGCTTTCCTTTCATTTTCCTGCTCAAACCAACTCAACCATCCCTCTAAGAAACCAATTCCCCACCTTTTCAAATCTATTTCTACCCCTTCCATATTATGTTGGAGCTTCGCCACTTGGATTGTGGCTTGGAGATTAAGACATTGAAGTGTGTTCGTGGAAGTGTTGCTGTTGTTCTTCATTTTGAGGTTGGTTTTTCTTTAACTCGTATTAAATCCATGCTTTTGATGATATTAGTATTAAACACTTCGTATAATGTTAGATTAATCTAGTATAAACATGATAGTTATTAGAATCATGTTCAAACTAAGTGAAGAACAATATAAGGAATGTTAGTATCACTTCTTGATGTATGATAACTTCATAGCATAGTTGTGTTGATTATGTTGGATAAAACCTGATTAATAACATGACAATAGGAAGTTGATTTTGATCTTGACACTTAGGACTTGTAAGTAAGAAATCCTTGATGACTAGAGGTGTTAGATTCTAATCTTGTCTTGAATGTTTAGTTAATCCTTGAGAGATAACATGGAACTATGTTTTGGCCTTACGAAATTGATACATTCGTGATGAATTTGATAAAGTCGATGAAATGGATTGTCTAAATGTTATGTTAAACCCCTGAAAATGATTATTACAAGATTCAATGATGTTATGTTTATAGTTTCAAACATCCTAAATGATATAACTAGGTTTTGAGCAACTTCTTCAAGTGAAGGTAATGGATTTTGGTAGAACACAAACATAATCTTCATATATTCAAGTTAATCGAATGTGTTGATAACTTAAGAAGGTGTTAACCACTACATTAATATGTTGATAGTGTCCTTAGGATGATTATAACAATTATGGGTAATAATGATGCGGTAGAATTAATGGCCGAATTCAATTACGTTGATCCTCGTGTATTAGGAGACGTAAATTAGGATGATGTTCTTATTATGCTTAAAACTTAAAGTTATGATTTCATTTCTGGATTGGCTTAACGTAATCATTGGAAAGATGATGGAGAATGTAAATAAATACAAACTTTTAAAATGTTCATCATTAATCGGAAGTGTTGATGGATTGAGAGTATGTTTAATCATCATAGTATTACATTGATAATGTTCTTGACTTCAAATGCTTGGCATTAATGTCAGAATATGTGGGTAAATCTAATAAAATTGATATATTATAATTCGTAATTGGAGCGTTAGAATGTTCGATAAGATAGTTGAACTATTCGAGTAAAGTTACGAATTTTGTTTCTATGAAGTAATACCATTATTGTACGAATGTGTTGTTGAATGAATTACGTTTCATTTAAGGATGGTTGTTCAACTGAGTATTGTTAGATGAAGATACCGTTCATTTGTTCATTCAAAGAAGGATTATTCATCTACGGAATTGAGGCAAGTTATCTTGCTTGGTTATAATGATGGTTGAGTTCTTGTGATTATTATGCATTTCGTGTATGTGAAATGTTCTGTCAATCTATGATTCATGATGTGGTGATGTCTTTGATCGTGTTGTCGTTTGTGGCGGGATTGTATTCCCAAGCTTATTGCCCTTGTTATCGTTGGTCTCGTTGAGCTTTGTTGTCACTTCGGTGAGTTGTTCGATTCTTTGATAAAAGTGTAATTCGTTGAGTTTCGTTGTCATTTTGTATCGTGACATCTCTGGAGTCATATCTGCGTGCCCTATTGGTTATGTGTAGGATTTTTAATCGGGCACTTGATGGTAATGCGTGGATGTTTCCGCATTAGATCGTGCACACGAGACGTAGTTCGTGAGGCTAAGTAGGTACATTGTCCCACATATATTCTGGATTCCGTATACGAGGTGGACATGTGCACGGACACATTTCCGGATCGGGCGTACTGTGACGTCCGTCTTGAGCCATACGTATGTTTGGATATGTTCTACAGTTGGGACTGACTGTTTATATGCCTTCGGGGTATATTCAGTAGTCGGTTGTTTCTTCGAGATCCGTATGTATATGAATTATATAATGCCATGAGAATTATTATCATGTATAGCTGACCCTGTGGTTTGGGTGAAATACTTGTATTTCAGGGCGAGGAAAGGGCAAGGCACAGGAAGAGCACGATGGCAGCGGAGGGTTTTGAAGGATGCTAATTTGGGGGCCTCGAGTCTTTTGATGTTCGGTTGTGTCTTATTGTGATTTTTCATTTTATTTTATTTCGGATGAATGTATTATAATTTGTAAGGTATTTTATATCTCCATATGGTCTATACCGAATTTGGATCTTGTGTACGGTTGTGTGAGTTGACATATATGAATTATACTCTATATCGGGGTTTTGATTAATAAACGTGGTTCGGTACCGCGTCTATGGATGTTAAAGTTTATGTTGTGATCTCGCCTGGTGGGTCACAGTGGGGGTCCACAGCACTATAATAGCCGCCGTTTTTGGGGTGTTACAGAAGATGGTATCAGAGAGTCTTTTTCTTTTGAGTCATTGTAGATCGAACTTGTAACACCCTAAACTAGGTGGATATTACAATGCCGTAGACCCCAACTGGGACCCGCCAGGCGAATAAAAATTAGTGACTTAAATAATATAATTGTAGTACCGAACCACATTATATCATCAATTACTCTGATGAGGAGTTTCATTACAACACGCCCAAGATCATGCAGAATACATGTATATTTTATATGAAGATAAAATATACAACACTGAATAAAATGAATATTCAAACGGAAGTCTGCAGCGGAAATAAAATAAAGGAAACACGAATGACTGAAAAGGACTGGGCCCCCCTACTAGTATCACTGGGACTCCTCGCCATCCATGTTCTCTTCCCATGCTTTAGCCTTGCCATGACCTGAAAACAACATTCCCCAACGGGGTCAGTTACACAGAACAACAATCCTCAAGAGTTGAATAAACACAATCAGGATATATCTTAATTATGAAATGAAGCTGAAGGGAGGCATCATAGTATGCCAGTAATGGTTTGTCTAAGTGCACAAGACGAGTGTCTGGACACACCCGTCCTTGTACCTAATTAGTCTCACGGAGGTACGTTACCGTGTGCACAATCCAATGTGTCGGTGAACCCAACACATGACCATCACGTGCCCAACTAAAAATTCCACACATTCCCACCCGGCCGCGCAATATGAACCCAGAAGGTCATATGAACAAGAATGACCATGAAGAATATTAATGAATAACAATTCGACAAAGTCAAGGATGACTCACTGATCGCTAAGAATTCGCGTAGTATGGTTTTCAAATCCGATCAATTTTAAAATTTGTAAAACTTCGAAGTATTTCCAAGGTGTCGAACCCAAGGGAATTGATATGTCGAAAATAAAGGAAATAACTCTACTCAAAATTTGACTGCTATTTAGGAATCCGAAAATTAGGTTTGTTTCTAATTATCTAACTTTAAAAATCGAAAAATAAAAATTAAATAAAAGATGAATTATCTAAATCAAGCAAATAAAGCAAATTGGCAAGATGAAATCACAAGTTGAAAAATAATTGATCCTAGGGTAGTATCATCTAATTGAGTTCACACAATCCATTCACTTGATTCCTTTTCCCCAAATTTTAATTCAATCCTAGAAATAATCACTAAGCCGATCTAGAATTCCGATCAAGGCAACCTAGAAAGATAGTTAATTTAAACCCTTTTCCTGCCAGGGCTCAAGGAATTTAAATCACTTAAAAAGCGTCAACTTATTTATCTATGATTTATCTTACTCCGTCATGTCTTAAGATTAAATCATATTGTGCATCAAGTATTTCCACTAATCAATTACTCCTTCCGTACAAAATTAATTAGCTAACATGCATCGATTAAGGGCCCTTTAATCTAGCATGAGATTTAACACATCTTGATCACAAGCCTAGGAAGAAAGGTCAAAAGGTAATCAAAGGAACATCATGTGAACATCAATTAAAATTACTAACCCTAGAATCAATCAATGGATTTAGCCAGACATAATTGAAATTAAACAAGAAATAGATGGAGAATGCATATTATTCATATGAAAAGAGAGATTACAACCCGTCCGGATGAACTCTGAGTCTTCAATCTCCGAAAAAGTAGAAAAATAATAATACTTGCTTCTTTCCAAAAAGTTCTCGTCTCCAAGGAATTAAAATTGCAAAGAAAAAAATAAAAGTATGTTAAAGATGATCCAAGATGATGAAAGCTGTTAAAGGATGGTAATCTAGGTCTAGAAGGAGGTTTATATAGCCTATGGGAGTTAAACTCCCGATTAGAACTAATCTAGGAAACAAAATCTATCCAAAAGAGTCACAATCCATCAAAATTCGAGAACCCACTGAGCAAGCTATCGGCCGCACCTATCGGCCGATAGGCTGGCCCGATAGGCGGTTCGTCGGTCGACTTCACTTGATATGGCTCGGAACACTTATCAGACGCACCTATCGGCCGATAGGCTGGCCCGATAGGTGGTCTGCCTTTTGCAAAAATCCGTCTCTTCCGTCCGTTTGACTCGACTCTCGGTCCTTTGTTTCGTTTTGGGTCCTTTTGGCTCTAAAAACCTGCAAACACACTAAAACCAACCCAAACGCGTAATACGGCTCGACTAATCATAATTAAGCCAAATACGAGCACATTAATCACGAAACGAGATAAAAACCTAGTATAAAATCCTAGAAAAATGTGGTAAAATTACCACTTATCAAACCCCCCCAAACTTAAGCATTGTTCGTCCCGAACAACAAAAAGAAAAGAAAAAGAATGTCGTGAATCATCGGGCAACTCATAGTGTTCAACCTAATCAATACTATCCTGTAATTCTCTCTAAATAATCCGAGTCGTAAAGCGAGCCGCACTCGAGCAATGATTCCGCAAAGTAGTCAAGTTCACCCTAATCACTCGCTCATGAAGAAAATCCACCAAAGATTAACAAACGTGAGTCAAATCGACCGTCAATATGAAAGGCTAAAATAAACAAGCTAGTTCGCCTGCTACGCCTAGTGGCACAATTTTCACGAGTTTCATAACAAATAAACCTCGGACAGTATTCCCTTATATATATGTTTAAGAATTTGATTCGAGTTGACCACTAGGTTAGGATCTCGGGATGTTTCATCGGGGTAATCCTAGGTTGGAACTTCCATTCTCATGTATTAGGAAACCGTTTGACGTAAAAGACACTCATGGGGCACATGGATGCTTCTAGTTACTAAGTTCCCATCTACAGCGGAGAAACAACTCGAATATATAATTTCCGCATGTCCGAATCAAGGTCGCCGTTTTGCGCGAGAGTAAACAGCGGGTCACGCGAATACCCCCAGTTACTAGGCTCCCTATCATTGGCACATGTGAAATATCTAAATCACTAGTCTAATCAGGGTCGTCGTTTTACGCGAGGGTAAACAACGGGTCACGCGAATACCCCCGGTTACTAGACTTCCCTTCATAGAACAACATTATCTCGACTTTTGGGAAAAACTGACCGACTCTAAACTCAATCTAAGTGCCAACACGACTAAAGAAACAGTACGACTCACTATCCGGAAGATGTAACCAAACGTATTGACGGTGATTTTAAAAACAAGTATGTATCGTCTCTTATCTGCCAAGACCTCTACAATCACGAAAAATTTTGGACCTAAATGAATACTATGCAAAACAGAAATAACTGACTACAACTCGACTAAAACTCGACCGTTTCTTCAGAGAGAAAAACAGTGTCGTAACATCGGTATCACACAAATAGAAGCACGAAAAATTCACGAATAAAGAAAAACTAAGACAAGCAAGGCTATCTAAAAAAAAAACTATTTACCCAAGCAAGGCATCAAAGCAAACAACGAAAAGCAAATAAAAGCAAACACGAAAGCAAAAAAAACTACTACGACCTAAAAAATAGAAACTAGCAAACACACCAAACGAAAATGAACATAAAAATCTAAAAACTAAGCAACAAAAGCCAAAACCACGCAACACCAATATGAGAAGCACAAATAAAAACAACGGGCACCAACACAAGCAAATAATGATACAAGGCATACAAGGTACTCACACGTTCCAAAATTAACAAAGCCGCACTTCTCCCCCCCCCCCCCCCAAACTTATTTCGCATCCCAAAGGAGGAATAAGTTTGAAAAGAGAAAGGAGTGGCTTTGTTAACGGAGTACCTGATCACTGCGGCGGAAATGGCGGGTTTGTCGGCCGAGAGCTCCCTTTCCTTTTCTGTGGTTGCCTTAGACTTTCCGGCCTTACACGGCTTCGACTTCTTGCTTTGATTTCCAGCCATTTCAAAGTTCCTACAAAACAACCATCCAATCAATATCCAATAAGCAACTCATAATGCAAACATTCAACGAGTGTCGACATAATCCAATAATTCCACAATATCATCTAAGAGCCCTATAATGTCCAATACACATCAAAATCATAGACCCGACAGCCATATACTACGATCAACAAATCACACAACCTCCCCCAAACTCCGACTCCCCCATTTCATATTCAAAGGATCAAAATCACATCCCACAATAACAAAACTACACACTACGATCATATTAGGACAAATTCTCTCCAATCCAATATAATTCATTCAAAATTCGAATCATCATCAACAATTCAACTCATATCAATCCCAATTAACAATTCAATTCAACAAATTCGAAATTAGGGTTCTTCCAATTTGGGGTTTTTTTCAAAATTCGTTCAATTTCATCAATTAATCCCCCAATTCGAAGTACCCATGAACAATCAAGCATAGATAACATGTTTCCATCAAGATTCTATCAACAATCGGGCATAAAATTCAAAGAACATCAAAGTTTAACAAAAGCCCCCAAAAAGTGGATCCCCAATTCGAAATTCAACAAAACTCCAAAAAGAATCCGTCAAAGTGCTTCAAAACATGTATAGAATTTAAAAACAAGAGGATTAAGTGTCGAAATTAAGTACCTTGATCGAGTTTTAAGGAAGAACAATAGATAAAATCGCCCCTTTCTTCTTATCGGCCGATATGTGTGTGTGTGTGTGAGAAAAATGGGGGGGGGGGGGGAGAAGTGTATAAAAGGGGTTATTAATCAACCGGGTCGAAGCGGACACTGGACCGGGTATGTCCGATCGGCCTGGCCTATCGGCCGATAGGCTGGGCCGATAGGTACTACAGAAACTTACGTACCTCATATCGGGTCATGATATCGGTCGATAGGGTCTGCCTATCGACCACTGCTAGTAACTTTTAATTTTTTTTTTAATTTTCCTCAGCCTATCGGTCGGGCCTATCGGCCGATAGGCTCGCCCGATAGGTTTGTCTGTCTCAAAATTTTTTTTTCAACTTTTTCTATTTCGCATACTTGGTCCCGTTTTTGCTTGGATATGGCGATTAAAGACCTGCAAGTATCCAAAACTCGGCGTGCATGGATTAGAACTTAACAAAACTAACAAAGCTACTACGAAACTAGAAACTACAAAAATCACGCAAACGAAAAATCGAAAATTAATGAATAAAACGAGCTAATATACATACGTTGGGTTACCTCCCAACAAGTGCTACGTTTAACGTCTTTAGCTAGACGATACCTCATTCATTCCGGGTCTTCAGCGACAACTCCCCCTTGAACGGGTTTGTTGATATCAAGATAGCATACGTCCCTCTCATTAGATCGAAACTCGTTCGCCTCCAACATTCGAACATACTTTGGCAAATCCTCGTAAATTTCTTCAACATCGGAATGTGAGTAAATGGATTGTGAAATGCAAGGCTCCAACAAGTCGGTCGGGGGCGGCATAATAGACTCAATTTCATAACATTCCTCGGGCGCATCCTCAGGCTTCTTCATCGCGTCATAGATGGAAATTTTCAGATTTTGATCATTAACCCGGAAGGTAAGATCACCCTCTTGGACGTCGATAAGTGCTCTCCCCGTCGCTAGAAACGGTCTCCCAAAGATCAATGGTTGATTCTCGTCCTCGGGCATATCAAGAACTACGAAATCGGCCGGGAAGACTAAGTGTTGGACTCTAACGAACACATCCTCCACAACTCCCCTCGGATAAGAGATCGACCGGTCCGCCATGACTAGAGAAATGGTAGTCGGCTTCATCTCCCCAATCTTCAACCTCTTAAAGATGGATAGAGACATAAGATTGATGCTTGCCCCGAGATCACACAACCCATTACTGAACGTTTGGTCGCCAATCATGCATGTCAAAGTAAAACGTCCCGGATCCTTCTGCTTGAGCGGGAGCTTGTTTTGAATGATAGCTCTACACTCCTCTGTCAAATTTATTGTTTCAAACTTCCTCAACTTCCTCTTGCTTGCCACAGCGTCTTTCAAGAATTTAACGTACCCCGGCATGTCTCTCAAAGCATCTAGAAGTGGAATGTTGATATTCACCTTTTGAAACATGTCGATAAACCGTTGAAGCTTTTCATCATGTCTCGACTTGGCCAATCGCTGTGGAAATGGAGCTTTTACCTCAAAATCCTTCACATTCGAACCTACAGGAGCCTTTCGACCGATAGGGGGGTCGATAGGCTCAATTGCTGGCATTCTGTCTGGGTATCGGGTGGGACTATCGGCCGACAGTCTTGGCAGAGAGGCCTGCTGCGTTTCATCTTCCTTCTCGTTCTCGGCTCCCGTTTCTAGTACATCCTTGTTTCCAAATTTCTCAACTTCAGCCCCATGATTACTGTACCTTGTCCCACTCCGAAGCTCGATTGCGTTGCATTGTTGCGTCTTCGGGTTGGTCTCGGTACTGCTCGGAAAATGGCCCGGCTTATGAATTCCGGCTTGGGCGTTCGCCATTTGACCCATTTGGGTCTCCACCATCGACATCTGCTTTGTCAAGGCTATCACTGAGTTTCCAATAGATGTCACACTATGCTCGAGAGCCCCGAACCTCTTGTCTACTTTATAAATAAAATCTTTTTGACTCGCCTCTAATCGTTCCAACATATCTTCCATCGGTGTTTTAGCAATCGGCTCTTGAATAACCCCGTTTTTCACGTTAAATCCCGGTGGTGGCTGAAGAGCATTGTTCGGGTTGGCATAGGAGAAATTAGGGTGGTTTCGATTGTTCGGATAATAGTTCCCCCAATTTCCCCCTTGCCGGAAGTTTCCTCCTTGCACGTAATTTACATCCTCCTCAATTGCAATAGGCTCGTTTAACTCTTCAAAAACTGCATTGACTCTCAAAGTCTTCTTCTTTAGCATCTCAAGCTCTTTTTGTTGTCTTTCAAATTTCGCCTTCAAATCACCGTAGGCGTCCTCGTCACCGGATGGGACCTTTCTTCTCGTCATCTTCCTATCGGTCACCTCCTCGAAATCATTGTTGACCGCTAGCTCGATGAGATTCTTGGCCTCTTCATAATCGTTAGCAAGAAATCCCCCTTTCGAGGAATAGTCCAACTCTCTTCTAGCCTTCCTCGTCAAACCCCGATAAAACCGAATGTAGATTTCCTCCTTGTCAATTCCATGCTGTGGGCATTTGCGAAGTAGCTTCTTAAATCGGATTCATGCCTCGTATAAGTATTCATCCTCATATTGCTCGAATTGCAAGATATCATTGATTTGTTTTTGCACCTTCGAGGGAGGATAGAACTGTGCTAAGAACAACCGAGTCATCTCTCTCCAAGTACCAATTTCCTTCCGATCTAGGCTCTTGTACCAATCTAGCGCATCGTCTTCTAAGGAGAACCGGAATAGGCGGAGCTTAATGACATCCGGAGGCACTCGCTTTGCTTGATGGTGGCACATATGTCCAAAACGACTCAAGATGAGCGTTTGGATCTTCATTAACTCCTCCTCCGTATGTTTGAGACTTCACCGTAGCGATGAGGGACGGCTTAAGCTCGAAGTTGTTGGCATCAATCTTCCCCCAACCTCCTTCTTGATAATCGTCCAGCTTCGGTCGAAAGCGGGCATTCAAAGGGATCTTCTCAGGACGAGCGAGTTCTCGTGGTGGGTCAACAATGCCGGCCATGGTATCAACGATAGGTATAGAAATAGTCTCGGTTCTCACTTCTTGCTTCTTCCTACTCAAAGACTTCTCGATTTCCGGATCCAAAGAAAATAAGTCCTTTCCTTGGGATCTTGTGATCATGCACCGCCTACAAGGAAGAGAAAACAAGATGTGAGGAAACGAGATCGAATATTAATAATAAAAGTATACAACCTAAAGTAACAATCTCTTCTTTTTCGAATTATCCCTTTAAGTTTTCTATCAATTCCCCGGCAACGGCGCCAAAAATTGATCGCTAAAAATTCGCGTAGTATGGTTTTCAAATCCGATCAATTTTAAAATTTGTAAAACCTCGAAGTATTTCCAAGGTTTCGAACCCAAGGGAATTGATATGTCGAAAATAAAGGAAATAACTCTACTCAAAATTTGACTGCTATTTAGGAATCCGAAAATTAGGTTTGTTTCTAATTATCTAACTTTAAAAATCGAAAAATAAAAATTAAATAAAAGATGAATTATCTAAATCAAGCAAATAAAGCAAATTAGCAAGATGAAATCACAAGTTGAAAAATAATTGATCCTAGGGTAGTATTATCTAATTGAGTTCACACAATCCATTCACTTGATTCCTTTTCCCCAAATTTTAATTCAATCCTAGAAATAATCACTCAGCCGATCTAGAATTCCGATCAAGGCAACCTAGAAAGATAGTTAATTTAAACCCTTTTCCCGCCAGGGCTCAAGGAATTTAAATCACTTAAAAAGCGTCAACTTATTTATCTATGATTTATCTTACTCCGTCAGGTCTTAAGATTAAATCATATTGTGCATCAAGTATTTCCACTAATCAATTACTCCTTCCGTACAAAATTAATTAGCTAACATGCATCGATTAAGGGCCCTTTAATCTAGCATGAGATTTAACACATCTTGATCACAAGCCTAGGAAGAAAGGTCAAAAGGTAATCAAAGGAACATCATGTGAACATCAATTAAAATTACTAACCCTAGAATCAATCAATGGATTTAGCGAGACATAATTGAAATTAAACAAGAAATAGATGGAGAATGCATATTATTCATATAAAAAGAGAGATTACAATCCGTCCGGATGAACTCTGAGTCTTCAATCTCCGAAAAAGTAGAAAAATAATAATACTTGCTTCTTTCCAAAAAGTTCTCATCTCCAAGGAATTAAAATTGCAAAGAAAAAAATAAAAGTATGTTAAAGATGATCCAAGATGATGAAAGCTGTTAAAGGATGGTAAACTAGGTCTAGAAGGAGGTTTATATAGCCTATGGGAGTTAAACTCCCGATTAGAACTAATCTAGGAAACAAAATCTATCCAAAAGAGTCACAATCCGTCAAAATTCGAGAACCAGCTGAGCAAGCTATCGGCCGCACCTATCGGCCGATAGGCTGGCCCGATAGGCGGTTCGTCGGTCGACTTCACTTGATATGGCTCGGAACACTTATCCGATAGGTGGTCTGCCTTTTGCAAAAATCCGTCTCTTCCGTCCGTTTGACTCGACTCTCGGTCCTTTGTTTCGTTTTGGGTCCTTTTGGCTCTAAAAACCTGAAAACACACTAAAACCAACCCAAACGCGTAATACGGCTCGACTAATCATAATTAAGCCAAATACGAGCACATTAATCACGAAACGAGATAAAAACCTAGTATAAAATCCTAGAAAAATGTGGTAAAATTACCACTTATCACTCACCGAGATGAATTAATAGTGAAATGAATGATAGCTCAATGAAATGATTGGAACCGTCGTTCCTCGTGAATGAAGTGATTAATTGACAATGACAAGTCTTGATACGGTTAATATAATATGAATGAGTTATGATTATGAATGAACAATAACGAAAGTAATGAATATCCCTTTAACTGAGTAAGAAATAACTTACCTTAACACCGGTGATGATACGTCCTCTCTCGAACAATGTCCTAAGGGAAACTACCGGTCGCTCGAACAACCTTGAATAACACAATAATCAACAACTCGCTTAACATACGAAACAATAGCGATCATAACCAATTCGTGATGTCAATACAATAAATCCAAACTCATTGGGGCATTTCGACCAACACCTTGAAAACAATCTCCCATCCTAAACAATTAATCCCATTTGTATCGAAAACCAACTTCTATTGAATGATCCAATCCACCAAAACACCATCAATACAATCTATAATCCAATAGGAATACTCAAATCGAGTTTACGATAACATTAAATTGCAAAACCCAGTTCCAAGTCAACCTTCAAAGTGTTCTTGAGAAAAACTTCCAACAATCCGATAATAACTCGTAAAAACTCATAATCATACGTATATCCATCACAAATCATGATTATACCATCCAAAACATCATGCTCCAACTAAAAATTGAATTCTAGGGTTGAAGAAGTTACCTTGGATTAGGATGAAGAATCCACAAATATGTTGTTGATCCACACCACAACTTGAAGAAGATGAGAATCTCTGAGTTTTGATGATGTTAAAACACCCACAATTCGCCTACCAATCGCCCAAGGAGGAGAGGAAGAAGGAAAGTGGTGAAATGAGTTTGTTCTCCACAACAAACGCAGATATAAAAAAAATATGTACTGTGTGCCGCGGCACAGGGCCAAAAATCTGCCCAGGTGCTCGGCAGTGTGCCGCGGCCCGACCGGCAAGAGCCGCGGCCCCCGGTACAGATGGGTTAGCCACAAATTGCAAAATGTGTGTGCTGCAGCGCACACCACTCGGGTCAAAAAATGACGAAAAACGACCCAGAAAGAGAATAAAAGCAATAGGATTCAATATTTGGGAATAATAACACGAAATGGAAGTGCGGAAACCCCAAAACGGTGGTTCCAAGCAATGATTACAAGGGTTCGCCCAACAATAGCACGATTTTAACAAGGAGGAGATTTGAAATGACATGAACTCCAATGTCAACATCGACTAATGAATCAATTACAACAATCAAGATAATATTCTTGTCTCGATTTCCAAGCAAGGTTGAAAAATTGAACAATATCGATACATGACTCAAAGTTACTCCGAACGGTGAACACGAATGAATGAATGTGGATGATGAATGATTATTAATAAGTGAAAATTACTGAGTGACAATTACTGAATGATAATGACTGAATTACAACCGGGTATTACATACACCCCCCTTAAAAGAGTTTCGTCCCCGAAACTAAGGGTCAAACAACTCGGGATAACTCTCCTGCATACTATCCTCGGTTTCCCATGTAGCCTCTTCGACTCCGTGTCTCGACCACTGAATCTTAACCAAAGGAATCGTCTTGCTTCTCATCTATTTGATTCGCCTCTATAAGACTCGTACGGGACGCTCCTCATACGTATGATCGTCCGCTATCTTGATCTCATCAAACCAAAGTATGTGACTAGGGTCGGCAATATATTTCTGCAAGTGAGAGACATGAAACACGTTATGAATTCGGCTCAACGCCGGAGGTAAAACCAATCGATAAGCCAGACTGCCTAAACGATCCAAAATCTCAAACGGTCCAATAAATCTCGGACTCAACTTTCCACGTTTCCTGAAACAGAAGATACCTCGACTCGGGGATACCTTGACCAACACGTGGTCACCTATCTTGAACTCTAATGGTCGACGACGATTATATGCATATGATTTCTGTCGACTCTGAGTGGTCAACAAACGACTCTTGATCAAAGCTACTTTCTCACGGGCAGCTATAAGCATATCGGGCTCGGTGCCGATTGATTCTGATAAGTCATCCCAACACAAAGGAGATCGGAAACGATGACTGTACAAGGCCTCGTAGGGTGCCTTCTTAATCGAAGCATGCCAACTATTATTATACGTGAACTCGATCAACGGTAGCTGGGCTTCCCAATCGTCTTTCCAATCGAGAACACATGCTCTCAACATGTCCTCCAATGTCTGAATAGTTCTCTCTGATTGTCCGTCAGACTGAGGGTGGAAAGCTGTGCTGAAGTTGAGCTGAGTTCCCATGGCACGATGAACTAATTTCCAAAAATGCGACACGAATCTCCCGTCACGATCAGATACGATATTCTTAGGAGTACCGTGCAATCTCACTATCTCTTTGATGAACAACTGGGCAAGTCTCTCGGGACCCCACATATCCTTAATCTCAAGGAAATGAGCTCAATTAGTTAGCCGATCCACGATTACCCAAATTGTATTCATGCCGCAGCGGCTCGTCGACAAACTCATGATGAAATCCATTGAAATATCCTCCCACTTCCACTCTGGAATAGGGAGCGGTTTCAGCATACCCACCGGTCGCTGATGTTCTATCTTGACTTGCTGACAGGTGAGACATCTCGAAACAAACTCTGCGATTTCTTGCTTCATATTACTCCACCAGTAATTTTGTTTCAAGTCCTTGTACATCTTGCTGGACCCCGAATGAATAGAATAACGGGTAGCATGGTCCTCTCTCAAGATTGAGTTTTTCAACTCGTCGTTCACCAGTACGCATAACCGATTCTTAAATCACAAAAGTCCATCTTCGTAGACCACAAATCTAGGGGCTTTCCCTTGAGTCACATCATCTCGAACGCGCAACAAAAATGGGTCCGAACCCTGATTCTCCCTGATTGCCTCCTCGAGTGGCGATGAAATCTCTAACATACAAAGTTGCCTTTGTACTTGCTGTAACCAGAACTCTATCTCGGATATTAGGAATTCCTTTTGAAGATCCTTCTAAACTGTTAAACGAGCAAGCATCTGCTCCTGAACGAACTTACGGCTCAAGGCATCGGCGACAACGTTCGCCTTACCCAGGTGATACTGAATCTCGATATCATAGTCCTTGATCAGTTCTAGCCACCGTCTCTGACGCATATTTAACTCCTTCTGCGTAAATACATACTTCAAGCTCTTATGATCGGTGAAAATCTGACAGGTAACGCCATAAGATAATGACGCCAAATCTTCAACGCGAAAACTACGACTGCTAGCTCCAGGTCGTGGATCGGATAATTGACCTCATAAGGCCTTAGTTGCCGTGAAGCATAGGCAATCACCTTCCCATTCTGTATGAGTACACATCTGAGACCCTGTGCGGACACGTCACTATAAACCACAAATCCCTCCGTCCCTTGTGGCAAGGAAAGGATATGTGCTGAAATTAGATGACTCTTGAGTTCCTCAAAACTCCACTGACACGCGCCAGTCCACGTGTACTTCTTATCCTTCCGCAAAAGGTTCGTCATGGGTTGAGCAATTTTAGAAAATCCTTCCACAAATTGCCGATAATAACCAGCTAATCCGAGAAAACTTCGGATTTCCTTAACATTCTTCAGAGGTTGCCAATCTCGAATAGCCTCCGTCTTCTGAGGTTCGACACGAACTCCGTATGATGAAATTACATGTTCGAGAAATGTCACCTCGGACATCCAGAATTCACATTTGGAAAACTTTCCATAAAGTTGCTCTCGTCTCAACACGTCGAGAACCTGATGAAGGTGAAGTTCGTGCTCCTCCCGGTCACGAGAATAAATTAAAATGTCATCAATGAAGAAAACCACGAACCGATCTAAATAGTCAATGAAAACCCGATTCATTAACTCCATGAATACTGCAGGTGCATTAGTTAGACCAAAAAGCATCAGCACAAACTCGAAATGACCATAGCGTGTTTGGAACGCCGTCCTTGCGATATCCGACTCTCGAATTCGCAACTGATGATATCCAGATCTTAAGTCGATCTTAGAGAATACTGAAGCTCCATGAAGTTGATCCAAAAGATCATCAATACGGGGTAGAGGATATTTATTCTTGATCGTCACCCTGTTGAATTCCCGGTAATGATTACCATCCTTCTTCTTGACAAATAACACCGGTGCTCCCCACGGGGACGCACTCGGTCGGATATAACCTTTCTCGGTCAAATCCTCCAATTGCTTCTTCAGTTCCTGCATTTCGGTCAGGGCCATCCGATACGGTGCCTTCGATATTGGGGACGTACCAGGCTCCAACTCTATTGTGAATTCCACATATGTCTGTGGAGGTAAACCCGGTAACTCGTCTGGAAATACGTCGGCATATTCTCTCACTACCAGAATATCTAACAATGACGCTGATGATTTCTCGATTTTAGTCATATAGCACCAATAACCAACACACCCCTGACTGAGTAATTTCAATGCTTTCATCAAGTTGATGACTCTCCGGAACAGCTGGGATTACCTCCCTGAAATTCACATTCGACCCCATCGTCTGCAGTGATAGTGACCATACGTTTACGGACATTAATGATGTCATCATGACGATCCATCCATTCAATACCCAAGATGACATCATCTCTCGGTAAATCTACCACGATTAGGTCTGCTAACCAATCACGACCATGAAGTTGAATCGGACAATCCTTAATCTCACGATCTCCGATAATTCTTCTATCATCAGGTAGACCAATGACATAAGGCTCACAACTAGCAGTACTACCCAGACGTAGTCTAACCAAACATGACTCAGAAATGAATGAATGCGATGCACCAGTATCAAAGAGGGTACACATAGGCTGAGATAGAATTTCGAGTGTACCTGAGATCACCCGGGCCTCCGGATCGTCGGCCTTCTTCATCTCGTAAATTCGGGGCTTGGCGGCCCGGTGAGGGGTCGGGACTGAGTAACTCTGAAAACTTGGCCTCCCTGAGTGGGGCCGGATAATATCTCTCCATCATGAGGGTTTTGAACTGATCCCACGTACAAGATCCGTCGGTGGGCTTCAATGATAGCCACCATGAATGAGCGCTCTTACTCAGGTAGTAAGCTGCAACTGAAACTTTATGCCCTTCGGAGCAATCCACCATAGCAAATAACTTCTCAAAATGGTCAAGCCAGTGAATGATATCCGCCTACTCTGACGAACCCTCAAAAGTAGGTGGTCTTTGGCGAGAGATTTCGCCAATAATACTGCTTACACTCCCCTCTTGCCCCTGAGGTGGTGGCGGAGGAGCCTGCTGATTCTGGGCAGTCGAGTTCTGCATCGTCTCCATGAGGCGTGTCATCTGAGTCATGTGGGCCATCATTCCCTGCATAAGAACGAGTGGATTAACCCGAACACCTTCTGATTGAGCTGTGTCCCGGGTACGACTCCCTGACAGTGAACGGTCATTTCTAGGTGAATGAGTGGTAGTGTCGCTGCTCGACGAATTAGCATTATTCCTCGTGTTCGTGCGTGTATTCACACAGGCTCTCGGGTTTCGGCCCGCACCGCGGCCTTTTCCCCCACGTCCTCTGCCTGCTCTCTCCATACTGAAGTAGGAAAGTTACATGATAATTATAGAATCGTATGAATACCGCATTATGATTACGTCATGAAATGATAAAAATGAGCGTACACGCTCTACACAATGATTACATGAATGATAAACTGACGTGACATGATTATCCGATGAAATTATTGAAATGATTATCTTGAACCAGTTAACAAGTTTAATGATACGGTCTTTAAGATCAACAACTGAGTAATGAAATGAACTGAGTGATTAATGAGTTAACATGATCGACATGATCAAAATGAAACTGATGATTGAGGACTGTTGACTGTTGAATGATGAATGAGTGATTCTTATTGCCAAATATTATACCATGGCGTCAGAAATCTTACTGTTCTATGGTCTGAGGGGCTCGGCTCTTGCACAGGTCACACGTGACGCGAAAGTCCAATGATACTAGTCTGACAAACGATCATTTCAATGAGACATGACTCGGAAGGTAGTATTCAAACCAGCTCCGATACCAACTCCGTAACACCCCAAACTAGGTGGATATTACAGTGTTGTGGACCCCCAACTGGGACCCACCAGGCGAATGAAAATTAATGACTTAAATAATATAATTGTAGTACCGAACCACATTATATCATCAATTACTCCGATGAGGAGTCTCATTACAACACACCCAAGATCATGCAGAATACATGTATATTTTATATGAAGATAAAATATACAACACTGAATAAAATGAGTATTCAAACGGAAGTCTGTAGCGGAAATAAAATAAAGGAAACACGAATGACTGAAAAGGAATGGGGCCCCTACTAGTATCACTGGGACTCCTCACCGTCCACGTTCTCTTCCCGTGCTTTAGCCTTGCCATGACCTGAAAACAACATTCCCCAACGGGGTCAGTTACACAGAACAACAATCCTCAAGAGTTGAATAAACACAATCAGGATATATCTTAATTATGAAATGAAGCTGAAGGGAGGCATCATAGTACACCCGTAATGGTATGTGAAAGTGCACAAGACGAGTGTCCGGACACACCCGTTACCGTGTGCACAGTCCAATGTGTCGGTGAACCCAACACATGACCATCACGTGCCCGACTAAAAATTCCACACATCCCCATCCGACCACGCAATATGAACCCAGAAGGTCATATGAACAAGAATGACCATGAAGAATATTAATGAATAACAATTCGACAAAGTCAAGGATGACTCACCGAGATGAATTAATAGTGAAATGAATGATAGCTCAATGAAATGATTGGAACCGTCGTTCCACGTGAATGAAGTGATTAATTGACAATGAAAAGTCTCGATACGGTTAATACAATATGAATGAGTTATGATTATGAATGAACAACAACGAAAGTAATGAATATCCCTTTAACTGAGTAAGAAATAACTTACGTTAACACCAGTGATGATACGTCTTCTTTCGAACAACGTCCTAAGGGAAACTACCGGTCGCTCTAACAACCTTGAATAACACAATAACCAACAACTCGCTTAACATACGAAACAATAGCGATCATAACCAATTCGTGATATCGGTATAATAAATTCAAACTCATTGGGGCATTTCGACCAACATCTTGAAAAAAATCTCCCATCCTAAACAACTAATCCCATTTATATCGAAAACCAACTTCTATTGAATGATCCAATCCACTAAAACACCATCAATACAATCGATAATCCAATAGGAATACTCAAATCGAGTTTACGATAACATTAAATTGCAAAACCCAATTCCAAGTCAACCTTCAAAGTGTTCTTGAGAAAAACTTCCAATAATCCGATGATAACTCGTAAACACTCATAATCATATGTATATCTATCACAAATCATGATTATACCATCCAAAACATCATGCTACAACTCAAAATCGAATTCTAGGGTTGAAGAAGTTACCTTGGATTAGGATGAAGAATCCACAAATATGTTGTTGATCCACACCACAACTTGAAGAAGATGAGAATCTCTGAGTTTTGATGATGTTAAAACACCCAAAAATCGCCCACCAATCGCCCAAGGAGGAGAGGAAGAAGGAAAGTGGTGAAATGAGTTTGTTCTCCACAACAAACGCAGATATAAAAAATATCTGTACTGTGTGCCGCGGCACGGGCTAAGTGTGTCGCGCCACAGGGCCAAAAATCTGCCCAGGTGATCGGCAGTGTGCCGCGGCCCGGCCGGCAGGAGCCGCGGCCCCCAGTACAGACGGGTCAACCACAAATTGCAAAATGTGTGTGCCGCAGCGCACACTCCCTTGTGCCGCGGCACACACCACTCGGGTCACAAAATGACGAAAAACGACCCGGAAAGAGAATAAAAGCAATATGATTCAATATTTGGGAATAATAACACGAAATGGAAGTGCGGAAACCCCAAAATGGTGGTTCCAAGCAATGATTAAAAGGGTTCGCCCAACAATAGCATGATTTGAACAAGGAGGAGATTTGAAATGACATGAACTCCAATATCAACATCGACTAATAAATTAATTACAACAATCAAGATAATATTCTTGTCTCGATTTCCAAGCAAGGTTGCACTACTACAAAACTGGCTTTTAACAGCGGTTAAAATGCCAAATTAACGGCGGTTCCGGAACCGCCGTTATATGTACCGCTGTTAATATCAACGGCGGTTTTGAAAACCGCCGTTGGATTTGCCTCATAACGGCGGTTGTTATTACCCGCTGTTAAACTTGATATTAACGGCGGTTCTCGAACCGCCGTTGAATTTTACAATATGTTACGGCGGTTTAATTAAAACGCTGTTAAATTTGAAATTTAACAATGATTCTGTGTAACCGCTTAAATCGATACTCCACATGATTATCAAACCGCCGTTAAGTCAAGAATTAACAAGATTATGGAGGAACCGTTGAAATATAAATCATTATATCGATTTTGCCCTATTTTGCACAATCCGAAGACGAATCGGATCAAACTAATCAATAAACCACCAATTCATCGAATCCAAACACACCGAAAAGAACTAACCAACACCAAATTCATTGAACCACCAATACATTGAAAAAGATAATACAAAAATCCCAATTCATCCAAAAATAATTCATACAAATATCCAATAACCAACACCAAATTCATTGAACCACCAATATATTGAAAAAGATAATACAAAAATCCCAATTCATCCAAAATAATTCATACAAATATCCAATGTATTCACACAAAAACACCAAAATCATGTCGCGAGACGATTTCGCACCTCCAAGAAATAAAGTCCCCAATCAACTCGAATTTTATGAAAAACATCTTCAGACAGTGCTCCAACATCATCAAACATCTGCACATATAAATGTATAATAAACAAACTTTAAATGTAAAAGAGTAAACAGTTTTATCACCACTTCAAGTAAAAAATATACTACCTCCATCCAACCATCCAAAATACGCGCTCGGGCGATAGTCGACATCCAGTGCATAACATAATAACCACACTCCCAACCTCCATTTTGTTTATTACACTAAAAAAAAATAAGACACAATTCACAAAATCAACACGTACACAACATACACAGTTAAAAAACACACACTGACACAAAAACACAATGCACAAAAAAAAAAAACACAGACAGCACACACACACTGCACAAACAGAAAAAAAAAAGAAAAACAACAACACAAACACACACACACTGCACACAGCATAAACACAATACACACACAAACATAAAAAAAAAACAACATAAACACACACAACATATTTGATTGAATTTTCTTTTTGAAAGTTCTTGCTTCAATGTTCAATGTAAAAAAGCGTCATGGTGTGAATCTTGATGTTTGTATTTTTTTTTCCTTGTTAGTTTTTCAGGTTCTATATATATATACTTTAAAGATGTTCAAGTATTAGCATTTGTCTATTGTGATTATCAAATGTTTACTAAAGTCCATTGAGTTCGTAATTATGATTTTTACTAGGTTTCATGGTAATTATGATTTTTATGCTTGCATGGTGACCGGTGAATTCCACTGGCCGTCTTTCCATATACCCATACGCAATCATAAACCAGCTGATTACTTCTTGGTCGTTCAAATGTGCGCTTTTTTTCTTCCTTTTCTATTACATAATTATCGAAATTTTCCCAACTTGTTAAACAAAGGCCAATAAAATACAAAAGAAACAAGTAGCTTTTGGAAAGTTAGATCAATGGGGGGATGTCTTAATGAACTTGTTATGGCAGCTAAGTCCACAATGGTGAGAGACCAAATGCTGGTATATATTGACATAGAGACTGCTAGAGAGATGAAGTTTGCAACGGATCTGAGCCTCCTTTCTCAGGCATATATATACAAAGAGGGTTAGGGAAGGGGAGGAACTAATTCTTGAACTTGAAAAATTGCGGGGATCGGTGGAGGTCATTAAGAGTGCATAGTTTCTTAAAGAAGTTCAAACTTTTTTTTTGTGTATGTTGAAAAGTTCCCTACATCTTCTTTTACACAATGAACAGAAGACAACAACGACAAAAAGAATATGTTTGGTATTAAAGATAGTATGATCTCTGAACTTGTCTGAACTTCTCAACCCTGAAGGTCAACCTTGCCCAATCATCATCCGACCCAACCAACTTATTAGTTGAATCATTATCAGGCCCTAACGTGATGATTTGCTACCAACTCATGAAATATGTGGAAGTAGTCAAGGTCATGGGACATGATGAGCTACGCGAACTCTTTAAAGCTGAAGAAAGAAAGAAGAAGCTAGGCGTTAAATGATGCTTACTTTGTCAAGGAGATTGCCAATTAAAGAAGCCATTGAGGATGACAAAAGGAATGAAGGTCGTACGTGTAGGAAATCTACAAGAAAAGAATGGAGTTTTTTAGGATGCTTAGGTTATCACCGGCATCAGAATCATTCCAAACAGTCACCAAGCCTCTCAAAGTAACTATCATCATAGATAATGATGACTCAAATTTCGAAGTCAATGAATGAGTTTAAGTGGAGTCTCTTAATTAGGGTATAATTAAAGAATGGGAAATGATGTTGGATGTCTTGAATTAAGGGAATACTGCTGACTTGATCAAGACCTGGAGTAAAAGATTTAAAGAGATCAGGGAACAAGAAAAGTTCTTATGGAATAATACAAGGAAACCTTTAAATCTCCAGGACCATCTTACCTAAAGTGAAGAAGATAAAGAGTTTCATTTAAGTATCCCTACTAAGATATAACCTTCCAATTATAAGCTATAACCATATCAATAACTTCTACTCTGCCTCATGTCCTCTCCAATTTACCAACTGCAAGTAATATAGAAATGCAAATAATGATTGAGAAGTTGAGCTTCATCCCTTTTTCCGAGGAACCCCACTTTGTAGTAGGGAACTGACTCAAATTCTTCTTTCACCTTGAGAATTACAAGACTCTCACATGAAAAAAAACTTAGCAGGACATCAGATATCTTGCTGCGAGTGTTATACCCCTCTGATAAAGGGGCATCACATATCCATAAACTAACAGGTCCTTGAGGATCACTAGTTTGTTGACGAACACACACAAACACAAACACACAGCAAAGCACACACACTGCCACTGCACACACACACACACTGCATAGAAAAAAAAACCAACACAAACAAACGGACACTTCATACAAGATATGTTGGGAGAAGATCCTTAAGACGAAAGTTAACATCTATCCCAAAGGGAGAAGATCCTTACGACGTTAACCACGTCTATCCCAAAATAATTCGTGTTTCCAAAAACAATATTGTCGTACACACTCAAATATTCATACACACAAACACACATATTTACACTCATGTAATTAAATGTATTACCTTGGGATATATCCGACTAACCGCCTGCTTTGATTTACTTGTATGCATACCATCCATGGTCTTAAATGCGGTCACGGCACTGCTTAAAAGTAACAATAATATATTGAGTCGTTGATATAAAATTTTAAAGCAAATATATTATAAATAAAATCTTACTTTTGGAGTATGACCTTAATGCGAGAGTCAGGCCTACTATGTAGTGAGCAAAACCATATAATAGTTCCTCTTGCTGGCACAATGACCAGAAGTTGCCAATGATGCCTACATAGATAAATGCATTTGAAAGAAAGAACATATTACTACAGTATGTTGTAAAAAAAAGGAAATAGTTTTGTTAGAAAGAAAATATTTTGAAATTTACAATCTTTTATCTTACTTATGATGGTAAGCTCCCATGTATATTTGCTTCTTCGATTCAAGCATACGCGTCGATATATATCTCGAGATCTCCTCTCCCCTCTGTCCCATATTTTGTATGGATTGAGGATCAAAATATCCATACAAAACCTCGTCCATCGTGCCCACATTCATAGTAGACAAATACCTAATTTGTTAAGCAAAATATTAATATAAAAAAAACACTCCACACACTGCACACAAACACACACAAACACACTTTTCACACACACACACACTGCCACACAATAAAAACACACACACACACACTGCACATACAAACACACACACACACACACACACACACACACTGTACACACACACATACTACGAATGTAGAAAGATTCCATAAAAAAAATTACTCACATAGTCCAAAGGTGTAAAACTGATAAACTAAGCCACTCCTTTCCTTGAACGATCTCTAAAATATCAGTGTGAGCGATGTACAATGGAACATCATCACCACCACAGCCAAAGATAGCTGTATCCCACGGCACTGATATCGGACTATTGTACATACTCGACGCAGCCATAAGTAAGTCTCTCATGATGTCATCTTTGGTCCTAGACCCGTCATTCTGACGAGCCTGCTTCTTTGGTCGCTGAATATCCTATTTCATATAGTATAGTGTAAAATACAAGTAAATTTGAAATAATTTATTTTGTTTTCTTTCCATTGTAACTTCAAAAAGGATGAAGGATAAACGTATCTATTGAATACTATATAAACTCATTAATACTCGATGCTGCAAATGAGTGAGATGAGGTTTGGTACTTTCAATATCCCCCAGGGTGACCCTGGACCCCCAAATGTTAATCCATGATTCTTAGATGGAACAATAGGGGTTTAAATAAGTCTTTAAGACAAATAGAGGCAAACATGAGAGAAGGACTTCATGTGACTACTGCAGAATGTGAAGATTTCAGTTCTTGTTTAGTTGATGCTCATCTACAGGAGCTGCCCTACTTAGGATGGGAATTTACTTGGTGTAATAAGCAAGAAAACAACCTATCTACTCTAAAATAGATAGAGGTTTTGATAATGCGCAGTGGCAGCAGCAGTTTAGAAGTGTGAAGGTTGAGGTGCAATCCTGGATGTTCTGATCACTCCCCCTATTGATGAACTGTGGAACTGTACCTAGGAAGGGGCAGAAGATTCAAGTTTCTTAACTGCCTTACTTATCATACTATATTTCGAGATGCAGTCAAACAGGGCTGGGGCGGAATATAGAATGGGTTAGAATGTTATAAGTTTGGGAAAAGATGAAGACAGTAAGAGAAAATTTGAGCAAATTACTAAACATGTCTCTCAAGCTAGTGTGAAAGCCACCTCTGCCAGAACAAGAGTTACTAAAAAGAAAAAGAAAATTTTTACCTTTGAAAAATCGGAGAAAATAAAATCTCGTGGCCATGCAATAAATCCACCTAAAGCTTCCCCCACGACTCTCACCTCATCAGTCGCCACAGGGACTTCAGCGCTGGCATCTACGGCCTCCTCAACCACTACCTTAACAAAATGAAAAATATGAAAAATTAACGGCGGTTTCTTAATAACCGCCGTTAATTGGCGGATTTTAACAGCGGTTTTACAGAAACCGCCGTTAATTGTCTTAATTTAACAGCGGTTTCTGTAATAACCGTTGTTAATTTTTCATAGTATTTATGAACCGTGCCACCGCACAAATTTAACAGCGGTTTTACGATAACCGCTGTTAATTGTCCGCTGTTAAATGGGTATTTTGTAGTAGTGTTGAAACAATGAACAATATCGATACACGACTTAAAGTTACTCCGAACGGTGAACACGAATGAATGAATGTGGATGATGAATGATTAGTAATAAGTGAAAATTACTGAGTGACAATTACTGAATGATAATAAATGAATTACAACCGGGTATTATAGAACTATCATCAAGAAACCTTCGTGCCACATGTGACCTGTGCAAGTGCCTGACCCGTAGAATACAGTATGTTTCTCGTGAGCCATGATTTGATTACTGGCATAATATTGATGACGAATCGATCTATTTGTCAATCTTGGCATTCGAGAATGTGTGGTAAGATTCACCTGTTTGATTTTCTGAGGAAATCCTAAATTATGTATGTCATAGAAACTGCTTAGATTTGATATCGATATAATATTTTGTGTGCTACTCGCAATTGTTTATGTAGTCCCATTTTTTTTGCTATTAACTTAGCATAGATTCGTAATCTGGCCGTAAGAATGTAAATTGAACTGTGCTTACGATTATTGTTTGACCCTTTCAGTATGGAACATAATTTGAGAGGCTGTGGCAGGAGGGGTCGAGGCCGCGGAAGGGTCCGAATCCCGAGGCCACGCGCTAACACGTGCACGAATGGAGGACAAAGCTCGGTGGGGAGTGCTTCACCTAATATGAGCCAGGCCCACCACACCGAACGGCATGAGGGTGCCCACGTCGACCCTTATGTGATTATGCAGGGTATGATGACCCAAATGGGTCAGATGATGGAAGCTATGCAGATGATTGCTATAAATGGACAACAACAGGGACAACAGCCTCCGCCTTCGGTGCACGGCGGAATTGTGAGCCGAATCATTAGTGACATATCACGACAACGACCTCCGACCTTTGAAGGCTCTTTTGAGCCTTCCGACATAGTACACTGGATAGAGCATTTTGAGAAGCTGTTTGAAATGGTGGAATGCCCAGAAGAGAACCGAGTTGCTGTGGCGGCTTACTACCTTAGCAAGGGTGACCATACTTGGTGGATTTATGTGAGGCCTGCTGATGGCGCGAGTACTTGGGAGGAATTCAAGAACCTTATGCTAGACCATTACTATCCTGCACCCCTCCGTGAGGCAAAATTATCAGAGTTGTTGAACCCTGATCCATCCGAGGATGAGGATGTGATAGCTATTGCCGAGAAATTCCAGGCACTTCTTCCTTTTGCTATGTCAGTTGTTCGTTCGGAAGCTGATAAGATCAAATATATACTCAAGAGGCTTAAACCCCGAATGGGGATGCAATTGCTCAATCACCACTGTACGACCCTACTAGAATTCATCGAGAAAGCCCTGGAATACGAACTCACTACGAAGGAGATTTCCAAGAAGCAGCCCCAGTCCTCCAACAAGAGACCCAAGAACCAGACCCAGGAAGGCAGTAACCGAGGGACGTTCCGGAAGCCCCAGTCAGTACCGAACCCTTTCGAGCGGACACCGACGGCGTCGAAGCCGACAGTATCGCACTCTCGAGCGATCAGCTCACCTATCGTATGCTATAACTGTGGGGACCAGGGACACATCAGCTTCAAATGCCCGAATCCAGCCGTCGCCTGCCACACTTGTGGGAAGAATGGACATCGTGCTCGCTATTGCAGGGGTGGACCCGGGCGTGCTCCAGTAGCATCTCTTGCTCTAGTACAGTCTTCTGTCCAGGACCGTGTACCTCCGTCCGCTTCTTATCAGCCTATCGTAGCAAACAAAGGGATGGGCCGAGGAAATCAAGCGGGTACACCTAGTACCAGAGTTGCAACACCCAGAGTCTATGAGATGAAGAAGGCCGACGATCCCGAAGCCAGCATGATTGCAGGTACCCTCGAGATTCACTCTCAACCCGTTTATGTCTTTTTTGATACCGGTGTTTCACACTCTTTTTTGTCTACTTCTTGTTTGAGTTGTTTGCAATTAGATCATGTTAACGATTATAAACCTTATGTCATTGGTCTATGATAAGTGGTAATTTTACCACTTATTTCTAGGATTTTATACTAGGTTTTTATCTCGTTTCGTGATTAATGTGCTCGTATTTGGCTTATTTATGATTAGTCGAGCCGTATTACGCGTTTGGGTTGGTTTTAGTGTGTTTGCAGGTTTTTAGAGCCAAAAGGACCCAAAACGAGACAAAGGACCAAGAGTCGAGTCACGGACGGAAAAGACGGAATTTTTGCAAGAGACAGACCACCCTATCGGCCCAGCCTATCGGCCGATAGGTGTGCCGAAAGAATCCACCTGCCGAGTGAAGAGAATGACGAAGCAACTATCGGCCAGCCTATCGGCCGATAGGCCAGGCCGAAAGGCTTCCCAGCGGACTCTCGTTTTTGAACGGATTTTGACTCTTTTAGATAGATTTTATTTCCTAGATTAGGGCTAATCGGGAATGTAACCCCCTTAGGCTATAAAAACACCCTTCTAGACCTAGTTTCAGCAGCTTTTATCATATTGGATCATTCTTTATCATTCCTTTTCATCCTTTATAATCTTTCACATATGTTAGCAAGATTTATTCCTTTGATGCAAGAACTTTTTGGGGAGGAGAATTATTATTGTTTTTGGGAGATTGAAGACTCGGAGTTCATCCATAAGGGTTGTAATCTCTCTTTTCATATTAATAATATGCATTCTTCATCTATTTCTTGTCTAATTTCAATTATGTCTGGCTAATTCCTTTGATTGATTCTAGGGTTAGTAAATTTAATTGATGATCACATGATATTCCTTTGATTACCTTTTGACCTTTCATCCTAGGCTTGTGTTCAAGTTGTGTTAAATCTCATGTTAGATTAAAGGGCCCTTAATCGATGCATGTTAGCTAATTGATTTTGTCCGGAAGGAGTAATTGATTAGTGGAAATACTTGACACACAATATGATTTTATCTTGAGACCTAGCGGAGAAAGATAAATCATAGATAAATAAGTTGGTGCTTTTTAAGTGATTTTAATTCTTTGAGCCCTGGCGGGGAAAAGGGTTTTAATTAACTATCTTTCTAGGTTGCCTTGACAGGAATTCTAGATCGACCGAGTGATTATTTCTAGGATTGAATTAAATTTTGGGGAGAAGGAATCAAGTGAATGGATTGTGTGAACTCAATTAGATGATACTACCCTAGGATCAATTACCTTTCGACTTGTGATTTATCTTGTTAATTTGCTTTATTTGCTTAATTTAGATTATTCAACTTTTATTCAATTTTTGTTCTTCGATTTTTTAAGTTAGATAATTAGAATCAAAACAATTTTTCGGATTCCTAAATAGCAGTCAAATTTTGAGTAGAGTTAATTCCTTTATTTTCGACACATCAATTCCCTTGGGTTCGACACCTTGGAAATACTCCGAGGTTTTACAAATTTTAAAATTGATCGGATTTGAAAACCATACTACGCGAATCCCAGCGATCAATTTTTGGCGCCGTTGCCGGGGAATTGATAGAAAATTTAAGGGAATAATTCGAAAAAGAAGAGATTGTTACTTTAGGTAGTTTACTTTTATTATTAATATTCGATCTCGTTTCCTCACATCTTGTTTTCTTTTCCTTGTAGGCGGTGCATGATCACGAGATCCCAAGGAAAGAACTTATTTCCTTTGGATCCGGAAATCGAGAAGTCTTTCAGGAGGAAGAAGCAAGAAGCGAGAACCGAGACTCTTTCTATACCTTTCGTTGATACCATGGCCGGCATTGTTGACCAACCACGAGAACTCGCTCGTCCCGAGAAGATCCCTTTGAATGCCCGCTTTCGACCTAAGCTGGACGATTATCAAGAAGGAGGTTGGGGAAAGATTGATGCCAACAACTTCGAGCTTAAGCCGTCCCTCATTGCTACAGTGAAGTCTCAAACATACGGAGGGGGAGTGAATGAAGATCCAAACGCTCATCTTGAGTCGTTTTTGGATATATGTGCCACCATCAAGCAAAACGGAGTGCCTCCGGATGTCATTAAGCTCCGCCTATTCCGATTCTCCTTAGAAGACGATGCGCTAGATTGGTACAAGAGCCTAGATCGGAAGGAAATTGGTACTTGGAGAGAGATGACTCGGTTGTTCTTAGCACAGTTCTATCCTCCCTCGAAGGTGCAAAAACAAATCAACGATATCTTGCAATTCGAGCAATATGAGGATGAATATCCGATTTAAGAAGCTACTTCGCAAATGCCCACAGCATGGAATTGACAAAGAGGAGATCTATATTCGGTTTTATCGGGGTTTGACGAGGAAGGCTAGAAGAGAGTTGGACTACTCATCGAAAGGGGGATTTCTGGCTAACGATTATGAAGAGGCCAAGAATCTCATTGAGCTAGCGGTCAACAATGATTACGAGGAGGTGACCGATAGGAAGATGACGAGAAGAAAGGTTCCATCCGGTGACGAGGACGCCTACGGTGATTTGAAGGCAAAATTTGAAAAAGCAAAAAATAACTTGAGTTGCTAAAAAAGAATACTTTGGGAGTCAATTCAGTTTATGAGGAGCTAAACGAGCCTATTGCAGTTAAGGAGGATGTGAACTACATGCAAGGAGGAAACTTCCGGCAAGGGGGAAATTGGGGGAACTCTTATCCGAACAATCGAAACCACCCTAATTTCTCCTATGCCAATCCGAACAATGCTCTCCAGCCACCACCGGATTTAACATGAAAAATGGGGTTATTCAAGAGCCGATTGCTAAGACACCTATGGAAGAGATCTTTGGAACGGTTGGAGGCGAGCCAAAAGATTTTATTTATAAAATAGACAAGAGGTTCGGAGCTCTCGGCGAGTGTGACATCTATTGGAAACTCGGTGATAGCCTTGACAAAGCAGATGTCGATGGTGGAGACCCAAATGAGTCAAATGGCGAACGCCCAAGCCGGATTTCATAAGCCGGGCCATTTTCCGAGCAGCACCGAGACCAACCCGAAGACTCAACAATGCAACGCAATCGAGCCTTGAGTGGGACAAAGTACGATAATCATGGGGCTGGAGTTAAGGAATCAGAAACGAGGAGGTATTAGAAACGGGAGCAGAAAACGAGAAAGAAGATGGAATACAGCAGAACCTATCGGCCGGCCTATCGGCCGATAGGCCCAACCGATACCCATACAGCATGCCGGCAGTGAAGCCTATCGACCCACCTATCGGCTGAAAGGCTCCTGGAAGTTCGAATATGAAAGATTTTGAGGAAAAAGCTCCATTTCCACAGCGTTTGGCCAAGTCGAGATATGATGAAAAGCTTCAACAATTTATCGACATGTTTCAAAAGGTGAATATCAACATTCCACTTCTAGACGCTTTGAGAGACATGCCGGGTTACGTGAAATTCTTGAAAGACGCTGTGGCAAGCAAGAGGAAGTTGAGGAAGTTTGAAACAATAAATATGACAGAGGAGTGTAGCGCTATCATTCAAAACAAGCTCCCGCTCAAGCAGAAGGATCCGGGACGTTTTACTTTGACATGCATGATTGGCGACCAAACGTTAGTAATGGGTTGTGTGATCTCGGGGCAAGCATCAATCTTATGCCTCTATCCATCTTTAAGAGGTTGAAGATTGGGGAGATGAAGCCGACTACCATTTCTCTACTCATGGCGGACCGGTCGATCACTTATCCGAGGGGAATTGTGGAGGATGTGCTCGTTAGAGTCCAACACTTGGTCTTCCCGATTTCGTAGTTCTTGATATGCCCGAGGACGAGAATCAACCACTGATCTTTGGGAGACCGTTTCTAGCGACGGGAGAGCACTTATCGGCGTCCGGGAGGGTGATCTTACTTTCCGGGTTAATGATCAAAATCTGAAAATTTCCATCTATGACGCGATGAAGAAGCCCGACGATGCGCCCGAGGAATGTTTTGAAATTGAGTCTATTATGCCGCCCGACCGACTTGTTGGAGCATTGTATTTCACACTCCATTTACTCACATTCTGAGGTTGATGAAATTTCGAGGATTTGCCGGAGTATGTTCGAATGTTGGAGGCGACGAGTCTCGACTTAATGAGAGGAGCGTATGCTATCTTGATATCAACAAACCCGTTCAAGGGGAGTTGTCACGAAGACCGGGTTGAATGAGGTATCGTCTAGCTAAAGGCGTTAAGCGTAGCACTTGTTGGGAGGTAACCCAACGTATGTATGTATATTAGTTCGTTTTACTCATTTATTTTCGATTTTCGTTTGCGTGATTTTTGTAGTTTCTAGTTTCGTAGTAGCTTTGCTAGTTTTTGTTAAGTTCTAATCCATGCATGCCGAGTTTTGAATACTTGCGGTGTCTTTAATCGCCATATCCTAGCAAAAGCAGGACCAATTATGCGAAAGAGAAAAAGTGGAAATTTTTTTGAGACAGAAGATCCTATCGGGCGAGCATATCGGCCGATAGGCCCGGCCGATAAGTGAGGAAAATTAGAAAAATTTTTATGTTACAAGCGGTGGTCGACAGAATTCCACATCGACCGATATCCCGCCCGAGAGGAGGATGGTCCGAGGCGGAAGTTCCTAGCGGCCCAGACTGTCGGCCGATAGGCCTGGCCGATAGGACATACCCGGCCCAGGATACACTACGAGCTCGCCGACAAACCCGCCATTTCAGCCACAGTGATCAGGTACTCCATTAACAAAGCCACTCCTTTCTCTTTTCAAACTTATTCCTCCTTTGGGATGCGAAATAAGTTTGGGGGGGGGGGGGGAGAAGTGCGGCTTTGTTAATTTCTTTACGTGTGAGTACCTTGTTTGCCTTGTATCATTATATGCTTGTGTTGGTGCCCGTTGTTTTTATTTGTGCTTATATTATTGGTGTTGCGTGGATTTAGCTTTTGTTGCTTAGTTTTTCGATTTTTATATTCATTTTATTTGGGTGTGTTTGCTAGTTTCTATTTTCTATTTTTTTTAGGTAGTAGTGGTTTTTTTTAGATTTCGTGTTTGCTTTTATTTGCTTTTCATTGTTTGCTTTAGATAGCCTTGCTTGTCTTTAGTTTTTCCTTATTAGTGAATTTTTCGTGCTTCTAATTGTGTGATACCGATGTTACGACACTGTTTTTCTCTCTGAAGAAACGGTCGAGTTTTAGTCGAGTTGTAGTTAGTAATTTCTGTTTTGCATAGTATTCATTTAGGTCCAAAATTTTTCGTGATTGTAGAGGTCTTGGCAGATAAGAGACGATACATACTTGTTTTAAAATCACCGTCAATACGTTTGGTTACATCTTCCGGATAGTGAGTCGTACTGTTTCGTCAGTCGTGGTGGCACTTAGATAGAGTTTAGAGTCGATCAGTTTTTCCCAAAAATTGAGATAATGTTGTTCTATGAAGGGAAGTTTAGTAACCGGGGGCATTCGCGTGACCCGTTGTTTACCCTCGCGTAAAACGACGACTCTGATTAGACTAGTGATTTATATATTTCACATGCGCCAATGATAGGGAACTTAGTAACCGGGGGTATTCGCGTGACCCGCTGTTTACTCTCGCGTAAAACGGCGACCTTGATTCGGACATGCGGAAATTATATATTCGAGTTGTTTCTCCGCTGTAGACGGGAACTTAGTAACTAGAAGCATCCATGTGCCCCATGAGTGTCTTTTACGTCAAACGGTTTCCTAATACATGAGAATGGAAGTTCCACCCTAGAATTACCCCGATGAAACATCCCGAGATCCTAACCTAGTGGTCAACTCGAATCAAATTCTTGAACATATATATAAGGGAATACTGACCGAGGTTTATTTGTTATGAAACTCGTGAAAAATGTGCCACTAGACTGTGTAACAGGACGAGCTAGCTTGTTTATTTTAGCCTTTCATATTGACGGTCGATTTGACTCACGTTTTGTTAATCTTTGAGCTGGATTTTCTTCATGAACGAATGATTAGGACTGAACTTGACTACTTTGCGGAATCATTATTCTGAGTGCAGCTCGCTTTTACGACAATCGGATTATTTAAAGAAAATTACAGGATAGTATTGATTAGGTTGAACACTATGAATTGCACAATGATTCACGACTTTCTTTTTCTTCTCTTTTTGTTGTTCGGGACGAACAAGGCTTAAGTTTGGGGGGGTTTGATAAGTGGTAATTTTACCACTTATTTCTAGGATTTTATACTGGGTTTTTATCTCGTTTCGTGATTAATGTGCTCGTATTTGGCTTATTTATGATTAGTCGAGCCGTATTACGCGTTTGGGTTGGTTTTAGTGTGTTTGCAGGTTTTTAGAGCCAAAAGGACCCAAAACGAGACAAAGGACCAAGAGTCGAGTCACGGACGGAAAAGACGGAATTTTTGCAAGAGACAGACCACCCTATCGGCCCAGCCTATCGGCCGATAGGTGTGCCCGAAAGGAATCCCTGCCCTGCCGAGTGAAGAGAATGACGAAGCAACTATCGGCCAGCCTATCGGCCGATAGGCCAGGCCGAAAGGCTTCCCAGCGGACTCTCGTTTTTGGACGGATTTTGACTCTTTTAGATAGATTTTATTTCCTAGATTAGGGCTAATCGGGAATGTAACCCCCTTAGGCTATAAAAACACCCTTCTAGACCTAGTTTCAAGACTCTTATCATATTGGATCATTCTTTATCATTCCTTTTCATCCTTTATAATCTTTTACATATGTTAGCAAGATTTATTCCTTTGATGCAAGAACTTTTTGGGGAGGAGAATTATTATTGTTTTTGGGAGATTGAAGACTCGGAGTTCATCCATAAGGGTTGTAATCTCTCTTTTCATATTAATAATATGCATTCTTCATCTATTTCTTGTCTAATTTCAATTATGTCTGGCTAATTCCTTTGATTGATTCTAGGGTTAGTAAATTTAATTGATGATCACATGATATTCCTTTGATTACCTTTTGACCTTTCATCCTAGGCTTGTGTTCAAGTTGTGTTAAATCTCATGTTAGATTAAAGGGCCCTTAATCGATGCATGTTAGCTAATTGATTTTGTCCGGAAGGAGTAATTGATTAGTGGAAATACTTGACACACAATATGATTTTATCTTGAGACCTAGCGGAGAAAGATAAATCATAGATAAATAAGTTGGTGCTTTTTAAGTGATTTTAATTCTTTGAGCCACAGGCGAAAAGGGTTTTAATTAACTATCTTTCTAGGTTGCCTTGTGACAGAATTCTAGATCGACCGAGTGATTATTTCTAGGATTGAATTAAATTTTGGGGAGAAGGAATCAAGTGAATGGATTGTGTGAACTCAATTAGATGATACTACCCTAGGATCAATTACCTTTCGACTTGTGATTTTATCTTGTTAATTTGCTTTATTTGCTTAATTTAGATTATTCAACTTTTATTCAATTTTTGTTCTTCGATTTTTTAAGTTAGATAATTAGAATCAAAACAATTTTTCGGATTCCTAAATAGCAGTCAAATTTTGAGTAGAGTTAATTCCTTTATTTTCGACACATCAATTCCCTTGGGTTCGACACCTTGGAAATACTCCGAGGTTTTACAAATTTTAAAATTGATCGGATTTGAAAACCATACTACGCGAATCCCAGCGATCAGTCTACCCGATGGTAGAAGAATTGTTGGGAATCGTGATGTACAGAACTGTCCGATTCGCATGAATGACCGTGAGTGGTTGTCAGACTTGATTGTGGTCGATTTACCTAAATATGATGTGATCTTGGGTATCGATTGGATGGATCGTCATGATGCCGTACTTAGCGTCCGTAAGCGCATAGTGACCGCCACAGCTGATGATGATGTTGAGTGTATTTTTCAGGGTGATAATTCCAGTCATTCCGGGAGAGTCATTAGTGCAATGAAGGCAGTAAAACTGCTGAATCAGGGTTGTGTTGGTTATTGGTGCTACATGACCAAGACAACTGACCGACCAGCTGAGTTAACCGATATTTCGGTAGTTCGAGACGACCCAGATGTATTTACAGATGATTTGCCAGGATTACCCCCACATCAGGAGTTAGAATTTATCATTGATTTGGAGCCAGGAACGTCCCCACTTTCGAAAGCACCGTATCGTATGGCACCGACCGAGATGCAGGAGTTGAAGAGCCAGCTTGAGGAGTTGACTGATAAAGGCTATATTTGACCTAGTGCGTCCCCTTGGGAGCGTCGGTGTTGTTTGTATAGAAGAAAGACGGATCTCTGCATTTGTGTATTGATTACCGTGAGCTGAACAAGGTAACAATCAAGAACAAATATCCATTACCTCGTATTGATGATTTTCTGGATCAGCTCCAAGGCGCCACTATATTTTTCAAGATCGACTTAAGATCCGGGTATCATCAGTTGAGGATTCGAGAGTCTGCCATTCCAAAGATAGCTTTTCGTACTCGTTATGGGCATTACGAGTTCGTTGTCATGCCATTCGGACTGACTAATGCACCGGCAGTGTTCATGGAATTAATGAATCGAGTTTTTATTAATTATCTAGATCGTTTTGTAGTCGTTTTTATTGACGAAATTCTGATTTACTCTCGTAACTATGAAGAGCATAAGTATCACCTCCGTCAGGTTCTCGATGCGTTAAGGCGGGAACAACTCTATGGAAAATTTTCTAAATGTGAATTCTGGATGCCTGAAGTTATTTTTCTTGGACATGTAATATCAACCGATTGAGTGAGAGTAGACCCATAGAATACAGAAGCCATCCGAGACTGGCTACCTCCGAAGAGCGTGAAGGAAGTTCGTAGTTTCCTGGGTCTAGCAGGCTATTACCGACGGTTCGTGGAAGGTTTTTCCAAAATTGCTCAACCGATGACTAATCTGTTGAGGGAAGATAAGAAATATTTGTGGTAGGAATCATGTCAGCAAAGTTTTATGAACTCAAGAGTCGATTGATTTCAACACCTGTTTTGGTTCTACCAAATGGAATGGAAGGTTTCGTGGTATATAGTGATGCGTCGAGACAGGGCCTTGGCTGCGTATTAATGTAGAATGAGAAAGTGATCGCCTATGCATCTAGACAGTTGCGACCTTACGAGGTCAACTAACCGACCCATGATTTGGAGTTAGCAGCCGTGGTGTTTGCTTTAAAAATCTAGCGCCACTATCTATATGGAGTCACTTGTCAGATTTTTACGGACCACAAGAGCTTGAAGTACATTTTTACTCAAAAGGAGTTGAATATGAGACAGAGGAGGTGGCTAGAACTAATCAAAGACTATAATATCGAGACCCTTTATCATCTGGGCAAGGCAAATGTGGTTGCCGACGCCTTGAGTCGTAAAACAGTACAGGAGCAGATACTTGCCCGCTTGACCGCCCAGGGAGAATTGCAGTTAGAGTTCATGATGCCGGAGTTTGAGGCCTGGTTACAGCGCATTCAGGGACAAATTCGCTTGAGATTTCATCGTCCCTTGATGAGATAGTCAGGACGAAATAGATGATGGACTTGGTTTTATCTAGAATTCATGGGGAAGTAGATCAGGGAAAAGCCCCTGGATTTGTTGTTCACGAGGACGGACTGATATGCTTCAAAAATCGTGTCGGCGGATGAAGAGTGAGGAACACTATTCTGAAGGAGGCTCATGCTACCCCATATTCCATTCACACGGGATCGAACAAAATATATAAGGATTTGAAACCGTATTATTCGTGGGGTAACATGAAATGGGAAGTTGCAGAATTCATTTCGAGGTGTTTGACCTGTCAGCAGGTCAAGATTGAGCATCAGCGACCAGCGGGCATGTTGAAACCACTCCAGATTCCTGAGTGGAAGTGGGAATACATATCGATAGATTTTATTACTAGCTTGCCAACGAGCCATCGAGGTATGAATACGATTTGGGTGATTGTGGGTCGATTGACCAAATCAGCCCACTTCTTGGAGATTGAGGATACGTGAGGTCCTGAGAGGTTGGCCCAGTTGTTCATTAAAGAGATTGTGAGGCTGCATGGTACCCCCAAGAGTATTGTATCAGATTGTGACGGAAGGTTTATGTCACATTTCTGGAAGGCGATTCATCGTACGATGGGTACACAATTGAACTTCAGTATGGCATTTCATCCTCAGACCGACGGTCAGTCTGAGAGGACTATTCAAACTCTGGAGGATATGTTGAGGGTGTGTGCTCTTTATTGGAAGTACGATTGGGAAGCCCAACTACCGTTGGTGGAATTCACATATAATAACAGTTGGCACGCCTCGATCAAGATGGCACCTTATGAGGCATTGTACGGCCGTCTTTGTAGGTCCCCTCTGTGTTGGGACGACTTGTCTGAATCCATTGTGTCACGCCCCCACAATAGGGTTGGACGAGAACGCGACAGCTAACATAATTAAATAATGTTTGTGATAATAGAATTACAGTAGAGGATTCAAATGCCAGATCTTAGCCCGGTGAACTAAGTCTGGTTATTCGATGAAATAAACATTCATGAGTACAGTGGAATAGTTACATAAAGTTCAAAGAGTACAACGGATATCAGAATACTTTATTGATACAAGAATAAAAAGGAGCATTTATTTCAACATTCTAATACTTATGTCTCGACAGTTCTTCAACGACGATCTTCACTAGTCATCAGCATTCGTCTCGTCATCTTCTTGGGTCTCCTCATCTAGTGGGGTTTTAGAAAAAACAATACAAATTGGGGTGAGAATAATGGATTCTCAGTGAGTTGGGTTGAGTATATTTTCTGAAATTATACGTATGTAATTATTTTGAAATATATACTATTTTACTCCCACCTTTGAAAATTTATCATTTATGGATGGTATAAGTTTCAAAATATAATGCAATGAATTAAGTTATGAGTGAACAGTCAATCTCCGTAGATTGCTGTTAAGTATGACAATATGTGGCGTCGAGCGCCTAGTGAGTATTTAGCTTCGGGAGGTCGTCTATATGACTAAGTCCCTCGGCCTCCTTATAACATCTTAGACCGTTATCAGTGTTTGGCCTTTGATTATCGCCACGACCTTTGGTTTAATGACTGTAGCCTTGGGCGTTTGTCGGACCGTCACTATAACTTTGGCCTTTGAGCTTATCGCTCTCACGCTTGGTGACGTGCTTCCTTATCTCTTATCTGGGCTCGACATATCCTTAATTGTGGGTCAGTGCCCGGATCATACCATAATCGCGATTATACCCTAAGTCTATGACCCAGTCACCTCCGGAACACTCCGTCCATTGGCTTCAAGGGAATAGGAAACAATGGTAGCCTTGTCCATGAATCGCAGCCGCGCTGCTCGATCCAAGACTCGGTCTAACCGTCCCTAACACGATTTGGGACTCTAGAGGTGGCTCCTACAACTCAAGAGGTGGCCCCCAGATTGTAGGTCGGCACTCTGTTTCATATGGACTCAAGAGGTGGCCCCCGTCCGTCGACGTGGCACTTTGTTCCGATAGAGTTAGAGGCGGACCTGTCTGTGGCACTTTGTTTGTATGGCACTTAGTTCCCGGTTAGATGTGATTATACGTTAGTCACATTGCGGTGAATGCACATAATATGGTCAGAGTTATATATCCAATACTTAGCGTAAATTGATTATACGATTGCGATTTGAAGTTTATTCGTGGCACGAGTTTTTATGAAATTATGGTTCCGTTATTGATATATGTTTGGAATATAATTATGATTATTGATTCCAGACTTGATAAATTCCAATCTTTGATTTTTGGTTTAAATTTTCCCAATTTACGGTTACGTCCAAAATTCTTGCGAAACGGATTATCATGCCCATGAGGTTTGGTTTTCGTCACGGATGGTGACGAAACTTATGGGAGAGTTCATATTGAACTTGGAACTTCTATGTTTGAGTGAATTTTCCAGAATTTTCAGTTTCTGACTGATTTTCTAAAATTTTCAGTTTTGCCCCAAAATTATTTAAAATGTCGTTTTGACCCCCAAACCCAAAATTTGCTCCTATTGTTATAGGGTTTTTCGGATATAATATTTATCCTTTGATAATTAACATTCTGGTCCATAGACCTGAAAATTTATCTTATAATTCCATTTTTATTGAAATTTACTAATTGACCCAAATTTTACCAATGATTGCATTTTAGCCCCAAATCTTGAATCGACTCCCGCTCTCTACGAAATTTTAAGGTCAGAATATTTATTTATATATAAGTTATGTATTTAGTCCAGAAGGTGAACTTTTTACTTTGGTTCCAAATTTTTGAGGAATTTATCATTTGACCCCCTTATTTTGTCTTAATTTACACTTTTGGTCCGTAGACACCGGAAATAGATTCCGATTACTACGAAAATTTTACGACAGAGGATAAACATGTTATTATGTCCACTTTGATGTTCCAAACTGAAATATACGGATTTTATTTAGTAGTTTCACCATTTTGATGGATTTACACAATCTTCGTATTTTGCCGATTTTAACCCGTTGACTTAGAAAATGATTTACGTTTCTTATACAATTTTAAGGGTAGGTGATTAACAAGTGAATATATTGTATTTTCTGACCTTAAGTCAGATTACATCTTTTTTTTTTGTAATAATTTTCATAATTTTCTTTATTTTCACTTAATTCTTGTTTTGTGTCCGTTTTGATCATCCCATTTTTACTAGGCCACAAATTAAACATCCAACTTCACATGGATGATCATATAACACAAATATACCTCTCGAAACATAATTTCCAGAATTTAAAAGTAGACAAAATCATACTTAATTAATAAGAAGTTTTGGGACATTTCACTTAAATCATCAAAATTGGCTAATTTCGCATGCAACAAGCTATAAACCATTAGGCATGCTATTAGTATGAGAAAAGTGGACTATATGAACTTCATGGAAGGTACATGCATCTTTGTTTAAGATAAATTTCATATTAAAGTGAGAATAATAGTTTTACCCACCTTAGTTCTTGAAGTGGTGAAGAGATCTAAGTCTTTGAACTAGTTGCACCAACCTTTTCTTTGCCTCTCCTCTTTTTATTTTGACCAATGTATACCACATCATGGATGATGAAGATGTGGGTTAAGTTAGTGTATGTAAGATATATCTAGGTATATATATATATATATTTATATATATATTGAAGTTACATATAGATAGTGAAATTACCTCCTTAAGTTGAACCTTTCTTCTTCTCTTATTTTCTTCTTCTTCTCTTCTCCTTCTCTTCTTGGTTTCAGCCTCCTCTCTCCCTTACTCTCTCTAATTTTCAGATTTTATTTGTGTAAGGGTGAAAGGAATGTGGGTGTTTGATTTTTAAAAGGGTTTAATGGGGTTGGGAGGTGGAATACTTGGGAAGAGAAATATAAGACATTGAGTCTTGCATGGAGGACAAGGATTCCCCTCCCCTTGAACGTGGATTATGTGTGTGTGTGTTATTATAATTTTTTTTTTTTTGTATTTTAGGTGTATATAGATATAGGTATTAAGTATGTGTTAAATGAAGTGGCTAGTGATTAAATTGGGCTTTAAATTGTGATTCCAAGCCTTAGGGGTTTTATTTAGTTTGGGCTTGAGTCTTATGGTGTGTTTATGTGTATATGTGTTGATACACATGGCCCATTAGGAATTTTATGTTCCCACTTCAAATTTTAATTAATTTGATTATTTGGTTCATAAAATAATTTACGAATAAATGAGTAAAACAGATGAAACTAGATGTAGATTAAAACAATTGTTATTGGAGTACATCATGATTTAACAATTATACATGTAGTAAACTATCGAGTTTTAGGGGGTTTTACATCCTCCCCTCCTTAAAGAATTTGGTCCCCAAATTCCTACTCAAATAATTCGGGATACGATTTCTTCATTTCTTCCTCAGCTTCCCACGTCGCATCTTCCTCTCTATTGTGATTCGACCAGACGACTTTAACTAAAGGAATTTGCTTCTTCCTCAATTCGTGGACTTGCCGGTCGAGGATCTTGATTGGCTTCTCTTCATAAGATAAGTTATCCTTGATCGGCGGAATGTCAGAAGTAATAATGTGCGTTGGGTCTGGATGATACTGCTTTAATCTCGAAACATGGAAAACGTCGTGCATTCCAGACAGGTTGGGTGGTAGTTCCAATCGGTATGCTAGTCGTCCAATCCTTTCCGTGATTTTGAATGGTCCTATATACCGGGGACTTAACTTTCCTCCTTTTCTTGATACTATCAAACCTTTCTGTGGTGTTAACCCCAGGAAGAATTGATCTCCTACTTCAACTTCTAGATCCTTCCGACTTTGATCGGCGTAACTCTCCTGTCTGCTTTGCGATGTGTGGATCCTATCCTTGTTTAGTCGTACTTTATCTACGGCTTCCTTCACCAAATCTATGCTCATTGCTGAAGGTTTTGTTCGTTGAGTCTTCGGCATCCATTGGTCATCGATTTCCCAATGGAGCGGGGATCGACACTTCCTCCCATATAGAGCTTCATAAGGTGCCATTCCGATTGTCGCTTGGAAACTGTTGTTGTATGCAAACTTGGCTAATGCAGGTGGTGATCCCAATTTCCTTGAAAGCCCAGTACGCAAGCTCGTAACATATCTTCAAGGGTTTGAATGGTTCGTTCAGATTGCCCATAGGTCTGGGGATGCGCACTTGTGCTGAAGCTTAAGGAAGTTCCTAATTCCTTATGAAAGACTTTCCAAAAACGAGATACGAATCTAGGGTCTCTGTCCGATACTATGTCTGTTGGCACTCCATGGAGTCGAACGATTTCTCTAATATAGGTCCTAGCAGGCTTTTGCAAACTGTCATCCTTTTTAACCGGCACGAAATGTGATGATTTCATCAGTCTATCGACGATCACCCAAATGGTGTTATAACCTCCTCTTGTGGTTGGTAAATCCATGATAAAATCCATGGTTACCATTTCTCATTTCCATTCAGGGACTTCTAGTGGCTGTAGTAGTCCTGAGGGTCGCTGATGCTCATCTTTGACTCTCTGACATGTGAGGCATCGCGCCACGAATTCTGCCACTTGGTTCTTCTTGTTCACCCACCAAAAGTGTTTCTTCAAGTTTCAGTACATCTTGTTACCTCCTGGGTGTATCGTATATCTCGAGCAATGAGCTTCCTCGAGAATCCGTCTTTTGAGCTCCCCATCGTGAGGTATGCATAATCGTCCCTTAAACCTTACAATTCCATCCTCGGTAATTGTAAACTCGGGTTTTTCGCCCTTAGCGATCTTGTCCTTAAACTCTTGAAGTTTTGGATCTCTCTCTTGGGCTAATCGAATATCGTCCAATAGAGTTGGTTTAACCATGAGGTTGGCGCAATTTAAACGAGTACCTTCATGAATGGGTTTCAGTTAGCTCAGTTCCTTGAGAGCTTGTCATTCTCGAACCATGAATCAGGACACTCTAGCCTTTCTACTTAGGGCATCGGCCACGACATTTGCTTTCCCTGGGTGGTGTTGAATTTCACAATGGTAATCTTCTAAAAGCTCTACCCATCTTCTCTGTCGGAGATTAAGTTCCTTTTGAGAAAATAGGTACTTGAGACTTTTATGATCCGTAAACACGGTGAATTCAACGCCATATAAATGATGTCACCATTTCTTTAAGGCGAACACTGTTGCAGCAAGTTCGAGGTCGTGCGTTGGATAATTCTTCTCGTGCGTCTTGAGTTGCCTGGAAGCATATGCGATAACTTTACCATTATGCATTAGAACGGCACCGAGGCCATCCTTTGAGGCGTCACTATATACGACAAATCCTTGGGTTCCTTCTGCAAGTGTCAGTATAGGTGCGGTGGTAAGTCTCTTCTTGAGTTCCTGGAAACTTGACTCGCATTTATCCATCCATTCAAATTTTACTTGTTTCTGGGTTAGCCGGGTGAGGGGTCCCGCTATCTTCAAGAAGTCTTTGATGAATTTACGGTAGTAGCCCACAAGTCCAAGAAAGCTTCGAATTTCTGTGACTGTTTCTGGCCTCTTCCAGTCCAGAATAGTCTCTACCTTCGACGGATCTACTGCAATTCCTTCTCCAGAAATAATATGGCCTAGAAATGCCACTTCCCTCAACCAAAATTCACACTTGCTGTACTTGGCGTACAACTTGTGCTGCCTTAGTGTATCCAACACTAGTCTAAGATGTCTCTCGTGATCTTTTTCCGTCTTAGAATACATGAGTATGTCATCGATGAAAATTACTACGAATTGGTCGAGGTATGGTTGAAATACTCTGTGCATTAAATCCATAAATGTCGTAGGAGCATTCGTGAGTCCAAAAGGCATCACTACGAACTCGTAGTGGCCGTATCTAGTTTGGAATGCAGTTTTAGGAACATCTTCATTCCAAATCTTTAACTGGTAGTATCCTTTTTGAAGATCGAACTTGGAGTAAACTGTCGCTCCTTGTAGTTGGTCGAATAGTTCGTCGATCCTAGGAAGTGGATACTTGTTCTTAACTATAATGTTGTTAAGTTCTCGGTAATAAATGCACAATCTTAGCGTGCCATCTTTCTTCTTTACGAATAGCACTGGTGCTCCCCAAGGGGATATGCTTGGCCGGATAAATCTAACCTCTAGCAATTTCTGCAACTGAACCTTCAGTTCTTGCAGTTCCAGTGGGGAAAATATCGGGGTATTCTGATATTACTGGTATTGCTTCAATCTCCATTTTGCTCTTAGGTTTGTTCATGACAAAAGCTAGATATCCCGTTGCTCTCTTTGAAATGGCCTTTCTTGCCTTCGTAGCTGATATAATTGGGTCCGAGTTAATTCTAGCACTCCCGTGTAGTTCAACTACAGGGTGTTTGAGTTTTCAGAATCGAACTATCTTAGAATAATAGTCAAGTTGAGCATAGTTCTTAGATAGCCAATCCACTCTGAGTATGAGGTCATACTCAAGTATGGGAAGGAGAATTAGGTCAGCAGGAAAACAATGTCCTCAACTATTACTTCACAATCCTTAAATACCGAATCTGTTTCTCGGCTTGTACCCATAGGTGTGGATACTTCTAAGCTTACGGATAATGATTATTGAAGTGAGTGTTAATTAAGATGCTTGCATTAGGTTGTTGAGTATCAAGAAATGTTATCATTATTCAACATTATTATTACATACGCAATGCTGTTTCGTGAAAAAATACAGCATTGGATAAGGAAAAGTAGGTTTTCCTTACCAATTATCGATAGTAGGTAACATCTAAAAGAGACAGATCATAGTACAGAGATACACAGATAATTATTAAGGAAATATTTCTTAATAATTCAAATCGAACTTTGAGTTTTTGCAAGGTTTAGATTTCGCCCCATTCGGATGGGTCGATTATCTTGAATAATCCCTTGCAATATTAGCGTTACGCCTTCCAAACGAATAACGTTACTATGTTGAATACAATGTACGTAGCAACACGGAACTTTAATAAGTTGAAATTAGCCATCACTATTCCAAATGAATAGTATAGCGACTTAATTAATTTAGACAATGCCAATTAGCGATGCTTACTCTGAATGAATAGCAAATGGATTGAAATATCCCATAATAAAACTCTATTAAGCATGAATTATCATCAAGGTTGTGAACTTAATGACTCAACGAACATGCTTATACGACATCAGCGACCAAGAAATATTAATACCCCATTTTAGAAAAGTAATGAGGTTTAGTGGAGTTCAGAGGATATGATAAGTGAAATAAGCTATGTCCATTTCAAGAGTTAAATAGGAGAAGTGATTTAATCGGGGAATTGCCATGAATACTTAATCAAGTATCTTGGCCAATGATGTAACACCCCAAACTAGGCGGATATTACAGTGCCGTGGACCCCGACTGGGACCCACCAGGCGAATGAAAACTGATGAATTAAATAATATAATTGTAGTACCGAACCACATTATATTACCAAATACTCCGATGAGGAGCTTAAGTACAATACACCAGGACAACACATAATACTAGTATATTTTATATGAAGATAAAATACACCACTCTGAATAAATAAACATCTCAAACGGAATTTGCAGCGGAAAATACAATTGACGGAAATGACTGAAATGACTGAATGACTGAAATAACCGGAATGACTGGGGCCCCCTACTAGTATCACTGGGACTCCTCGCCGTCAATATGCTCTTCCCGTGCCTTTGCCTTGCCGTGACCTGAAAACAAAATCCCCCAACGGGGTCAGTTACACAGAACAACAATCCTCAAAGGTTGAAAATACACAATCATGATTTAACTGAAGTTATGAAATATCCTTAGTTATGAATTACGCTGAAGAGGAGTATCATAGTACGCCCGTAATGTTCTGTGCAAGTGTACAAGACGAATGACCGGACACACCCGTCCTTGTACCTAATTAGTCTCACGGAGTTAAGCTTTACCGTGTGCACGGTCCAATATTTCGGTGAACCCAATACATAACCATCGCGTGCCCGACTAAAAATTCCACACAGCCACACCCGGCCACGCAATATGAACCCAGAAGGTCATATGAACGAGAATGACCACAATGAATATCAATGAATAATAATTCGACAAGGCCAAGATGACTCACCGAGATGAAAATAATAGTGACGTGATTGATAACCCAATGAAATGATTTGGAACCGTCGTTCCTCGTGAATGAAATGATTATTCGACAATTACAAGTCTCAATGTGATTAATACCATGATGAATGAGTTATGATTATGAATGATCAACAACAAAAGGACTGAATATCCTTTTAACCGAGTAAGAGTTAACTTACACAATACCGATGACAATGTACTTCCACGAACAACGTCCTAATCGAGATACCGGTCGCTCGAACAACCTTGAATAATAATAATTACCAACAACCGTTCAATACACGTATCAAGCAACAAAACATGACTAACCCAAAAGTCGATACAACGATAATCAAACTCATAGGGGCATTCTAACGAATACGTAACAAACCACACAACTTCGAAAATATCCAATCCCAAATATATCGAAATCAACACCAAAATGAGTATTTCGGACCATCAAAACAATTCAATGACATCAATAATCCAATAGGAATCCACAATTCAAGATTACACAACATCAACGGAAAATCCCCAAATTAACCGAAGTCAACCCCAAAGGTTCTTGAAATAAATTCCCAAAATAGCCATTAAATCCGTAGGAATATATTTATCCATGGTAGATAATCCAAATCTAACATATTCCAACAACAATCCAAGCTTATACGAAGAAATCGGAAGGAAAACTCAAAAATCCGAAATTCTAGATCCAAGAGATTAATACCTTTGATTCGATGTGATGAGGATGTTGAAATGATGATTAATCCAAAAGATAAGCTTGAAGATGATGATTAATGATTACACCTCGAAGAACACTCTCCAAATCGCCCGGAATCGCCCGAAGTCGCCGAAGAAATGAAGGGAGATTATAAATGACGAAGTAAGAGCTGAACTGTCCTATTTATAGTAATCCCAGTTTAGCGCGCGCTAGCCCCAGTTCTTAGCGTGCGCTAACGGGTGTTTTGGGTAGTCCAGTACCCACTGTCCGAACACGGTAGCGTGCGCTACGTACCATTTGTAGCATGCGCTACAACCATGCCATTAGCGTGCGTTAATACCCATGGTTAGCGTGCGCTAACGAATTATTTGATGCCCAGTACTGGAGTCCAGAACCTCCCGTTCTCTGATCTGATCTCGGTAGCGCGCGCTACACACAATAATTAGCGTGCGCTACTACACCGTTTGCGTACGCTAAAAACCACACACAGCGTGCGCTAAGAATAAATTCAATTCAGTCCAGTAGCCACTGGACTCAACCTGATCCGACCTTAGCGCGCGCTACACCGACTGTATAGCGTGCGCTACTACAGCCCACTAGCGCGCGCTACTTACCATTCGTAGCGTGCGCTACCTACAATCCCAACTGCAGTCCAGTGCCTTCTGGACTGCCTGCTCAACTACACTAGCGTGCGCTAGTGTTGAGGGGTGGCGTGCGCTACCAGTACTCAATTAGCGCACGCTAAAGAGAGTACGTAGCGTGCGCTACTTCTCACACACAGCACACTATGAAATGACAACGATGGTAAACACCGCACGATTCTCCAACTAAATTGATGATGAAAGACGATAAAATTACTCTGAACGATGAATACAATGATTGGATATGAGTGACAAATGATCATCAATGAGTGAAAAAAATACTGAGTGACAATTACTGAATGACAAATACTGAATGATAATGACTGAATTACAATCGGGTATTACAAATGACTTAGGAAATTTGAATTTGACTATGCATATTCCAAGTGAATAGCGACAAGTCGAAAGAGATCTTAATGAGAATTGACTCGAGAAATCTACATTAGGTCTCAATCCTATGGTTCACTTAGTCCTAGGTGGAATTCCTATCTAAGTCCGAAGAATCTTATCCTGGAAAAGCTCGTTGTAAGTGTCCTTCTTACAAAGCGAGCTCCGATACCACATCTGTCACGCCCCCACACTGGGGTTGGACGAGAACGCGACAGCTAACGTAATTAAATAACATTTGTGATAATAGAATTACAGTAGAGCATTCAAATGCCAGATCTTAGCCCGGTGAACTAAGTTTGGTTATTCGATGAAATAAACATTCATGAGTACAGCGGAATAGTTACATAAAGTTCAAAGAGTACAGCGGAGATCAGAATACTTTATTGATACAAGAATAAAAAGGAGCATTTATTTCAACATTCTAATACTTATGTCTCGACAGTTCTTCAATGACGATCTTCACTGGTCATCAACATTCGTCTCGTCATCTTCTTGGGTCTCCTCATCTAGTGGGGTTTTAGAAAAAACAATACAAATTGGGGTGAGAATAATGGATTCTCAGTGAGTTGGGTTGAGTATATTTTCTGAAATTATACGTATGTAATTATTTTGAAATATATACTATTTTACTCCCACCTTTGAAAATTTATCATTTATGGATGGTATAAGTTTCAAAATATAATGCAATGAATTAAGTTATGAGTGAACAGTCAATCTCCGTAAATTGCTGTTAAGTATGACAATATGTGGCATCGAGCGCCTAGTGAATATTTAGCTTCGGGAGGTCGTCTATATGACTAAGTCCCTCGGCCTCCTTATAACATCTTAGACCGTTATCAGTGTTTGGCCTTTGACCATCGCCACGACATTTGGTTTAATGACTGTAGCCTTGGGCATTCGTCGGACCGTCACTATAACTTTGGGCTTTGAGCTTATCGCTCTCACGCTTGGTGACGTGCTTCCTTATCTTTTATCTTTGCTCGACATATCCTTAATTGTGGGTCAGTGCCCGGATCATACCATAATCGCGATTATACCCTAAGTCTATGACCCAGTCACCTCCGGAACACTCCGTCCATTGGCTTTAAGGGAATAGGAAACAACGGTAGCCTTGTCCATGAACTGCAGCCGCGCTGCTCGATCCAAGACTCGGTCTAACCATCCCTGACAAGATTTGGGACTCTAGAGGTGGCTCCTACAACTCAAGAGGTGGCCCCCAGATTGTAGGTCGGCACTCTGTTTCATATGGACTCAAGAGGTGGCCCCCGTCCGTCGACGTGGCACTTTGTTCCGATAGAGTTAGAGGAGGACTTGTCTGTGGCACTTTGTTTGTATGGCACTTAGTTCCCGGTTAGATGTGATTATACGTTAGTCACATTGCGGTGAATGCACATAATATGGTTAGAGTTATATATCCAATACTTAGCGTAAATTGATTATACGATTGCGATTTGGAGTTTATTCGTGGCATGAGTTTTTATGAAATTATGGTTCCGTTATTGACATATATTTGGAATATAATTGTGATTATTGATTCCATACTTGATAAATTCCAATCTTTGATTTTTGGTTTAAATTTTCCCAATTTACGGTCACGTCCAAAATTCTTGCGAAACAGATTATCATGCCCATGAGGTTTGATTTTCGTCACGGATGGTGACGAAACTTATGGGAGACTTCATGTTGAACTTAGAACTTCTGTGTTTGAGTGAATTTTCCAGAATTTTTAGTTTCTGACTGATTTTCTAAAATTTTCAGTTTTGCCCCAAAATTATTTAAAATGTCGTTTTGACCCCAAAACCCAAAATTTGCTCCTATTGTTATAGGGGTTTTCGGATATAATATTTATCCTTTGATAATTAACATTTTGGTCCATAGACCTGAAAATTTATCTTATAATTCCATTTTTATTGAAATTTACTAATTGACCCCAATTTTACCAATGATTGCATTTTAGACCCAAATCTTGAATCGACTTCCGCTCTCTACGAAATTTTAAGGTCAGAATATTTATTTCTATATAGGTTATGTCTTCAGTCCAGAAGGTGAACTTTTTACTTTGGTTCCAAATTTTTGAGGAATTTATCATTTGACCCCCTTATTTTGTCTTCATTTACACTTTTGGTCCGTAGACACCGGAAATGGATTCCGATTACTATGAAAATTTTTGGACAGAGGCTAAACATGTTATTATGTCCACTTTGATATTCCAAACTGAAATATACGGATTTTATTTAGTAGATTCACCATTTTGATGGATTTACACAATCTTCGTGTTTTGACGATTTTAACCCGTTGACTTAGAAAATAATTTACGTTTCTTATAAAATTTTAAGGGTAGGTGATTAACAAGTGAATATATTGTATTTTTTGACCTTAAGTCAGATTACGTCGTTTTTTTTTGTAATAATTTTCATAATTTTCTTTATCTTCACTTAATTCTTGTTTTGTGTCCGTTTTGATCATCCCATTTTTACTAGACCACAAATTAAACATCCAACTTCACATACATGATAATATAACACAAATATACCTCTCCAAACATAATTTCCAGAATTTAAAGGGAGACAAAATCATACTTAATTAATAAGAAGTTTTGGGATATTTCACTTAAATCATCAAAATTGGCTAATTTCGCATGCAACAAGCTATAAACTATTATGCATGCTATTAGTATGAGAAAAGTGGACTATATGAACTTCATGGAAGGTACATGCATCTTTGTTTAAGATAAATTGCATATTAAAGTGAGAAGAATAGTTTTACCCACCTTAGTTCTTGAAGTGGTGAAGAGATCTAAGTCTTTGAACTAGTTGCACCAACCTTTTCTTTGCCTCTCCTCTTTTTATTTTGACCAATGTATACCACATCATGGATGATGAAGATGTGGGTTAAGTTAGTGTATGTAAGATATATATATATATATATTGAAGTTACATATAGATAGTGAAATTACCTCCTTAAGTTGAACCTTTCTTCTTCTCTTCTTTTCTTCTTCTTCTCTTCTCCTTCTGTTCTTGATTTCAGCCTCCTCTCTCCCTTACTCTCTCTAATTTTCAGATTTTGTTTGTGTAAGGGTGAAAGGAATGAGAGTGTTTGATTTTTAAAAGGGTTTAATGGGGTTGGGAGGTGGAATCCTTGGGAAGCGAAATGTAAGACATTGAGTCTTGCATGGGGGACAAGGATTCCCCTCCCCTTGAACGTGGCTTATGTGTGTGTGTGTGTTATTATAATTTTTTTTTTGTATTTTAAGTGTATATAGATATAGGTATTAAGTATGTGTTAAATGAAGTGGCTAGTGATTAAATTGGGCTTTAAATTGTGATTCCAAGCCTTAGGGGTTTTATTTAGTTTGGGCTTGAGTCTTATGGTGTGTTTATGTGTATATGTGTTGATACACATGGACCATTAGGAATTTTATGTTCCCACTTCAAATTTTAATTAATTTGATTATTTGGTTCATAAAATAATTTACGAATAAATGAGTAAAACAAATGAAACTAGATGTAGATTAAAACAATTGTTATTGGAGTACATCATGATTTAACAATTATACATGTAGTAAACTATCGAATTTTAGGGGGTTTTACACATTGTTATGGAGCCTGATATGTTGTTAGTAGCCGGCGAGAAGATTGCTCGGATTAAGAGTCGTCTATTAACGGCTCAGAGCCGCCAGAAATCGTATGCAGATAATCGTCATCGACCACTCGAGTTTGAGATTGGTGATCATGTACTGGTAAAAGTGTCCCCAACTCGAGGCATTTTCCGATTTGGGAAGAGAGGCATGCTGAGCCCGAGGTATATTGGTCTGTTTGAGATTTTGGAACGTGTAGGCGACCTAGCCTATCATTTGGCATTACCACCAGCCTTGAGTCGGATTCACAATGTATTTCATGTATCTCAGTTGAGGAAGTATGTTGCTGACCCGAGCCACATTATTCGATTCGACGAGGTCGAGATAGCCAATGACCATTCGTATGAAGAATGTCTTGTGCGGATACATGAGAGCAGAGTCAAACAGTTGAGGAACAAGGCGATCCCATTATTGAAGATTCAATGGTCAAGACACGGAATCGAGGAGGCTACGTGGGAAATTGAGGATAGTATGTGAGAGAGATACCCCAAGTTGTTTACCACTTAGTTTCAGGGACGAAACTCCTTTTAAGGAGGGAGTATGTTATACCCACCCAAACTCTCGTATTTACTATTGTATTCTTCGATTAAATCGAGCATTGTCATACCATATTCGTGTTTATTATAATGAGTATATTGATGAGTTATGTTAAATTGAATTGTTGATCTTAGTCGTTCACACTATAGTTGATTGTTAGATGTTAAGTGGTGAATTTCATTTTTTTTACTAGTTGTTGCCCTTAGCGTGTGCTAACACATTACCTTTACATACGCTATGTACGTAGCATTACGTACGTAACAGTCCTATGTTAACGTACCTAATGCGGGGTATCAATAAGCAGATCACCTTTCGGCGGGTGGGACTGATCGTGTAGGCAGTGGTCGGGAGTTGATCGTCAGAGCCTAGTCAACGTCCATTACGTACGTTATGGCTATGCCTTAACATACGTAATGTACAAGAGCTTTACGTACATTCATTTTGGCAACGTACGTAAGAACATGTGTATTTTGAGTCAGTAGCATCTGTGAATCTGTTATGTATGTAATGCTCATAAGGTTACGTACGTAATGTTTGTAACATACGTTAATCTTTAACTATAGCGTACGTAATGCTGAATTCGGGTTATAAAGGTATGGCTTGCCTTTCATTTTTCTGCTCAAACCAACTCAACCATCCCTCTAAGAAACCGATTCCCCACCTTGTCAAATCGATTTCTACCCCTTCCATCTTGTGTTGGAGCTTCGTCACTTGAATTGTGGCTTGGAGATTAGGAGATTGAAGTGTTTTCTTGGAAGTGTTGGTGTTGTTCTTCATTTTGAGTTTGGTTTTTCTTTAACTCGTATTGAATCCATGCTTGTGATGATATTAGTATTAAACACTTCGTATAATGTTATATTAATCTAGTATAAACATGATAGTTATTAGAATCATGTTCAACTAAGTGAAGAACAATATAAGGAATGTTAGTATCACTTCTTGATGTATGATAACTTCATAGCATAGTTGTGTTGATTATGTTGGATAAAACCTGATTAATAACATGACAATAGGAAGTTGATTTTGATCTTGACACTTAGAACTTGTAAGTAAGGAATCCTTGATGACTAGAGGTGTTAGATTCTAATCTTGTCTTGAATGTTTAGTTAATCCTTGAGAGATAACATGGAACTATGTTTTGGCCTTACGAAATTGATACATTCGTGATGAATTTGATAAGTCGATGAAATGGATTGTCTAAATGTTATGTTAACCCCCTGAAAATGATTATTACAAGATTGAATGATGTTATGTTTAGAGTTTCAAACATCATAAATGATATAAGTAGGTTTTGAGCAACTTCTTCAAGGGAAAGTAATGGATTTTGGTAGAACACAAACATAACCTTCATATATTCAAGTTAATCGAATGTGTTGATAACTTAAGAAGGTGTTAACCATTACATTAATATGTTGATAGTGTTCCTAGGACGATTCTAACGATTATGGCTGATAATGATGCAGTAGAATTAATGGCCGAATTCAATTACGTTGATCCTCGTGTATTAGGAGACGTAAATTAGGATGGTGTTCTTATTATGCTTATAACTTAAAGTTATGATTTCATTTCTGGAATGGATTAATGTAATCATTGGAAATATGATGAAGAATGTAAATAAACACAAACTTTTAACATGTTCAACGTTAACCGGAAGTGTTGATGGATTGAGAGTATGTTTAATCATCATAGTATTACATTGATAATGTTCTTTACTTCAAATGCTTGGAATTAATGTTAGAATATGTCGGCGAATCTAATAAACTTGATATATGATAATTCATAATTGGAGCGTTAGAATGTTCGATAGGATAGTTGAACTATTCCAGTAAAGTTACGAATATTGTTTCTATGAATTAATACCATTATCGTGCGAATGTGTTGTTGAATGAATTACATTTCATTCAAGGTTGATAGTTCAAGTGAGTATTGTTAGATGAAGATACCGTCCGTTTGCTCGTTCAAAGAAGGATTATTCATCTACAGAATTGAGGCAAGTTATCTTGCTTAGTTATAATGATGGTTGAATTTTTGTGATTATTATGCGTTTCGTGTATATGAAATGTTCTGTGAATCTATGATTCATGATGTGGTGATGTCTTTGATAGTGTTACCGTTTGTGGCGGGATTGTATTCCCAAGCTTATTGCCCTTGTTACCATTGGTCTCGTTGAGCTTTGCTGTCACTTCGGTGAGTTGTTCGAATTTTTGATAAAAGGGTAATTCATTGAGTTTCGTTGTCATGTTGCATCGTGACATATCTGGAGTCATATCTGCATGCCTATTGGTTATGTGTAGGATTTTTACTCGGGCACTTGATGGTCATGCGTGGATGTTTCCGCATTATATCGTGCACACGAGACGTAGTTCGTGAGGCTAATTAGGTACATCGTCCCACATATATTCTGGATTCCGTATACAGGGTGGACATGTGCACGGACATATTTCCGGATCGGGCGTACTGAGATGTCCGTCTTGATCCATATTATTTCGTCGTTCGTATGTTTGGATATGTTCGACAGTTGGGACTGACTGTTTATACGCCTGCGGGGTATATTCAGTAGTCAGTTGTTTCTTTGAGATCCGTATGTATATGAATTGTATAATGCCATGAGAATTATTATCATGTATAGCTGACCCTGTGGTTTGGGCGAAATACTTGTATTTCAGGGCGAGAAAAGGGCAAGGCACAGGAAGAGCACGATGGCAGCGGAGGGTTTTGAAGGATGCTAATTCGGGGCCCCCGAGTCTTTTGATGTTCGGTTGTGTCTTACTATGATTTCTCATTTTATTTTATTTCGGATGAATGTATTATAAATTGTAAGGTATTTTCCATCTCCATATGGTCTATACCGAATTTGGATCCTGTGTACGGTTGTGTGAGTTGACATATATGAATTATACTCCATATCGGGGTTTTGATTAATAAACGTGGTTCGGTACCGCATCTATGGATGTTAAAGTTTATGTTGTGATCTCGCCTGGTGGGTCCCAGTGGGGGTCCACGACACTGTAATAGCCGCCTTTTTCGAGGTGTTACACAACTAGGATGTTGTATTGTAGAAATCTCGATCTTCATAAGGCTATAAACTGAACATTGTATGATCATGACTGTATGAAGTCGATTGTAGGAAGGATACTGTAATTTGCTACATTTATGAAAACTACAGGATGATTTGTCCCAATGATAACATTTATTACCTTAGAGGTAAGAAGGGGTATCAGGAGGCGGCTTCACGGTTGCAGGTTGACTCTTCGGACCCATCCCCTTGTCTTTGAGCAGATGGTCGAGGTTGTAACATCCCCATATATCCAGGGATTACAACAAAACCCTTTCTCAAGGATTTACTCATCTAATGACAACGAACATAATAAAAATTGGACCAATATGGTCAAACAAATATGAAGTATACTCAAGATTTCTCATAACATTACAAAAAAATACAAATACTCTAAGTGATGCCCATACAAGGGCCACAAAAGGGAATACTCATTGTACTCGAATGACAAAACATTTGAGTCAGATTCAAGACAAATAAAAGAGACTCGAAGACTCTCGATGCATAGTATTGCTGTTGCTCGACCTCATCGTGATACTCCTGGAATCATATCAAACATGTCCACCACCAAAAGGGGGTTATCAACTGGGATTTTGCAAGTACAAGTATGGTGAATACATGATGTAAATTTCATAGTATCAACAATCAAGGAAAACATCACAAAACTCATTACACGCATCAAAATCAACCATTTATCATGCAAAATGATGTGCCACAAGAATGTCTGCCATCTCAATATACCGGATACGTATACACGATATACTGAGTACATATACTCGTCCAATAATATTCTCATGTAACACACCTAATACACAATATCTTCAAATGCAATTGTAGACCAAGTACGACAATTATACAAATACAAATATCTCAGTCCTTTAATTATTATATCCATAATGTACAGATTCTACGTTGTACAATATAATACGGATAATATAACATTAAACAACCATAGTAGAAATTCAGGATATTATAACTAAGTGGCCCAGACCGAAGAATGTTAATGAGGTATGCAGTTTCTTGAGGTTAGCAGGTTATTATAGATGATTTGTTGAAAGATTCTCCAAGATATCCTCACTGCTTACTCAACTGACGAGAAATAATGTTAAGTTTCAGTGGTCTAATGCGTGCGAAAAGAGATTTGAAGAACTGAAATAGAGGTTAACATCTGTATCGATCCTTTCTATCCCAACAACTATAGGAAGATCTGTTGTTTATAGTGATGCATCAAAGTCAGGATGGGGAGCTGTGCTTATGCAAGATGGAAGAGTAATTGCTTATGCTTCACGGAAACTAAAGGATTATGAGAAAAACTATCCGACTCATGATCCTAAATTGGCAGCCGTAATATTTGCCTTGAAAATGTGGCAACATTACCTCTATGGAGAAACATCTACACGGATCATAAGAGCTTAAAGTATTATTTCACACAGAAGGAACTCAATATGCGGCAAAGGCGATGGCTGGAATTGGTTAAAGATTATGATTGCACAATAAACTATCATCCAAGTAAAGCATATGTTGTCCGAATATGCAAAGAACCTTAGTCCACATAGGGCTAATGATTATCTCAATGGTAAAAGGTAGAAAGATTCCAAATAGCAGTTATATCTTCTATGAGCGTTCGATGTATGCTGTGCTGTTTGCATTGAGGTTATAGTATCTTTCTTCGCTTGAATACTGATGTATGCTCACAGAATATACTGCTCTTTAATAGCTAGAATGTCAGAGTAATTTGTCAGATGTATGCGTGCGAATGAATTATCTTGGTTAGCAATGTCCTCTTGCTTGGTGCTATTTATAACCTTGAAAATATATCTGTTATAAATGTAGTCGTTGCTAGTTGGTGAGATCTTGATGTCTCTGATTGGCTGCTGCTGAATGTTTGAATTGAAGCAGATCGCATTTAATGCTCCAGACATTCTTTTTGGCTTTACATTAAATGCTCTTTAGTGCATCAGACTTGTCTCTCTCCGGCTACATTAAATGTTGTCCTATCAAGAATAAATGCTGCTTTAACCGTGAATACTTTATGAACAAACAATATTTATCTCACAACGGTTTAAAGCTTTTTCATTCAGTCCTGTTGGATTGTGTTTTACTTTACCTAAGTAAAACACCTACATTCTGACTGTTGTATCCAACATATTATCTCTTCTGCTGTATGATGCAAGAATTGTAGGATGGACTATGTAGAAGATCTCTTGATGTATGGACGAGTTGTACAGAGATTCCTAACAGCTTCCATACTTAGCGATATACTGACTTTTTAGACTTCTTTGTTGTATTTTGGTGATTATCAAAACAGGAATATTTATCCTAACACATCTATTTAACAATAATTATGATGGAGTAAATATATTAAAGTCGTTAAGAATGCACCATTTTAGTGGTTCACCCTCAAGTGATATTTTTTAGCTCCATGGATGAACTTGTATTTTATTCGAGCATTGTGCATGATTTATTTCAACCAAAGTTCAAAATGAAATCATGTATAACGACGTATTTAGCAATAATATGATTGAAAAACTACATTAAACTCGTTAATAATGCACCATTATTGATGTTTCACTGTCAAGTGGTATGTCTAAGGTCTACGATAGAACTTGCATGTTATTCGAGCATGATGCATGACTTCTGTGATATCTGGATAAATTGTTGAGTATTTTCGACTGTATTTGAACCCTATATTATTCGAATTTGAGATATCGATAATAGAACTATGATCTTTTACATATTCGTATCCACATACATGGTAATATCCACTTGAATATTTTCACATGCAACTACGTCATAACGTACGCTAAGCAGTAAGCCTAACGTACGTTATGTGCCAAGGTCAATGTACGCTATGAGCAAGACATAGCGCACGTAAGGAAGTCAATAATTGAGCAGGGAGGCTAGCACATAAGCCAGCTGGTTGGTGGGTCCGGATAAGATTCCCGCGGATAAACCTATACAGTTTTGGGTCAACGGGGATTAGCGTATGCTAAGCGATGTATATAGCGTACGCTAATTATAACTGATTACGTGCGTAATTTTGAGAATGTAACGTACGTAAGAGTGTACAAGAGCGAGACAGTAAACTATTTGGACATTAACGTATGCTAAGCATAACCTATAGCGTACGCTAAGTGTCTAATGTACGTTATGCACGAAGGCTAACACATGTAAAGTCAGAAAAATTATAAAAGGGACAACACCCCATTTCATTCCACTTCATTTCTTTCACTTGTCCTTCACCTTCCTTCGTTTCCATAGAGTCTTCAACCATCTAAAACACATACAGATCACATATACTTTCATTGAAGATTGGATATCATATATACTTGATCGTTGAAGTTAAGAAACACCTTGGATTGGCACTCAAGCAACCGGAGTTGGATTCTACTTATTGTCTCGGCGTTTTCTTTATATTAAGGTATGTTAATGCTATCTCCAACCCTTGTATTCATGTTCTTAAGGAATGTTATGAACATACTACCGAGATTATTAAGCTCCATAGATGACCTTTAACCGAACATCATATTTTGGAAGATGGAATGTTTATGCTTTAGTTACCATGGTTAAGAACATTTTAGTTTGAATCTTGTTATGATGAACAAGTAAGGGAAGTTTTCTGAGAATGATAAATCCATATTAAATGGTGTTTCCATAATGATCGTAGACTTTATATTGATATCACTTTTGTTAGACGGACTTAAGAGAAGGATCATCGAAGGTTTTGTTATATCTTGTAAGGTAGATTGTTAACCGATCGTCAAGATGATAGTTTAAATGTAATGATGATATTGATAACAACCATAGATTTTCCGAACTACATTTGAAGATTGATAATCGAGATTGGAGTAAAGTATTATTGATGGCATGTTTATCCTAGAAATTCGAAGACATCAAACACCATAGGATCATTCAGATTCGCATGAGTAATATATGTGTGAGTATAACGTACGTTAAGCACTATGCATTACGTACATTATACCATCAGGCAAGAGGGTCGTTTGATCAGAGAAGACACTGAAAATGCATGCTTAGTGTGTGCTAGGCTTTATAGCTTACATACGCTAACGAGCAGACTTAACGTATGCTATGTTGGGTATGTAACGTACGTTATGCAGATCAGGCAGGATACGTTTTGTTGAACTCTCGTCCATAGTTTAGGATATTAGATGTTCATATGTTAGTTACAACATAAGATGAACTCTTTATTCATTTCTATTGTTTAAAGGTTCGAGCTTGCAACGTGATAGATCGAGGGGGTGACCTTCAAGTGTATTGATATCCATCGAAGTATTATCCTTATCATCAATTGAGGCAAGTACTTTAATTTTATTTGTGCGTATTAATGACGACTATGTTATTATTGTCTTGTATCGTACTTGTTAATTGTCCACCATGTGTTGGTCCGACGGGATCATCATGGCAATCTATATCTGTGTGTGCTGATCGCTGGACATGTATTTCTACCATGCGTTGGTCCGACGGGATCAATGGCAATCTATATCTATGTGCGCTGGATAGCTGGAATACCACGAGTATGTTGAGATTGTTATGATGTGATATGTGTTGATATTATTTCTCGTTGGAGAAACTTGACATAGTTATGGTTGATAATTTTGATGTCATTGTTTAAGAATTGATGAATAAATCCTTGTTGTTTAATTATCGTACTTGTACTAGCATCGTTGTGCTAACCCCTTTGGGGGTGAACATTTGTTTTATGTTCAGGATCCAAGAGAGTGGGAAAACAACCACTGTAGATGCATGACGACGAGGGTGTAGAGTGTTGTTCCGGCCGTATTTAATTGTCAGATGTTTGTGTTGTTTTAATAAGTACTCGAGTATGTTGTCTTTTGTGATGTTGAAATTGGTTGTGTATTAATAATTCGTCGTTGTATGATTGTAATTTTATTACTGATTTGGATTCGTTGTATTTTATTTATGTTGCTATAATCTGTTGGTGTCTATTATTGTCGTTCTGTTCTTTCAGCCTTGTAAATTGTTACGTAAGGGATTTACGGCGCTGTAATATTCCTGAATATATCGGGGGTGTTACAGAATATGGTATCAGAGCTAAGATTATGGATATCTTAGCCATTGGGTTAAAATAGGGGTCATATGTCTTTTGAGGTAACCGGCTGTGAATAACATCACTGTACTGCCTACATCTTCGTGCGAGCGGTGGTTGTAAGTTCCAAAACTCTTTCTTATCCTTTTTATGTTGTACCTCCTTATACTTGAACGTTAGAACAATATTGTTCCCTGTATATTGAGTAATTATGCTTACAGTATGTTGAGAGGAGGACGTGGACGTGGTCGCGGTCGTGGGCGCGGACGTAGGAATGCTGAAAGAGAAGCCTCACCTTCAAATCAGGCTGGCCACAGCTTAGGCGAGCCACAAGAATCCACTAACAACGAACCAGAACCTGCCTTTCCCGACATCCTTCGTCAGGTGGCTAACCATATGACTCAGTTTGCTCAGGTTGTGGACTGAATGCAGGTGGCAGTAGGATTGCAATAGGGAGAAAGACAGCAAGGCATCCCGGACTTGGGAAATCGAGGCGACAGATGGCTGCAGGAGATGGCGAAGATGCAACCACCCAAATTCAACGGCTTTTACGAGACACCGACATGGGATCACTGGTTGAAAGAGCTGGAGAAAATTTTTTCCGGGCTTAATTGCCCAGACGACCGGAGAGCCTCTATTGCTCAGTGTTTTCTGACAGGGGAAGCATCCGAATGATGGGAGGCCATCCGACCCATAGATCATGATGCCAACTGGGGAGAATTTAAATTGATTATGGAAGCTCAGTACTGTCCCCGTCCGGTGAGGGAAGATAAAGTTCGGGAATTTTTCTCCGCATAACCTTCAGATGTGCCAGTATCTCAGGCGATTAATACATTTAATCAGCAGCTGGCGTTTGTTCGACACCTGGTCAGAATTGATGCGGAAATGATGATCCATTTTGATATGAGAATGAAACCGGAGACACAAAAGTACATGTCACGATTGAAATGCACCACTCTTCGTCAGTATCAGGATACAACGCTGGCGTATGAGATTAAAGAAGCAGTGATGGAAAAGTTCGCCGAATCCAAGAAACAGAAAGTCTCTGGTAGTTTCACAGAGCACAAGAGCAGTGAGCCCCGCAAGGCCCAATCATCCTTTCATTCATTCAAGAAACCTCCACACCCATCCAAGAGCAGAAAGAACTTCAGAGCAGTATCAGAACAGACAGATGTAGTCAAGAACTGTTTTAATTGTGGACGCCCAGGACACCTCTGGCGTGATTGTCTCCGTTCTCCAGTAACATGTTATGATTGCGGACAGGAAGGGCATCGTGCGATGTTCTAAAAGGATGCCACGAAGTTAAATAGAGCTCGTACTTCACAACCAGCTCAGAAAGAAGCGAGTGTTCAGTAGACACAACAGAGTGTCCAGCTACCCCAGAGCTTTGGTCGCGGACGCGACAGAGGACAGTTCGACCGAAAGGGGACATCGAGTGCCGGATCCATTCCCCCACGCCTATATGAGATGAGGAGGGCAAATGATCAGGATGCTGCTGTCGCATCAGGTACTGTTCAGATCCTTTCACAACCAGTTAGCATTTTATTCGATACAGGGGTTACACATTCATCTATATCATTGTCTTCTGTAAATCGTTTGAACATTTCTGGTTTTTATTATTGTCAGCCTTATGTTGTGGGTTTACCGAGTGGGGAGAGAATTGTGGGAAACTTGGAAACTAGAGATTTTCCTATATCCATTGGAGGCAGAGAGTGGCCCTCAAATCTGATTGTGATAGAAATGCAAGAAGTCGACCTGATTCTCGGAGATGATTGGCTTAATCGATATGGAGCTATTGTAAACTACCGGAAGAGGAATATCTCGATGATAGATGAAGATGGTTCCGAAATATTGTTCGAGGGATGGAGACCAGGAAGCTCAGGAAAGGTGATCAAAGCAATGAAAGCTGTCAAACTGCTAAAACAGGGCTGTACTGGATACTGGTGTTACGCAATGAAGAAGGAAGATGGAAAAGTAGAACTTCCATCCATTCATGTTGTGAACGAATTCTCGGATGTGTTTCCTGACATATTACCTGGACTGCCTTCATGAAGAGATGTGGAGTTCACCATTGAGCTGGAACCAGGAGCTACACCGATTTCTAAGGCGCCATATCGTATGGCACCTACTGAGATGTACGAATTAAAGAAACAACTGGAAGAGTTACTGGACAAAGGCTATATTCAGCCAAGCATTTTGACCTGGGGTGCACCAGTTCCTTTTGTCCGGAAGAAGGATGGATCGCTTCGATTGGGTATTGACTATCGAGAGCTGAACAAGATGACGATCAAGAACAAGTATCCGTTGCCATGGATTGATGATTTGTTTGACCAGTTGAAAGGAGCAACAATATTTTCTAAGATCGATCTGATATCAGGATATCATAAGTTGAGGATTAAGGAATCTGATGCTCCGAAGTCAGCATTTAGAACTCGCTACAGACACTATGAGTTTGTGGTGATGCTGTTTGGTCTCACTAATGCACCAGACGTGTTCATGCAGTTGATTAATCGAGTGTTCATAGAGTATTTGGACAAATTCGTAGTTGTGTTTATTGATGATATTCTGGTTTATTCCAAGAGCCCGGAAGAGCATGCGCAACACTTGCGGATCGTTTTGGACCTCTTGAGAAGCGAACAATTATATACCAAACTTTCTAAGTGTGAATTCTGGCTAAAGAAAGTGATGTTCCTCGGTCGTGTCGTATCAGCAGAAGGAGTCCGAGTAGACCCCCAGAAATCGAAGCAGTTATGGATTGGAAGTCTCCTAAGAACGTGAAGGAAGTCAGGAATTTTTTACGACTTTCTGGGTATTATCATCGATTCGTGGAAGGGTTTTCCAAAATTACCCGCCCAATTACTCGATTACTACAGAAGACCCAAAAGTTTGAGTGGAACGAGATGTGCCAAACCACCTTTCATGAATTGAAGAAGAGATTGACGACGACACCGATTTTAGCACTACCCCAAGGAACTAGAGGATTCATAGTTTACAGTGACGCTTCAAACCAAGGTCTCGATTGTGTACTGATGCAGAATGAGAAGCTAATCGCCTATGTGTCACGACAGTTGAAGCCATATGAAGTAAATTATCCAACGCACGATTTGGAGTTGTCAGCTATGGTTTTTGCCTTGAAAATTTGGAGACATTATTTGTACGGGAATCACTGTCAGATCTTCACGGATCATAAGAGTCTCAAATACATCTCCAGTCAGAAGGAGTTAAACATGCGGCAGAGGAGATGGATGTAATTGATTAAGGACTATGACTTGGAGATTCTTTACTATCAGGCAAAGCAAATGTAGTGGTTGATGCACTGAGCCGTAAACCTGTTTCTATTAGAATACTGGAGATTCTCACCTCCCACACCAGCATCCAACGAGAATTTATTCGCGAAGGAATTGAAGTATGGTTGAAAAGAGTCCAAGGACAACTGTGTGTGATGGAACTAACTTCATCATTAACCGAAGAAATCAAATCTAAGCAATTGGATAATCCTCTGATGATTCGGTTACGTGATGAAGTGAGCAGGGGAAAATCCCCAGGATTCGTAATTCATGATGATGGAGTTTTGAGATTTCAGACCCGACTTTGTGTTCCCAATGTTGATGTTTTGAAACAGACAATCATGAAGGAAGCTCACAGCATGCCCTATTCTATCCACCCGGGCACCAGTAAGATGTATAAGGATCTGAAGCAGAATTTTTTGTGGGGCAACATGAAGAAATACATAGCAGAATATGTCTTGAAATGTTTGATTTGTCAGCAGGTTAATATCGAGCATCAACGGACTGACGGAATGTTGAAGTCGCTCCCGATTCCTGAATGGAAGTAGGTGGATATATCGATGGACTTTATCACTAATATGCCGAAGACCAGAATAGGGATGAACATGATTTAGGTGATAGTTAACCGTCTAACCAAATCGGCTCATTTTCTGGGCATAAAGGACACTTGGTGACCAGAGAAGTTGGCACGAGTGTTTATTGCAGAGATAGTCCGATTGGATGGTATGCCGAAGACTATTATTTCTGACCGAGACGGTCACTTCGTGTCACATTTTTGGAAAGCAGTTCATAAGACCTTGGGAACTGAGCTGAACTTTAGCATAACTTATCATCCGCAGGCAGACGGACAATCCGAGAGGACTATTCAAACAGTGGAAGACATGCTTAGAGCTTGTGCCTTAGATTGGTCGATTGATTGGGAAGTTCATTTTCCGCTGATTGAATTCACTTACGACAATAGTTGGCATGCTTCCATTAAGATGGAACCTTTTGAGGCATTATATAGGAGGAGATGCAGATCGCCCCTGTGTTTGGATGATTCATCAGACTTGATCGGGACGGAACCAGAGTTGATCGTACAGACACAAGAAAAGATACCTTTGATTCGTGAAAGACTGTTGACCACCCAGAGTCGGCAAAAATCTTATGCAGACATGCGCCGTCGCCCATTAGAGTTCAGTATTGGAGATCACGTGCTTTTAGAGGTTTCTCCTACTTGGGGAATCTTTTGTTTTGGGAAAAAGGGATAGCTAAGTCCGAGATACATCAGACCATTCGAGATTCTTGAAAGAGTTGGAGAGTTGACATACAAGTTGGCATTACCACCATCGTTGAGCCATGTTCATAACGTGTTCCACGTATCTCAGTTACGGAAGTACATATCAAATCCCAGTCATGTCATTGATTTCGATGAGATCAAAGTCGCTAAGGATGGCACGTTTGAAGAGAGACCGATCAAGATACTCGAAAGTCGAGTCAAATAATTGAGAAATTAACCAATCACTTTGGTTAAAGTTCAGTGGTCGCGCCACGGAGTTGAAGAAGCCACTTGGGAAACAGAAGATAGCATGAAGTCCAGATACCCAAAGTTATTTTCGTCTTGAGTTTCGGGACGAAACTCCTTAGAAGGAGAGTATGTAATATCCAGATAAATTGAGTATTTCCGGCTGTATTTGCACCCTGTATTATTCGAATTTGTGATATCTATAATCGAAGTATGATATTTTCTGTATTCGTATCCATATACATGGTAATATAAACTTGAATATTTTCACATGCAACTACGTCATAACGTACGCTAAGCAGTAAGCATAACATACGTTATGTGCCAAGGTTAACGTACGCTATGAGCAAGGCATAGCATACGTAAGGAAGTCAATAATTGAGCAGGGTGGATAGCATATGAGCTAGCTGGTTGGTGGGTCCGGATAAGATTCCCGTGGATGAACCTGGACAGTTTTGGGTCAACGGGGATTAGCATACTGACACGTTTTTAGTGTAACTATCGCAAGTGCACGATATCGTATCAAGTAGTAAAGTGGACTTTTTGAGTCCGGTTTATCGATCCCACAAGGAAGTTTGGTTATAATTTGAATTATACACTATTAGTATATTTTTATAGATACTAATATGAGTGAAACACACAATTAAAAAGTTTGGTTTAATATTTGCAAAGTAAATGCAATAATAGTTCTAATATTTAAGGAAATAAAAAGATTGCAATAATAATAGATTGATTAACGATAAAATGAAATAGTTGGGATTACAAACTTAGTTTGTCATTAGTTATAAAAGATGTATAGGAGATCATAAGATGAATTTACTTATTATGTTATGTAGATTCTATTTTCCTTAAAAAGACGGTTTCTCTTTCGAACTATAAAACGCCCCTTACATATTGAATCAATCCACTATATTTCTATGTTGATTGGCTTCAATACTGTAATACCCTCGCCTTTACTATTGTATTTTCTGATTTAAACCAAGTATCTTCGCACCATATCTGTATTGTTATAACAAGTATATCGACGAATTATGTTAAGATGGAATCATGGTCATTCATACTATATTAATTGTTGGGTGATATTGGGAGAATTCCATTTATGCTTGTTATAGCACTTAACGTACGTTAACCCATCTTCTTAACGTACGCTATGTACGTCGCCTTACGTATGTAACATCCATATGTTAACGTACGTAATGTGGGAGATCCACCAGCAGTCCGCCTTTCGGCGGGTGTGGCCGAGCGGGGGTAGGTGGTCGGGAGTCGACCGCGACAGCCAAGTCAACGGCTATTACGTACGTAATAGCTATATAGTTACGTACGTAATGATTTGCGTGTTTTGAGGCAGAAAGATCTGATGAAATTGGTTACGTACGTAATGATCATGAGATTACGTACGTAAGGACTGTAACGTACGTTAACACCTTTCTTTAACGTACGTAACGACGAGTTCAGGTTATAAAATTATGACTTGCCATTCATTTCCTGCTCGACCCATTCAACCTCCCAACTGATAAAAACGATTCCCTTCCCTTCCAACTCTGTTTCTAGCCCTTCTAACTTGTGTTGGAGCTTCAGCACTTGATTGGTGACTTGGATAGTTAGAGATTGAAGTGTATCCCTTGAAGTGTTGGTGTTGTTCTTCATTTTGAGGTTGGTCTTTCTTTAACTCATATCAAATCCATGCTTATGATGGTGTTAGTAGATAAATACTTCACATAATGTTAGTTTAAGCTAGTGTAAACACGATAAGTTAATTGAATCATGCTCAAACTAAGTGAAGATTAACATTAAAGGTATTAGTGTTACTTCTTGATGTAAATAACTTCATAATGTGATTGTGTTGATAATGATATACATAAAACCCGATGTATAACATGATAATCGGAAGTTGATTATAGTCTCAACACTAGGAACATGTTAGGGATAAAATCCTTAATGATTAAAGGTGAGAAATGTTAAACTTGTCTTGAACATTCAATTGATTCTTGAAGGTAATATGGAACCATAATTTTGGCCTCTAAAACCAACACTTTGTTAATAAATTGTTGGAAGAATTATGTTAACCCTTGAAAGATGATCTTCGCAAGACGGGATGAAGTTACTTTTAGAATTTCAAGTATCCAATGATATAACTAGGCTTTTAATAAATTCTTCGAAAGTAAAACAATAGATTTTGATGGAAGGAAGTTGTAATCTTCATATGATCAAGTTAATCGAGTTCGTTGATAGCTTAAAAGGGTGTTAAACGCTACATTAATATGTTAATAATGTTCTTAAGAGGATTGTAGTGAATATGGTGATACAAATGCGGTAGATGAGTAGCCGAATTCCATTTCATTAAGCCGTGTATGTCAAGAGACGTAAATTAAGATGATGTTCTTAGTGCACTAAAAACTTGAGCTTATGCTTCATATAGGAATCAGTTTTTAATGTAATTATTGGTAAAATAATGAAGAACGTAATTAACACAAACTTATATCGTAATCGGAAGTGCCAATGATTTGAAAAGATGTTTTCACAATGTTACTTTGGTAATAAACTGAACTTCAAGTATTTGACATTAATGTTAGACTATGTGAATGAACATGATAAACATGTGATGATTTGTAATAAGAACATTAAAGTGATCAATAGGATAATTGATTTATTCAAGTAAATTTACGAATATTATTTATGTAATAATACCGTTATCGTACGAATGTGTTGTTGAATGAATTATATTTCATTCAAGGTTGCTTGTTCACGTGAGTATTGTTAGACGAGGATACCATTCGTTTGACCATTCAAAGAAGGATTATTCATCTACGGAATTGAGGCAAGTTATCTTGCTTGGTTATAATGATGGTTGAATTCTTGTGATTATTATGCGTTTCGTGTGTATGAAATGTTCTGATAATCTATGATTCGTGATATGGTGATACCCTTGATCGTATTGTCATGGTGTTGGGGATGATATACCCGAAATTTCCGTCCTTGTTACCGTTAGTCCTTTTGAGCTTTGGTTGACACTTCGGTGAGTCGTTCGATTCCTTGATAAAGGTGTAATTAGTTGGGTTTCGTTGTCATGTTGTATTGTGACATCTCTGGAGTCATATCTGCGTGCCGATTGGTTATGTGTAGGATTTTTATCCGGGCACTTGATGATCATGCGTGGATGTTTTCCGCATTTAGATCGTGCACACGAGACGTAGTTCGTGAGGCTAATTAGGTACATAGTCCCACATATATTCTGGATTCCGTATACGGGGTGGACATGTGCACGGACACATTTCCGGATCGGGCGTACTGTGACATCCGTCTTGAGCCATATTATATGGTCGTTCGTATATTTGGTTATGTTCGACAGTTGGGACTGATTGTTTATATGCCTTCGGGGTATATTCAGTAGTCGATGGTTTTCTTTGAGATCAGTATATATATATGAATTGTATAATGTCATGAGAATTATTATCATGTATAGCTGACCCTGTGGTTTGGGGCGAAATTTCGGGTATATCATCCCCAACACCATGACAATACGATCAAGGGTATCACCATATCACGAATCATAGATTATCAGAACATTTCATACACACGAAACGCATAATAATCACAAGAATTCAACCATCATTATAACCAAGCAAGATAACTTGCCTCAATTCCGTAGATGAATAATCCTTCTTTGAATGGTCAAACGAACGGTATCCTCGTCTAACAATACTCACATGAACAAGCAACCTTGAATGAAATGTAATTCATTCAACAACACATTCGTACGATAACGGTATTATTACATAAATAATATTCATAAATTTACTTGAATAAATCAATTATCCTATTGATCACTTTAATGTTCTTATTACAAATCATCATATGTTTATCATGTTCATTCACATAGTCTAACATTAATGTCAAATACTTGAAGTTCAGTTTATTACCAAAGTAACATTGTGATACCCTTGATCGTATTGTCATGGTGTTGGGGATGATATACCCGAAATTTCCGTCCTTGTTACCGTTAGTCCTTTTGAGCTTTGGTTGACACTTCGGTGAGTCGTTCGATTCCTTGATAAAGGTGTAATTCGTTGGGTTTCATTGTCATGTTGTATTGTGACATCTCTGGAGTCATATCTGCGAGCCGATTGGTTATGTGTAGGATTTTTAGCCGGGAACTTGATGATCATGCATGGATGTTTTCTGCATTTAGATCGTGCACACGAGACGTAGTTCGTGAGGCAAATTAGGTACATCGTCCCACGTATATTCTGGATTCCGTATATGGGGTGGACATGTGTACGGACACATTTCCGGATTGGGCGTACTGTGACGTCCGTCTTGAGCCATATTATATGGTCGTTCGTATATTTGGTTATGTTCGACAGTTGGGACTGATTGTTTATACGCCTTCGGGGTATATTCAGTAGTCGATGGTTTTCTTTGAGATCAGTATATATATGAATTGTATAATGTCATGAGAATTATTATCATGTATAGCTGACCCTGTGGTTTGGGGCGAAATACTTGTATTTCAGGGCGAGGAAAGGGCAAGGCACAGGAGGAGCACAATGGCGACGAAGGGTTTTGAAGGATGCTATTTCGGGGGACCCGAGTCTTTTGATGTTTGGTTATGTATTATTGTGATCTTCATTTTATTTTGTGTCGGATGATTGTACTATAATCTGTTAGGTATTTCCCATCGTCATATGGTCTGTACCGAATTTGGATCCTGTGTACGTTTGCTCGTATTAAAGACATGTATAACTTATACTCCACATCGGGGTTTTTATTGTGGTACGGTGCCACGTTGTCAGGTTGTAAGTTTATATCGTGATATCACCTAGTGGGTCCCGGTAGGGGGTCCACGGCACTGTAATAGCCACTGTTTTCGGGCTGTTACAAATACATAGCATTAGGATTTATGAAAATAACTCAAAGAATCATCTAAGGACTAGAGGTATATTTATATCCCCTAGAACAACTTAGAGTGAAGATCATTTGATCTAATCAAACATATTTTCTTTCGAAACATATGAAGACCATAAATATCGTCATTTATTGGCCAAATAAATAAAGATTGTTAAAACAATGAAAATCACACACAATAATAAGTAATTCACAATAGATCTTTATACAAACATAAATAACATGACTAACCTTGTTTATAATCCCAACTAAAGGTTACTTAGCCCATGAAGGGTTTATTACACATATTACAAGCTTTGGTGGTCATTATTAGTTGAATCAAGAGATAGAAGCAATAAACTCTCTGAACAACATATGTTATACCACGCTTACAAATATCACTCAATAACACAAGTGTGTTCTTCACACAAAAAGAAAAGTTTACAAAAAATGGAAAATTATATGATGAATGATGAAGGATCTAAGGGGTCTATTTATACACCTAAAGTTATCTAATAGCTCCAAAACTCTAGTATTATTACATTAGATCGGATCAATGCCAGCCATCCCCTCAATAATACACAAAAAGTATAAAAAATTAGACAAATCATAACAATCTGTCAAGAGTTACGGCCGTAACTAGGGTGACTTTGTTAGGATTATGCCCTCGAATGCCACTCAGAGGTTGTTGAGTGAGGGCATTGTACTTGTAATTATGTAAACCATTTATATAAGGCAAATGAATGTTTCTTTATTTACTGGTAGTTACTGGCATTCCTAACTCGTAAATAAAAATATAGAAACTAGTCCATGTATTTGAGAGCAAAACGTTCCACTCCTTATTGGATAAGGGGGTCGGCACTGGAAAGGTTTATAGCTCAAATACTTAATCGTTCGCAAGTCGATGAAACTTGACTGGGCATTAAGTTTATGAGAAGACTTGTATGACGTGTTCTTTGACATGGAGAGTGCCTGTCGAATACTAATGGTTAGTGGGAGCACACATTATAGGTATGCTAATTAGATTAGTATACTCGAACCGACTCACCCTCGATTCGTCACACGGATTTCACTCCGGGACAGTCAATGACGGAATCGAAAGGTTGTGATAGGTATTCCTGAACCTTCGACTTGAGGATTTAGTAGGGATGTGCTTGTGACATCAAGATTTTCATTAGAGTAGTTCGACCCTGTAAACCAGAAGGCGGGGGTCAACCTTGACGTGCATCTTGACGGGCAAGTAGCAGGTCCTGCTGAATACCAAGATAGAATTCTTTCTCCTGTTAGTGAACAGGTTATATGTCCTATGCGGTTATTGGTGTTGGGATTCCACAGAAAATAAACGCAATGGAAGAATAAACGGAATCCCTAAGAGGATCGATCAAGTAACGTATATACGAAAAGAAAAATACGAAGATCAAGGAATCAAAGTCCCATACCTATGATGTCTCTGAAAAACCTTCGTATGATGATGATGATGATGATGAAGAGCCCTTCGTTCCAAGCACCTACAGCAAGATGCCTCTACTTCACACGCCGGAACTTGATGGAAAAATCGACAAGCTTCCTTTCTTCAAGAATGCGGCTAGGGAAGCTTGTAGGAATTTTCTCTCTCAATGTATTCTTCTTATATCTTGTCTCTAAGATCAAGATGAAGTTTTCTACCTTACTCTCTCTCTCTCAAATTCGTGATTATGAGTTAAAGCAAGAAGAAGTTGTCCTCGCTCCTTTTTAAAGACTTTTATTTATAAAAAAAATGAAAGTCTACCTTTAACACATGATTGAGGGTATCAAATACACCTCACATATGTCACCTAGTGACATAAAATAAGTATATAAGAGACAAGAGATGGAGGGGGGTGGCCTTAAGGGAAATTTCCAAGAAGACGGGTCGAATTTACTCTGCTCGTAATGGATGTTCACAAAACGAATCCTCGTGTACCGGATGTTCGTCAAACGAATCCGTTTTATTTCCAATGTGTTTGGACTAATTAATTAATCCAATTAATTAATTATATCAAACACAAATATATATTTCTCTAAGAAATATAATTTATGAATTAAAGTAATCACCCAGAACCTACTTACAATTCATAAGACCGCTATTTGATTTATCCGATAAATCAAAATTAGATATCTAATATCTAATATTATAAGAGAGATTATTAATTCACATTTATCCATCAATGATCCTATTGCGCGACTCCGTCGCTTCATCTCAAATGCATTGGGAGGAACTAATGAGTGCGGCAACACTTAGCCACTTAGCGGGCCGCACCGTAAACCCCGATCGAGAACGAATGAACGAATCATTCCAGAACCATTATGTCGTGAATACTATATACGTATAGACCCTTCATCAGATGTCCCGGTCAAGTCTTCGGGTCACGGTAAATTCAAACCCTACTGTTGACTAAACTCTATACATGTGTTAATGCAAATCAAGACCGACTGATTAATAGTGTATCTAATACGACTATATCAGAATGCTTTGGCCAAAGACTTATGATCTTATTTGCCATTAACCGTATAGGACATTCGCCCGCTCACTAACAGAGATAGAATCCTTTCTTGGCGTACGGAAAGATCGCTACCTGCCCGTATAGTCCGCACTTCGAGGTCAACTCACCAATTAAGCAAATGAGTCTAACTACTCTAATGACAAACTAAACGTCACAGACACATCTTCTACTGAACCCTCAAGTCAAAGGTCCACGTATACTATCACAACCTTTCGATTCGTCATCGACTCTCCGAGAGTGAATACCGTGTGACTGAATCGAGTATGAGTCGTGTTCGAGTATACTGGTCCCACCAATATACTTATAACTATGCTATCAAGACGTGCACACGTCCTAGCATCAGTTATACAAGTCTTATTAAAACTTAATGTCCTATTAAGTTTTATCGACTTGCGAACTAGTTAAGCATTCGAGCTCTAAACACTTCTAGTGCGTATCTCCTTATCTCTATAAGGAGTAGAATGTTCACTCTCAAATGCAAGGACTACTATTATATATACCAAATCACAATGCCAGTGATATACAATAATATAGAAATAATAATTGCCTTATTAAATATAATATTCATAATTACAATACAATTGCTCTCACTCTCTCATCCTCTGAGTGGCATTCGAGGGCATATTCCTAACAATCTCCCACTTGCACTCAATGCCACAAACTATGGTATCTAATACCCATACTCTCCAGATGTCTCTCTAAGACCTTCTGAGATAGTGGCTTGGTAAGCGGATCAGCAACGTTATTTGTCGTGTCTACTCTCTGCAGGCAACATTCCCATCCCGAACCATTTCTCTAACAAAATGATATTTTCTCGCAATATGTTTGGTGTTGTGGTGAGCCCTAGGCTCCTTAGCAGCTCGTCGTTGTCACAAAAGCAGTGTCACGGGCTTCTGCGTTAGGAACCACTTGAAGTTCCTCGGTGAACTTCTTTATCCAAAAGCTTCTTTAGCGACCTCCGTGCCACTGATATTCGGCTTGACATGTGGAGATAGCAATCGAACTTTGCTTGGCACTTCTCCAAGAAATCGCCCCACCATTCGGAGTAAAGATATACCCCGATGTGGACATCGAGCATCCATGTCCCCCGAAAAATCTGAGTCTGTATAACCCATCACTCTTAGTTCTCCACCGCCGTATGTAAGAACCAAGTCTTTAGTCCTCCTTAGGTACTTAAGAATGTTCTTTACAAGATCCAATGTTCCTGCCCTGGATTTGACCGAAACCGCCTTACTACGCTCACGGCATAGGCAATGTCCGGTCTAGTGCAAATCATTGCATACATAAGGCTACCTACTGTGAAGCATAAGGTACCTTGCTCATTTCCTTTCTATCTTCCTCACTTTGAGGACACATCTCTAAGGAAAGTTTTGCACCATGTTGCATAGGTAGAAACCCTCTTTTAGAATCTTCCATCCTAAATCGCTTCAGATCTTTTCTATGTAGAGGGCTTGGGAAAGACCTAACATTCTTTTCGCTCTATCCCGGTAGAGACGAATACCTGAATATAGGTAGCTTCTCCCAAGTCTTTCATTGAGAACTCTTTAGAAAGCCAAGCTTTCACGGCCCGAGCATTCCTACGTCGTTTCCTATAAGTAGAATGTCATCTACATATAGTATTAAGAACACAATTTTTCTCCCACTAACCTTCTTGTAAATACAGGCTCTTCTTCATTTTGGACAAAATCAAACTCTTTGACCTGTCTCGTTAAAACGAAGATTCCAACTCCGTGAAGCTTGCTTCATCCATAAATGGCATGTGAAGTTTGTATACTTTATGAATATTGGTTTGAGATATGAATCCCTTAGTCATTCCATATAAATCTCCTCCTCGAGGAATCCATTTAGGAATGCCGTTTTCACATCCATTTGCCATATTTCATAATCTAAGTGGGTGCTATAGCAAGCATCATGCGAATAGACTTAATCATAGCTACAAAGTAGAAGGTCTCAAGTAATCGATTCCTTCTCTTTGGGAATAACCCTTTGCCACAAGCCCGGCCTTATAGGTATCAACCTTGCCATCTCCATCGTCTTTCTCTTATAGATCCATTTGTTTCCAATAGGCACTATGCCTTTAGGACGATCTACTAAAGTCCAGACCTGATTAGCATGCATTGAGTCTATCTCAGCTTCCATAGCTTCTTGCCACTTCGTGGAGTCAACGTCTACCATCGCTTGGTCGTATGTAGAAGGATCTTTCTCTTGACTACTGTCATCTCATGGACACCCAGCCTCTCTTGATGCAGATAGCCATACCTCTCGTAATTGAGAAATTCTACTAGACTTGCGAGGTTGTATTTGTATTTCGAAGGTTCGGTTCTTGTATCTTGCATAGGTGTCTCATTTGGTGTTTCTTTTATTTCTTCCAAAGAAATATTTCTACCTGCCCCTCCTTCCTCAATAAACTGATCTTCCAGGAAGTGTGCTTGTATAGCAACGATGATCCTATGATCTTCGTGCATGTAGAATAGATATCCCATGGAATCCTGGATATCCTATGAAACGACCTTTCACGCACCTAGTTTCCAATTTCTCTACTTTAGTCTTCTTGACATAAGGTGGCATCCCCAAATCCTAATGTGATTAAGACTTGGTTTCCTACCTCTCCACATCTCATGGGAGTCTTAGGAACGGATTTGGAAGGACATCTGTTCAAGATATGCACAAAGAAGGAGCGCGTAACCCCACGTATAAATCGGTAGATCAAGATAGTTAAGCATGGAGCGAACCATGTCCAACAAGGTTCGGTTCCTTCTTTCGATACACCATTTAATTGTGGAGTAGTTGGAGGAGTGAATTGTGACACTATTCCTAGTTCTTTTAAGAACTCATCAAATTCGTACTCATGTACTCACCACCCTATTCGACCGAAGAGTCTTAACACTTACTGCTTGATTTTCAACTAGGGCTTTAAATTTCTTGAATTTATCAAAAGCTTCGACTTATGTTTCATTAAGTACACGAATCCATACCGTATAGTCATCGGTGAATGTAATGAAATATCAAAGCCGTCTCGTGCCACTTCAAAAGGGCCACGACGCGTCGGTATGGATCAATCCAAGTTTTTCAGACTCTTTCAAAAGTCCTCAGAAGGGTAACTTAGTCATTTTGCCTTGAAGGCAAGATTCACAAGTTGGATAGGGATCTGATCCCAATGGACCCGTAAGCCCATCTTTCTCCATTTTATGAACCTTGGTCTGACCGATATGACCAAGTCTAAGATGCCACTTAAGTGCTTGGTTCGTTTCATCCCTACCACGCTTCCTAGTTATAGTGTTCACAGTTGTATTATTCTTTAAATTTAAATGGTATAAACCATTTAATAATGTAGCAGTACCAACCAATTTATTTCTGAAATAAATACGACAGGACCCATCTCCAATAAAGAAGTGAAATCCCTTTCGGTCCATGACCGGAATTGATACAATATTCTTGTGCCCCTTGGGCAAAACAAGTACATCATCTAAAGTGAGAATAAAACCAGATTCTAAATCCAACATGAGGGATCCGATATCAGAAGCCTCGACACTATGCCCACTTCCGACGGTGACCATCACCTCCCCGAATCCACTTCCTACTTCGTTCCAGATCCTGATTCATTGTACAAATGTGAGAACTCGCACCGGAATCAAGTATCCAAGAAGTAGAATATACAGTTACAGAACAATTTGTTTCTAAAACCAATAGTTCCATACCTGAAGGCGCATTACGGTCAAGCTTTGGACAATACCACTTCCAGTGGCCTAGCTCACCGCAGTTGAGGCATACATCCGTTTTCTTGGCCCCTTTGCTCTTTTGAACCATTGGGGCCTTGTCCCTTCCCTTGTCGATCTTGGCTATCGGACCTAACTGCTTCTTGTTCTTTTTCTTCTTATTCTTGGACTTCCAAGTCTTAGAAGAAATCACAAGTGCAGCTTCCTTTCCCTTTGTCTTCATCTGAGACCGGCGGTCTTCGCTTGTTCATTAGCCCACTAAGTTACATGCAACTGATTGCTTGAAGTTCATGACAAATTGGGAAAAGGAGTCGAAGTGACTGCAGGATAAGGTCAGTTTGGAGAGATGCATGCATCTGAAAATCAAGAGCTTCCAATCTCTCAATCATCGAGATCATCTTGAGGACATGGTCCCCAACCTTCTCTCCTTCCTTCATCCTGGCGCCGAATAATTGCTTTGATATCTCATATCTAGCAGTTCGGCTATGCTCTCCATAGAGCTCAGCCAGGTGCGCTAAGATGGCTCGTGAAGACGTCATCTTTTCATGGGCACGTTGAAGCTCATTGGTCATTGAGCCTAACATGTACCCTCACACTCTTATGTCGTCTTTTACCCATTTCTCATGGGCATCGACATCTTCCTGATTGGCTCGGGTTCTTGCAGGAGCCGCTGGGATGTCCGCCTCCAAGACGTATCCCAGCATTTCCATAGTTAGGATAATACTCAAGTTCCAAAGCCAGTCCACATAGTTCGGACCAGTCAGGACGTTCTTTTCAAGTAGTATAACGAGTGGGTTCATTGTCATATTGAGAGTTTTGTTAACTGCAGAGAATAATTTGAGATTCGTTAGTGATTGTTTAATTATGATCCGAGTAAAGAATTTAAGGACTTTCTTTATTCATAACTCGGCTCCCACTATTTTATCGGCATTTACACACTCCCATGTTAAATCCGGAAGTCTTGTGTGACTTCATAGTGGTGATCGATTTCTTTACAAAGTTTAATAGAGGGCAACCCATACGGTTTATATTCTATTATTCTTTATAAAGTGGTGTCTAATACCAACCCATCTAATGGATGATTCGATCTTCTTTTACCCCTAGTTCACTTGCCCTCAACCCATTCGGTTTCTATGGCTCGCTGAACTATCTAAGTTTAAACCGTCAACTCCTATTAGTCTGACAATTGAATCTTACCCGGCAACCCATACGGTTTATAGGGGTTTGATTTGTCACAACCAAAGACATCTAATGCACTCTAGGAATTTATCAACTTTCCCCAAAAATATTACCCCGACATACTCGGAAGAATAATATTCCGGTTTAGATTTCAATTTTCCATGAGTTTAACGGAGGGTAGGAAACCTCGTAACATTTATAACTTAGTGTTTGTAAGTGGGAGTATTAACGCGATTATATGTTACACTTTGCACATTAATCCGTTTATAAGCGCGGTTTGTGATTTGTCAATCATTCAAAATGAAAAACAATAAATAGCAACCTAGTTACTACCAACATATAGCTCATGGACTTTTTCCTAAGTATTGGGCCAAGCCAAATAACGAAAAGAAAAATACAGTATTGATTCTTCGTCTTCCAAATGGTCGTCTTCGGTCTTCGTCATAGCCATATGAATAATTACATCATTGAACAATACGTCCTTTTATACATATTTTCTAGTAAAAATAAATAGGCTCAAAATGGCCTTTACAACCATATCGAATCGAACAAATCAACAACTAAGTCCACGAGCCATATCACCATCACATAAGGCATTTCATACAACATGTAACGGTAAATAAAATTAAATAATCAATTAATATATTAATCCAATTAATATAAAAATTAATTTATTTAATTTCTACAATATTAATCAAATTAATATTTATAATCGTCATTTTAATCCGTTCAAAGTAATCCGTGAAAACAATATTCTCGTCTAATAATTCCCCTTAAAAATATTCCAAATATTTTATTAAATCTAATTAAATCCAATTTAAATTTCGGAAATTATTACAACGAAATATAAACACAAAAATGGAGTCCCTGAAAATCCGGTATCGAGGCCCACGGCCCGATTCAAAATCGGGCCGAAAACCAAACCGCCAGACCGAGTCACTCTCGCCTTGCCAGCGGCTGGACGGACGGCTACATGAGCCTACCGAGTCACTCTCGGCCGGCCAGCAAGATCAAGGCTGCTACGGCAATGCGTCTTTGTGCGGTATTCGTGTTTAACCCCCGTTTTTCTCATTTTTTTCGACTCGCTTCCAAAATGAAAAAGTTTCTTAACTTCATGAAGAACTTATAAATCAACAAAAATCAAAATTTTCAGATTTATAATTCACATAAAATAGTCGAAACTTGACTTACTACGAACGATTAAATTTCTTCGATTATATCTATTATGATTCTAAATCATAAACATCATCAAATAACATTCCAAATGTAAAGATGATCGTATATACGATATATTTGACCTCGCTCCGATACCACTGTTGGGATTCCACAGAAAATAAACGCAACGGAAGAATAAACGGAATCCCTAAGAGGATCGATCAAGTAACGTATATACGAAAAGAAAAATACGAAGATCAAGGAATCAAAGTCCCATACCTATGATGTCTCTGAAAAACCTTCGTATGATGATGATGATGATGAAGAGCCCTTCGTTCCAAGCACCTAAAGCAAGATGCCTCTACTTCACACGCCGGAACTTGATGGAAAAATCGACAAGCTTCCTTTCTTCAAGAATGCGGCTAGGGAAGCTTGTAGGAATTTTCTCTCTCAATGTATTCTTCTTATATCTTGTCTCTAAGATCAAGATGAAGTTTTCTACCTTACTCTCTCTCTCAAATTCGTGATTATGAGTTAAAGCAAGAAGAAGTTGTCCTCACTCCTTTTTAAAGACTTTTATTTATAAAAAAAATGAAAGTCTACCTTTAACACATGATTGAGGGTATCAAATACACCTCACACATGTCACCTAGTGACATAAAATAAGTATATAAGAGATAAGAGATGGAGGGGGGTGGCCTTAAGGGAAATTTCCAAGAAGACGGGTCGAATTTACTCGGCTCGTGTACTGGATGTTCGTCAAAACGAATCACAAAACACTAAGCACCGTGCACAGTCGAGAAAACAAAAAATAAACACAAAACGATCCACTTCGAATAAAAGAACTGAATCTCCGGGATTCGAAACAACCGGGTATGGAAATAACATAACATACAACTGATAGACCACGTCCCTCAGGGACTCCTCGGAGTCGGTCCTGATTTCAGTGCTCAAATCCGTGCCTCGGAAGGCTCGGTGACCAACTCGCAAAACTGAACCCGGTGTCCCTCAAGCCCGCACTTGTAACACATTACTGGCGGAGAAGGACAATGTGCACGGACATGCCCCGCCACATTGCAGTTAAAACACCTCCTGGCTTTACCAGGAGTCAAAGCAGAAGACTTGGAACTCTCAGTCCCACGCAACGAGCGACAGAGCTTCATAGCCGAAAGACTACGACGTTGCGAACTAGAAACACCAACTCCTGCACTGTCCACAAGGTCATCAGACTTCCTCTGCTTCTTAGACTCGGGCACACGCTCCGACGATAACGAAGCTAGTTCACGGGCCAAGGCTCGATCTTGGTAGTCCCTCAACGAAGTGCATGTAAGTCCCGACATATACACGCGAATCTCTGGCTTCATTCGTCTGTCAAAATGAAAGATCCTCTCTTCCTCGGTTCTCACCCGATCTCGCACATAACTGAGTTGTTTGCTATAGTCGATGATAGCCTGTGACACTGAAACATCTTGCGGTTATGCCGAATAAAATTTGTGAATCCTCTGCTCTCTAATCGGTTTCGGACAGAACTCAACTTCCATAAATGCCTGGAACTCCGCCCACGTGACATCACGATCACGAGGCTTAACAGCCTCCCACCAATTAGCGGCATCATTATCAAGAAGGTACTGCGCAATAGGTACCTTCCGCTCTTCAGGATAATCGACAGCCTCGAATATCTTTCCCAACTAGAAAAGCCAACCATCCCAGCCCAACGCATTCGCAACACCGGCGAATCGGGGGGGATTCATATGAATTACCTCCCGAAGCCACTGATTTGCACTAGTGTTCTGAGTCACATCTGTAATGCGCTGAACTGCCTGAGTCAACTGAGTCATCTGTGTAGCTACCTGCTGTAAAATAGTAGCGACACAGGTACATGCATCATCACCGGTAGCATGATCTCGACCACGCGTCTGATTGCCATGACCACGACCTCGGCCCCTCGGCATACTGAATAAGTAATTACTCAGCACAACAGAAAAATCATAGCACATACCACATACAACGATTTCCATCGTAAAGCAACATGCATACTAAAATCATAGCAATGACGGTATCGTTCAGCAATCTCAACGGCCCGAACGATAACCAGCACATAATCACAAAACATCATGGAACAATCACAAATATACACGAACGTACCAACCCAAGCTTCAAGAGCTCACACTCGTGTGTCAACACGCAAATCACCACGAGGCGATAAACAATAAATATCAGTTCACACCTCTCGCAGAGGGCTAGTATAACAATTGCGTGGCAACGCCTCAACGTTCATGCCACCAATTCGATCATACTCGGTGTTGTTGGCCAAAATATTTATCCGAAGATTAATACTGCTGGAAGACGGAAAACAAACAACAATTGCGGGAGCACTTCCGAGAGAAGATAAATAATACAAGATTTGCCGGGTTTGTTAGGCCCGGGCATGAATGCTCTCGCGAGATGTTATTAATACAAATATTCGTGGATACAAGTATTAATGAGAGAAATCTAAATACAATGAGTGTAAAAAGACTCTGCTAATCCGGCTCTTGAGCGAAGCTTGATGTTCTTCATTCCTGCCGATCGTCTGCTGGATGAGAGAGGCCGGGAGAAGAAGGACCGAATGATAGCTGTTGCCAAGAGTTGGAGATAGCCAAGTGCTGAGTATTTTGCTTCTGTATGGTGTGTGAAATGCGAGAATGCCAGAGAGGAAGTCCAAGTGCAGGTTGCCTTCTTTATATAGGGGTTGAGGTGCCTTGTCTCCTAGCGGGCGATCGTCTTTCGGCCATTAATGTAATGGGGCGATCGTCCTAAAGGTCACGTGGGCAGTCTTCCAAAAGTCCAAGGCTACAGCCGGCAGTCAGCTGTGCGGTAAAATGAGGAGCCAGCACGCGTCCGGAAGTACTGTCACAGGTTGTAATACCCGGTTGTAATTCAGTCATTATCATTCAGTAATTTCATTCGGTGATTGTCACTCAGTGGATTTTCACTCATTTATAATCATTCATCAATCATGTTCATTCACCCATGTTCACCGTTCGTAAAAACTTCGAGTTGTGTATCATTATTGTTCATTGTTTCAACTTTCCTCATATGAGTTCGACTTTGTTAGATCACCATTAATTTATGGTAACTCCAAAAATTCTAAATCTTTGCAATATTATAGTGCATCGAGTTAGCTTTCCAATGGTTCAAACGGTGAGTCAATCGGAGTCCGGACGAGAGAGTTATGGTCGTTTTATTTCACCCGCTCATTTTTCAGTTATTGGCCGATCACTACCGACCGAACTCGGCCGTGTCGTCCGACACGGCCCGTGCCGTACTCGTCCGGAAATGCCGAAGACTCTGCCTCAGGACCCGACCGTGTCGTCTGGCACGGCCGAGTCGAACCCTTCAGGATAAGCCAGAACCGACTGCCCAGAGGCCCGACCGTGTTCCAGGACACGGTCGAGTCAATGCCGAGCGCCGCGGACAGGTCACTATCGGTAGGCCCCTTCGCGCCGCGACCGTGTCAAGCAGGACACGGTCGAGTCCCTGCCGCGCCGCGACCGTGTCAGGCGGACACGGTCGAGTCTGTCAGCCGAGTCAACCCCTATAAATTCGTTTTTTGAGCATTTCATCTCATTTCTTCCATTTCTTTCCCACTTCTTCACCTGCAACCGAGGGAGAAAGCTTGAGGGAGAGTTTTCTTCATCAATTATCATTTGAGTGTTTGATTTTCTTCATCTCCTTTCGATCGCGAAGCCCGGATAATCAATCTAACGCGTGTTCTTCGGATTAAAGTACTTGGATCTTCAAGAGGTAATTCCTTCAACACTTTGGACTTCGATTTTGGGTTGAGATATGATGTTTTGGACGTTATAATCATGTTATATGAAGGGATATGTATATGATTATGAGTTTGTATAAGGATTCATTGGATTATTGAGGGATTATTGAAGAACACCTTGAATATCGAGTTGGAATTGGGGATTTTCGACTAATTGTTGTTATAATCACATTTTTGGATATTCATAACGGATTATTGATTGTATTGGAGATGTTTTGTTGGTTTGAAACACTTCTTGGGGATTTTGATATTGGTATATTGAGGTTTGATTGTAAACAATCGGAGTTTGGATACAACGTGTTTGATTTAATGCCTCTATGGACTTGGTTTAGTCGTATCGACGTTTTGAGTTCGTTATATTCGTGTTTGATTCGTATATTGAATGGATTGTTGGTAATTGTATTATTTAAGGTTGTTCGAGCGACCGATATCTCAATTAGGACATTGTTCGTGGAAGGATAATTGTCGCCGGTGTTGTGTAAGTTAATTCTTACTCGGTTAAAAGGACATTCATTACTTTTGTTGTTGATCATTCATAATCATAACTCATTCATCATTATATTAATCATTTTGAGACCTGTAATTGTCGAATAATCATTTCATTCACGAGGAACGACGGTTCCAAATCATTGCATTGGGTTATCAATCACTTCACTATTATTTTCATCTCGGTGAGTCATTCTTGGCCTTGTCTAATTATTATTCATTGATATTCATTATGGTCATTCTCGTTCATGTGACCTTCTGGGTTCATATTGCGTGGCCGGGTGTGGCTGTGTGGAATTTTTAGTCGGGCACACGATGGTTGTGTATTGGGTTTACCGATACATTGGACCGTGCACACGGGAAAGCGTTATACCGTGAGACTAATTAGGTACAAGGACGGGTGTTTCCGGTCATTCGTCTTGTACACTCGCACAGAACACTACGGGCGTACTATGGTACTCCTCTTCAGCGTAATTCATAATTAAGAATTTTTTTCATAACTTCAGATATAATCATGATTGTGTATTTTCAACCCTTGAGGATTGTTGTTCTTTGTAACTGACCCCGTTTGAGGATTTTGTTTTTCAGGTCATGGCAAGGCAAACGCACGGGAATAGCATGTTGATGTCGAGGAGTCCTAGTGATACTAGTAGGGGGCCCCGATCTTTCAGTTATTCATGTTATTGTCCTTTATTTTCCGCTGCAGACTTTCATTTGAATACTCCGTTTCATTCAGTGTTGTGTATTTTATTTTCATATAAAATACACTAGTATTCGGTATTTTCCTGGTGTGTTGTAACTAAACTCCTCATCGGAGTAATTATTGCTGTAATGTAGTTCGGTACTACATTTATCTTGTGTAATTCATTCATTTTCATTTGCCTGGTGGGTCCCAGTTGGGGATCTACGGCACTGTAATATCCGCCTAGTTTGGGGTGTTACAGAGTTGGTATCGGAGCGTGGTTTTGAATACTACCTTCCGAGTCATGTCTCATTTGAAATCATCGTCATCAGACTAGTATCATTGGACTTTCGCGTCACGTGTGACCTGTGCAGATGCCGAGCCAATCAGACCGAAAGAACTGTAAGACTTCTAACGCCATGGTATAATTTCTGGCAATAGTCATTCATTCATCATTCATCAATTAACAATCCTCAAACATCATCATTCATTGTGATTAGGACAATCATGTTAACTCATTAATCACTTAATTCATTTCATTACTCGATTAATAATCGTGACGATCATGTTAACTCATTAATTACTCAATTCATTTCATTACTCGGTTGTCAACTGGATGATCATATTATCAATCTTGTTAAGTTATTCAAGATAATCATTTCAAGAATTTCATCGATAATCATGTAACTTCAGTAAATCATTCATATAATCACTAAGTTAGAGCATGTATACTCATTTTCATCATCTCATGACATAATCATAACGTGATTATCATGCGGAAATATAATCATTATGCGACCTTCCTACTTGAGATGGAGAGAACTGTCGAGGATGCACGGGGAGAGGCATGTGCGGACCGAAACCCGAGAAATAATCACTCGGCAGGGAAATCGTGCCGTGACTCGGCTCGATCGTAAGATGTTCGGGTTGATCCACTCACTTTAATGCAGCCATGATGACCCATGTGCGTTGCTCAATCATCATTGCGCCACTGACCGGATTAATCGAGAGAACTCTCCGTATGAGCCACCGCTAAGGAAAGTCTTTGAACAACAACCTTCATTTGTCGGCAAGAAATCAACGGCGTAATCAATCCGAAGGCGGTCACCAACCTTCAAGAAGCCTCGTGTGAGTCCTATCGTTTCGAGCGACCTCTACGGCGCATAATCGTGCGGGATCTCATTCCCGAGCGGCCTCGGCCATCACTGTTTCAATTGTGGAACGCCGGGTCATTTCAGCACCGAGTGTCTCAAACCGTCTATCACGTGCTATAATTGTGGGAATTTTGGGCATAAGGCCCGTTTTTGCGAAAGGACTCCAAGTCGGCTCGGAGATCTCAGCCCCGAAGCAACCAAGCGTTTGAATCAGGCCTTTGTCATCGCTGCTTAAGACAATGGAAGCAAATAGAGTTGGAGCTCGTATTTATCGACGGGAGCGTCCGGTTCGGGGCCGGCAAGTCCCATTCATATGATGAGGAGGATCGATGATCCGGTGGCGAATGATTTCTGTATACTCGTAATTTTATTTCAACTTGTGTGTACCTTTGATCTTTGGTACACCGCATTCGTTCATTTTCGAATCATGCTTGAATAGACTTATTTCGGGATAGTCCTACTTAATGACCGCGATTGGTTGATGGATCTAATCGTGGTGAATTTATCTTAGGACGATGTAATTTTCGGTATTAGTTGGTTTGATCGTCTCTATACTATCCTCAGTATTTGTTAGCGTTTGGTCGCTATCTTTCCGTCGTTAGTTGTCGAATGGGTGCTTCAGGGAAGTAATCCCCGTTGTTCCAGAAGAAGTATTATTATGACGAAAGCAGAGAAATTCCGCAATCGAACTATCCAATCATTCATTGTATCATTTTCATCGATTGGCTTTTCTAAGACAATCGAGTCATTCAATCATTCATTGTATCATTTTCATCGATTGGCCTTTCTAAGGCAATCGAGTTATTCAATCATTCATTGTATTATTTTCATCGATTGGCCTTTCAAAGGCAATCGAGTTATTCAAACATTCATTGTATTATCTTCATCGATTGGCCTTTCTAAGGCAATCGAGTTGTTCAATCATTATTGGTATCTCTTTTTATCGATTGACCATTCTAGGGCAATCGAAATGTTCAATCATTCGTGGTATCATTGTCATCGATTGACGATGTATTTCCGCATTTGAGTTATCTAGTTGCCTTCACATAGAGTAGGGAATTCGGGAGTGAGTGGGAGCAGACGTCCCATTTATCGAAGGCAACGATCGGATGGCCCGACCGAAATGCGAGAGTTGAAGAATCAACTTGAGGAATTGTTCGAGAAAGGTTATATCCAACCGAGTACGTCCCGTGGGAGCACCAAAGATCTTGTTTGTCAAGAAGAATGATAGTTCTTTTCGCTTGTGTATCGATTACCAGGAGTTGAACAGGGTGATGATCAAGAGTAGTATCCTTTACCCCGTATTGATGATCTTTTAGATCAACTTCAGGGAGCCTCAGTATTTTCCAGGATCGACTTAAGATCTGGATATCACCAGTTGCGGATTCGAGAGTCGGATATCGCGAGGACAGCGTTTCATACACGCTATGGTCATTATGAGTTCGTAGTTATGCCATTCGGGCTAACTATTGCACTTGTGGTATTCATGGGGTTAATGAATCGGGTTTTCATCGACTTTTTGGATCAGTTTGTTGTTTTCTTCATCGACGACATTTTGATTTATTCTCGTAGCCGAGAGGAATACAAGGTTCATCTTCATCAGGTTCTCGACGTGTTGAGATGAGAGCAACTTTATGGAAAGTTTTCCAAATATGAGTTCTGGAGGTCCGAAGTGACTTTCTCAGACATGTAATTTCATCTGACAGAGTTCGTGTCGACCCTCAGAAGTCGGAGACTATCCGAGATTGGCAACCTCTGAAAGATATTAATTAAATCCGATGTTTCCTCGGATTAGCTGGTTAATTATCCAACCCACGGACGGAGCTAGCAACCGTGGTTTTCGTGTTGGAAATTTGGCGTCATTACCTTTATGGCATCACCTGTCAGATCTTCACCAATCACAAGAGTTGAAGTATATATTTACTCACAAGGAGTTAAATATGCGACAGAGACGGTGGTTGGAACTACTCAAAGATTATGATATCGAGATCCTTTACCACCCGGGCAAGGCGAACATTGTCGCCGACGCCTTGAGTCGTAAGTCCGTTCAGGAGCAGATGCTTGCTCGTTTAACAGCTCGAAGGAGCTTCAACAGAATTCCTTAGACCCGAGATCGAGGTCCGGCGAGTTCGAGGACACTTTGTATGTTAGAGATTTCATCGTCACTTGAGGAGGTAATCGAGAGAATCGAGTTCGGACCCTTCATTGTTGCGCATCCGTGAAGATGTGGCTCGGGAAAGCCCACAGATTCGTGGTCCACGAGGATGGACTTTTGAGGTTTAAGAACCGGTTGTGCGTATCGCGAATGACGAGTTGAAAAACTCTATTTTGAGAGAAGCTCATGCTACCCCTTATTCTCGTTCATCCGGTCCAAAGAAGATGTACAAGAACTTGAAACAAAATTACTGGTGGAGTACTATGAAGCGAGAAGTCGCAAAATTTGTTTCGAGATGCTTAACCTGTCAATAAGTTAAGATTGAACATCAGCGACCGACGGTTATGCTGAAAACCTCTCCCTATTCCAGAATGGAAGTGGGAAGACATTTCTATGGATTTCATCACGAGTTTGCCGACGAGTCGTCGTGGCATGAATGCGATCTGGGTGATTGTAGACCGCTCAACTAAATCAGCTCATTTCCTTGAGATCAAGGATACGTGGGGTCCCGAGAGACTGGATCAGTTGTTCATCAAGGAGATAGTGAGACTGCACGGTACTCCTAAGAGTATCGTTTCCGATCGTGACGGACGATTTGTTTCCCATTTTTGGAAATCAGTTCATCATGCTATGGGAACTCAGCTTAATCTCAGTATTGCCTTTCATCCTCAGTCCGACGGACAATCAGAGAGAACTATTCAGACATTAGAGGACATATTGAGGGCATGCGTCCTCGATTAGTAGACGATTGGGAAGCCCAATTACTGTTGTTTAAGTCCACGTACAGTATAGTTGGCATGCCTCCATTAAGATGGCACCTTAGGAGGCCTTGTATGGTCATCGTTGTCGATCTCCTTTGTGTTGGGATGACTTGTCAGAATCAATCGGCACCGAACCCGACATGCTTATAGCCGCCAGGGAGAAGGTAGCTTTGATCAAGAGTCGTATGTTGACAAATTTCAGTCGGCTGAAATCGTATGCGGATAATCGTCGTCGACCACTAGAGTTCGAGACGGGTGACCATGTTTTGGTCAAGGTATCCCCGAGTCGAGGTATTTTTTCCGTTTCGGAAAACGGGGGAAGTTGAGCCCAAGATTCATTGGACCGTTTGAAATTTTGGATCGAGTAGGCGAGTTAGCTTATCGATTGGCTTTACCTCCGGCTTTGAGCAGGATTCATAATGTGTTTCACGTCTCTCAGTTGCGGAAGTATGTTGCCGACCCGAGTCACATACTTCAGTTCGACGAAATCGAGATCGCGGATGATCATTCGTACGAGGAGCGTCCTGTACGAGTGTTGGAGCGGCGAATCAAACAGTTGAGGAACAAGACGATCCCTTTGGTCAAGATTCAGTGGTCCAGACACGGAGTCGAAGAGGCTACTTGGGAAACCGAGGATAGTATGCGAGAGAGTTATCCCGAGTTGTTTGACCCTTAGTTTCGGGGACGAAACTCTTTTAAGGGGGGTGTATGTAATACCCGATTGTAATTCAGTCATTATCATTCAGTAATTTCATTCGGTGATTGTCACTCAGTGGATTTTCACTCATTTATAATCATTCATCAATCATGTTCATTCACCCGTGTTCACCGTTCGTAAAAACTTCGAGTTGTGTATCATTATTGTTCATTGTTTCAACTTTCCTCATATGAGTTCGACTTTGTTAGATCACCATTAATTTATGGTAACTCCAAAAATTCTAAATCTTTGCAATATTATAGAGCATCGAGTTAGCTTTCCAATGGTTCAAACGGTGAGTCAATCGGAGTCCGGACGAGAGAGTTATGGTTGTTTTAGTTCACCCGCTCATTTTTCAGTTATTGGCCGATCACTACCGACCCAACTCGGCCGTGTCGTCCGACACGGCCCGTGCCGTACTCGTCCGGAAATGCCGAAGACTCGCCTCAGACCCGACCGTGTCGTCTCGCACGGCCGAGTCGAACCCTTCGTGATAAGCGAACCGATCGCTTAGAGGCCCGACCGTGTTCCAGGACACGGTCGAGTAAATGCCGAGCGCCGCGGACAGGTCACTATCGGTAGGCCCCTTCGCGCCGCGACCGTGTCAAGCAGGACACGGTCGAGTCCCTGCCGGCCAGCTGCGCGCCGCGACCGTGTCAGGCGGACACGGTCGAGTCTGTCAGCCGAGTCAACCCCTATAAATTCGTTTTTTGAGCATTTCATCTCATTTCTTCCATTTCTTTCCCACTTCTTCACCTGCAACCGAGAGAGAAAGCTTGAGGGAGAGTTTTCTTCATCAATTATCATTTGAGTGTTTGATTTTCTTCATCTCCTTTCGATCGTGAAGCCCGGATAATCAATCTAACGCGTGTTCTTCGGATTAAAGTACTTGGATCTTCAAGAGGTAATTCCTTCAACACTTTGGACTTCGATTTTGGGTTGAGATATGATGTTTTGGACGTTATAATCATTTTATATGAAGGGATATGTATATGATTATGAGTTTGTATAAGGATTCATTGGATTATTGAGGGATTATTCAAGAACACCTTGAATATCGAGTTGGAATTGGGGATTTTCGACTAATTGTTGTTATAATCACATTTTTGGATATTCATAACGGATTATTGATCGTATTGGAGATGTTTTGTTGGTTTGAAACACTTCTTGGGGATTTTGATATTGGTATATTGAGGTTTGATTGTAAACAATCGGAGTTTGGATACAACGTGTTTGATTTAATGCCTCTATGGACTTGGTTTAGTCGTATCGACGTTTTGAGTTCGTTATATTCGTGTTTGATTCGTATATTGAACGGATTGTTGGTAATTGTATTATTTAAGGTTGTTCGAGCGACCGATATCTCAATTAGGACGTTGTTCGTGGAAGGATAATTGTCGCCGGTGTTGTGTAAGTTAATTCTTACTCGGTTAAAAGGACATTCATTAATTTTGTTGTTGATCATTCATAATCATAACTCATTCATCATTATATTAATCATTTTGAGACCTGTAATTGTCGAATAATCATTTCATTCACGAGGAACGACGGTTCCAAATCATTGCATTGGGTTATCAATCACTTCACTATTATTTTCATCTCGGTGAGTCATTCTTGGCCTTGTCTAATTATTATTCATTGATATTCATTATGGTCATTCTCGTTCATGTGACCTTCTGGGTTCATATTGCGTGGCCGGGTGTGGCTGTGTGGAATTTTTAGTCGGGCACACGATGGTTGTGTATTGGGTTTACCGATACATTGGACCGTGCACACGGGAAAGCGTTACACCGTGAGACTAATTAGGTACAAGGACGGGTGTGTCCGGTCATTCGTCTTGTACACTCGCACAGAACACTACGGGCGTACTATGGTACTCCTCTTTACCGTAATTCATAATTAAGAATTTTTTTTTCATAACTTCAGATATAATCATGATTGTGTATTTTCAACCCTTGAGGATTGTTGTTCTTTGTAACTGACCCCGTTTGGGGATTTTGTTTTTCAGGTCATGGCAAGGCAAACGCACGGGAATAGCATGTTGATGTCGAGGAGTCCTAGTGATACTAGTAGGGGGCCCCGATCTTTCAGTTATTCATGTTATTGTCCTTTATTTTCCGCTGCAGACTTTCATTTGAATACTCCGTTTCATTCAGTGTTGTGTATTTTATCTTCATATAAAATACACTAGTATTCGGTATTGTCCTGGTGTGTTGTAACTAAACTCCTCATCGGAGTAATTATTGCTGTAATGTAGTTCGGTACTACATTTATCTTGTGTAATTCATTCATTTTCATTTGCCTGGTGGGTCCCAGTTGGGGATCTACGGCAGTGTAATATCCGCCTAGTTTGGGGTGTTACACAGGTGGTCCCACTTCGTTACTTTCGGAGGACTCATCAGTAGGCGAGGTAGGTGACAGGCTGTGGTCACAGGTCTTGTCTGTCAGCTCCTTTTGCAGGTCTGCGGCCCTGTTGGTAGGTGAGGTAGGTGACAGGTCTGTCAGCGCCTTTTGTGGATCTGCACGTGGGTGCTGTCCTGTGGCTCGGCCTTTGCCGACTGGATGGCCATCGGCCCTGATCGGCATGAAGCGGTCGTTTCTAGCTGGACACCGAGGGTCGTCATTGGCCAGTCACTGAGGGTCGGCACTGGTCGGTCACCAAGGGTCGGTCGGCAAGGCGCCGAGAGATGATCGTCCATAAGTCGGTCGCCAGAAGTCGGTCGCCAGGCGTCGAGAGATGATCGTATTGGATGTTGATCGCTCGGCATCGGGACCTGTCCTGGGACCTTCGGCTGGCCGATTCATGTTGTATGCGGGGCTAAGGCTAGGGCACAGTCGCCGGTCGGCGCTTCTGCTCGGGCTGGCTAGGCCTCGTCGCCGATCTCCGAGGCGATCACCGGTTGGAAAGTGTAATTCTCGACACAACAATTGCCCCCCAGCTTGCTCCTATGTTGAAGACATGGGGCGAGGTGGTTCTTGCTGGCTATCGTGTAAGGATGAGGACGGGCGATCTTGCTGAGCTGACTTATGATTCGGACTTGGGCTATCATGGTCGATTGGCTAGCTATCTTTCGGTCTTTCTACCTGCAAAAACAACATTGGCCGATCCCCCTCGGAAACTTAATGGTTTCGCTTGTTTGAGGAATCGTGCACAGTCGCGGAATTCGATGGACCGACTCCATGACCGTGTCTTGATGCGCGAAGACATTGAGTGTCTCGTGACTCACTTTATTATGAGGGTCCTCTGTTAGGCTGCGCCTCGCCTCGTATTTAAACGAAGGGCGTGCGGTCTCGGTCTAGAGGAGTCCTTGCGCGGGGCAGCGTCGGATGAATCAACTCCACGCCCGCGGCTTGTTAGCTCTGCTTCCACCTCGGCCCACCATGAAGATGGCGAACCTCGACGGTGTACGTTGAGACGGGGGTTGTTGCACGTGTCCACTTATTAAATTTGGAGAGCCCTCAGACTACGCCGGCCTCGTATTTAAACGAAGGGCGGGCGATCTCAGCCGAATGGGACCTTGCATGGCCGAAGCAGCTGGTTCCATCGACTACTAGGACCATGGCTTTATGATGTGCGGTGGAGGCGATCTTATGCCTTAGTCCGTCATGTTAGATGCTGGACCGTAGAGGGCGATCGTGTCCTCCGGGTTGCTGATGATGTAGCGTGATGATCGGCGATCGGGCTGGAAGACTGGCGATCGTCGCTCGGCTGCCGATCGCTTTATTCGTAGGTCGATATCGGCGATCGGGCGGGAGATCGTCGTCCGGGCGCTGATCGCGCTGCTCACAGGCTAAGAAGGAACCTTTGCCTGGCCAGAAAATCTGCGGCTCTAGCCCGGAAGGCTGCGTAGGTTGTAGGTTGGTTTTTTGTGAGATGCCTGAACATAGGTGAAAAACCCTGAAATCCTCCTAGGACCGCGTAGAGGGCGGTCTCATCGCTTATGGGCTCGCCGTTGAGGATGATCACGTCTACCCGGTCGATGTAGGCCGAGTCGGACTCTTCTTCTCCCTTCTTGATTTGCATCATGCGAAGGGGACCTTCGGGTCGGACGACCCTGGTGGCGAAGTACTCCGTGAAGACGTGTGCCAACTGGTTAAAGGAGCCGATGGACCGAGGTGGCAATGAGGCATACCACCTGTGGGCGAGGTCGTCCAGCGTCAGAGGGAACATTCGGCACCTGGTCTCGTCATATGCCCCACACCCGGTCATGTAGATGTTGAACTTCCTCAGGTGCACCTGGGGGTCCGTTCGCCCCTCGTACACGGGTGTTTGCGGGGGAGCGATCCTGTGCTGCACGGGGGCGAGCTCGATGTCGATCGTGAGCGGCTCGCTTGGCCCGGCGATCGTCTTCTTGGCGCCTGCCCTGGATTCCAGGAGCTCCTTCATGTCGTCGAGTTGACGTTGCATCGCAGCCATCGCCGTGGCTTGGTCGCTTGCGGATCGGCTTTGGGAGCAGGAGCCGAGGCGATCGTGTACCGATCTCCAGACTCCGCTGCTGCCGGCCTCGGCTATTTGGCGAGGGGGAGCCAGACGGCTGGGCTGCCTTCTGGGAGTCGGGTAGGCCAAGCTCCTGGTGACGGACTCAAACTCCGTCGTCTCGTAGCTGGGGCCGGATTGCCCCGGCTGCCAGGTCGGGTCACTGCCCAGGCGATCGAAGACAGAGGTGCCCCAGCTGGCGAGCGCCTCTTCTTGCGGACGGGAGCCTCCTGGTGATCGCTCGGCCAGTAACGCCTTGAGCCTCCGCTTGGACATCCGGCGGACGGCCGAGGGGGTGATAGCTGGAGGCGCGTCAAGAGCACTCCGTCGCTCCTGTAGGACGGCCAGGGCCCCTTCGATCTGTTCCTTGGTTCGGAACCGATCGAGCGAGAGGCTTGGACCGCCGTCCAGGGGCGGGATCGAGCGTCTCTGACCGCGGCGGCTACCCTCCACCATCGGCTGTGGCTCGGACTGGGACAGAACGCGGCGTCCGGCCGGCTGGCCAACAGCTTTCTTCGACGCGGAGGCAGAAGACATGTTTTCTGAAAGATTTCTTTGAAGTGTGTTGTGTCGAGAATTACACTTTCCAACCGGCGATCGCCTCGGAGATCGGGCGACCTAGCCACTGCCGAGCAGCCGAGACAGAACTGCCGACTGGCGACCAGGCGGCCTAGCCTTAGCCCCGCAGACAACATGAATCGGCCAGCCGAAGGTCCCAGGACAGGTCCCGATGCCGAGCGATCGACATCCAATACGATCATCTCTCGACGCCTGGCGACCGACTTCTGGCGACCGACTTATGGACGATCATCTCTCGGCGCCTTGCCGACCGACCCTTGGTGACCGACCAGTGCCGACCCTCAGTGACTGGCCAATGACGACCCTCGGTGTCCAGCTAGAAACGACCGCTTCATGCCGATCAGGGCCGATGGCCATCCAGTCGGAAAAGGCCGAGCCACAGGACAGCACCCACGTGCAGATCCACAAAAGGCGCTGACAGACCTGTCACCTACCTCCCCTACCAACAGGGCCGCAGACCTGCAAAAGGTGCTGACACACAAGATATGTGACCACAGCCTGTCACCTACCTCGCCTACTGATGAGTCCGCCGAAAGTAACGAAGTGGGACCACCTGTGACAGTACTTCCGGACGCGTGCTGGCTCCTCATTGGACCGCACAGCTGACTGCCGGCTGTAGCCTTGGACTTTTGGCAGACTACCCACGTGACCTTTAGGACGATCGCCCCATTACATTAATGGCCGAAAGACGATCGCCCGCTAGGAGACAAGGCACCTCAACCCCTATATAAAGAAGGCAGCCTGCACTTGGACTTCCTCTCTGGCATTCTCCCATTTCACACACCATACAGAAGCAAAATACTCAGCACTTGGCTATCTCCAACTCTTGGCAACAGCTATCATTCGGTCCTTCTTCTCCCGGCCTCTCTCATCCAGCAGACGATCGGCAGGAACGAAGAACACCGAGCTTCGCTCAAGAGCCGGATTAGCAGAGTCTTTTTACACTCATTGTATTTAGATTTCTCTCATTAATACTTGTATCCACGAATATTTGTATTAATAACATCTCGCGAGAGCATTCAAGCCCGGGCCTAACAAACCCGGCAAATCTTGTATTATTTATCTTCTCTCGGAAGTGCTCCCGCAATTGTTGTTTTTTGTCCGTCTTCCAGCAGTATTAATCTTTGGATAAATATTTCGGGTAAGGGTACGTGAGTCCTGTGGTTGCTCTGTGTATTGTAGCTCTATGGTGTGTTGAGTTTGGCCGTATGGTCAAGTTGCAAAGTTGTGCTCTCTGTTGTCGTTCTGTGAGACTGTTGTCATGGTAATGTTTGACACGGTGTAGTTTATGTCGGGTTATTCTTGTGAGTATGTGATGTGAATAAGTTGATTCACGGACCCCCGTGCTTATGGTTGGAATGTTATGATTGGGTCGTAGACCCCGTATTTTGTTATTGGAATCGTATTTTGAAATAAATGATTTTTGGGCTGTGTCCCTAAGTGTTTCGAAAGGCTTGAAAATTCTTAAACCCCAAATGCTTTCAAAACTCCCGAGATCGTAAAATGTTTTGTAAGCTGTAAAATGGTTTTATTCCTATCTTTCATAATTCAAACTGTTTTGATCAAGCAAATTATCTCGGAAAGTATATTAACGATTTCTATGTTCTTGGAGTATGATATGTATGGATCGTCTTTGTATTTATACTTGCACTAGCAAAACAGTGGAGTTTTGCTAACCCCCGAGTATTCGGGGGGTGGATGTCTGTTTTGCATCCAGGTACTTGCAGGTTGCTGGGGAGCAATTCACATGATCATTACGAATGATGATGGAAGACGGCGATACTAATCACATTTATTGAAGACCGGTGTTGGGTATTTGGTGATGTCTTGTTTTGTCCTTCCGTTGTGTTTATTTTCCCCTATGTGGGAACGTTGATTTATGTTAACCCCCGCATGGTATGAGTTACGAGAAAGAGTAATGTATGGTTGATGTGTAGGTTGTGGTAAAAGACCAAATCGGTCTAATGGTCTGTTAATTACCCATGTCGGTATGTAATATGTTGTTGCGTTTTCTGTATTTAGCCTGGTAGACCCTCACGGAGAGGGTCTGCGGCGCTGTAATATTCCCGAACGGTTTGGGGGTGTTACATAAAACATGAAAACATGTTCCGCCCCCACGGGGTCAGTCATCCAGAATAATGAATATCAAATACATGCACAACATTATATGCATCCAAAGGCAGAATAAACAGTACAACAATGGTAGTACGAGATGCTCACAAACCAAAGTAAGAATCGAGCATTCGTGGAATACTATGCCCATGGCATACGATCAATACCTGCTCAATAGGTTAGAACGTAAGTGGCCAACGGCGAATCATCAATATAGAACACAACAATACGTTACCCGAAGGTAAATCAAACCAACGCTGAAATAAATAAGGATCACAATGCCCGAAGGCTCCAACGGAAATACCGTTACATCACAATGGCCTGAAAGCCCTCAGCCGAAGCTGCCAAAATATCACGATGGCCTGAAAGCCCTCAGCCGAAGCTGCCAAAATATCATGATGGCCTGAAAGCCGAACAGCCCGAAGCTGTAAATCCTCACAATACAGATCTCAAAGAAACAAACCTGACTGTCGAACATACCCCTCGGGCGTATGAACGCTTAATCACAAAACGTCGAACAAATCCACGCCTTTAAATGGACTATGAACGAACAAAATTGTATGGCTCAATGATGGACATCACAGTACGCCCGATACGGAAATGTGTCCGTGCACATGTCCACCCCGTATACGGAATCCAGAAATATACGTGGGACAATGTACCTAATTAGCCTCACGAACTACGTCTCGTGTGCACGGTCCAATGCGGAAACATCCACGCATGACCATCGTGTGCCTGGCTAAAAATCCTACACAATAACCAATCGGAACGCATATATGATTCCGGATATGTCACGATACAACATGACAACAAAACTCAAAGGATAACACATCCAATACGGATCATACGACTCACCAAGTGAACGATGACACACGAATAATGAAAGATCGACACGACCAACGATATTCAAAACAACTATCCTGGGATCAAAATCCCTAAGGACCGATTAACACGAGCAACGATCACAACCCAACAGTCCGGGAAATCCTCAACCTTCAACGATCACAAAATTACCGAGTTCACAAGAATAATAGTGTGCTGCCTTGAATCGGTCAACACGACCATAATAATTCAACGGATGGGAATTATCGTTGATAATCCCAATTCAATATATCGATTATATTTAGAGCGGACAATCGATAATAATTATACAACGGATGGGAATTATCTTTTTGACAACGGATGGGAATTATCTTTGATAATCCCAATTCAATATATCGATTACCGTTAGAGCGGACAATCGATAATAATTATACAACGGATGGGAATTATCTTTGATAATCCCAATTCAATATATCGATAACCTTCAGAACGATTAACCGATAACAATTGTACAACGGATGTCTCGGCACCTTTAATCGGTTACCGATAACGAAGATGCTAATCGAATACGTCAATGCCTTCAATCGGCCAAAACGACATTAATAGAAAAACACTGATATCAATAACGACGATTCACAAAAAAATATCTTGATGGAACATCAATCAATAATAACAATCGATACGTCGATGCCGCAAACCGGCTATCTGTAACACCCCAAACTAGGCGGATATTACAGTGCCGTAGATCCCCAACTGGGACCCACCAGGCAAATGAAAATGAATGAATTACACAGGATAAATGTAGTACCGAACCACATTACAACAATAATTACTCCGATGAGGTGTTTAGTTACAACACACCAGGACAATACCGAATACTAGTGTATTTTATATGAAGATAAAATACACAACACTGAATGAAACGGAGTATCCAAATGAAAGTCTGCAGCGGAAAATAAAGGACAATAACATGAATAACTGAAAGATCGGGGCCCCCTACTAGTATCACTGACTCTCGACATCAACATGTTATTCTGCATTTGCCTTGCCATGACCTGAAAAACAAAATCCCAAATGGGCCGGGCCATACGTAACAACAATCCTCAAGGGTTGAAAATACACAAACATGATTTAACCGGGTTATGAAATATCCTTAGTTATGAATTACGCAAGAGGGGTATCATAGTACGCCCGTAGTGTTCTGTGCAAGTGTACAAGACGAATGACCGGACACACCCGTCCTTGTACCTAATTAGTCTCACAGAGGTAATCTTTACCGTGTGCACACCCAATGTATCACTCCCAATACATGGCCATAACGTGCCCGACTAAAAATTCCACACATCCGCACCCGGCCACGCAATATGAACCTTAAGGTCATATGAACGAGAATGACCGTAATGAATATCAATGAATAAATAATAATCTGACAAAGTCAAGAATGACTCACCGAGATGAGAGTAATAATGAAGTGATTGATAGTTTCAATGGAATGATTGGAACCGCCGTTCCCGTTAATGAAGTGATTATTCAACAATTACAAGTCTCAATATGATTAATACAATGATGAATGAGTTATGATTATGAATGATCAACAACAAAAGGAATGAATATCCTTTTAACCGAGTAAGAATTAACTTACACAACACCGGTGATAATTATCCTTCCACAAACAACGTCCTAATTGCGATATCGGTCGCTCGAACAACCTTGAATAAATACAATTACCAACAATCCGTTCAATACACGAATCAAACACGAATATAACGAACTCGAAACGTCGATACGAATAAACCAAGTTCATTGGGGCATTATATCGAACACTCTGTGGCCAACTTCGATTGTTTATAACCAAACTTCAAAAATACCAACATCAAATCCTCAAGAAGTGTTTCAAACCAACAAAACATCTCCAATACAATCAATAATCTATTATGAATATCCAAAATCGTGATTTCAACAATAATTAATCGAAAACCCCCAAATTCAACACAACATTCAAAGTGTTCTTGAATAATCCTTCAATAATCCAATGAATAATCGAACATATCCATAATCATACGTATGTCACTTCATACAACGTGATTTTAACATCCGAAACATCATATCTCAACACAAATCGAAAATCCAAGAGGTTTGATGAAAGTTACCTTTGAAGATCCAAGCACTATGATTCGAAACACGCGATAGATCGATGATCCGAGCTTCACAACCGAATGAAAATGATTAAAAACCACACTCAAGTGATAATTGATGAAGAAATCTCTCCCTCAAGACTCTCTCTCTCTCGTATGAAGGTGGAAGAAATGGAAGGAATGAGCTGAAATGCTCAAAAAACGAAATTATAGGGGTTGACTGGTCTGTCGGACACGGACCGTGCCGATCGGCACGGCCACGGCGCGCAACTGGCCGGCAGGGACTCGACCGTGTCCTGGAACATGGTCGGGCGTCTGGGCAGTTGGTTCTGGCTTATCCGGAAGAGTTCGACTCGGCCGTGCCAGACGACACGGTCGGGTCCTGTGGCAGAGACTTCGGCATTTCCGGACGAGTACAAAGACGGGTCGCAATGGACGACACGGCCGAGTTCGGTCGGCAGTGATCGGCCAAAAATTGAAAAAATGAGCGGGTGAGCTAAAACGACCATAACTCTCTCGTCCGGACTACGATTGACTCACCGTTTGAACCATTGGAAAGCTAACTCGATGCTCTATAATATTGCAAAGATTCAGAATTTTTGGAGTTACCAAAAATTAATGGTGATCTAACAAAGTCGAACTCATATGTGGAAAGTTGAAACAATGGACAATAACGATACACAACTCGAAGTTTTTCCGAACGGTGAACACGGGTGAATGAACATGATTGATGAATGATTATAAATGAGTGAAAATCCACTGAGTGACAATCACCGAATGAAAGTACTGAATGATAATGACTGAATTACAACCGGGTATTACACTATCAACAACAATATCTCAAAGGAACATCAATCAACAATAACAATCGATATGTCGATACCGCGAACCGGCTATCGACAAATATATTACCAACAAGTATCGCAATGCCTTAAATCGGCCATTTACGAACAACAATAATATTTGGCATAATTTGCCGAAGGGTATCGTATCAAACAATCCCCTGATATCGACAAAATCATAAAGAGACCAAGTCTCGAAATGATACACACATTCATACACATACATGATAACATTAATCTCATTGACCAGTACAAGTATAAAACTTGCCTCAAACCGAAGGCGAGAAAGTCCTTCCACGATCAATGTCCTACCACGAATCAATCAACGCGTCCTCCGACAATCACAAGCACTCGAACAACCTTGAATGAAATACAATTCATTCGATAACACGATATCGACCGAAAACAACACAATAGATAATTCCGATTCCAACACGAACACATATCATACTCGTATTTATCCGTATACACACATATATATATATATATATATATATATATATATATATATATGTATATATATATATACTGCACATGCACACACTTCACAATTTATTTATAAATACACAACACACATATATATATATATATATTCTTATACAACACACACACACCACTGCACATTATATATATATATATACAACACACACACACACACCGCATGTTATATATATATATATAACACATCTTTATATACATTATATATATATATATATATACACAAAACACACAACACAAGGACTTACCGGAAAAATCGATCGGCCGGGCAACCTTCGCCGGAATCCGGTCAGAAAACAAAACTCGGCCGGAAATCGACCTGGCTTGACCTCGTCCAACTCCAGCCCGTTTCCGTCTATGGCCGGTTTTCACCATCTCCGCCTGCAACTCCTCGCCGGAAATATGTCAAGCCTCCATTCCGCCGTTCGTTCCGGACAAAAACCACCACCGGTCGCCGGAAACAATGGAGAAGCGTCCATGGCCGGAAACCATGAAGAACCGGCGCCTGCTCCGTCTCGACAGAAGAAAGAGAAAAAAAAATGCCGGCTGGATTCTCCGTTCGAATCAGATGTCGACGAACAGCTCGACCGGATTTGCAGCCTTCCGATTCGGAAATTCCGACCAGGCCGCCGCCGAGCTCCGGTCGTCGCCGGAGATGTCAGTCCTCTACTCCGGTCATCAACTCCAGTCCGTCGCCGGGAATGAAGAAGCCGCTGCTCGTCCTCAAGCTCTACCTCGCCGGAAAAAATGGTAGAGATGAAGAGAAGAGAGAGGGGACGAGAGCCGAGAGGGAGAGAAAGGTGAGGGATTGGTGAGAGAGAGAAATAATGCATATGTATATATTATATATATACATAAAGTGAGGGAGATAGGTGAGAGGGAGAAGAAATAATGCATGTGAACGTGAGGGATGGTGAGGACATATTATATATATATATATATATATATATATATAAATAATCCCCCAAAGATATCTTTGCCCCAAAAGTTGACCACGATGAAGGTTCCCACCACCTACCACGCATTACGTACGTAACCTCAGGGCGTAACGTACGTAATCACAACAAATTAGCGTACGTAATGCTACACAGGTAGCATACGCTATGGCTATAAACTTAGCCAAAAATTCCAAACTCGCCAAGCAACAACCAAACGACGAAACCAAACCGTCGACCAGTATAAATATTTCGATCCCGAAATATTCTAATACAATATACATTGTATCGGTCCAAACAACAACACTTGTACAATTCCAATTGAATACGTACAACTCAACAGTAACACGAAAAAAAAAATTACCCCCGGATATTACAGTCCGTGTACAAGCCAACCACGGGTATTGATCAATACACGCCTGGTCTCGTACCTAATCAGCCTCACGAAGTACGTCTCGTGTGCACGGTTCAATATGAGGTTGAAACCAACACATGCTACACGTGCCCGTCCCGAAAATCCTACACATGAACGATCAGAACATATCTGACTCCAGATATGCCACGATACAACATGACAACAGATCTCGAAGAAACGCATATCCAACAAGGATCAGAATATTTTCCAAGAGGGCAACAATAACTCGATCATGAAAGACCGACACGACCACAATGTCGTATCCCGTGAGACAGTAGTCCACAGCATGCTCAACAATGCATATAATAATAACATATAAACTCCCAAGGCAGCAGCCGAGGGTCACGGAAGCATCTACTTAGGAATACTCCGGACAATATCACATAAACTCCCAAGGCAACAGCCGAGGGTCACGGAAGCATCTACTCAGGAATACTCCGGACATAGGTGCGATTTAGGTCTTATGCCCTAACACATTTCCATTCGGGCACCATACAGGTTTTATCCCCAACGCATCGGCCCCACAGATTACGGCTCAAGAAAGAGCACTTCAGAAAACGTAACAAACAATGGTGCACATTCACCGCATGGAATATCAACACACACATGCAATAATGCAACATGATGATTATCATAATCTAACAATATTAATTTACCTCAAGATGGAGACGCTAACCTTTCCACGACCAACCATCCTGAACGAATACACGGTTTATCCGACAATCCAAAATGAGTACGGTCCACAACTAATACCAAACCACCATCCCGAGTTCAACATCGACACGATAACTAACCTAGATATCCAACTTCTCATGCAATAGACCAAATTATAATTCACGTTCCCATTTCCACTAGACATCCTTAAAATCATATACATTATGATTTATCTTACATACCACCATTCCGACAATTTATATATTCCATAATACCATTGCTATATGAATCATAAATGAAATGAAAACGAAATCATTTATTAACATTATGAACTGAGCAAGCATAACTTGCCTCGATACCAATTCGACGAAGCCGCTATCAATCCCGCCGTCTTCGTCTACAAGCTCCGCAGCACAACGGTTAACTTCAATGATCACTAAACGTAACCTAATGCAATAATCAATTAACGATACGTTCAATAACAATCAACAACTGAAATGACCAACTTATCAAACTCGATGGTTCAACGACATCTCGATCATACGAAACCAAACCGTATCAACTCTTAACAATACAAACACAAGCCGAATTTCGGTGTTCAATTGTCCTAACAATGTCTTCAACATATATACTTCTCATAACATCATGAATCTCAACAAATTACCAAGAACATCGAGAGTATTACGATTCCATAATCATAACAACATAATCGAATCATTTGATCACCAATTCATTATCTTCCCTTAATAAAATTCTCGTAAATACCAAGAATCATCACAACAATATCAATTCAACCACCATTCATACGAAAACGTGTAGAATTTTCCAAGTTCTACTCATTGAGGCATTCCATCGAACACTTTGAAGGCATAATCCAATTTAATCATTTTAACGAAGAAATACTCGAATTTGTTCCACAAAACTTCAAGAGTATTGAATGATTACGAGTATACAATCAAGTTCTATCAATAATCTGAATCAAAACGAAGCAAATCGGCCAAAACACCAAGAAACCTCAAGAACATCAAAAAACCAAAAGTTCATGTGTTCTTACCTTCGATCCGGGTGGAGGAGGATGTTAATCCATGATTCCAACTTCCAAAACATGTTGTTATAAGTTTATTCTACTCAAAACCATCATATTTGCTGAAGAAATCGCGGAAGGAACGAATTAAAACGAAGAAATGAGCAGATGACTCGGTCCAGGCCTTATATAGGCCGAGACCTGCCGGCCAGTTACGTACGTAACCGGCCGTGGCTTACGTACGTAACCGGCCGTGGCCTACCTTACTGTCCAGTTCGTTCGGCACCCTTACGTATGTAACCGGCAACTCCCTTACGTACGTAATCGGCCATTACGGCCGTAACCGGCCACTGCCTACGTACGTAAGGGAGTCACTTCCGACCATGCTCGGCCATCCCAACGAGTCACGTCCGGACATGCTCGGCCATCCAGGTCATCTCGGCCACGACTCGGCCAGTCGCCCCGTAACGTACGTAACACTTGTTCCGTTGCGTAGGTAATGTTGTGTCAAGAATTAACACTTTCCGACCGGCGATCGCCTCGGAGGTCGGGCGACCGAGTCACTGCCGAGCGGCCAAGGCAGATCTGCCGACCAGCGACCAGGCGGCCGAGCCTTAACCCAGCAGACAAGCTATATCGGCCAACCGAAGGTCCCAGGACAAGTCCTGGTGCCGAGCGATCGACCTCAGATACGATCGCCTCTCGGTACTCGGCGACCGACTCCTGGTGATCGGCAAACGGACGACCATCCCTCGGCACCTGCCGACCGACTAATGGACGATCTTCTCTCGGCACCTGCCGACCGACCCTTGGTGACCGACCATTGCCGACCCTCAGCAACTGGCCGATGACGATCTCTTATGACCGGCTAGAGACGACTGCCTCTTGTCGATCAGCACCGATGGCCATCCAGTCGGCCAATGCCGAGCCTCAAGACTGGAACCACGTGCAAGAGCCGAGACAAGATCCGCGAATCTCGGGCCATTGACCACAGCCTGGCAGAATCTCTCCACCAGCCGACAAGCCGCTGAAAGCTGCCAGTAGGGCCGCATGTGACCATTGATTCCGCCGAAAGTTGTCAGTAGGGCCGCATGTTGACTGACTCCGGGCGCGTGACGGCTCCTCATTGGACCGCCCAGCTGGCGTCATCCTCTTCCCTGGACTTTAGCCCGACAGCCCGGGTGATCGCCCCATTATAATATTGGCCGGCGGACGATCGCCCCATTATTATAATGGCCGGAAGGCGATCGCCCGCTAGAGGACAGGACCCGGCTGCCCCTATATATACAAGGCCCCCTGCATTTGTATTCGGGCTCTGGCATTCTGACATTACACACGCAATACAGAAGCAAAGATACATAACACTTGGCTATCTCCAACTCTTGGCAACAGCTATCATTCGGTCTTAATTCTCCCGGCCTCTCTCATCAGGCAGACGATCGGCGGGGACGAAGAACACCGAGCTTCGCTCAAGAGCCGGATTAACAGAGTCTTTTTACACTCATTGTATTTAGATTTCTCTCATTAATACTTGTATCCACGAATATTTGTATTAATATCATCTCGCGAGAGCATTCAAGCCCGGGCCTAACAAACCCGGCAAATCTTGTATTATTTATCTTCTCTCGGAAGTGCTCCCGCAATTGTTGTTTGTTGTCCGTCTTCCAGCAGTATTAATCTTCGGATAAATATTTTGGGCAACAACAATTGGCACTAGAGGAAGGACATCCAACCCTCGAATTTTTATACCTACCGTCCCGAAGAACACTCACTGTTCTCGGGGCAGATACTTGAAGTGACACTCACTGCACTTCAAAGAAATCCTTCAGAAATCATGTCTTCCGCCTCCGCGTCGAAGAAAGCCGCTGACCAGCCGGCTAGACCCCCCGTTCCGTCCCAGTCCGAGCCGCAGCCGATGGTGGGAGGCAGCCGCCACGGTCAGAGACGCTCGATCCCGCCCCGGGACGGCGGCTCGAGCCTCTCGCTCGATCAGTTCCGATCCAATGAACAGATCGAAGATGCCATAGCTGTAACACCCCCAAGTTATTCAGGGATATTACAGTGCCGTAAGCCCCGCCGTGGGACCCACAAGGCTAAACATACGCGGAACCATAATTTTTGACCGATAAGGTCTACACACATTGGAAAGAAAAACAATACAAAGGTATTCGAAATATAACCAATGTATTCACAAACATCACAACTCAATTCAATACTTCGGCAAACACAGGCCGGAACATCAAGGAAAAAGGAAAACAATACTCGAGTATTCAATAGCCAATCCAGTACAACAACACTGAACGGGAATCTCCAAAGAAATAAAACTGGAAGAAAGACACAGTATCACACTTGCCCACCATCTTTATGCCGACACGATACCAGCCCGTCCACTCTCCTGGAACCTGAAATACATGAAACGTATTTCCCCCATAAAGGGGTTAGCCGTCGAATAGCTAGTGCAAGTATAACAGTATGAAACATAATACTCCTCGACAATAAAGTAAATGTAATCCGTCAATTCATCAATATCCGTCAATTCATCAATTTAAGACTAGTATTCCGGAATGACTAAAATCTCAAGACGTATGTGAATGCCGTAGAAACGGTTCGTTCATATCATACGCCGTTACATGTAGGAATGCCGTCAAAACGGTTCGTTCATTACATGACAACATTATTTCATATGAATGCCGTAGAAACGGTTCGTTCATATCAACCATGGAATCGCACCAGAGGCTACGAAACCCTCAGAGGACCATAGGCCCATCCCGGAGTGGCTAGAAATAATCATACCATCAATATTTCATACTTTCAAAGTCGAGAACGTACAATCATAAATGTATACTTGCCTTTGAGACATCGAGAAATCGAACGGAGGAAAGGTATGAGTTCGGTAGGTCCGAGAACGCGCTTCCGGCACCTAAACGATTCGCAAGGAATATGACCATTAATTATCCATACTCAAATTACACGAAGAGACTCCCGAAACTCGTCTACGATTCAAGAAAATATACGAGTGGATAACTAAAGGTTGGGAAATCGCCCAAACTCTCACAAGTCCGAAAACGGCACAATCTAACCCGTAAAATCGGAAGAAAACACTCATACGGTATAGATATATATCAAAATCTCAAGGTGCTCAAGCTTCAATCGGACAAAACGGACGAATCTACGAAAACCCCCAAAATCCAACACAAAATTCAAAGTGTTCTTGAATAATATTTCAATAATCCGGTGAATACTCAAACATGTCCATAATCATGCATATATCACACCATACACCATGATTTAATCATCCAAAACGTCAATACCCACACAAAATCGAGGAGTCAAGATGTCGAAGAAATTACCTCTTGAATAACCAAGCTCTATGATCCAAGGAACACGCGTTAGATCGATTATCCGGGATTCCCGATCGAAAGGAGATGAAGAAAATCAAACACTCAAATGATTTGTGAAGGAAATCCCTCCCTCAAGCTCTCTCTCTCGGTTGTAGGTGAAGAAATGGGAAGAAATGAGCTGAAATGCTCAAAAAAACGAATTATAGGGGTTGACTACCCTGCCGGTCACAGCCCGTGCCGATCGGCACGGTCGTGGCGCGCAACTGGCCGACAAGGACTCGACCGTGTCCTGCTTGACACGGTCGAGGCGCGGAGGGCCTGCCGATAGTGACCCGTCCGACAACGACTCGGCATGACTCGACCGTGTCCTGGAACACGGTCGGGCGTCTGGGCAGTCGGTTCTGGCTTATCCGGAAGAGCTCGACTCGGCCGTGCCAGACGACACGGTCGGGTCCTGTGGCAGAAACTTCGGCATTTCCGGACGAGTACGGCACGGGCCGTGTCGGACGACACGGCCGAGTTCGGTCGGCAGTGATCGGCCAATGACTGAGAAATGAGCGGGGGAGCTAAAACGACCATAACTCTCTCGTCCGGACTCCGATTGACTCACCGTTTGAACCATTGGAAAGCTAACTCGATGATCTATAATATTGCAAAGATTAAGAATTTTTGGAGTTACCAAATATTAATGGTGATCTAACAAAGTCGAACTCATAAGAGGAAAGTTGAAACGATGAACAATAACGATACACAACTCGAAGTTTTTCCGAACGGTGAACACGGGTGAATGAACATGATTGATGAATGATTATAAATGAGTGAAAATCCACTGAGTGACAATCACCGAATGAAATTACTGAATGATAATGACTGAATTACAACCGGATATTACATTCTCCCCTTCTAAAAAGAAGTTTCGTCCCGAAACTTAAGAAATAAATAGTTCGGGGTATTCAACTCGCATCCTCTCTTCCGTCTCCCAAGTCGCCTCTTCGAATCCATGCCTCGACCATTGTACTTTAACCAGTGGAATGGTCTTATGCCGAAGTTGTTTCTCACGGCGCTCAAGAATCTTCACGGGTTTCTCCGGAAAGGTAATATCCTCGGCTACGTCAATCTCACTGTAGTCGATAATGTGGCTCGGATCCGGTACGTACTTCCTCAACTGGGACACATGGAAAACACTATGGACGTGACTCAAAGCTGGAGGCAATGCCAAGCGATAAGCTAAATCTCCAACTCTGTCTAAAATCTCGAAAGGTCCGATATACCTTGGACTGAGTTTTCCCTTTTTCCCGAAGCGGAAAACTCCTCTGGTCGGTGATACTTTGAGCAAGACGTGATCCCCCACTTCAAACTCCAATGGTCGACGACGAGTATCAGCGTAAGATTTCTGACGACTCTGGGCAGTCAGTAGTCGATCTCGGATAATAGAAATCTTTTCCTTGGTCTCCAATAACATATCCGGTTCCGTCCCAACTAGCTCAGAAGCCTCGTCCCAACATAATGGCGACCTACATCGCCTACCATAGAGTGCCTAGAAGGGTGCCATTTTGATCGACGCATGCCAACTATTATTGTAAGCAAACTCGATCAACGACAAGTGAAGCTCCCAATCATTACTCCAATCCAAGGCACAAGCCCGTAACATATCTTCCAATGTCTGAATCGTCCTCTCTGTCTGACCGTCCGACTGAGGATGAAAAGAAGTGCTCAATCTCAACTCCGTACCCAGAGCCTGATGAACGGACTGCCAAAAATGCGATACGAAATGGCCGTCTCGATCAGAAACAATGGTCTTGGGGGTACCATGTAACCTCATGATCTCAGCAATAAAGGTTCGAGCCAGTCTATCCGGTCCCCAAGTATCCTTAATACTCAAGAAGTGTGCAGACTTGGTCAACCGATCGACAATTACCCAAATCATATTCATTCCAGTCCGAGTTCTCGGCATGCCAGTGATGAAATCCATCGAGATGTCTTCCCACTTCCACTCGGGAATGGGGAGTGGTTTCAACAATCCCGCTGGTCGTTGATGTTCGATCTTGACTTGTTGACACGTCAAGCACCGTAGTACAAACTCCGTAACATCCTTCTTCATGTTATTCCACCAAAAATTGCGCTTCAAATCTTTGTACATCTTACTCGTTCCGGGGTGGATTGAGTAAGGCGTAGCATGAGCTTCTCGGAGAATCCTCTGTCTCAATTCTAAATCATTCGGGACGCAAAGCCTGCCCTGAAATCTCAAAATACTATCCTCGTGTACCATAAAGCCTGGAGCTTTTCCTTTAATTACATCTTCCTTTGGTTGAGAAATCATCGGGTCACTCCATTGTTTCCCTTTGATATCATCAACCAAGGACGAAGTAATTTCGAGAGTACACAACTGTCCCTGTACTCGCTGAAGCCACACTTCGATCCCTTGTTCAATTAAATCCTGACGAATCTTCGTCTGAGACGTAAGAACCTCAAGCATTTGAAGAGATGCCGATTTGCGGCTCAAAGCATCCGCAACGACATTGGCTTTTCCGGGGTGGTAAAGAATCTCCAAATCATAATCCTTTATCAATTCTAACCAACGTCTCTGCCTCATATTTAGCTCCTTCCGATCAAAATATATTTCGTGCTCTTGTGATCGGTATAAATCCGACACGGTGAACCGCATAAATAATGCCGCCAAATCTTGAGTGCGAAGACAATTGCGGCCAACTCTAAATCGTGAGTAGGATAATTCATCTCATAAGGTTTTAATTGTCGTGACGCAAAGCTATTGTCTTATCATGCCGCATAAGAACATAGCCTGTGCCTTGACCAAGCGTCACTATAAATCGTAAAGCCTTCGCTACCATGTGGTAAAGTTAGAATCGGCGCTGAAGTTAATCGTATCTTCATTCATCAAGCTCGTTGTCTATCATCCGTCCAAAAAAACTTTTCGGTCTTCTGGAGTAATTTCGTAAGCGGTCGAGCGAGTTTCGAGAACCCCTCGACAAACCGACGGTAATACCCAGCAAGGCCCAAAAAGCTACGAACCTCCTTAACATTTTTAGGCGGTGCCTAGCCTAACACTGCCTCGATCTTCTGCGGGTCTACACGAACCCCTTCGGCCGAAATCACATGGCCGAGAAACATAACTTCTTCCAACCAAAACTCACATTTCGAGAATTTTGCATAGAGGTGCTCGGTTCTCAAAATGTCTAAAACCAAACTCAAGTGTCGGGCATGTTCCTCCTTATTTCGAGAATAGATTAAGATGTCGTCAATAAAGACGACTACACACCTGTCGAGGTACTCGATGAATATTTTATTCATTAATTGCATGAATACTGCCGCGCATTCACAACCCAAAAGGCATAACTACAAATTCATAATGCCCATATCTCGTCCGAAACGCCGTCTTCGGAACGTCGGACTCCCTCACCCTGAGTTGATAATACCCGGATCTTAAATCAATCTTCGAGAAAACCGCAGCTCCTTGCAATTGATCAAATAGATCATCTATACGAGGCAAAGGATATTTATTCTTGATGGTTACTTTATTCAGCTCACGGTAGTCAATGCACAAACGTAGTGAACCATCCTTCTTCCTGACGAAAAGAATGGGCGCGCCCCAAGGCGAAGCGCTGTCCGATGTACCCTTTTTCCAAAAGTTCTCCCAACCGAGTCTTCACTCCGCATCTCGGAAGGTGCCATCCGATAAGGTGCTTTAGAAATCGGGCCGCATCCGGCTCTAAATCCATGGAAAAATCTATCTCTCGATCCGCGGTAATCCCGGAGGTCATCCGAAAAACATCGGATACTCATTAACGACCTAATCGAAGAGAAATCGACTTCAATTCCTTCCGCTAACGCATAACACCAATAGCCCGTACAACCTTTATTCAAAAGTTTTACGGCCTTCATGGAACTGATAAGTAACTTGGATTGGCCCAACTTACGCCCCAAAAACGAGTACTCAGATCCGTCTTTAGTCATCATGGTGATAACCTTGGTACGGTAGTTCATAATCGCTTGATGCCTATCAAGCCAATCCTCGCCGAGGATCACGTCCTCGCCTTCCATATCAACTACAATTAAATTCGATAACCAATCCATACCGGATATAATCACCGGAAAATCTCTAATCTCCCGGTTTCCCACGATTCTATCCCCGCTCGGTAGTCTCACGATTAAGGGATCGAAAACAGTCAGACAAGTTATATTCAAACGGCGTACACACTCCAAAGAAATAAAAGAATGTGTAGCACCCGAATCAAAAAGCACACGGACTGGATAAGATAAAATATGGATGGTACCTGAAGCCACCGCCGCGTCGGGCTCGTCTGTTCGACGCATCTCATAAACTCGTGGTTGTACCGAACCGACGCTAGAGTTCCCCCCTCCAGCGTTCTGACCCCGTCCCCGGCCCCTGCCAAAATTCTGCTGAGGTTGACTAGCTGGGGTAGAAGCCCGAGTGTCCAAAGTCTGATTCGGCTCGGAACAATAAGTCGCTCTATGTCCCATCTGTCCGCACGTGTGACACTTCAACGGTGGAAAGTGGCATTCCAAATTAATATGGCCTGAACGGCCACAATTATAGCAAGTCACCGCGCGATTTGAGGTACCCGAAGTGGGACGGTAACCCTCTTCCCTTTATTAGAACGTGACGACTGTCCGGCAAAACGGTTAGTCGTCTGTGACTTCTGAAAGTTGCCACCCTTAGAGCCAGAAAAATTTCCCCCGACTTTGTGCTTCTTCGGTTCTTCAACGGTATCATTGTCGGGACTCAACATATCATGGGCTAAAGCTCTGTCCTGATACTCTTTCAGTGTGGTGCAAGCAAATCCGGCCATGTACCGCCGTAAGTCCAAATTCATCCGCATATCAAAATAACGGATCTTATCGCGCTCGTTACGTACTTGATCCTTCACATGGATTAATTGTTGGTTATGTAACACCCCCAAGTTGTTCAGGGTATATTACAGCGCCGTGAGCCCCGCCGTGGGACACACAAGGCTAAACATATACGGAACTATAAAACTTGACCGAGAAGGTCTATATAGAATGAGAAGAAAGACGATACAAAGGTATTCAAAAACATAACCAATGTATTCACAAACATTACATCACAAGTCAATACTTCGGCAAACACAGGCCGGAACTTCAAGGAAAGAGGAGAAACAATACTCGAGTATTCAATAACCAATCCAGTACAACAACACTGAATGGAAAGCTCAAAACATAACTGGAAGACCAAAACAGTATCACACTTGCCCACCATCTTCATGCCGACCCGGTACCTGCCTGTCCGATCTTCTGGAACCTGAAATACATGAAACGTATTTCCCCCATAAAGGGGTTAGCCGTCGAATAGCTAGTGCAAGTATATCAAGTATGAAACACAATACTCCTCGACAATAAAGTAAATGTAATCCGTCAATTCATCAAGTCAAGACTAGTTATTCCGGAATGACTAAAATCTTATGACGTATGTGAATGCCGTAAAAACGGTTCGTTCATATCATACGCCGTTACATGTAGGAATGCCGTCAAAACGGTTCGTTCGTTACATGCCAACAATACATATATGAATGCCGTAAAAACGGTTCGTTCATAATATGCCATTAATATATCTATGAATGCCGTAAAAACGGTTCGTTCATATCATACCATCAATTCCTCTTACTTTCAAAGTCGAGAACGCACAATCATAAATGTATACTTGCCTTTGAGACATCGAGAAATCGAACGGAGGAAGGGTATGAGTTCGGTAGGTCCAAGAACGCGCTTCCGGCACCTAAACGATTCGCAAGGAGTATGATAATTACTCATCCATATTCAAACTACACGAAGGAACTCCCCAAACCCATCTACGATTCATAAAGATATACGGATAATCAACTAAAGGTTGGAAAATCATTCTAAATCTCACAAGTCCGAAAACGGCACAATCTAAACCATAAAATCGAAGGGAAGGTATACATACGGTATAGATACATCATAATCTCAAGGTTCTCAAGCTTCAAAGCGGGTAAAACGGACGAATCTACGAAAAACCCCAAAATTCCCAAAAAGTAGTGTTCTAAGGATTTTTACCTTGATTCGGACGTTAGGAGGGATTAGATGTTGAGAAATCCTTGTTTTCCAACCAAATATGTTGTTGCTAGAAGGAAGATTACTCCCAATCGCCTGAGATCGTCTCTCCCGATCGCTTCCCGTCGAAAATGAGTGGAGTAGGTGAGAAATGACGAAATGGGAGTCAACTGTCATATTTATATCTGCCCAGTCTAGCGCACGCTACGCCTCCTTCATTAGCGTGCGCTAGCGAAGTCACCGGATAGTCCAGTGGTTTCTGCCGGTTCCGTTAGCGTGCGCTAACCGTATGTCTCTAGCGTGCGCTAGTCCAAAATGTGGAACTTGCTGTCTCTGCCCTGCTCAACACTTAGCGTGCGCTAGCGCTAAGACTTAGCGTGCGCTATTCCATAACTCTAGCGTGCTCTAGCCGAAGCCTAGCGTACGCTACCTGATATTCCAGAAAACCTGGCAACCTCACTGCCTCCGCTGACCAGCCCGGTAGCGTGCGCTACGGACGGATGTTAGCGTGCGCTACTAACCACGAATAGCGCGCGCTAACAACCCCTAGCGTGCGTTATTCCGCCAGTCCAGAGAGCAGTTCGAAAAGTTGGTTCTGACCTGACTGAGATTCTTAGCGCGCGCTACGGCTCAAAGCTAGCGTGCGCTAATCAGGCAGAATTAGCGTGCGTTAGCCTAGGCCTAGCGTGCGTTATATCTCCGGTCCAGAACAATTCCGCAAGATCCTAGACGACATGATCTACAACCAAACGAGATACGAAACTCAAATAACAATATCAACAACATCTCCTAGCATTTACAGAGCGTTAACCCAAGAGAAACGGCAAGGTCAAACAGTCAATAAAAGTACGGGTATTACATTCTCCCCCTCTAAAAAGAAGTTTCGTCCCGAAACTTAAGAAATAAACAGTTCGGGGTATTCCACCCGCATCTTCTCTTCCGTCTCCCAAGTTGCCTCCTCGACTCCATGTCTCGACCATTGCACTTTAACCAGTGGAATGGTCTTATGCCGAAGTTGTTTCTCGCGACGCTCAAGGATCTTTACGGGTCTCTCCGGAAAGGTAATATCCTCGGCTACGTTAATCTCACTGTAGTCGATGATGTGGCTCGGATCCGGTACGTACTTTCTCAATTGAGACACATGAAAAACACTATGGACGTGACTCAAAGCTGGAGGTAACGCCAAGCGATAAGCTAAATCTCCAACTCTGTCCAAAATCTCGAAAGGTCCGATATACCTCGGACTAAGTTTCCCCTTTTTCCCGAAGCGGAAAACTCCACGGGTCGGCGACACCTTGAGTAAGACATGATCCCCCACTTCGAACTCCAAGGGTCGACGACGAGTATCAGCATAAGATTTCTGACGACTCTGGGCAGCCAATAATCGGTCCCGGATAATAGTAATCTTCTCCTTAGTCTCCATCAACATATCCGGCTCCGTCCCAACTAGCTCTGAAGCCTCGTCCCAACACAATGGCGACCTACATCGCCTACCATAAAGTGCCTCGAAGGGTGCCATTTGGATCGACGCATGCCAACTATTATTGTAAGCAAACTCGATCAACGGCAAGTGAAGCTCCCAATCATTACTCCAGTCTAAGGCACAAGCCCGTAACATATCTTCCAACGTTTGAATCGCCTCTTCGTCTCGTCCATCCGATCGAGGATGAAAAGAAGTGCTCAATCTCAACTCGCACCCAAAGCTCGATGAACGGCTCGCCAAAAGTGCGACACGAAACGGCCGCCTCGATCGAAACAATGGTTTTGGGGGCACCGTGTAACCTCACGATCTCGGCAATAAAGGTTCGAGCGCCTATCCGGCCCCCAAGTATCCTTAATACCCGTAAAGTGTGCAGACTTGGTCAACCGGTCGACAACCACCCAAATCATATTCATTCCGGCCCGAGTTCTCGGCATGCCGATGATGAAATCCATAGAAATGTCTTCCCACTTCCACTCGGGAATGGGAAGCGGTTTCAACAACCCCGGTCGTTGATGTTCAATCTTGACTTGTTGGCACGTCAAGCACCGTAGTACAAACTCCGTAACATCCTTCTTCATGTTATTCCACCAAAATTTCGCTTCAAATCTTTGTACATCTTACTCGTCCCGGTGGATTGAGTAAGGCGTAGCATGCGCTTCTCGGAGAATTCTCTGTCTCAACTCTAAATCGTTCGAACACAAAGCCCGCCTTGAAATCTCGTAATACTATCTTCGTGTACCATAAAGCCGAGCTTTTCCTTTAATTACATCTTCCTTCGCTTGAGAAATCATCGGTCACTCCACCGCTTCCCTTTGATGTCATCAACTAAAGACGAAGTAATTTCGAGAGTACACACTGCCTCGTACTCGTTGAAGCCAAACTTCTATCCCTTGCTCAATTAAGTCCTGACGGATTTTCGTGCGAGGTGTAAGAACCTCGAGCATTTGAAGAGATGCCGATTTGCGGCTCAATGCATCCGCAACGACATTAGCTTTACCAGGTGGTATAGAATTTCCAAGTCATAATCCTTTATCAACTCTAACCAACGCCGTTGTCTCATATTCAGCTCCTTCTGACTGAAAATATACTTCAGACTCTTGTGATCGGTATAAATCCGGCACGGCGAACCATACAAATAATGTCGCCAAATCTTGAGTGCAAAGACAATTGCGGCTAATTCCAAATCGTGAGTAGGATAATTCATTTCGTAAGGCTTTAATTGTCGTGACGCAAAAGCTATTGTCTTATCATGCTGCATAAGGACACAACCTGTGCCTTGACCAAGCGCCATCAGAATCGCAAAGCCTTCGCTACCATGTGGTAAAGTTAGAATCGGCGCTGAAGTTAATCGTCTCTTTAGTTCATCGAAGCTCTGCTGTCTCTCATCCGTCCAAACAAACTTTTCGGTCTTCTGGAGTAATTTCGTAAGCGGTCGAGCGAGTTTCGAAAACCCCTCGACAAACCGACGGTAATACCCAGCAAGGCCCAAAAAGCTACGAACCTCCTTAACATTTTTAGGCGGTGCCCAGTCTAGCACTGCCTCGATCTTCTGCGGGTCTACACGAACCCCTTCGGCCGAAATCACATGGCCGAGAAACATAACTTCCTCCAACCAAAACTCACATTTCGAGAATTTTGCATAGAGGTGCTCGGTTCTCAAAATGTCTAAAACCAAACGCAAGTGTCGGGCATGTTCCTCCTTATCTCGAGAATAAATTAAGATGTCGTCAATAAAGACGACTACACACCTGTCGAGGTACTCGATGAATATCTTATTCATTAACTGCATGAATACTGCCGGCGCGTTGGTCAACCCAAAAGGCATAACTACAAATTCATAATGCCCATATCTCGTCCGAAATGCCGTCTTCGGAACGTCGGACTCCCTCACCCTGAGTTGATAATACCCAGATCTTAAATCAATTTTCGAGAAAACTGCAGCCCCTTGCAATTGATCAAATAAATCATCTATACGTGGCAAAGGATACTTGTTCTTGATGGTTACTTTGTTCAGCTCACGGTAGTCAATGCACAAACGTAGTGAACCATCCTTCTTCCTCACAAAAAGAACAGGCGCGCCCCAAGGCGAAGCGCTCGGTCTGATGTACCCTTTTTCCAGAAGTTCTCCCAACTGATTCTTCAATTCTTACATTTCGGAAGGTGCCATCCGGTAAGGTGCTTTAGAAATCGGAGCCGCATCTGGCTCTAAGTCCACAGTAAACTCTATTTCTCGATCCGCGGTAATCCCGGAGGTCATCCTAAATACATCAGGATACTCATTGACAACCGGAATCGAAGGGAGATCGACTTCGTTTCCTTCCATTTTCAAGGCATAACACCAATAGCCCGCACAACCTTTATTCAAAAGTTTTACGGCCTTCATGGCACTGATAAGTAACTTGGGTAGTTCCGACTTACGCCCCAAAAACGAGTACTCAGACCCTTCTTCAGTCATCATGGTGATAACCTTGGTACGGTAATTCATAATCGCTTGATGACTATCAAGCCAATCCTCACCGAGGATTACATCCTCGCCTTCCATATCAACTACAATCAGGTTCGATAACCATTCCATACCGGATATAATCACCGGAAAATCTCTAATCTCCCGGTTCCCCACAATCCTATCCCCGCTAGGCAGTTTCACGATGAAGGGATCGCAAGCAGTCAAACAAGTTATATTCAAACGGCGTACACACTCCAAGGAAATAAAAGAATGTGTAGCACCCGAATCAAAAAGTACACGTACTGGATGGGATAGAATATGAATGGTACCTGAAGCCACCGCCGCGTCGGGTTCATCTGCTCGGCGCATCTCATAAACCCGTGGTTGTACCGAACCGACGCTAGAGTTCCCTCCTCCAGCATTCTGGCCCCGTCCCCGGCCTCTGCCGAAATTCTGTTGAGGTTGACCAAAAGATTGCCGCTGATTAATACCTTGATCAAGTGGCGTTGGGGCAGAAGCCCGAGTGTCCAAAGTCTGGTTCGGCTCGGAGCAATAAACCGCTCTATGCCTCATCTGTCCACACGTGTGACACTTTAATGGTGGAAAGTAGCATTCCGAATTCAAGTGGCCTGGGCGGCCACAATTATAGCAAGTCACCGTGCGATTTGAGGTACAGAGTGGAACGGTAACCCTCTTCCCTTTATTAGAACGCGACGATCGTCCGCGAAACAGTTAGTCGCAGGACTTCGAAAGTTGCCACCTTTAGATCCGTAAAAATTTCCCGCGACTTTCTGTTTCTTCGGTTCTTCGACGGTATCGTTGTCGGGCTCAACATATCATGGGCTAAAGCTCGTCACGATACTCTTTCAACGTGGTACAAGCAAATCCGGCCATGTACCGTCGTAAGTCCAATTTCATCCGCATATCAAAATAACGGATTTTATCACGCCGTTACGTACTTGATCCTTCACATGGATCAATTGTTGATTGTACTCCACGATCGCTGCGAAACGGGAATATCCCGTGGTTTAGCCTCGAAGAAGGCTCGGATTCGGCTCTCTGCACGCCAAGGGCAAAACTCGGCCTCCAAGAGCTCCTTAAATTCATCCCACGAGGCAATACGATCCCTGTGGCTTGATGACCTTCCACCAAGTAGCGGCCTCCTTAGTGAGGAAATCGAGCAATTGGTACTTTCCTCACCTCGGGGCAATCAACCGCCTCGAAAATCTTCTCTAATTCCGCTAGCGCCTTCCTACTTAACGGGTCCGTGGCACCGCCAAACTGTGGAGGGTGCATACGGATTACATTCTGAAGCAAGGCATCCGTGTTTGGGTTCGGGTTATTCAGCTGAACAGTTTGGGCCAAAATAGTCATCTGAGTAGCCAATTGTTGAAGTGCATTCGCCACTCCAACGTCCGCGTTGTTCCCCTGACCGTCTGATTGGTCGTGCTGACTCTCGGTGTCGGGATGCACCGAGTTCGACAAACTGGGGTTAGTCGATCCCGCAACTGAACTGATGGAAACGGCCGCGCCACGACCTCTTCCTCGTCCACGGCCACGACCACGGCCACGGCCCCTACCAGCTGACATACTGAAGAACACGCAAGGTACGTAAGCACAATTCAAACACACGTCATTAAGGTGATCGATTCTCAAGAACATCCATAGATGAAGCATAATGAATAAGGAAACATCATAAGAGTAAAAGGTCTTACAAGTACCGGTCGCACTGTGATGATGGCAGAGTAGTGATACTGTGGGAAGTTGACGACTCATTCGACCCAAAAGACCGACAGCCTAGGTATCCATAGACCTAAGCTCTGATACCATATTCTGTAACACCCCCAAGTTGTTCAGGGTATATTACAGCGCCGTGAGCCCCGCCGTGGGACACACAAGGCTAAACATATACGGAACTATAAAACTTGACCGAGAAGGTCTATATAGAATGAGAAGAAAGACGATACAAAGGTTTTCAAAAACATAACCAATGTATTCACAAACATTACATCACAAGTCAATACTTCGGCAAACACAGGCCGGAACTTCAAGGAAAGAGGAGAAACAATACTCGAGTATTCAATAACCAATCCAGTACAACAACACTGAATGGAAAGCTCAAAACATAACTGGAAGACCAACACAGTATCACACTTGCCCACCATCTTCATGCCGACCCGGTACCTGCCTGTCCGATCTTCTGGAACCTGAAATACATGAAACGTATTTCCCCCATAAAGGGGTTAGCCGTCGAATAGCTAGTGCAAGTATATCAAGTATGAAACACAATACTCCTCGACAATAAAGTAAATGTAATCCGTCAATTCATCAAGTCAAGACTAGTTATTCCGGAATGACTAAAATCTTATGACGTATGTGAATGCCGTAAAAACGGTTCGTTCATATCATACGCCGTTACATGTAGGAATGCCGTCAAAACGGTTCGTTCGTTACATGCCAACAATACATATATGAATGCCGTAAAAACGGTTCGTTCATAATATGCCATTAATATATCTATGAATGCCGTAAAAACGGTTCGTTCATATCATACCATCAATTCCTCTTACTTTCAAAGTCGAGAACGCACAATCATAAATGTATACTTGCCTTTGAGACATCGAGAAATCGAACGGAGGAAGGGTATGAGTTCGGTAGGTCCAAGAACGCGCTTCCGGCACCTAAACGATTCGCAAGGAGTATGATAATTACTCATCCATATTCAAACTACACGAAGGAACTCCCCAAACCCGTCTACGATTCATAAAGATATACGGATAATCAACTAAAGGTTGGAAAATCGTTCTAAATCTCACAAGTCCGAAAACGGCACAATCTAAACCATAAAATCGAAGGGAAGGTATACATACGGAATAGATACATCATAATCTCAAGGTTCTCAAGCTTCAAAGCGGGTAAAACGGACGAATCTACGAAAAACCCCAAAATTCCCAAAAAGTAGTGTTCTAAGGATTTTTACCTTGATTCGGACGTTAGGAGGGATTAGATGTTGAGAAATCCTTGTTTTCCAACCAAATATGTTGTTGCTAGAAGGAAGATTACTCCCAATCGCCTGAGATCGTCTCTCCCGATCGCTTCCCGTCGAAAATGAGTGGAGTAGGTGAGAAATGACGAAATGGGAGTCAACTGTCATATTTATATCTGCCCGCCTAGCGCACGCTACGCCTCCTTCATTAGCGTGCGCTAGCGAAGTCACCGGATAGTCCAGTGGTTTCTGCCGGTTCCGTTAGCGTGCGCTAACCGTATGTCTCTAGCGTGCGCTAGTCCAAAATGTGGAACTTGCTGTCTGTGCCCTGCTCAACACTTAGCGTGCGCTAGCGCTAAGACTTAGCGTGCGCTATTCCATAACTCTAGCGTGCGCTAGCCGAAGCCTAGCGTACGCTACCTGATATTCCAGAAAACCTGGCAACCTCACTGCCTCCGCTGACCAGCCCGGTTGCGTGCGCTACGGACGGATGTTAGCGTGCGCTACTAACCACGAATAGCGCGCGCTAACAACCCCTAGCGTGCGTTATTTCGCCAGTCCAGAGAGCAGTTCGAAAAGTTGGTTCTGACCTGACTGAGATTCTTAGCGCGCGCTACGGCTCAAAGCTAGCGTGCGCTAATCAGGCAGAATTAGCGTGCGTTAGCCTAGGCCTAGCGTGCGTTATATCTCCGGTCCAGAACAATTCCGCAAGATCCTAAACGACATGATCAACAACCAAACGAGATACGAAACTCAAATAACAATATCAACAACATCTCCTAGCATTTACAGAGCGTTAACCCAAGAGAAACGGCAAGGTCAAACAGTAAATAAAAGTACGGGTATTACAGGTTATACTCCACGATCGCCTGCGAAACGGGAATATCTTGTGGTTTAGCCTCGAAGAAGGCTCGGATTCGGCTCTCTCGTACCGGCCAAGGACAAAACTCGGCCTCCAAGAGCTCCTTAAATTCATCCCATGAGGCAATACGATCCTGTGGCTTGATGACCTTCCACCAGGTAGCAGCCTCCTTAGTGAGGAAATACTGGACAATCGGTACTTTCCTCACCTCGGGGCAATCAACTGCCTCGAAAATCTTCTCCTATTCTGCTAGCCAATCCTCCCAGCTTAACGGGTCTGTGGCACCGCCAAACTGTGGAGGGTGCATACGGATTACATTTTGAAGCAGGGCATCCGTGTTTGGGTTCGGGTTATTCAGCTGAACAGTTTGGGCCAAAATAGTCATATGAGTAGCCAATTGTTGAAGTGCATTCGCCACTCCAACGTCTGCGTTGTTCCCCTGACCATCTGACTGGTCGTGCTGACTCTCGGTGTCGGGATGCACCGAGTTCGACAAACTGGGGTTGGTCGACCCCGCAACTGAACTGATGGAAACGGCCGCGCCACGACCTCTTCCTCGCCCACGGCCACGACCACGACCACGGCCCCTACCAGCTGACATACTGAAGAACACACAAGTCACGTAAGCACAATTCAATCACGCATCAACAAAGTATCCGATTCTCAAGAATACCGATAAAAGGAAGCAAAACGAATAAGGAAACACCAGAAGAGTGAGAGGTCTTACAAGTACCGGTCGCACTGTGATGATGGCAGAGTAGTGATACTGTGGACAATTAATGACTAGATCGACCCAAAAGACCGACGGCCTAGGTATCCATAGACCTAAGCTCTGATACCATATTCTGTAACACCCCCAAGTTATTCAGGGATATTACAGCGCCGTAAGCCCCGCCGTGGGACCCACAAGGCTAAACATACGCGGAACCATAATTTTTGACCGATAAGGTCTACACACATTGGAAAGAAAAACAATACAAAGGTATTCGAAATATAACCAATGTATTCACAAACATCACAACTCAATTCAATACTTCGGCAAACACAGGCCGGAACATCAAGGAAAAAGGAAAACAATACTAGAGTATTCAATAGCCAATCCAGTACAACAACACTGAACGGGAATCTCTAAAGAAATAAAACTGGAAGAAAGACACAGTATCACACTTGCCCACCATCTTTATGCCGACCCGATACCTGCCCGTCCGCTCTCCTGGAACCTGAAATACATGAAACGTATTTCCCCCATAAAGGGGTTAGCCGTCGAATAGCTAGTGCAAGTATAACAGTATGAAACATAATACTCCTCGACAATAAAGTAAATGTAATCCGTCAATTCATCAATATCCGTCAATTCATCAATTTAAGACTAGTATTCCGGAATGACTAAAATCTCAAGACGTATGTGAATGCCGTAGAAACGGTTCGTTCATATCATACGCCGTTACAAGTAGGAATGCCGTCAAAACGGTTTGTTCATTACATGCCAACATTATTTCATATGAATGCCGTAGAAACGGTTCGTTCATATCAACCATGGAATCGCACCAGAGGCTACGAAACCCTCAGAGGACCATAGGCCCATCCCGGAGTGGCTAGAAATAATCATACCATCAATATTTCATACTTTCAAAGTCGAGAACGTACAATCATAAATGTATACTTGCCTTTGAGACATCGAGAAATCGAACGGAGGAAAGGTATGAGTTCGGTAGGTCCGAGAACGCGCTTCCGGCACCTAAACGATTCGCAAGGAATATGACCATTAATTATCCATACTCAAATTACACGAAGAGACTCCCGAAACTCGTCTACGATTCAAGAAAATATACGAGTGGATAACTAAAGGTTGGGAAATCGCCCAAACTCTCACAAGTCCGAAAACGGCACAATCTAACCCGTAAAATCGGAAGAAAACACTCATACGGTATAGATATATATCAAAATCTCAAGGTTCTCAACCTTCAATCGGACAAAACGGACGAATCTACGAAAACCCCCAAAATCCAACACAAAATTCAAAGTGTTCTTGAATAATCTTTCAATAATCCGGTGAATACTCAAACCTGTCCATAATCACGCATATATCACACCATACACCATGATTTAATCATCCAAAATGTCAATACCCACACAAAATCGAGGAGTCAAGATGTCGAAGAAATTACCTCTTGAATAACCAAGCTCTATGATCCAAGGAACACGCGTTAGATCGATTATCCGGGCTTCCCGATTGAAATGAGATGAAGTTAATCAAACACTCAAATGATTTGTGAAGGAAATCCCTCCGTCAAGCTCTCTCTCTCGGTTGTAGGTGAAGAAATGGGAAGAAATGAGCTGAAATGCTCAAAAAAAACGAATTATAAGGGTTGACTACCCTGCCGGACACGGCCCGTGCCGATCGGCACGGTCGTGGCGCGCAACTGGCCGACAGGGACTCGACCGTGTCCTGCTTGACACGGTCGCGGCGCGTGAGGGCTCGCCGATAGTGACCCGTCCCGACGCCGACTCAAGATGACTCGACTGTCTCCGGAACACGGCCGGCGTCTGGGCGCCGGTTACGCTTATCCTAAGAGCTCGACTGCCGCGCTGCATTTACACGGCTGCATCGTGTCGAAACTTCGGCATTTCCGGACGAGTACGGCACGGGCCGTGTCGGACGACACGGCCGAGTTCGGTCGGCAGTGATCGGCCAATGACTGAGAAATGAGCGGGGGAGCTAAAACGACCATAACTCTCTCGTCCGGACTCCGATTGACTCACCATTTGAACTATTGGAAAGCTAACTCGATGATCTATAATATTGCAAAGATTAAGAATTTTTGGAGTTACCAAAAATTAATGGTGATCTAACAAAGTCGAACTCATAAGAGGAAAGTTGAAACGATGAACAATAACGATACACAACTCGAAGTTTTTCCGAACGGTGAACACGGGTGAATGAACATGATTGATGAATGATTATAAATGAGTGAAAATCCACTGAGTGACAATCACCAAATGAAATTACTGAATGATAATGACTGAATTACAACCGGATATTACAATAGCCGTCCTTCAGGAGCGACGGAGTGCTCTCGACGCGCCTCCTGCTATCACCCCCTCGGTCTCCCGCCGGAAGTCCAAGTGGATGCTCAAGGCATTACTGGCCGAGCGATCGCCAGGAGGCTCTCGCCCGCAAGAAGAGGCGCTCGGCAATGGGAACCTCGTCTTCGATCGCACAGGCGGTGACTCCGACACAGCGGCCGGGCAGTCCGGCCCCAGCTACGAGACGACGGAGTTTGAGTCCGTCACCAGGAGCTCGGCCTACCCGGCTCCCAGAAGGCAACCCAGCCGCCTGGCTCCCACTCGCCAGATTGCCGAGGTCGGCAGCAGCGGAGTCCGGAGATCGGTACATGATCGCCTCGGCTCCCGCCCCCATAGCCGATCGGCAAGCGACCGAGCCACGGCGATAGCTGCGATGCAACGTCAGATCGACGACATGAAGGCACTCCTGCAATCCGGGGCAGGCGCCATGAAGACGATCGCCGAGCCGAGCGAGCCGCTCGCGATCGACATCGAGCTCGCCCCCGTGCAGCACAGGATCGCTCCCCCGCAAACACCCATGTACGAGGGGCGATCGGACCCCCAGACGCACCTGAAGAAGTTCAACATCTACATGACCGGGTGTGGGGCATCGGACGCGACCAGGTGCCGGATGTTCCCTCTGACACTGGACGACCTCGCCCACCGGTGGTACACCTCATTGCCACCTCGGTCCATTGGCTCCTTTAACGAGCTGGCGCACATCTTCACGGAATACTTCGCCACCAGGGTCGTCCGGCCAGAAGGTCGCTTTCGCATGATGCAAATCAAGCAGGGAGAAGAAGAGTCCGACTCGGACTACATCGACCGGGTAGACGTGATCATCCTCAACGGCGAGCCCGTAAACGATGAGACCGCCCTCTACGCGGTCCTAGGAGGTTTTCAGGGCTTCTCGCCTATGTTCAGGCATCTCACGAAGACCCTACCGAGGACCTACGCAGCCTTCCGGGCTAGAGCCGCAGATTTCCTGTCCAGGCAAAGGCTTCTTCTTAGCCTCAGAGTAGAGCGATCGGCGCCCGCGCGACAACCTCCAGTCTCCCAGCCCGATCGCTACTATCCAGCAGTGCCGGAGGACTCTCTCACCGCCTACAGTCCACCATTTTAAATGAGGGACTAACTCCCGCCCGATCGCCGATATCGACCTACGAATAAAGCGATCGGCTGCTGAGCGACGATCGCCAGTCTTCCGGCCCGATCGCCGATCATCACGCTACATCATCAGCAATCCGGAGGACACGATCGCCATCTACAGTCCAACATTTAACATGAGGAACTAAGGCTCGCGATCGCCTCCACCGCACATCATAAAGCCATGGCCCTGGCAGTCGATGGAACGGGCTGCTTCGGCCATGCAAGGTCCCTTTCGGCCGAGATCGCCTGCCCTTCGTTTGAATATGAGGCCGGCGTAGTCTGAGGGCTCTCCAACATTAATCAGTGGACCCAGGACACAACCCCCGTCTCAACATACACCGTCGAGGTCGGCCATCTCCATGGCTGGCCGAGGTGGAAGCAGAGCCAACAAGCCGCGGGCGTGGAGTTGATTCATCCGACGCTGCCCCGCGCAAGGACTCCTCTAGACCGAGACCGCACGCCCTTTGTTTAAATACGAGGCGAGGCGCAGCCTAACAGAGGACCCTCATAATAAAGTGAGTCACGAGACACTCAATGTCTTCGCGCACCAAGACACGGTCATGGAGTCGGTCCATCGATCTCCGCGACTGTGCACGATTCCTCAAACAAGTGAAACCACCAAGTTTTCGTGGGGAATCGGCCAATGTTGTTTTTGCAGGTACAAGACCGAAAGATAGCTAGCCAATCGACCATGATAGCCCAAGTCCGAATCCTAAGTCAGCTCAGCAAGATCTTCCCTCCTCTTCCTTACACGATCGCCAGCAAGAACCACCTCGCCCCATGTCTTCAACATAGGAGGAAGCTGGGGGGAAATTGTTGTGTCAAGAATTAACACTTTCCGACCGGCGATCGCCTCGGAGGTCGGGCGACCGAGTCACTGCCGAGCGGCCAAGGCAGATCTGCCGACCAGCGACCAGGTGGCCGAGCCTTAACCCAGCGGACAAGCTATATCGGCCAACCGAAGGTCCCAGGACAAGTCCTGGTGCCGAGCGATCGACCTCAGATACGATCGCCTCTCGGTACTCGGCGACCGACTCCTGGTGATCGGCAAACGGACGACCATCCCTCGGCACCTGCCGACCGACAAATGGACGATCTTCTCTCGGCACCTGCCGACCGACCCTTGGTGACCGACCATTGCCGACCCTCAGCAACTGGCCGATGACGATCTCTTATGACCGGCTAGAGACGACCGCCTCATGTCGATCAGCGCCGATGGCCATCCAGTCGGCCAAGGCCGAGCCTCAAGACTGGCACCACGTGCAAGAGCCGAGACAAGATCCGCAAATCTAGGGCCATTGACCACAGCCTGGCAGAATCTCTCTACCATCCGACAAGCCGCCGAAAGCTGCCAGTAGGGCCGCATGTGACCATTGATTCCGCCGAAAGCTGTCAGTAGGGCCGCATGTTGACTGACTCCGGGCGCGTGACGGCTCCTCATTGGACCGCACAGCTGGCGCCAGCCTCTTCCCTGGACTTTATCCTGACAGCCCGTGTGATCGCCCCATTATAATATTGGCCGGAGGACGATCGCCCCATTATTATAATGGCCGGAAGGCGATCGCCCGCTAGAGGACAGGACCCGGCTGCCCCTATATATATAAGGCCCCCTGCATTTGTATTCGGGCTCTGGCATTCTGACATTACACACGCAATACAGAAGCAAAGATACATAACACTTGGCTATCTCCAACTCTTGGCAACAGCTATCATTCGGTCTTAATTCTCCCGGCCTCTCTCATCAGGCAGACGATCGGCGGGGACGAAGAACACCGAGCTTCGCTCAAGAGCCGGATTAACAGAGTCTTTTTACACTCATTGTATTTAGATTTCTCTCATTAATACTTGTATCCACGAATATTTGTATTAATATCATCTCGCGAGAGCATTCAAGCCCGGGCCTAACAAACCCGGCAAATCTTGTATTATTTATCTTCTCTCGGAAGTGCTCCCGCAATTGTTGTTTGTTGTCCGTCTTCCAGCAGTATTAATCTTCGGATAAATATTTTGGGCAACAACACGTAATACGTACGTTGACTTGCTACAGTACTATACTCGTATTACGTACGTAATACACCATGTATAACGTACGTAACTCCATCCGTTGACTCACCCGTCCACATCCGCGCCGAAAGCTGCCGACACCGGGCCCAACTGTCTGATTCCTCTTGTTACGTACGTAATACCTTACGCTTAACGTACGTAACACGTACCACTTAGCGTACGATATCTCAAAGTCTTAACGTACGTTAACAGATCCATACTTAGCCATTTCCAACAATTCCTGTCCAACATCTCGACATAACAAATGTGAACATACGACATACTGAACACATATACGAAATCCCAAAATATTCTCATACGGTACGTCTGATGCACGATATCCTCAATTACAACTGTCGACCAAGTACGGAAATCAGACAAATACTCATACGGTATATCCGACATCGAAAACACACCAAGCATGTAATATCCTAGAATCAAAATAACCTCGATGGACATACTGTAACACCCCCAATCCACTCAGGGATATTACACGCCGTAGACCCTCTCCTCGAGGATCTACCAGGCTGATAACCAAATCAAACATCTAAACATCGCCTTTAAGGCTAAAATGACTCAGTAGACCGACTTGGTCTTTCAATAAATACTTACAACTCAATTCCAAACACATACCCACGCAGGGGTCAAAATACAATAAACTCCCGTACAACGGGGAAAAGATACTACAGCGGAAAAGAAAATACAACTAGACCAATCCGACATCAACGGATCCTCGTGTGATTAGTATCGTTCATCTTTCATCATCCTTCATGCCGACCCTGTGCTATGCTCCAAAACCTGAATGCAAAAATAGACATCCACCCCCCGAATACTCGGGGTTAGCAAACTCCACCGTTTTGCTAGTGCAAGTACAAGTGCAAAAATACGAGCCATACAATTCACATTCCACGAATAATAATAACCAGAATCCTCAAAGTTCCAAGAACAATAATAATCAAGAATCCTCAAAATCCAAACGTGACGAAAAGTACTTCCCGAGGCAAGAGTTTGGTAAAACATTCTAAAAACCGAAGGTCGCAAAGCAAGGGAAAACTATTTATAAAGCAGTTTGAATTGCCATCGAGAGTTTTAATAGGAAACAATTTAGGATTACCGAATCCTTCGCTTTCCAAAATCAACGGTCCATGACCCAAAGGTTTTGTTTTCGCAAATAAAACAAACCATAATACACAAGGTTAAAAGCCCACGTCATGCGTCCTCGACGGACATAAAATACACACGCACCCGTGAAGTTTCACTCGTGAATCCAGGTCGAAGCCAATGGAATTCCCTCCGTGGACCCGTCGAACCCTCCCGAGGTGAGCAAACACATTCACAAAACATAAGCAACCGCACTCGTGAATCCAGGGCTATACCATTGGACTCCCTCCGTGATCCCATCGGACCCTCCCGAGGTGAGCGAAAAACAATCACAAAATATATACACGTAGCGGTGAAGTTTCACTCGTGAACCCAGGTCGAAGCCATTGGAATTCCCTCCGTGGTCCCGTCGAACCCTCCCGAGGTGAGCAAACACATTCACAAAACACAGTACTCACATCGCCTAGGACCGGGTCGAAGCCACAAATCCCACTCTGTGATCCCGTCGAACCCTCCCGAGCTGGCTAGCGAAATACTCAAGCACCACACGTCACCTAGGACCGGGACGAAGCCACGAATCCCACTCGAGGCCTCGAAGGACCCTCCCGATCTGGCTAGCGAATCAAACTCAAGCACGAGTAACATATCACACCGAGGATATCCAAACAATTCACCCAGAGGCATCAAACACTTAGTAAAACAACACGTCAACCACAATGCACCGAAATGAAACAATATACATCCACACGCAAATACCAAGTGCATCATCAACACCAAACATGTCCATAAGATTCACATACTCGTTCGAGAAACACACCAATCACAAAACACACACGATTTTGAAAGAGGGCCTTTAACAAGGCTAACCAAATCTTTTGAAAACTCGTTTTAAACAATCAAACAAATATATAAAGACGATCACCAATTATCATATTCACAAAACAAGAATAGTAAGGGCAAGGTACTTGCCTCTATACCACGAGCACGGAACCACGAACGGATACGGCTCAACCGGGAAGCTTCGGAACGCCCGATGCTAACGAAAAGGAAGACGACAACGAACAGAAGGGTTCAACACGGTTTCTTCACAAGAAACGCGACCCTAACAACAATATAATCAATAAATCATCGATCATACGAGGAAGGATAATCGTAGAACGCCCGAAAACCCCTCTAAGACATTTTACCGGACACCTTCAAGGCGTCGGTCAAGAACACGACCCAAACAACGAATCGATACGATCCAACCATGTAATAATAAAGGAAATGATATAATACATCTAAATATTCATCAATCCATCATAATCCTAAGTTAAATCGGATTAATCGGACGAAAACAACCAAAATACCCAAATTCCCCAAAACTAGATTTCTAGGAAATCTGACCTGATTCGGTAGATCCGAGGATATTATAGGATTGATGATTGATGATATAAACTCCAAGACTTTATGGATTTATTGTCCAAGAACATCTATCTATGATCAATACACCCCCAGCCGCGGAAGAGAAGAAAACCGAGTGAAAATGGCTGAAGAAAACGTCTGCAGGGCCATAAATAGGCTGCACAGTGTGCCGCGGCCCAGCGGGAGTGTGCCGCGGCACAGTCCCAAAATGGCTCCCAGTGGTCGGCGGTGTGCCGCGGCTCGGCCGGGTGTGCCGCGGCACCCAGTCTGATCGATTTGGGCGAAAAATGCCACGAGTGTGCTGCGGCCTGCCCGGCATGTGCCGCGGACCACGGGCCTCGGCCGAAGCGCCGAGCACCGCCGGCCGTGACTTCGGTCAGATCTTGCCGGCCGTGACTCGGCGATCTGCTGGGCCAGGTTGCCGGCCATGACTCGGCCGGCCAACTCAACGGCCCGACGACCCGAAACCCGAATACGAATCGATGATACGGTTACGACGTACTCGCAAAGACGAATCTAAGAGCTAAGAGAACACACAATTCCGACCACCCGAAGGCTCGGAATTCAACAACGGAAGTAATTACCCAAAACTTTGGGAAATTACGAAAATGGCCCAAAACGTCCGAAAATCATGATACGCGATCGAAACACCAAACCGAAGCTCGCAACATGAATAATAACATTAAATGAACTTACGAGAAACTTGAAACAACAGTTTCGGACGAGATTCGCAAGAATCGAACTCAAGTGCGGAAAAGTCGCTAAAAAGCTCGGAACTCGACAAAACGATACCGAAACGAACTCGGATGACAAAAAGTGCAGAATTAATCATTCTCGAAATGACGAAACGGTCATGAGCGAGTCGTCAAAACGGACTCCGGCCGAAAAAAAGAAATTTACCGAAAATCAAAAATTGCGGATATTACATTCTACCCTCCTTAAAAGAAGTTCCGTCCCGAAAGTTAAAACAAGTAGGGAGAAGCAATATCCCGCCAGGAAAACTCAACGAGATACGCGAAAAACGAAAACTCGCGCCCGTCGGCGGAACGCTGCAAGAAACGCAAAGAGACATACGGCGTGAAAACACGCTCCACGACGACCAACACAACGTCGCCGTTAGGAATATAATAAAACCCACAAATGACAAGCGTCATCAAACAGATAATATAGTCAAGTCAATTATCCGAACAATCACAAAACACAACGAATGAAAATCAATATGATCGACCACCCCAACAGTACATCGATCAAAACGCGAGCCAATCGCTGAAGAAATACGGAATTCCACCGCCCAAGGGTTGGAAGATCGAAAACGAGACAAATTTCCCGAATATAAAGAAATTAGGAAGGAGTCTGAACGCTCAACAATCACGAAACGAGATCAACAAAAACCGAACAATCAAACGATCGAACCACAACGGTCGAGACAACAAAAAGCGAACAATCATGTTCGAAACACGAAGGATAATAAAATTCAAACAACAACTCCCAGGATGATCTGGTGAGAGCTACAAGACATGCATTCCCATAAGATCCACCGGAAAGGGAATAGCGATTGAAAAGTCACAACGACAAACGAGTTATTCCGAAACAACACCACCCTCGTTCGATCAACAAAAGCAAGGGATAGGGAAAGTTCAGAAAATGTCAACGAACATAAACGAGTCGACAGAGTCGAAAACACAGGATTTCCAAATCCGATCCACTTTGAATAAAGGAACTAATAGATCCAGATGATGTCACTTCCGAACAAGGTTCACAAGAATCGAACCGAACTCAAAAAAATCACAGCGATAACCAGATCAACCCACAACAAGATCACAGTTCGTTCGGACGATGAAACCGAAATACAGAACAAGTTCAGAAAGTATGAACGAACACGAGCGAGTCGATAGACTTCAGAGAGAGAAAAAAAATGCGGAAGTCAAAAATGATACGGGCATTACATTCGACCTCTTATAAAAGAAATGTCATTCCCGTAAACCACAACAACGGGAGTATGGTGACAACACAAAAAGCAAACGACAAAAACATCTCCCATGGGCCTCTCAGAGCCGATCCTCATATCTGCATCGAAGTTCGCGCCCCGAAAGACTCGGAACCCAACTCGCAAAACTGGATCCTGTGTCTCTCGGGTCCACACTTGAGAAGCGTTACTGATGAGAAGGACAATTGCACGTACATCCCTCCGGCACATCACGGTTGAAATGCCTCGGCTCGGCATACCGAAAATACAAATGCTAGATATAATGGGACATAACACCGCAAAACAACATACTGGAGATGCCAACTCAGCACAACAAGGAATCATAACACATATCATATACAGCGATTACCATCGTAAAGTAATACACACACAAACATTACAACAACGACGGTATCGTTTGGCAACCTCAATGGCCCGAACAATAACCAGCACATAATACAAACATCATGAAACAATCACCAATGTGCATAAACGCACAAAAATCCAAGCTTTAATAGCTCACATAGGTGCGATAACACGCAAGCCACCACGAAATGACAACATCAAAGATCATCATCACACCTCCCACAACGGGCTAACAAAACATATGCGTGGCGAACGACTCAACGTTCACACCACCAATTCAATCATAATTCGGAGGGCTAACTCCCAAACAACAATACCAACATCGTACACACCTTCTCCGACCACAAGCACGAAATGATGGGTGTTTAAAAACGAAAACCACCTTTTGAAAACGGTTTGGAAACACCAGTTGATCTTGAGTATCACTTTACAAAAAGTAGTACAAACAACATTATCGAGACTTTGAAAATCATCTTGCGTTTGAACAAAAATGAGGACACCTTCTCTTAGTGAAAAACTTTCAGAATATTCGACCCTCGGGTCTAAGTAAAAGTGTTTATAAAACATTGAAAATATCTCAAAACATTTTGGGTCCTCGAGGTAGAATTTTGAAACATATTGTGGCACCTTGGATGTACCACGAGAAAATAATTCATTTTAAACGTACGTCTCGAAATTTATTTTCTAAGATACTCAAGGTTTTCGAAAATAATTCAATGGGCTAGAGTGCCCAAAAATTTCAGGTAATTATACGGAACATTATAGCATCGTGGTTCCCGCGCCGGAACCCACCAGGATAAAACCATTTTCAAAATACTAAATACCGTCATAAGAATTTCGCCAAAACGACCAAGGCCACAATGCCAAAAACTCGGTTAAGGGAATCGATTTTCGAAATAAAACTCGGTCGGTAAAATACCGAAAGTCATTATAAAAGAACTCACGCAGCGGATAAAAGAAATACAGTTCAACATGCACAATCCATCAACACTACTCCTCATATGAACGAAATATGAGAGTCAAATAACCACATATCACGAAATCAAAATCCATAAGAGGATTCCGTCACTTAATAAATAATCATAAAAATAGCCCGTGTCACACGAGGCACAACACAAACAAGGGAGACTTACATTCACAGGTCGCACGAAGATGATGATCGCCCACGATACTAATCACGACCAACAAACTCAGACGACGCGTCGCGACACGACTTAGTCAGACAAAATCCGACAAGACAAAACTCAACAGACACCACTGACCCGACAGCCTAGGTTTCCACAACCTAAAGCTCCGATACCATTTATGTAACACCCCCAATCCACTCAGGAATATTACACGTCGTAGACCCTCTCCTCGAGGATCTACCAGGCTGATAACCAAATCAAACATCTAAACATCGCCTTTAAGGCTAAAATGACTCAGTAGACCGACTTGGTCTTTCAATAAATACTTACAACTCAATTCCAAACACATACCCACGCAGGGGTCAAAATACAATAAACTCCCGTACAACGGGGAAAAGATACTGCAGCGGAAAAAATAATACAACTAGACCAATCCGACATCAACGGAGCCTCGTGTGATTAGTATCGTTCATCTTTCATCATCCTTCATGCCGACCCTGTGCTATGCTCCAAAACCTGAATGCAAAAATAGACATCCACCCCCCGAATACTCGGGGGTTAGCAAAACTCCACTGTTTTGCTAGTGCAAGTACAAGTTCAAAAATACGAGCCATACAATTCACATTCCATGAATAACAATAACCACGAATCCTCAAAGTTCCAAGAACAATAATAATCAAGAATCCTCAAAAATCCAAACGTGACGAAAAGTACTTCCCGAGGCAAGAGTTTGGTAAAACATTCTAAAAACCGAAAGGTCGCAAAGCAAGGGAAATCTATTTATAAAACAGTTTGAATTGCCATCGAGAGTTTTAATAGGAAACGATTTAGGATTACCGAATCCTTCGCTTTCCAAAAATCAACAGGGTCACAGCCCAAAGGTTTTGCTTTCGCAAATAAAACCAACCATAATACACAAGGTTAAAAGCCCACGTCATGCGTCCTCGACGGACATAAAATACACACGCACCCGTGAAGTTTAACTCGTGAATCCAGGTCGAAGCCAATGGAATTCCCTCCGTGGCCCCGTCGAACCCTCCCGAGGTGAGCAAACACATTCACCAAACATAAGCAACCGCACTCGTGAATCCAAGGCTATACCATTGGACTCCCTCCGTGATCCCATCGGACCCTCCCGAGGTGAGCGAAAAACAATCACAAAATATATACACGTAGCGGTGAAGTTTCACTCGTGAACCCAGGTCGAAGCCATTGGAATTCCCTCCGTGGTCCCGTCGAACCCTCCCGAGGTGAGCAAACACATTCACAAAACACAGTACTCACATCGCCTAGGACCGGGTCGAAGCCACAAATCCCACTCCGTGATCCCGTCGAACCCTCCCGAGTTGGCTAGCGAAATACTCAAGCACCACACGTCACCTAGGACCGGGACGAAGCCACGAATCCCACTCGAGGCCTCGAAGGACCCTCCAGAGCTGGCTAGCGAATCAAACTCAAGCACGAGTAACATATCACACCGAGGATATCCAAACAATTCACCCAGAGGCATCAAACACTTAGTAAAACAACACGTCAACCACAATGCACCGAAATGAAACAATATACATCCACACGCAAATACCAAGTGCATCATCAACACCAAACATGTCCATAAGATTCACATACTCGTTCGAGAAACACACCAATCACAAAACACACACGATTTTGAAAGAGGGCCTTTAACAAGGCTAACCAAATCTTTTGAAAAATCGTTTTAAATAATCAAACAAATATATAAAGACGATCACCAATTATCATATTCACAAAACAAGAATAGTATGGGCAAGTTACTTGCCTCTATACCACGAGCACGGAACCACGAACGGATACGGCTCAACCGGGAAGCTTCGGAACGCCCGATGCGAACGAAAAGGAAGACGACAACGAACGGAAGGGTTCAACACGGTTTCTTCACAAGAAACTCGACCCTAACAACAATATAATCAATAAATCATCGATCATACGAGGAAGGATAATCGTAGAACGCCCGAAAACCCCTCTAAGACATTTTACCAGACACCTTCAAGGCGTCGGTCAAGAACTCGACCCAAACAACGAATCGATACGATCCAACCATGTAATAAGAAAGGAAATGATATAATACATCTAAATATTCATCAATCCATCATAATCCTAAGTTAAATCGGATTAATCGGACGAAAACAACCAAAATACCCAAATTCCCCAAAACTAGATTTCTAGGAAATCTGACCTGATTCGGTAGATCGGAGGATGTTATTGGATTGATGATTGATGATATGAACTCCAAGACTTCATAGATTTATTGTCCAACAACATATCTCTATGATCAATACACCCCCAGCCGTGGAAGAGAAGAAAACCGAGTGAAAATGGCTGAAGAAAACGTCTGCAGGGCCATAAATAGGCTGCACAGTGTGCCGCGGCCCAGCGAGATTGTGCCGCGGCTGTAACACCCCCAAAACCGACCGGGAATATTACAGCACCGTGGGCCCCACATTGGAACCCACAAGGCTAAAATCATTTTCGCAAACGTTTAAAAATGTCAAAAAGCCCTTTGAAAGTACACACACACGCAACGGATAAAAACACAGTTCAAAGAATACTGAAAGCCATTTTAAATATACACACGCAGCGGATAAAAACACAATTAATTACATTTGCAGCGGAATTAGAAAACCAGAAAAGAATACATAATCCCAACAACTACGCCATAGCCAGTATCACCGGAAAGCTCATCCCTTCACGACCGCTAGTAGCTCGAACTCTGAGTACCTAAAAGATAAAGCCCACGACGGGGTCAGCCATAATACTCAACAATGATAACGATCACATCACAAAAACAATACATATCAATGTAATTACAAGGTAAGAATAATTCCAATATGATCTCACCAAGTAACCTTACCAACCTCTCACAACCATAACAACCAAGTCTTACCATATCCCACGCCTCGTGCCCTTAAGTAATGAACGAATAGAAAAGTAATCACCTGTACTGTATCCGAAACACTACCAAAAATTCCCAACATAAACATATCTCGAGTATTGAATAATCTAGTCGAGTTCGATTCTGCCGGCTGGGTCGCACAATCGAAACCCAATACTGATAGAACTGATATCACACGATACATCTGAAAATCAACTAGCCCGAAACAATGGCAAGTCCCGGATATCAATACAAAGCATAAATGCTCACACATTCAATAATGATAAACAATCGATGCATCACAACGGAAATATCACTGACATGATATTTCCACACAAGATCGACAAAGGATCAGCCATGAATGAGAAGACCATGATGTGTATCTCCAACAAGATCAATGAAGAATCAATAACTGAGAATACCGACAACATGGTAAGGATCAATGAAGAATCAATAGCCGAGAATACCGATGATACGGTAAACTCCAACAAGATCAATGAAGAATCAATAACCGAGAATACCGACGACACGGTAAGGATCAATGAAGAATCAATAGCCGAGAATACCGATGATACGGTAAACTCCAACAAGATCAATAAGAGTCGACAACTAGAAATACCAACGGTACGATAAACTCCAATAAGATCAATAAAGGGTCAACAACCGAGAATACTGATGACACAGTAAACTCTAGCAAGATCAATAAGGACCAACAACTGAGAATACCAACGATGTGGTAAACTCCAACAAGAGCAATAAGGAATCGACAACCGAAAATACCGACGACACGGTAAACTCCAATAACATCAATCAAGGATTAATAACCACGAATACCAACGGTGAGATAACTCCCAAACGGAATCAATAAGGATCAATAACGAACGAGATTACCAATGACAGGGTGAACCCCAAACGAGATTAATAAAGAATCGATATCAAATGAGTTGACCATCGATATGGTAACTCCGAATGAGATTATTAAAGGTTCAACGGTGACAGATACACGAGAGAATAAAATCGTCAACCATATACGAATCATAGATACGGGATTTCAAAGACAACCCGAATATCGAACAAATCCAATTATACATGGACTGTGAACGACCAATCAATAAGAATCAAGATGGACGTCACGATATGCTCGATCCGGACATGTGTCCGTGTACAAGCCAACCACAGGTATTGATCAGATACTCGTCTGGTCTCGTACCTAATCAGCCTCACGAAGTATGTCTCGTGTGCACGGTTCAATATGAGGTCGAAACCAACACAAGCTACACGTGCCCGTCGCGAAAATCCTACACATGAACGATCAGAACGTATCTGACTCCAGATATGCCACGATACAACATGACAACAAATATCAAAGAATTGCATATCCATCAAGGATCAGAAGACTTCCCAAAAGAGCAACAGTAACTCGATCATGAAAGACCGACACGACCACAATGTCGTATTTTCATCAGACAACAGTCCACATCATGCTCAACCATGCATATAATATTAACACATAAACCCCAGGGCAGCAGACAAGGGTCACGGAAGCATCTCACAGGAATACCCCGGAACATAGGTGCCATTTAGGTCTTACCCCCTAACACAGTTCATGCAATCACAAAAAACCCCAAGGTCGCAACCAAGGGTCACGAAAGTATCCACACAGGAATACCCCGGAACATAGGTGCCATATAGGTCTTATCCCCTAACACATCGGCCCAACAGATCACAGCTCAAAGGAAGAGCACATTACAAAACGTAACAACGATGGTGCACACTCACCACATGAAATATCAACACACACATGCAATAATGCAACATGATGATTATCATAATCTAACAATATTAATTTACCTCAAGTTGGAGACACTAACCTTTCCACGACCAACCGCCCTGAACGAATACATGGTTTATCCGACAATCCAAAATGAAGTACAGTCCATAACTAATACCAAACCACCATCCCGAGTTCAATATCGACACGATAAGTAACCTTGATATCCAACTTATCATGCAATAGACCAAATTATAATTCACGTTCCCATTTCCACTAGACATCCTTAAAATCGTATACATTATGATTTATCTTAGTCCAAAAATACCATACATACCACCATTCCGACAATTCATATATTCCATAGTACCATTGCTATATGAATCATAAATGAAATGAAAACGAAATCATTTATTAACATTATGAACTGAGCAAGCATAACTTGCCTCGATACCAATTTGACGAAGCCGCTATCAATCCCGCCGTCTCCGTCTACAAGCTCCGCAGCCCCGACTCACCGCAGCACAACGGTTAATATCAACGATCACCTAATGCAACCTAATACAATAATCAATCAACGATACGTTCGATAACAATCAACAACCGGTATAATCAACCAATCAAGCTCAACGGTATCTCGATCGTACGAAATCAAACCATATCAACTCTTATCAATACGAATACAAGCCGAACTTCGATAATCAATAGTTCTTTCAGCGTCTACAACATTCTTGATTTCGACTTCAATCTTAAATTCGGATTAACATGGCTCGTTCTTGCAAATTCATAGGAATACAATTACGACTATCATCATGAATAATCATATACCAAAATTAATTGTAATCCTTCCAATTTACGGACATATATCATTCAAGAATTCTTCAAGAACATGAATTAATCCATAATCACGTTTGAAGCCAACAAAACGATGTAATTCAGTGTGTTCTAACATCTAACCATCCTCTAATCCATAATCCAAGGCATGTATCATCATATTCTCCAACATACGATCCTCCTAACATCAAGAATCAAAGCAATACTACCAAGATCACCAAGAACAACATGATTCTATAATCATAGTCAACATTTTCAAGACAAAATCCAACATATCATCATCTTCCTTTCAACATATAGTTCATATATCCTCAAGAATCGTAACAACAATAACATAATCATCTTCATACGAAGAAGAACATCAACACTAACATCAAAATCCGAATTCAAGGAGTAGAGTTCATCAACATACCTTTTGAAGATGAATAACACAATCAAACACTTTCAAAACTCCAAGAACTCCAAGTTTCAGGCTTCCGATCATCCTTATCAAAGTCTTAACAAGGGTATGAGGGTATGAAATGGGTTTGAGAGTGGAGAGGGACGAGCTGGGGAGGAGGAAATGTGTTTCCTGTCGTGAGGAAATGAAAGTCCCATTCTTATTTTATAAACTGTGCATCTCGTTACGTACGTTAAGTCCCAAAGTTAACGTACGTAAGGCCTTTAACGTACGCTATATGTCCTACATAGCGTACGTAATCGTCATCCAGGGTAATCTGTACTATTTTGCACCTTGCGTTACGTACGTAATACCATCACCGTAGCGTACGTAATGTAGCGGTTGACTTGCTACAGTATCAACCCATATTACGTACGTAATATTCCATGCATAGCGTACATAATGCCGGGGTTGACTACTTTGTCCACATCTGCGCCCGGCGGCCGACACCGGGCCCACCTGCCGACCACAGCTCGGACCCGCTGATTCCATTCTTAACGTACGTAATGTACGCAGCTTAATGTACGTTAAGATTACTTAGCTACGTACGTAATCTCCAACATATAACGTACGTAATGGCTTTCATACTTAGCCATTTTGCTCCTGTCTGTCATCTCAATATACCGAATACGTACACGCGACATACTGAATACATATGCTCGTTCCGATATTATTTTCATACGATACTTCTGATGCACGATACCTCGAATACAACTGTCGACCAAGTACGACAATTGTACAAATACTCATAAAGTATATCCGATATAGAAAAACACACCAAGCATGTAATATCCTAGAATCAAAATAACCTCGATAGACATACTGGCACGCCTGTCACGGTTTCCAAAATTATCCACTCATATCGTGTCGGTCCCACTCTGTACAGTACATCCCAGATAAAATAATGCGAAAAATTCATAGTGAAATTCTAGGATATTACATATACACCCACTTAAATTAGTTTCGTTCTCGAAACTCAACACCTGTCATAATCAGTATCTCAATCCCGAAATATCTCAAAATCACGACACCATACTCAAATAATCATCATCAAAACTGAAATAACTAAAAGAACATACTTACAGGTCTGTGAAGTTGATGATCTTCCGTGATACCAGCATACGACTCCCATACAAGGCCTCGACACAATAACAACACACTGGCATTGCAATAAAGCAATTTGAAAATATTTCAAAAATTTTGAAACCTCCAAAATCGGTTTGACTCAAAAGTCAGAAAATCATTTTCAAAAGTCTAGCTACTACCGCACCGGTAGAGCCACATAACACACACGCCCGGGTTTTACAAAACCCAAGCTCTGATACCATCTTCTGTAACACCCCCAAAACCGACCGGGAATATTACAGCGGCGTGGGCCCCACATTGGAACCCACAAGGCTAAAATCATTTTCGCAAACGTTTAAAAATGTCAAAAAGCCCTTTGAAAGTACACACACACGCAGCGGATAAAAACACAGTTCAAAGAATACTGAAAGCCATTTTAAATATACACACGCAGCGGATAAAAACACAATTAATTACATTTGCAGCGGAATTAGAAAACCAGAAAAGAATACATAATCCCAACAACTACGCCATAGCCAGTATCACCGGAAAGCTCATCCCTTCACGACTGCTACTAGCTCGAACTCCGAGTACCAAAAAGATAAAGCCCACGACGGGGTCAGCCATAATACTCAACAATGATAACGATCACATCACAAAAATAATACATATCAATGTAATTACAAGGTAAGAATAATTCCAATATGATCTCACCAAGTAACCTTACCAACCTCTCACAACCATAACAACCAAGTCTTACCATATCCCACGCCTCGTGCCCTTAAGTAATGAACGAATAGAAAAGTAATCACCTGTACTGTATCCGAAACACTACCAAAAATTCCAAACATAAACATATCTCGAGTATTGAATAATCTAGTCGAGTTCGATTCTGCCGGCTGGGTCGCACAATCGAAACCCAATACTGATAGAACTGATATCACACGATACATCTGCAAATCAACTATCCCGAAACAATGGCAAGTCCCGGATATCAATACAAAGCATAAATGCTCACACATTCAATAATGATAAACAATCGATGCATCACAACGGAAATATCACTGATATGATATTTCCACACAAGATCGACAAAGGATCAGCCATGAACGAGAAGACCATGATGTGTATCTCCAACAAGATCAATGAAGAATCAATAACCGAGAATACCGACAACATGGTAAGGATCAATGAAGAATCAATAGCCGAGAATACCGATGATACGGTAAACTCCAACAAGATCAATGAAGAATCAATAACCAAGAATACCGACGACACGGTAAGGATCAATGAAGAATCAATAGCCGATAATACCGATGATACGGTAAACTCCAACAAGATAAATAAGAGTCGACAACCAGAAATACCAACGGTACGATAAACTCCAATAAGATCAATAAAGGGTCAACAACCGAGAATACTGATGACACAGTAAACTCTAGCAAGATCAATAAGGACCAACAACTGAGAATACCAACGATGTGGTAAACTCCAACAAGAGCAATAAGGAATCGACAACCGAAAATACCGACGACATGGTAAACTCCAATAACATTAATCAAGGATTAATAACCACGAATACCAACGGTGAGATAACTCCCAAATGGAATCAATAAGGATCAATAACGAACGAGATTACCAATGACAAGGTGAACCCCAAACGAGATTAATAAAGAATCGATATCAAATGAGTTGACCATCGATATGGTAACTCCGAATGAGATTATTAAAGGTTCAACGGTAACAGATACACGAGAGAATAAAATCGTCAACCATATACGAATCATATATACGGGATTTCAAAGACAACCCGAATATCGAACAAATCCAATTATACATGGACTGTGAACGACCAATCAGTAAGAATCAAGATGGACGTCACGATATGCTCGATCCGGACATGTGTCCGTGTACAAGCCAACCACGGGTATTGATCAGATACTCGTCTGGTCTCGTACCTAATCAGCTTCACGAAGTATGTCTCGTGTGCACGGTTCAATATGAGGTCGAAACCAACACATGCTACACGTGCCCATCGCGAAAATCCTACACATGAACAATCAGAACGTATCTGACTCCAGATATGCCACGATACAACATGACAACAAATCTCAAAGAATTGCATATCCATCAAGGATCAGAAGACTTCCCAAAAGAGCAACAGTAACTCGATCATGAAAGACCGACACGACCACAATGTCGTATTTTCATCAGACAACAGTCCACATCATGCTCAACAATGCATATAATATTAACACATAAACCCCAAGGCAGCAGCCAAGGGTCACGGAAGCATCTCACAGGAATACCCCGGAACATAGGTGCCATTTAGGTCTTATCCCCTAACACAGTTCATGCAATCACAAAATACCCCAAGGTCGCAACCAAGGGTCACGAAAGTATCCACACAGGAATACCCCGGAACATAGGTGCCATATAGGTCTTATCCCCTAACACATCGGCCCAACAGATCACAGCTCAAAGGAAGAGCACATTACAAAACGTAACAACGATGGTGCACACTCACCACATGAAATATCAACACACACATGCAATAATGCAACATGATGATTATCATAATCTAACAATATTAATTTACCTCAAGTTGGAGACGCTAACCTTTCCACGACCAACCGCCCTGAACGAATACATGGTTTATCCGACAATCCAAAATGAAGTACAGTCCATAACTAATACCAAACCACCATCCCGAGTTCAATATCGACACGATAAGTAACCTTGATATCCAACTTATCATGCAATAGACAAAATTATAATTCACGTTCCCATTTCCACTAGACATCCTTAAAATCGTATACATTATGATTTATCTTAGTCCAAAAATACCATACATACCACCATTCCGACAATTCATATATTCCATAGTACCATTGCTATATGAATCATAAATGAAATGAAAACGAAATCATTTATTAACATTATGAACTGAGCAAGCATAACTTGCCTCGATACCCGCCGTCTCCGTCTACAAGCTCCGCAGCCCCGACTCACCGCAGCACAACGGTTAATATCAACGATCACCTAATGCAACCTAATACAATAATCAATCAACGATACGTTCGATAACAATCAACAACCGGTATAATCAACCAATCAAGCTCAACGGTATCTCGATCGTACGAAATCAAACCATATCAACTCTTATCAATACGAATACAAGCCGAACTTCGATAATCAATAGTTCTTTCAGTGTCTACAACATTCTTGATTCCGACTTCAATCTTAAATTCGGATTAACATGGCTCGTTCTTGCAAATTCATAGGAATACAATTACGACTATCATCATGAATAATCATATACCAAAATTAATTGTAATCCTTCCAATTTACGGACATATATCATTCAAGAATTCTTCAAGAACATGAATTAATCCATAATCACGTTTGAAGCCAACAAAACGATGTAATTCAGTGTGTTCTAACATCTAACCATCCTCTCATCCATAATCCAAGGCATGTATCATCATATTCTCCAACATACGATCCTCCTAACATCAAGAATCGAAGCAATACTACCAAGATCACCAAGAACAACATGATTCTATAATCATAGTCAACATTTTCAAGACAAAATCCAACATATCATCATCTTCCTTTCAACATATAGTTCATATATCCTCAAGAATCGTAACAACAATACCATAATCATCTTCATACGAAGAAGAACATCAACACTAATATCAAAATCCGAATTCAAGGAGTAGAGTTCATCAACATACCTTTTGAAGATGAATAACACAATCAAACACTTCCAAAACTCCAAGAACTCCAAGTTTCAGGCTTCCGATCATCCTTATCAAAGTCTTAACAAGGGTATGAGGGTCTGAAATGGGTTTGAGAGTGGAGAGGGACGAGCTGGGGAGGAGGAAATGTGTTTCCTTTCGTGAGGAAATGAAAGTCCCATTCTTATTTTATAAACTGTGCATCTCGTTACGTACGTTAAGTCCCAAAGTTAACGTACGTAAGGCCTTTAACGTACGCTATATGTCCAACATAGCGTACGTAATCGTCATCTAGGGTAATCTGTACTATTTTGCACCTTGCGTTACGTACGTAATACCATCACCGTAGCGTACGTAATGTAGCGGTTGACTTGCTACAGTATCAACCCATATTACGTACGTAATATTCCATGCATAGCGTACATAATGCCGGGGTTGACTCGCCTGTCCACATCCTGTGCCGAAAGCAGCCGACACCGGGCCCACCTGCCGACCACAGCTCGGACCCGCTGATTCCATTCTTAACGTACGTAATGTACGCAGCTTAACGTACGTTAAGATTACTTAGCTACGTACGTAATCTCCAACATATAACGTACGTAATGGCTTTCATACTTAGCCATTTTGCTCCTGTCTGTCATCTCAATATACTGAATACGTACACGCGACATACTGAATACATATGCTCGTTCCGATATTATTTTCATACGATACTTCTGATGCACGATACTTCGAATACAACTGTCGACCAAGTACGACAATTATACAAATACTCATAAAGTATATCGGACATAGAAAAACACACCAAGCATGTAATATCCTAGAATCAAAATAACCTCGATAGACATACTGGCACGGCTGTCACGGTTTCCAAAATTATCCACTCATATCGTGTCGGTCCCACTGCATGCAGTACATCCCGGATAAAATAATGCGAAAAATTCATAGTGAAATTCTAGGATATTACGGCCACGAGGCCCAAAATGGCTCCGGTGGTCGGCGGTGTGTCGCGGCTCGGCGAGTGTGCGCGGCACCCGTACGGTCGGTTTGGCGAAAAATGCCACGAGTGTGCCGCGGCCTGCCCGGCATGTGCCGCGGCCCACGACTGCTCGGCAGCTGCGAAACGCTGCCCGGCCGTGACTCGTTCGGATCTTGCCGTAGTGACTCGGCGATGCGGCACAGGCCTGTGTTATGACGTACTCGCAAAGACGAATCTAAGAGCTAAGAGAACACACAATTCCGACCACCCGAAGGCTCGGAATTCAACAACGGAAGTAATTACCCAAAACTTTGGGAAATTACGAAAATGGCCCAAAACGTCCGAAAATCACGATACGCGATCGAAACACCAAACCGAAGCTCGCAACATGAATAATAGCATTAAATGAACTTACGAGAATCTCGAAACAACAGTTTCGGATGAGATTCGCAAGAATCGAACTCAAGTGCGGAAAAGTCGCTAAAAAGCTCGAAACTCGACAAAACGATACCGAAACGAACTCGGATGACAAAAAGTGCAGAATTAATCATTCTCGAAATGACGAAACGGTCATGAGCGAGTCGTCAAAACGGACTCCGGCTGAAAAAAAGAAATTTACCGAAAATCAAAAATTGCGGATATTACATTCTACCCTCCTTAAAAGAAGTTTCGTCCCGAAACTTAAAACAAGTAGGGAGAAGCAATATCCCGCCAGGAAAACTCAACGAGATATGCGAAAAATGAAAACTCTCGCCCGTCGGCGGAACGCTGCAAGAAACGCAAAGAGACATACGGCGTGAAAACACGCTCCACGACGACCAACACAACGTCGCCGTTAGGAATATAATAAAACCAACAAATGACAAGCGTCATCAAACAGATAATATAGTCAAGTCAATTATCCGAACAATCACAAAACACAACGAACGAAAATCAATATGATCGACCACCCCAACGGTACATCGATCAAAACGCGAGCCAATCGCTGAAGAAATACGGAATTCCACCGCCCAAGGGTTGGAAGATCGAAAACGAGACAAATTTCCCGAATATAAAGAAATTAGGAAGGAGTCTGAACGCTCAACAATCACGAAACGAGATCAACAAAAACCGAACAATCAAACGATCGAACCACAACGGTCGAGACAACAAAAAGCGAACAATCATGTTCGAAACATGAAGGATAATAAAATTCAAACAACAACTCCCAGGATGATCTGGTGAGAGCTACAAGACATGCATTCCCATAAGATCCACCGGAAAGGGAATAGCGATTGAAAAGTCACAACGACAAACGAGTTATTCCGAAACAACACCACCTTCATTCGATCAACAAAAGCAAGGGATAAGGAAAGTTCAGAAAATGTCAACGAACATAAACGAGTCGACAGAGTCGAAAACACAGGAGTTCCAAATCCGATCCACTTTGAATAAAGAAACTAATAGATCCAGATGATGTCACTTCCGAACAAGGTTCACAAGAATCGAACCGAACTCAAAAAAATCACAGAGATAACCAGATCAACCCACAACAAGATCACAGTTCGTTCGGACGATGAAACCGAAATACAGAACAAGTTCAGAAAGTATCAACGAACACGAGCGAGTCGATAGACTTCAGAGAGAGAAAAAAATGCGGAAGTCAAAAATGATACGGGCATTACATTCGACCTCTTATAAAAGAAATGTCATTCCCGTAAACCACAACAACGGGAGTAAGGTGACAACACAAAAAGCAAACGACAAAAACATCTCCCATGGGCCTCTCAGAGCCGATCCTCATATCTGCATCGAAGTTCGCGCCCCGAAAGACTCAGAACCCAACTCGCAAAACTGGATCTTGTATCTCTCGGGTCCACACTTGAGAAGCGTTACTGACGAGAAGGACAATTGCACGTACATCCCTCCGGCACATCACGGTTGAAATGTCTCGGCTCGGCATACCGAAAATACAAACGCTAGATACAATGGGACATAACACCGCAAAACAACATACTGGAGATGCCAACTCAGCACAACAAGGAATCATAACACATATCATATACAACGATTACCATCGTAAAGTAATACACACACAAACACTACAACAACGACGATATCGTTTGGCAACCTCAATGGCCCGAACGATAACCAGCACGTAATACAAACATCATGAAACAATCACCAATGTGCATAAATGCACAAAAATCCAAGCTTTAACAGCTCACATAGGTGCGATAACACGCAAGCCACCACGAAATGACAACATCAAAGATCATCATCACACCTCCCACAACGGGCTAACAAAACATATGCGTGGCGAACGACACGTTCACACCACCAATTCAATCATAATTCGGAGGGCTAACACCCTAACAACAATACCAACATCGTACACACCTTCTCCGACCACAAGCACGAAGTGATGGGTGTTTAAAAACGAAAACCACCTTTTGAAAACGGTTTGGAAACACCAGTTGATCTTGAGTATCACTTTACAAAAAGTAGTACAAACAACATTATCGGGACTTTGAAAATCATCTTGCGTTTGAACAAAAATGAGGACACCTTCTCTTTGTGAAAAACTTTCAGAATATTCGACCCTCGGGTCTAAGTAAAAGTGTTTATAAAACATTGAAAATATCTCAACACATTTTGGGTCCTCGAGGTAGAATTTTGAAACATATTGTGGCACCTTGGATGTACCACGAGAAAATAATTCATTTTAAACGTACGTCTCGAAATTTATTTTCTAAGATACTCAAGGTTTTCGAAAATAATTCGATGGGCTACAGTGCCCAAAAATTTCAGGTAATTACACGGAACATTATAGCGCCGTGGGTCCCGCGCCGGAACCCACCAGGATAAAACTATTTTCAAAATACTAAATACCGTCATAAGAATTTCACCAAAACGACCAAGGCCACAATGCCAAAAACTCGGTTAAGGGAATCGATTTTCGAAATAAAACTCGGTCGGTAAAATACCGAAAGTCATTACAAAAGAACTCACGCAGCGGATAAAAGAAATATAGTTCAACATGCACAATCCATCAACACTACTCCTCATATGAACGAAATATGAGAGTCAAATAACCACATATCACGAAATCAAAATCCATAAGAGGATTCCGTCACTTAATAAATAATCATAAAAATAGCTCGTGTCACATGAGGCACAACACAAACAAGGGAGACTTACATTCACAGGTCGCACGAAGATGATGATCGCCCACGATACTAATCACGACCAACAAACTCAGACGACGCGTCGCGACACGACTTAGTCAGACAAAATCCGACAAGACAAAACTCAACAGACACCACTGACCCGACAGCCTAGGTTTCCACAACCTAAAGCTCCGATACCATTTATGTAACACCCCCAATCCACTCAGCGATATTACACGCCGTAGACCCTCTCCTCGAGGATCTACCAGGCTGATAACCAAATCAAACATCTAAACATCGCCTTTAAAGCTAAAATGACTCAGTAGACCGACTTGGTCTTTCAATAAATACTTACAACTCGATTCCAAACACATACCCACGCAGGGGTCAAAATACAATAAACTCCCGTACAACGGGGAAAAGATACTACAGCGGAAAAAAAATACAACTAGACCAATCCGACATCAACAGATCCTCGTGTGATTAGTATCGTTCATCTTTCATCATCCTTCATGCCGACCCTGTGCTATGCTCCAAAACCTGAATGCAAAAATAGAAATCCACCCCCCGAATACTCGGGGGTTAGCAAAACTTCACTGTTTTGCTAGTGCAAGTACAAGTGCAAAAATACGAGCCATACAATTCACATTCCACGAATAACAATAACCACGAATCCTCAAAGTTCCAAGAACAATAATAATCAAGAATCCTCAAAAATCCAAACGTGACGAAAAGTACTTCCCGAGGCAAGAGTTTGGTAAAACATTCTAAAAACCGAAAGGTCGCAAAGCAAGGGAAAACTATTTATAAAACAGTTTGAATTGCCATCGAGAGTTTTAATAGGAAACAATTTAGGATTACCGAATCCTTCGCTTTCCAAAACCAACGAGTCATGACCCAAAGGTTTTGTTTTCGCAAATAAAACCAACCATAATACACAAGGTTAAAAGCCCACATCATGCGTCCTCGACGGACATAAAATACACACGCCGTGAAGTTTCACTCGTGAATCAGTCGAAGCAATGGAATTCCCTCGTGGCCCGTCGAACCCTCGAGGTGAGCAAACACATTCACAAAACATAAGCAACCGCACTCGTGAATCCAGGGCTATACCATTGGACTCCCTCCGTGATCCCAGCGGACCCTCCCGAGGTGAGCGAAAAACAATCACAAAATATATACACGTAGCGGTGAAGTTTCACTCGTGAACCCAGGTCGAAGCCATTGGAATTCCCTCCGTGGTCCCGTCGAACCCTCCCGAGGTGAGCAAACACATTCACAAAACACAGTACTCACATCGCCTAGGACCGGGTCGAAGCCACAAATCCCACTCCGTGATCCCGTCGAACCCTCCCGAGCTGGCTAGCGAAATACTCAAGCACCACACGTCACCTAGGACCGGGACGAATCCACGAATCCCACTCGAGGCCTCGAAGGACCCTCCCGAGCTGGCTAGCGAATCAAACTCAAGCACGAGTAACATATCACACCGAGGATATCCAAACAATTCACCCAGAGGCATCAAACACTTAGTAAAACAACACGTCAACCACAATGCACCGAAATGAAACAATATACATCCACACGCAAATACCAAGTGCATCATCAACACCAAACATGTCCATAAGATTCACATACTCGTTCGAGAAACACACCAATGACAAAACACACACGATTTTGAAAGAGGGCCTTTAACAAAGCTAACCAAATCTTTTGAAAACTCGTTTTAAACAATCAAACAAATATATAAAGACGATCACCAATTATCATATTCACAAAACAAGAATAGTATGGGCAAGGTACTTGCCTCTATACCACGAGCACGGAACCACGAACGGATACGGCTCAACCGGGAAGCTTCGGAACGCCCGATGCTAATGAAAAGGAAGACGACAACGAACGGAAGGGTTCAACACGGTTTCTTCACAAGAAACTCGACCCTAACAACAATATAATCAATAAATCATCGATCATACGAGGAAGGATAATCGTAGAACGCCCGAAAAGCCCTCTAAGACATTTTACCGGACACCTTCAAGGCGTCGGTCAAGAACTCGACCCAAACAACTAATCGATACGATCCAACCATGTAATAATAAAGGAAATGATATAATACATCTAAATATTCATCAATCCATCATAATCCTAAGTTAAATCGGATTAATCGGACGAAAACAACCAAAATACTCAAATTCCCCTGTTGTGTCAAGAATTAACACTCTCCGACCGGCGATCGCCTCGGAGATCGGGCGGCAAGTCAACTGCGGCCTTGGCGAAGCGCCAATGACGACTGGCGGCCGAGCCTTTACCCAACGGACAAGCTAGGCCCAGCAATCAAGGTCCCAGGACGAGTCCGGTGCGAGCGATCGACATCAATACGATCGCCTCTCGGTACTGGCGGCCAAACTCTGGCGATCGACTGGAGACGATCATCTCTCGGCACCTGCCGACCGACCCTTGGTGACCGACTGATGCCGACCCTCAGCAACTGGCCGATGGCGAACTCTGATGACCAGCTAGAGACGACTGCCTCATGTCGATCAGGGCCGATGGCCATCCAGTCGGCAAAGGCCGAACCTTAAAACTGACACCACGTGTAAGGACCGAGACAAGATCCGCGAATCTCGGGCCATTGACCACAGCCTGGCAGGATCTTTCCACCAGCCAACAAGCCGCCGAAAGCTGTCAGTAGGGCCGCATGTGACTTTGATTCCGCCGAAAGCTGTCAGTAGGGCCGCATGTGGCTGACTCCGGACGCGTGCTGGCTCCTCATTGGACCACCCAGCTGGCGCCAGCCTCTTCCTTGGACTTTTGCCCGATAGCCCGGGTGATCGCCCCGTTATAATATTGGCCGGCGGACGATCGCCCCATTATTATAATGGCCGGAAGGCGATCGCCCGCTAGAGGACAGGACCCGGCTGCCCCTATATATACAAGGCTCCCAGCACTTGTCCAAGGACCGAAATTCTTCTGCACTGAATCGAGATTTTGGCACACAAAACACTCTCTGCATTATCGCGATTGCAGCACACTAGACAGAAGCAAAACACCCAGCACTTGGCTATCTCCAACTCTTGGCAACAGCTATCATTCGGTCTTACTTCTCCCGGCCTCTCTCATCAGGAAGATGATCGGCGGGTACGAAGAACACCGAGCTTCGCTCAAGAGCCGGATTAACAGAGTCTTTTTACACTCATTGTATTTAGATTTCTCTCATTAATACTTGTATCCACGAATATTTGTATTAATATCATCTCGCGAGAGCATTCAAGCCCGGGCCTAACAAACCCGGCAAATCTTGTGTTATTTATCTTCTCTCGGAAGTGCTCCCGCAATTGTTGTTTGTTGTCCGTCTCCAGCAGTATTTAATCTTCGGATAGATATTTTGGGCAACAACATCCCCAAAACTAGATTTCTAGGAAATCTGACCTGATTCGGTAGATCGGAGGATGTTATAGGATTGATGATTGATGATATGAACTCCAAGACTTCATGGATTTATTGTCCAACAATATCTCTCTATGATAAATACACCCCCAGCCGCGGAAGAGAAGAAAACCGAGTGAAAATGGCTGAAGAAAACGTCTGCAGGGCCATAAATAGGTGCCACGGTGTGCGCGGCCCAGGAGTGTGCGCGGCACGAGCCCAAAAATGGCTCCAGTGGTCGGCGGTGTGCCGCGGCACCGTCTGATTAGTTTGGCCGAAAAATGCCCACGAGTGTGCCGCGGCCCTGCCCGGCATGTCTGCGGCCTGGCCCTTTCGGCGAAGCTGCGAAACGCTGCCGGCCGTGACTTCGGTCAGTCTTGCCGTCCGTGACTCGGCGATCTGCTGGGCCAGGTTGCCGGCCATGACTCGGCCGGCAACTCAAGCGACCGACGACCGAACCCGAACACGAATCAATGATACGAATCAATGATACGACGTACTCGCAAAGACGAATCTAAGAGCTAAGAGAACACACAATTCCGACCACCCGAAGGCTCGGAATTCAACAATGGAAGTAATTACCCAAAACTTTGGGAAATTACGAAAATGGCCCAAAACGTCCGAAAATCACGATACGCGATCGAAACACCAAACCGAAGCTCGCAACATGAATAATAACATTAAATGAACTTACGAGAAACTCGAAACAACAGTTTCGGACGAGATTCGCAAGAATCGAACTCAAGTGCGGAAAAGTCGCTAAAAAGATCGGAACTCGACAAAACGATACCGAAACGAACTCGGATGACAAAAAGTGCAGAATTAATCATTCTCGAAATGACGAAGCGGTCATGAGCGAAGTCAAAAGCGGACTCCGGCCGAAAAAAAGAAATTTACCGAAAATCAAAAATTGCGGATATTACATTCTACCCTCCTTAAAAGAAGTTTCGTCCCGAAACTTAAAACAAGTAGGGAGAAGCAATATCCCGCCAAGAAAACTCAACGAGATACGCGAAAAACAAAAACTCGCGCCCGTCGGCGGAACGCTGCAAGAAACGCAAAGAGACATACGGCGTGAAAACACGCTCCACGACGACCAACACAACGTCGCCGTTAGGAATATAATAAAACTAACAAATGACAAGCGTCATCAAACAGATAATATAGTCAAGTCAATTATCCAAACAATCACAAAACACAACGAACGAAAATCAATATGATCGACCACCCCAACGGTACATCGATCAAAACGCGAGCCAATCGCTGAAGAAATACGAAATTCCACCGCCCAAGGGTTGGAAGATCGAAAACGAGATAAATTTCCCGAATATAAAGAAATTAGGAAGGAGTCTGAACGCTCAACAATCACGAAATGAGATCAACAAAAACCGAACAATCAAACGATCGAACCACAACGGTCGAGACAACAAAAAGCGAACAATCATGTTCGAAACACGAAGGTTAATAAAATTCAAACAACAACTCCGAGGATGATCTGGTGAGAGCTACAAGACATGCATTCCCATAAGATCCACCGGAAAGGGAATAGCGAATGAAAAGTCACAACGACAAACGAGTTATTCCGAAACAACAACACCCTCGTTCGATCAACAAAAGCAAGGGATAGGGAAAGTTCAGAAAATGTCAACGAACATAAACGAGCCGACAGAGTCGAAAACACAGGAGTTCCAAATCCGATCCACTTCGAATAAAGGAACTAATAGATCCAGATGATGTCACTTAGAACAAGGTTCACAAGAATCGAACCGAACTCAAAAAATCACGGCGATAACCGGATCAACCGACAACAAGATCACAGTTCGTTCGGACGATGAAACCGAAATACAGAACAAGTTCAGAAAGTATCAACGAACACGAGCGAGTCGATAGACTTCAGAGAGAGAGAAAAAATGCGAAAGTCAAAAATGATACGGGCATTACATTCGACCTCTTATAAAAGAAATGTCATTCCCGTAAACCACAACAACGGGAGTAGGGTGACAACACAAAAAGCAAGCAGCGAAACATCTCCCATGGGCCTCTCAGAGCCGATCCTCATATCTGCATCGAAGTTCGTGCCCCGAAAGATTCGGAACCCAACTCGCAAAACTGGATCATGTGTCTCTCGGGTCCACACTTGAGAAGCGTTACTGACGAGAAGGACAATTGCACGTACATCCCTCCGGCACATCACGGTTGAAATGCCTCGGCTCGGCATACCGAAAATACAAACGCTAGATACAATTGGACATAACACCGCAAAACAACATACTGGAGATGCCAACTCGGCCAACAAGGAATCATAACACATATCATATACAACGATTACCATCGTAAAGTAATACACACACAAACACTACAACAACGGTATCGTTTGGCAACCTCAATGGCCCGAAAGATAACCAACACGTAATACAAACATCATGAAACAATCACCAATGTGCATAAACGCACAAAAATCCAAGCTTTAACAGCTCACATAGGTGCGATAACATGCAAGGCACCACGAAATGACAACATCAAAGATCATCATCACACCTCCCACAACGGGCTAACAAAACATATGCGTGGCGAACGACTCAACGTTCACACCACCAATTCAATCATAATTCGTAGGGCTAACACCCTAACAACAATACCAACATCGTACACACCTTCTCCGACCACAAGCACGAAATGATGGGTGTTTAAAAACGAAAACCACCTTTTGAAAACGGTTTGGAAACACCAGTTGATCTTGAGTATCACTTTACAAAAAGTAGTACAAACACCATTATCGAGACTTTGAAAATCATCTTGCGTTTGAACAAAACTGAGGACACCTTCTCTTAGTGAAAAACTTTCAGAATATTCGACCCTCGGGTCTAAGTAAAAGTGTTTATAAAACATTGAAAATATCTCAAAACAATTTGGGTCCTCGAGGTAGAATTTTGAAACATATTGTGGCACCTTGGATGTGCCACGAGAAAATAATTCATTTTAAACCTACGTCTCGAATTTTATTTTCTAAGATACTCAAGGTTTTCGAAAATAATTCAATGGGCTAGAGTGCCCAAAAATTTCAGGTAATTACACGGAACATTATAGCGCCGTGGGTCCCGCGCCGGAACCCACCAGGATAAAACCATTTTCAAAATACTAAATACCGTCATAAGAATTTCGCCAAAATGACCAAGGCCACAATGCCGAAAACTCGGTTAAGGGAATCGATTTTCGAAATAAAACTCGGTCGGTAAAATACCAAAAGTCATTCCAAAAGAACTCACGCAGCGGATAAAAGAAATACAGTTCAACATGCACAATCCATCAACACTACTCCTCATATGAACGAAATATGAGAGTCAAATAACCACATATCACGAAATCAAAATCCATAAGAGGATTCCGTCACTTAATAAATAATCATAAAAATAGCTCGTGTCACACGAGGCACAACACAAACAAGGGAGACTTACATTCACAGGTCACACGAAGATGATGATCGCCCACGATACTAATCACGACCAACAAACTCAGACGACGCATCGTGACACGACTTAGTCAGACAAAATCCGACAAGACAAAACTCAACAGACACCACTGACCCGACAGCCTAGGTTTCCACAACCTAAAGCTCCGATACCTTTTATGTAACACCCTCAATCCACTAAGGGATATTACACGTCGTAGACCCTCTCCTCGAGGATCTACCAGGCTGATAACCAAATCAAACATCTAAACATCGCCTTTAAGGCTAAAATGACTCAGTAGACCGACTTGGTCTTTAAATAAATACTTACAACTCAATTCCAAACACATACCCACGCAGGTGTCAAAATACAATAAACTCCCGTACAACGGGGAAAAGATACTACAGCGGAAAAGAAAATACAACTAGACCAATCCGACATCAACAGATCCTCGTGTGATTAGTATCGTTCATCTTTCATCATCCTTCATGCCGACCCTGTGCTATGCTCCAAAACCTGAATGCAAAAATAGACATCCACCCCCCGAATACTCGGAGGTTAGCAAAACTCCACTGTTTTGCTAGTGCAAGTACAAGTGCAAAAATACGAGCCATACAATTCACATTCCACGAATAACAATAACCAGGAATCCTCAAAGTTCCAAGAACAATAATAATCAAGAATCCTCAAAAATCCAAACGTGACGAAAAGTACTTCCCGAGGCAAGAGTTTGGTAAAACATTCTAAAAACCGAAAGGTCGCAAAGCAAGGGAAAACTATTTATAAAACAGTTTGAATTGCCATCGAGAGTTTTAATAGGAAACAATTTAGGATTACCGAATCCTTCGCTTTCCAAAAATCAACGAGTCCATGCCAAAGGTTTTGTTTTCGCAAATAAAACCAACCATAATACACAAGGTTAAAAGCCCACATCATGCGTCCTCGACGGACATAAAATACACACGCACCCGTGAAGTTTCACTCGTGAATCCAGGTCGAAGCCAATGGAATTCCCTCCGTGGCCCCGTCGAACCCTCCCGAGGTGAGCAAACACATTCACAAAACATAAGCAACCGCACTCGTGAATCCAGGGCTATACCATTGGACTCCCTCCGTGATCCCAGCGGACCCTCCCGAGGTGAGCGAAAAACAATCACAAAATATATACACGTAGCGGTGAAGTTTCACTCGTGAACCCAGGTCGAAGCCATTGGAATTCCCTCCGTGGTCCCGTCGAACCCTCCCGAGGTGAGCAAACACATTCACAAAACACAGTACTCACATCGCCTAGGACCGGGTCGAAGCCACAAATCCCACTCCGTGATCCCGTCGAACCCTCCCGAGCTGGCTAGCGAAATACTCAAGCACCACACGTCACCTAGGACCGGGACGAATCCACGAATCCCACTCGAGGCCTCGAAGGACCCTCCCGAGCTGGCTAGCGAATCAAACTCAAGCACGAGTAACATATCACACCGAGGATATCCAAACAATTCACCCAGAGGCATCAAACACTTAGTAAAACAACACGTCAACCACAATGCACCGAAATGAAACAATATACATCCACACGCAAATACCAAGTGCATCATCAACACCAAACATGTCCATAAGATTCACATACTCGTTAGAAACACACCAATGACAAAACACACACGATTTTGAAAGAGGGCCTTTAACAAAGCTAACCAAATCTTTTGAAAACTCGTTTTAAACAATCAAACAAATATATAAAGACGATCACCAATTATCATATTCACAAAACAAGAATAGTATGGGCAAGGTACTTGCCTCTATACCACGAGCACGGAACCACGAACGGATACGGCTCAACCGGGAAGCTTCGGAACGCCCGATGCTAATGAAAAGGAAGACGACAACGAACGGAAGGGTTCAACACGGTTTCTTCACAAGAAACTCGACCCTAACAACAATATAATCAATAAATCATCGATCATACGAGGAAGGATAATCGTAGAACGCCCGAAAAGCCCTCTAAGACATTTTACCGGACACCTTCAAGGCGTCGGTCAAGAACTCGACCCAAACAACGAATCGATACGATCCAACCATGTAATAATAAAGGAAATGATATAATACATCTAAATATTCATCAATCCATCATAATCCTAAGTTAAATCGGATTAATCGGACGAAAACAACCAAAATACTCAAATTCCCCTGTTGTGTCAAGAATTAACACTCTCCGACCGGCGATCGCCTCGGAGATCGGGCGACCGAGTCACTGCCGAGCAGCCTTGGCAGAACTGCCAACCAGCGACCAGGCGGCCGAGCCTTTACCCAACGGACAAGCTAGACTGGCCAACCGAAGGTCCCAGGACGAGTCCCGGTGCCGAGCGATCGACATCAATACGATCGCCTCTCGGTACTTGGCGACCGACTCCTGGCGATCGACTGGAGACGATCATCTCTCGGCACCTGCCGACCGACCCTTGGTGACCGACTGATGCCGACCCTCAGCAACTGGCCGATGGCGAACTCTGATGACCAGCTAGAGACGACTGCCTCATGTCGATCAGGGCCGATGGCCATCCAGTCGGCAAAGGCCGAACCTTAAAACTGACACCACGTGCAAGGACCGAGACAAGATCCGCGAATCTCGGGCCATTGACCACAGCCTGGCAGGATCTTTCCACCAGCCAACAAGCCGCCGAAAGCTGTCAGTAGGGCCGCATGTGACTTTGATTCCGCCGAAAGCTGTCAGTAGGGCCGCATGTGGCTGACTCCGGACGCGTGCTGGCTCCTCATTGGACCACCCAGCTGGCGCCAGCCTCTTCCTTGGACTTTTGCCCGATAGCCCGGGTGATCGCCCCGTTATAATATTGGCCGGCGGACGATCGCCCCATTATTATAATGGCCGGAAGGCGATCGCCCGCTAGAGGATGTGACCCGGCCGCCCTATATATACAAGGCTCCCAAAGACTTGTCCAAGGACCGAAATTCTTCAGCCTTTGAATCGAGATTTTGGCACACAAAACACTCTCGCATTATCGCGATTGCGGACACTAGACAAGCAAAACACCCAAAGATTGGCTATCTCCAACTCTTGGCAACAGCTATCATTCGGTCTTACTTCTCCCGGCCTCTCTCATCGGGAAGATGATCGGCGGGTACGAAGAACACCGAGCTTCGCTCAAGAGCCGGATTAACAGAGTCTTTTACACTCATTGTATTTAGATTTCTCTCATTAATACTTGTATCCACGAATATTTGTATTAATATCATCTCGCGAGAGCATTCAAGCCCGCCTAACAAACCCGGCAAATCTTGTGTTATTTATCTTCTCTCGGAAGTGCTCCCGCAATTGTTGTTTGTTGTCCGTCTCCAGCAGATTTAATCTTCGGATAGATATTTTGGGCAACAACATCCCCAAAACTAGATTTCTAGGAAATCGACTGATTCGGTAGATCGGAGGATGTTATAGGATTGATGATTGATGATATGAACTCCAAGACTTCATGGATTTATTGTCCAACAATATCTCTCTATGATAAATACACCCCAGCGGAAGAGAAGAAAACCGAGTGAAAATGGTCAAGAAAACGTCTCATAGGCCATAAATAGCCGCACAAGGTGCCGCGGCCCAGGGAGTGTGCCGCAGCACGAGCCCAAAAATGGCTCCCGGTGGTCGGCGGCAGCCGCGGCACCCAGTCTGATTGGTTTGGCCGAAAATGCCACAGAGTGTGCCGCGCCCGCCAAAGATGTGCCGCGGCCCACGAATCGCTGGCGAAATCGCCGAGCACCGCCGACCGTGACTCGGTCAGGTGCCGCGTCCGTGACTCGGCCGGCACAGGCCAGGTTGCCCGGCCATGACTCGGCCGGGGCCAACTCCGACGGCCCGAACGACCCCGAAACCCGAACCTGAATACGAATCAATGATACGGTTACGACGTACTCGCAAAGACGAATCTAAGAGCTAAGAGAACACACAATTCCGACCACCCGAAGGCTCGGAATTCAACAATGGAAGTAATTACCCAAAACTTTGGGAAATTACGAAAATGGCCCAAAACGTCCGAAAATCACGATACGCGATCGAAACACCAAACCGAAGCTCGCAACATGAATAATAACATTAAATGAACTTACGAGAAACTCGAAACAACAGTTTCGGACGAGATTCGCAAGAATCGAACTCAAGTGCGGAAAAGTCGCTAAAAAGATCGGAACTCGACAAAACGATACCGAAACGAACTCGGATGACAAAAAGTGCAGAATTAATCATTCTCGAAATGACGAAACGGTCATGAGCGAGTCGTCAAAACGGACTCCGGCCGAAAAAAAGAAATTTACCGAAAATCAAAAATTGCGGATATTACATTCTACCCTCCTTAAAAGAAGTTTCGTCCCGAAACTTAAAACAAGTAGGGAGAAGCAATATCCCGCCAAGAAAACTCAACGAGATACGCGAAAAACAAAAACTCGCGCCCGTCGGCGGAACGCTGCAAGAAACGCAAAGAGACATACGGCGTGAAAACACGCTCCACGACGACCAACACAACGTCGCCGTTAGGAATATAATAAAACTAACAAATGACAAGCGTCATCAAACAGATAATATAGTCAAGTCAATTATCCAAACAATCACAAAACACAACGAACGAAAATCAATATGATCGACCACCCCAACGGTACATCGATCAAAACGCGAGCCAATCGGCGAAGAAATACGAAATTCCACCGCCCAAGGGTTGGAAGATCGAAAACGAGATAAATTTCCCGAATATAAAGAAATTAGGAAGGAGTCTGAACGCTCAACAATCACGAAATGAGATCAACAAAAACCGAACAATCAAACGATCGAACCACAACGGTCGAGACAACAAAAAGCGAACAATCATGTTCGAAACACGAAGGTTAATAAAATTCAAACAACAACTCCGAGGATGATCTGGTGAGAGCTACAAGACATGCATTCCCATAAGATCCACCGGAAAGGGAATAGCGAATGAAAAGTCACAACGACAAACGAGTTATTCCGAAACAACAACACCCTCGTTCGATCAACAAAAGCAAGGGATAGGGAAAGTTCAGAAAATGTCAACGAACATAAACGAGCCGACAGAGTCGAAAACACAGGAGTTCCAAATCCGATCCACTTCGAATAAAGGAACTAATAGATCCAGATGATGTCACTTCCGAACAAGGTTCACAAGAATCGAACCGAACTCAAAAAAATCACAGCGATAACCAGATCAACCGACAACAAGATCACAGTTCGTTCGGACGATGAAACCGAAATACAGAACAAGTTCAGAAAGTATCAACGAACACGAGCGAGTCGATAGACTTCAGAGAGAGAGAAAAAATGCGAAAGTCAAAAATGATACGGGCATTACATTCGACCTCTTATAAAAGAAATGTCATTCCCGTAAACCACAACAACGGGAGTAGGGTGACAACACAAAAAGCAAACGACAGAAACATCTCCCATGGGCCTCTCAGAGCCGATCCTCATATCTGCATCGAAGTTCGTGCCCCGAAAGATTCGGAACCCAACTCGCAAAACTGGATCATGTGTCTCTCGGGTCCACACTTGAGAAGCGTTACTGACGAGAAGGACAATTGCACGTACATCCCTCCGGCACATCACGGTTGAAATGCCTCGGCTCGGCATACCGAAAATACAAACGCTAGATACAATTGGACATAACACCGCAAAACAACATATTGGAGATGCCAACTCAGCACAACAAGGAATCATAACACATATCATATACAACGATTACCATCGTAAAGTAATACACACACAAACACTACAACAACGACGGTATCGTTTGGCAACCTCAATGGCCCGAAAGATAACCAACACGTAATACAAACATCATGAAACAATCACCAATGTGCATAAACGCACAAAAATCCAAGCTTTAACAGCTCACATAGGTGCGATAACATGCAAGGCACCACGAAATGACAACATCAAAGATCATCATCACACCTCCCACAACGGGCTAACAAAACATATGCGTGGCGAACGACTCAACGTTCACACCACCAATTCAATCATAATTCGTAGGGCTAACACCCTAACAACAATACCAACATCGTACACACCTTCTCCGACCACAAGCACGAAATGATGGGTGTTTAAAAACGAAAACCACCTTTTGAAAACGGTTTGGAAACACCAGTTGATCTTGAGTATCACTTTACAAAAAGTAGTACAAACACCATTATCGAGACTTTGAAAATCATCTTGCGTTTGAACAAAACTGAGGACACCTTCTCTTAGTGAAAAACTTTCAGAATATTCGACCCTCGGGTCTAAGTAAAAGTGTTTATAAAACATTGAAAATATCTCAAAACAATTTGGGTCCTCGAGGTAGAATTTTGAAACATATTGTGGCACCTTGGATGTGCCACGAGAAAATAATTCATTTTAAACCTACGTCTCGAATTTTATTTTCTAAGATACTCAAGGTTTTCGAAAATAATTCAATGGGCTAGAGTGCCCAAAAATTTCAGGTAATTACACGGAACATTATAGCGCCGTGGGTCCCGCGCCGGAACCCACCAGGATAAAACCATTTTCAAAATACTAAATACCGTCATAAGAATTTCGCCAAAATGACCAAGGCCACAATGCCGAAAACTCGGTTAAGGGAATCGATTTTCGAAATAAAACTCGGTCGGTAAAATACCAAAAGTCATTCCAAAAGAACTCACGCAGCGGATAAAAGAAATACAGTTCAACATGCACAATCCATCAACACTACTCCTCATATGAACGAAATATGAGAGTCAAATAACCACATATCACGAAATCAAAATCCATAAGAGGATTCCGTCACTTAATAAATAATCATAAAAATAGCTCGTGTCACACGAGGCACAACACAAACAAGGGAGACTTACATTCACAGGTCACACGAAGATGATGATCGCCCACGATACTAATCACGACCAACAAACTCAGACGACGCATCGTGACACGACTTAGTCAGACAAAATCCGACAAGACAAAACTCAACAGACACCACTGACCCGACAGCCTAGGTTTCCACAACCTAAAGCTCCGATACCATTTATGTAACACCCTCAATCCACTAAGGGATATTACACGTCGTAGACCCTCTCCTCGAGGATCTACCAGGCTGATAACCAAATCAAACATCTAAACATCGCCTTTAAGGCTAAAATGACTCAGTAGACCGACTTGGTCTTTAAATAAATACTTACAACTCAATTCCAAACACATACCCACGCAGGTGTCAAAATACAATAAACTCCCGTACAACGGGGAAAAGATACTACAGCGGAAAAGAAAATACAACTAGACCAATCCGACATCAATGATCCTCGTGTGATTAGTATCGTTCATCTTTCATCATCCTTCATGCCGACCCTGTGCTATGCTCCAAAACACGAATGCAAAATAGACATCCACCCCCCGAATACTCGGAGGTTAGCAAAACTCCACTGTTTTGCTAGTGCAAGTACAAGTGCAAAAATACGAGCCATACAATTCACATTCCACGAATAACAATAACCAGGAATCCTCAAAGTTCCAAGAACAATAATAATCAAGAATCCTCAAAAATCCAAACGTGACGAAAAGTACTTCCCGAGGCAAGAGTTTGGTAAAACATTCTAAAAACCGAAAGGTCGCAAAGCAAGGGAAAACTATTTATAAAACAGTTTGAATTGCCATCGAGAGTTTTAATAGGAAACAATTTAGGATTACCGAATCCTTCGCTTTCCAAAATCAACAGGTCATGACCCAAAGGTTTTGTTTTCGCAAATAAAACCAACCATAATACACAAGGTTAAAAGCCCACATCATGCGTCCTCGACGGACATAAAATACACACGCACCCGTGAAGTTTCACTCGTGAATCCAGGTCGAAGCCAATGGAATTCCCTCCGTGGCCCCGTCGAACCCTCCCGAGGTGAGCAAACACATTCAGAAAACATAAGCAACCGCACTCGTGAATCCAGGGCTATACCATTGGACTCCCTCCGTGATCCCATCGGACCCTCCCGAGGTGAGCGAAAAACAATCACAAAATATATACACGTAGCGGTGAAGTTTCACTCGTGAACCCAGGTCGAAGCCATTGGAATTCCCTCCGTGGTCCCGTTGAACCCTCCGGAGGTGAGCAAACACATTCACAAAACACAGTACTCACATCGCCTAGGACCGGGTCGAAGCCACAAATCCCACTCCGTGATCCCGTCGAACCCTCCCGAGCTGGCTAGCGAAATACTCAAGCACCACACGTCACCTAGGACCGGTACGAAGCCACGAATCCCACTCGAGGCCTCGAAGGACCCTCCCGAGATGGCTAGCGAATCAAACTCAAGCACGAATAACATATCACACCGAGGATATCCAAACAATTCACCTAGAGGCATCAAACACTTAGTAAAACAACACGGCAACCACAATGCACCGAAATGAAACAATATACGTCCACACGCAAATACCAAGTGCATCATCAACACCAAACATGTCCATAAGATTCACATACTCGTTCGAGAAACACACCAATCACAAAACACACACGATTTTGAAAGAGGGCCTTTAACAAGGCTAACCAAATCTTTTGAAAACTCGTTTTAAACTATCAAACAAATATATAAATACGATCACCAATTATCATATTCACAAAACAAGAATAGTATGGGCAAGGTACTTGCCTCGATACTGTAACACCCCGAGATATTCAGAGTATATTACAGCGCCGTGAACCCCCAGATGGGACCCACCAGGCTACAAACAAGAAAACTCCACTCGACTAACCGTCCCGGTTAGCGAGGACACACATTTAATTATAAGACATAAAAAGTTACGCCCGGAGCAACCGGAGAAATGATCATCAACCAACAATGTAACAATTTTAGAAGTAATACAACACGGAGTTTGAAATGAAAAGCCTAAATACTCGCGAGTACACTCTATAAGTTTATAATTATTAGAACAACCAAGTCAAAATGGACGAAAGAAATAGAAAGACCCAAATGCACATGTCAACGACCCTGGCCAACGTCCTCGTACTGTCCAGGTGCTTGCTCGTCCGGATAATCATAAGCTGAAATCCATAACAAGAATTTCCCCAAAATGGGTCCCCAAAAAGGGGTTAGCAATTATGCTAGTACAAGTAATCAAGGCAAACCAATAGCTTACACATTTCATAGTATATGCACCAATATCAATTTCAAAAGCCAAAACCAGAAATGTCTTTTCCGGAAATAAACAGTCAAACAAATTGCCTTGGGAACAGAGTCATATCATAAATTCCCGCACGAGGCCTCTAAGGACCCTCCGGCACTAGCTATATTATAAAGCAAAACACGCACATGCATCGCCTTGGGAAAAGAGTCATATCATAAATTCCCGCACGAGGCCTCTAAGGACCCTCCCGCACTGGCTAGCTAAACAAACTCATGAATCCAGGACGCAAACCTTTGGATTCCCTCCTTGATCCCGTCGGACCAACACGAGGTGAGCAAATCACACACAAAATACATTACCATTCCACGTTAAGCATAAAGGTTTCCAAAAATACTTGCCTTGAATATTTTGATGACGCAACTAACGGAAAGGATAATCAACGACGAACACTAGGAATCAACGGAACCAAACCTAACGATTCGAAGAACATAATTACAACCAACTCTAGCCGAATACGGAAATGGAATACACCCGAAAACTCGCCTACGATTCATGTATATTCGCAAAAAAATAACAACGAGGGCGGACCACAACCAAACCCTCTTGACTTCGTAAAAATCCACAAAATATCCATGAATCCGTAGGAAAGCTAAAGGTACTAACAATATTATTCGTATTCATCATGAATCCACCAACAAAACGGAACGAATCGGAAGAAAATCCCAAAACCCCCAAATTATTCGAAAGTAGGGTTCTAGAGATATTACCTTTGGAGATTCAAGTACTAAGATCCGTAGAATATGCGTTGGATTGATTGTCCGGGCTTCACAACCGAAGAAGAATGATGAAAATCAACCCCCCAATTGACAATGATGAGGAACTCTCCCCCTCTCTCACACTCTCTCTCGCGACGCAGGAAGAAGAAGAAGGAAATGAGAAGATTACGCTCAAAACGACACAATTATAGGGGGTTGACCGCATTGTGTGCCGCGGCACAGGCCAAAAATTTACGCCCAGGGTTTGGCAGTGTGCCGCGGCACGGCCTCCTTGTGCCGCAGCACCCGGTACAGTTGGGTTTTGCTCGCAGCTGCCACATGAGTGTGCCGCGGCACCGGACGGGTGTGCCGCGGCACTGACTTGGCATTGTGCCGCAGCACCGGATGGGTGTGCCGCGGCACACGGTATAGTTCGTTCGACCAACAACTGAAGAAATTTGTGTGCCGCGGCACACACACCTTGTGCCGCGGCCCACGCCCCCTTTGGGTCCCAAAATGATAAAAAATGATCCGGAAGGAGAATAAAAACGATATGAATCAATATTTGGGAACCAATAACACAAATTGGATCCACGGCAACCCCGAAACGGCGGTTCCGCACAACAATAACGAGAATACAGTTCAACAGTTGACATGAAGGACACACTGAAGGGTACACGAGGGTCACTACGATCGAGAAATACACCAAAAATGAAAATACAAGGGAAAGAAAAAATGCGGATATTACATTCTACGCCTCTAAAAATAAGTTTCATCCCGAAACTTAGGAAACAAACAACTCAGGGTACCTAGCACGCATGCTATCCTCGGTTTCCCAAGTTGCCTCCTCGACACTGTGTCTCGACCACTGCACTTTGACCAAAGGGATGGTCTTATGCCTCAGTCGTTTCTCCCGATGCTCTAAAATCTTCAAAGGACGCTCCTCAAAAGTAATATCTTCAGCAATATCAATCTCGCCATAATCGATGACGTGACTAGGATCCGGGACATATTTCCTCAGCTGGGAAACATGAAAAACGCTATGAACATGACTCAAGGCCGGGGGTAACGCCAAACGGTATGCTAACCCACCGACTCGCTCGAGAATCTCAAAGGGTCCAATAAATCTTGGACTCAACTTCCCCTTCTTCCCGAAACAGAAAACTCCTCTCGTCGGCGACACCTTCAGCAAAACGTGGTCTCCCACCTCGAATTCTAAAGGTTGACGACGGACATCGGAATATGACTTATGTCGACTCTGGGCAGTCAACATCCGTTCTCGAATTAATTCTATCTTCCGTCTCGTCTCTAAAACGACATCCGGTTCGGTCCCGACCAAATCGGACGCCTCATTCCAACAAATCGGCGATCGACATTGTCGCCCATAAAGTGCCTCATACGGTGCCATCCGAATCGACGCGTGCCAACTATTGTTGTACGTGAATTCGATCAATGGCAAATGCTCCTCCCAGTCTCTACTTCAATCGAGGGCACAAGCACGCAACATGTCCTCGAATGTCTGGATAGTGCGTTCCGACTGTCCATCTGACTGGGGATGAAAAGAGGTACTCAAATGTAAACAGGTACCTAACGCCTTATGCACCGCCTGCCAAAAGTGCGATACAAAACGGCCATCACGATCCGAAACAATAGACTTCGGAGTACCGTGAAGTCTCACAATCTGCGCGATAAACACACGAGCCAATTTCTCCGGGCCCCAAGTGTCCTTGATGCCCAGAAAATGTGCCGACTTGGTCAGACGGTCAACAACCACCCATACCATATTCATGCCCGACCTCGATCTTGGCAGACTCGTAACAAAATCCATCGATATATCTTCCCATTTCCATTCTGGAATGGGATGTGACTGCAATAACCCAGCCGGTCGCTGATGCTCGATTTTGACCTGCTGGCAAGTCAAACATCTCGCCACAAACTGTGCGACCTCCTCCTTCATATCATTCCACCAGAAGTTCCTCCTCAGGTCCTTGTACATCTTACTCGAACCAGGATGAACGGAATAGGGTGTGGAATGGGCCTCACGCAAAATACTCTGTCGTAACTCTGGATCGTTCGGCACACAAAGCCGACTCTCGAATCTCAAAACACCATCCTCGTGAATCACAAACCCAGGAGACTTTCCCTTAAGAACGTTCTCTCGGATTTGAGTAATCATCGGATCCTCTAATTGTTTCAACTTAATTTCATCGATCAATGACGACGAAATCTCTAAAGCACAAAGTTGCCCGACAGCTCCATGCAACAAAACCTCAGCATCTAGCCCGAACAAAGCCCGCCGAAGCTCAGACTGAGGCGTAAGGACCTCAAGCGTTCGCAACGCAATCGGTTTCCGACTCAAGGCGTCGGCCACGACGTTCGTCTTGCCCGGATGATAAAGGATTTCGAGGTCGTAATCCTTAATCAGCTCCAACCACCTCCTCTGCCTCATATTCAACTCCCGCTGAGTAAATATGTACTTCAGACTTTTATGATCGGTAAAAATCTGACATGCAGAGCCGAAAAGATAGTGATGCCAAACCTTGAGTGCAAAGACAACCGCCGCTAACTCCAAATCGTGAGTAGGGTAGTTAAGCTCATACGGCCTCAACTATCTCGACGCATAGGCAATGGTCTTGCCGTGCTGCATCAATACGCACCCAAGACCCTGACCCGAAGCATCGCTATACACGGCGAATCCCTCGTTGCCACATGGCAACGCTAAAACCGGAGCTGAAGTCAAACGCTTCTTCAGTTCCTCAAAACTCGACTGTCTCTCATTGGTCTAGACGAACTTCTCGGATTTCTGAAGCAACTGTGTAAGTGGCCGAGCTAGTTTTGAGAAACCCTCGACGAACCTACGGTAGTAGCCAGCCAAACCCAAGAAACTACGGATCTCTTTCACATTCTTGGGCGGTGCCCAATCTAACACTGCCTCAATCTTCTGCGGATCCACTCGAACTCCCTCGGCTGAAATCACGTGACCCAAAAACATCACTTCCTTCAGCCAGAACTCACATTTCGAGAACTTCGCATAGAGTTGCTCTGTCCACAAAATGTCTAACACTACCCGCAAATGATGGGCATGCTCTTCCTCATTCCTTGAATAGATCAGAATATCGTCAATAAAGACGACGACACACTTATCCAGATACTCGATAAAGACTTTGTTCATCAACTGCATGAACACCGCCGGAGCATTAGTTAACCCGAAAGGCATAACTACAAACTCGTAATGCCCGTATCTCGTCCGAAAAGCTGTTTTCGGCACGTCGGACTCCCTCACCCGGAGCTGATAGTACCCTGATTTTAAATCGATCTTCGAGAACACAGCAGCTCCCTGCAACTGATCGAACAAGTCATCGATCCTCGGCAAAGGGTACTTGTTCTTGATGGTCACTTTGTTTAGTTCGCGATAGTCGATACACAAACGTAGTGAACCATCCTTCTTTCGCACAAACAGGACCAGTGCACCCCAAGGCGTGGCGCTCGGTCGGACATACCCTGACTCAAGAAGCTCACTCAACTGGTTCTTCAACTCTGACATCTCTGAAGGTGCCATGCGATACGGCGCCTTCGAAATTGGAGCCGCGCCTGGCTCTAACTCTATAGCAAACTCGACCTCACGATCCGGTGGCAATCCCGGTAACTCGTCAGGGAAAACATCAAGAAACTCACTAACGACTGGAATCGACGAAAACTCGACTCTATCATTCTCCGCCTTCAAGGCGTAGCACCAATAACCAGTACACCCCTATCGCAGGAGTCTCATCGCCTTCAAGGCATTAATGGCAAATCTATGGTTTCTCTTTCGCCCCGCGAAAGAGTGTTCAGTGCCGTCCTCGGATAACATGGTAATGATCCTCGTGCGGTAGTTCATGATTGCACCATGCCGCTCGAGCCAATCATTCCCGATAATTAAATCCTCGCCCTCGATACTCACGACAATAAGATTAGAGAGCCAAGCCCTCTCACAAATAGACACAGAACAGTCCCGGACTTCTCGATCATCGACAATTCTATCACCGCTAGGAAGTTTAACGATGAAAGGCTCGCAAGGTGACAAGCAGTCGAGACTCAAACGGCATACACACTCTAGAGAAATGAATGAATGCGTAGCACCCGAATCAAAAAGCACACTGACAGGATGAGAATGGATATGAATGGTACCTGTCGCCACAGTAGCTGCTGGGTCATCGGCCCTCCATATCTCGTATATACGCGGCTGGGCGGAGCCGACACTGGAAGCTCCACCCCTAGCGGGCTGACCCCGACCCCTACCTCGGCCGGCGCTCGGTGGAGGCGGCGGAGCGAATGAGCCCTGGTTCACACTCGGCTCCAACGGTACTGGTTGAGAAGAACGGGCGCCGCGAAGCTGTTTGACCTGCTCACAAAAAGGGGCCTTGTGGCCCAGCTGTCCACAAGTGTGACAAGTAAACTTCGGACGAGAACACTGCCGGCTCTTATGGCCCTGCACACCACAGTTAAAACATGTGGGTTCACGAGCGGAGGTTCCGGCGGCACCCCGAAAGCTCCCAGAGAAACGAGCCGAACCGCCCGTTGAAATATTTGCAGCTTGAGATTTCTGCTGGCCTCCACTCTTGGGACCAGAAAAATTTCCGACCGACTTCTGCTTCTTGCTCTCACGAGCCAAATCGCTAGCCGTCACCGACATATCATAAGCAAGAGCTCGACTCTGATAATCCTTCAAGGTAGTGCAGACGAGCCCAGACATATAGTCCCGAATGGACAGTTTCATCCTCCTGGAAAAATGGAAAATCTTGTCGCTCTCTTCGACAACTTGGGTCTTTACATAGCCCAACTCCTTATTAAAGTCGGCAATGGCCTGAGATACGGGAATATCCCGTGGTTGAGCATCATAGAAAGCATGCACTCGAGCCTGTCTGACCGGCCACGGACAATATTCGGTCTCCATCAATTCTTGAAATTCGGCCCAGGAAGCAACATGATCTTTGGGACCAACGGCCTCCCACCAATCTGTAGCATCCCCCGTGAGAAAGTATTGAGCAATAGGGACCTTACGGTCCTCGGGGCAGTTGGTAGCAGTGAAGACTTTGGATATCTCCTTGATCCACCCTTCCCAGCCGATCGGGTCCGAAGCTCCCGAAACCTGAGGAGGATGCATCTTGATGACATCCTGAAGCCAGCGATCCGTTCCGCCCCGATTAGCATGGGCCTGATCGGGGTTCTGGACCACCTGAGCTATAGCCGCCATCTGGTTAACCATTTACTGCATGACAGCCGCAATACCAAGATCGGCGCGCTCCTGAGAAGAAGCATGACTGTGACGGTCACCGGTACTGCCGGCTCCCGAAGAATGCGACGTGGCCGCTCCACCGGCTGCCCCACGCCCTCGGCCGCGTCCACGACCACGACCACGACCACGACCACGGTTTCCTCTGGCATCCATACTGATGTTGAGAGATAACAGAAGTATATCGATGATGAGTAAGGGAGGAAAAGCAACTACGATTCAAAAGTGGAAATACAATGCAAGAAACAAAAGAGCCGAATAAGAAAACTTACGAGCACTTGGAAGTACTGGGATGCTGGCAGCGGTGTGACAATGTGCAAAACAAACACGACTAGACCCAAATAACCGACAAGCCTAGGTATCCATAAACCTAGGGCTCTGATACCATTTTCTGTAACACCCCTAGATATTCAGAGTATATTACAGCGCCGTGAACCCCCACATGGGACACACCAGGCTACAAACAAGAAAACTCCACTCGACTAACCGTCCCGGTTAGCGAGGACACACATTTAATTATAAGACATAAAAAGTTACGCCCGGAGCAACCGGCGAAATGATCATCAACCAACAATGTAAAAATTTAGAAGTAATACAACCAGGAGTTTGAAATGAAAAGCCTAAATACTCGCGAGTACACTCTATAAGTTTATAATTATTAGAACAACCAAGTCAAAATGACGAAAGAAATAGAAAGACCCAAATGCACATGTCAACGACCCTGGCCAACGTCCTCGTACTGTCCAGGTGCTTGCTCGTCTGGATAATCATAAGCTGAAATCCATAACAAGAATTTCCCCAAAATGGGTCCCCAAAAAGGGGTTAGCAATTATGCTAGTACAAGTAATCAAGGCAAACCAATAGCTTACACATTTCATAGTATATGCACCAATATCAATTTCAAAAGCCAAAACCAGAAATGTCTTTTCCAGAAATAAACAGTCAAACAAATTGCCTTGGGAACAGAGTCATATCATAAATTCCCGCACGAGGCCTCTAAGGACCCTCCCGCACTGGCTATATTATAAAGCAAAACACGCACATGCATCGCCTTGGGAAAAGAGTCATATCATAAATTCCCGCACGAGGCCTCTAAGGACCCTCCCACACTGGCTAGCTAAACAAACTCATGAATCCGGGACGCAAACCTTTGGATTCCCTCCTTGATCCCGTCGGACCAACACGAGGTGAGCAAATCACACACAAAATACATTACCATTCCACGTTAAGCATAAAGGTTTCCAAAAATACTTGCCTTGAATATTTTGATGACGCAACGAATGGAAAGGATAATCACCGACGAACACTAGGAATCAACGGAACCAAACCTAACGATTCGAAGAACATAATTACAACCAACTCTAGCCGAATACGGAAATGGAATACACCCGAAAACTCGCCTACGATTCATGTATATTCGCAAAAAAATAACAACGAGGGCGGACCACAACCAAACCCTATTGACTTCGTAAAAATCCACAAAATATCCATGAATCCGTAGGAAAGCTAAAGGTACTAACAATATTAATCGTATTCATCATGAATCCACCAACAAAACGGAACGAATCGGAAGAAAATCCCAAAACCCCCAAATTATTCGAAAGTAGGGTTCTAGAGATATTACCTTTGGAGATTCAAGTACTAAGATCCGTAGAACACGCGTTGGATTGATTGTCCGGGCTTCACAACCGAAGAAGAATGATGAAAATCAACCCCCCAATTGACAATGATGAGGAACTCTCCCCCTCTCTCATACTCTCTCTCGCGACGCAGGAAGAAGAAGAAGGAAATGAGAAGATTACGCTCAAAACGACACAATTATAGGGGGTTGACCGCATTGTGTGCCGCGGCACAGCTGAGGTGTGCCGCGGCATAGGCCAAAAATTTACGCCCAGGGTTTGGCAGTGTGCCGCGGCATGGCCTGCGTGTGCCGCGGCACCCGGTACAGTTGGGTTTTGGTCGCAGCTGCCACATGAGTGTGTTGCGGCACCGGACGGGTGTGCCGCGGCACTGACTTGGCATTGTGCCGCGGCACCGGATGGGTGTGCCACGGCACACGGTACAGTTCGTTCGACCAACAACTGAAGAAATTTGTGTGCCGCGGCACACGGTACAGTTCGTTCGACCAACAACTGAAGAAATTTGTGTGCCGCGGCACACACACCTTGTGCCGCGGCCCACGCCCCCTTTGGGTCCCAAAATGATAAAAAATGATCCGGAAGGAGAATAAAAACGATATGAATCAATATTTGGGAACCAATAACACGAATTGGATCCACGGCAACCCCGAAACGGCGGTTCCGCACAACAATAACGAGAATACAGTTCAACAGTTGACAGGAAGGACACACTGAAGGGTACACGAGGGTCACTACGATCGAGAAATACACCAAAAATGAAAATACAAGGGAAAGAAAAAATGCGGATATTACAGATACCACGAGCACGGAACCACGAACAGATACGGCTCAACCGGGAAGCTTCGGAACGCCCGATGCTAATGAAAAGGAAGACGAAAAAGAACGGAAGGGTTCAACACAGTTTATTCACAAGAAACTCGACCCTAACAACAATATAATCAATAAATCATCGATCATACGAGGAAGGATAATCGTAGAACGCCCGAAAACCCCTCTAAGACATTTTACCGGACACCTTCAAGGCATCGGTCAAGAACTCGACCCAAACAACGAATCGATACGATCCAACCATTTAATAATAAAGGAAATGATATAATACATCTAAATATTCATCAATCCATCATAATCCTAAGTTAAATCGGATTAATCCGACGAAAACAACCAAAATACCCAAATTCCCCCAAACTAGATTTCTAGGAAATCTGACCTGATTCGGTAGATCGTAGGATGTTATAGGATTGATGATTGATGATATGAACTCCAATACTTCATGGATTTATTTTCCAACAACATCTCTCTATGATCAATACAACCCCAGCCGCGGAAGAGAAGAAAACCGAGTGAAAATGGCCGAAGAAAACGTCTGCAGGGCCATAAATAGGCTGCACAGTGTGCTGCGGCCCAGCGGGAGTGTGCCGCGGCACAGGCCCAAAAATGGCTCCCAGTGGTCGGCAGTGTGCCGCGGCTCGGCCGGAGTGTGCCGCGGCACCCGGTACAGTCGGTTTTGTCACGACCCGATATGTCGTGTCCGTGTTGACCGTCCAAATGAGGCTTGCCTTCTGGTTAGCTTGCCACAAGTGGGGTAAAGGGGGTGACATTAGCGTTAAGGCGTTGTTTGCCCGGATGCATCGGTCTGGCCGATTCAGGCATGCCGACCCGGTTTAGTCCGGAGAGCTTGTCGCTAGTCGAGGACTTGACTATGAAGGGGATCTTTGCTGGTAGGGCACATCTGGTCGGGGACTAATGTCGTCTCCCTGATGAGCCCATGGCAGGGCGAAACCAGTTGGCATGCTATGAGGGATAGGCTGGTCCCGGGGTGTGAGGGCCCCTGGGACGCCGCACGGGCTTCGGAACTCCCGTCCCGTGACACATGGTATCAGAGCCAAAACCTCTCTCAGTACGGCATGGTTCGGGTGTGGTCAAGTTCTGCCGAAACCGATGAGGGCGGGGAGTGAACGCCGGTGCAAAGAGGGCACGGACAAAGTGCGGCTCCTGACAAGGCTTCTAGGCGGAGAACATGAACCGATTCTATGCCGGAATGAGAGGTGGTCCTAGGCTTGTGAGATCAGACGGTCCGGAATGTGGACACACTTGTATTGCGCACTTTTGGTAGCTCCACCTTTCGGTGACCGGGGTGTATGAGCGTGGATCATCGTGGGCCATTGTGGGAACCTCGACATGCGGGAAAAATGCAGCGGCGAGGGCATGCCATTCAACCGAGGTACTAATGCCAGGAAGCGCGTAGGGTGAAGGTTGATGTCGATTGGTGATGCGGTATGTGCGTGGCGCACTGCGGGCTAGCGCGAGGTGCGCGAGTGAAGAGCCTGTCCATCTGGGGATGGTGCCTTATGTGTTTGGCCACGATCGTTTTGTGTGCGTGAGGCAATAGAGTGTGCGGAAAGAAACATTCTTCCCCAGCACGAGGACGTGCTGTGATTTGGGTGGGGGAGGATGTCACGACCCGATATGTCGTGTCCGTGTTGACCGTCCAAATGAGGCGTGCCTTCTGGTTAGCTTGCCACAAGTGGGGTAAAGGTGGCGACATTAGCGTTAAGGCGTTGTTTGCCCGGATGCATCGGTCTGGCCGAGTCAGGCATGCCGACCCGGTTTAGTTCGGAGAGCTTGTCGCTAGTCGAGGACTTGACTATGAAGGGGATCTTTGCTGGTAGGGCACAACTGGTCGGGGACTAATGCCGTCTCCCTGATGAGCCCATGGCAGGGCGAAACCAGTTGGCATGCTATGAGGGATAGGCTGGTCCCGGGGTGTGAGGGCCCCTGGGACGCCGCACGGGCTTCGGAACTCCCGTCCCGTGACAGTTTGACCGAAAAATGCCACAGTGTCACAGGATGCCCGCGACTCCAAGCGGTATTACCTGATCAACGGCCATTCATGGGTCCCACTTGCAGCTTTGTGGGACGCAGAGCCTCATCGCACTTCAAGTTATCATCTATAGTGTAGGGCTTTACTTTATTTTTCCTTGTAATAGCTAGTTAGTGTTGTAATAGCTAGTTAGTGTTGTAATAGCTAGTTAGTGGTTGCTCAGCTTTTCAATATCCACTGTTGTCATTAGCCTTTATTTTTCTAAGCCTATTATAGGGGGGAAGAGTGTACTGAAGAGTGGTAGTACGAATTGGCTAGTTTGCTGAGATCCTCCTATCCGTGTATGCTTGTAATCATTTTTGCCTATTGTAATCGTTCATTGTATTAATACAAATCGATTTTCGCCTTCAATTTTGCTGTGCCACTAAAACGCCTCGGCGTGATTGCGTCGTATTAGCACCAACGCTCGAACGAGTTAGGCGGACGTAGTCGGGTAAACTGACTACTAGCCGCACGGTGCACGGACATTATATACAAACTATAAGCCCCCCGTGACAGGTGGTATCAGAGCTCGGTCAAGGTCGAAAGAATGGAATTGGGTAACGAGACGGAAGTCCCTAGAAAGCAGGGCAAGAAAAAGGATTACGGAAAGAGGAAAGAGGCCGAGGCCTCTAAAGCCCAATTCGATAATCTAGAGCAAGAGTGCTCTAGATTGAGGTATGTTGTCGAGACCTTGGAGGAGAAGGTCGAGACCCTCGAGGCGGAGAATGAAGACCTCCGAGCCCAGTTGGGCGAATGCAGAGAAGTCTGCCGAACCCTTGCAGAGGCAATGGGAGCCAACAATACGGCTGAAATGAGACGCGAGATGGAAGCAATGAGTATCCAGATTGGATTGCTTCAAAGAGCAGTGAACAACACACCCCATGTTGCTCAAGAACCTATTACGAGAATTCGGATCCCCGAACCAAGTTCCTATAGTGGAACCCGAGATGCCAAGGAAGTTGAGAACTTATTCGACATGGAACAATACTTCCATGCCGCTGGACGAAGCGAGAAAGGTGTCAACCGCCACAATGTATTTGATCGATGATGCCAAATTGTGGTGGCGCACCAAATATGCGGACATTCAGGCTCAACGAGTAAGAATTGACACTTGGGAACAACTGCGAGAAGCCATCAGGCAACAATTCTTCCCAGAGAATGTTGAGTACAATGCAAGAAGGGCCTTGCAAGATTTGAAGTACACCGGTCTTATTCGAGATTACGTGAAGGCATTTTCGACACATATGTTACACATTAGCGATATGTCGGAGAATGACCGGTTGTTAACGTTCCTGGAAGGGTTGAAACCATTTGCTCGTACGGAGCTTCTGCGCCAACGAGTCACAGACCTCAGTACCGCCATGGGAGCGGCAGAAATATTAATGGATTACACGTCGGAACCTCGAAAGGATCGTCCCGTAACAACAAACATGACACCGTCCCGAAGTGTAATGCCAAGACCGTTCAAACCTAACTTGAGTCGGAGTGTAGGGGATCGGCAAACCTATACTCAAGGAAGTTCATATGGGAGCACGAATCGTAGCAAACCTACAAAAGGTCAGCAGGCCCCTTACCAACGGATCGTTAAATGTTTCCTATGTGATGGGCCTCATTTTCTCACTAATTGTCCGAAGAGGCAACTTTTGAGCGCCTTAACAAGCGCTGCAGAATCGAGTTCGCAACCGAAAGAAGAGTTGCAAGTTCCAGATGAGGAAGGAAGATCGGAAGATGAGGAAAACCTTGGGGCCATCAATCAATGGTGCAACTCGTTGACCCATCAGGTGACAGCTAAGGTAAGAGTGCCGACAAAAGCTAGAAAACCCGTACCTGCTCTCATGTCAGGTGGTCCCGATAAGAAAAAGAAGGGATTAATGTTTGTTGATGTTAAAATCAATGGGAAAAATATTCGTGCTATGATAGACTCGGGTGCCACCCATAATTATCTGGCGAGCACCGAAGTGGAGAGACTTGGACTGTTGTTAGAGAAAGGAGCGGGTCGAGTTAAAGCCGTAAACTCTCCGGCAAAACCAATAGCGGGGGTTGCCAAGGCTGTTCGAATTAAGGTAGGAGCCTTCGAAGGTAGGGCCGACCTATCTGTGGTGGAGATGGACGACTACAAATTAATACTCGGGCTCGAGTATATGCGTGTCACTCAAACCCTAGTCATGCCGTGTGCCGATGCACTCTTGGTTTTGGGGGATAAACCACATATTATCCCAACAATTAGTGCAACCCAAGGTCAAAGTAACCTATCAGCATTACAATTCAAGAAGGGATGCAGGCATGGGGAACCGTCCTTCCTGTGCGCTTTGCAATTCGACGAAGTAGAGGAGTTGTCAGGTCCTATCCCTGATGCGGTGAAGCACCTCCTAAACGAGTTTGAAGATGTTATGCCCGACGAATTGCCTCGGAAGCTTCCACCTAAGAGGGCGGTCGATCATGAGATCGAGTTGGTGCCGGGCACAAAACCTCCTGCCCGAGCCCCTTATCGTATGTCGCAACCTGAGCTAGTGGAGCTCAGAAAGCAGTTAAAAGAGATGTTGGCATGTGGTATGATCCAACCGGCGAAATCACCGTATGGAGCTCCTGTTCTCTTTCAGAAAAAGTCAGACGTAACTCTGCGATTGTGTTGTGATTATCGTGCTCTAAATAAAATTACAGTGAAGAATGTGTATCCTATTCCGCTCGTAGCAGATTGCTTCGACCGTCTCAGTTGAGCGGAGTACTATACAAAAATCGATCTGAGATCAGGTTATTGGCAAGTTCGCATCAAGGAGGGAGATGAGGTAAAAACGACGATTGTCACGCGTTACGGGGCCTTCGTATTCTTGGTCATGCCCTTTGGCCTAACAAACGCCCCAGCAACTTTTAGCACCTTGATGAATCAAGTTCTCCAAGGGTTCTTGGACGAGTTTGTCGTGGTATACCTGGATGATATTGTTATATACAGCCGAACCTTGGAAGAACATGTAGAACATTTGAGAATGGTTCTTACTAGGCTTCGTGAGCACGAACTATATGTTAAGCTATCGAAGTGCTCATTTGCCCAGAAGCGGATCAGTTTCTTGGGTCATATCGTTGAGTGTGGCAATATTCGTATGGATCCGAGAAAAATACGAGCAATTCAAGAATGGAAACCACCAACCGATGTACATGAAGTACGGTCATTTCTCGGGTTGGCGAATTACTATAGAAGATTTGTGATGGGGTATGCCGGAATAGCAAGACCCCTAACCGATTTGACGAGAAAGACGGAAGTTTGGAATTGGTCACCGGAATGCCAAAATGCCTTCGACAACTTAAAGAAGGCCATCCTAACAGACCCGGTCCTCGCACTACCGGATCTATCCAAACCTTTTGTGGTTGAAACAGATGCTTCAGATATTGCACTAGGAGGAGTTTTGGTGCAAGATGGCCATCCTGTTGCCTTCGAGAGTAAGAAACTTAAGGATGTCGAGAGGCGTTACACGGTGCATGAGAAAGAGCTTTTAGCGGTGGTCCATTGCCTTCGACTTTGGAGACATTACTTATTGGGGTTGCCGTTTATTGTAAAACCGACAACACTGCTGTTAGTCACTTTCTATCCGGCCAAAGCTTACTGGGAAACAAGCGATATGGCGGGAACTATTGTCCGAGTTCAACTTTGTGATTGAGTATCGTGCGGTTCTAGTAATCAGTGGCGGATGCCCTGAGCCGCAGATCCGACTGGCTGTTCTACAAGTGCGGCGGCACTTTCCTCGAGTCAGTGACCACTCCACTAAAAGATCGAATACGAGAACTAATGGGAGCCGACGCAGCGCTCAATGTTTGGTAAATCTTGTCCGCGAGTACAACACGAAGATTTTGGCTAGAGGATGGTCTCTTATGGACCAAGGGAGACGACTCTATGTACCTATAGGCGGCGATATGAGGAAAACTATTATTGCGGAATGTCACGACACTCTCTGGGCGGGCCACCCAGAGAGGAGCGCACCGTGGCCTTAGTTCAACGAGCTTACTATTGGCCCCAAATGCGGGACGACATTGAGATGTTTGTCCGCACTTTGCTTGGTGTGCCAACAAGATAAACCCGATCGACAAAAGAAGGCGGGCTTGCTGGAACCACTACTCATTCCCCGCTGTGGCTTGGGAAAGTTTTTCAATGGATTATATCACCGCCTACCAAAAGTTGGGGATCTTGATGCCATTATTGTTGTGGTAGATCGGTTCTCCAAATACGCTACATTCATAGCAGCACCCAAGACAGTTTGGCGGAAGAGACAAAGCTCTTTTTCAAGCATATTGTTAAGTATTGGGACCGCGAGGACATTGTTAGTGACCGAGACACCCGGTTTACTAGTAGCTTTTGGACCGAGCTCTTCAAACTACTTGGCTCCAAGTTGAATATGAGCTCTAGCTTCCACCCACAATCTGATCGCCAAACTGAAAGATTTAACTCAATGTTGGAGGAATATCTTCGACATTTTGTGAGCACTAATCAGAAGGACTGGGTGAAGCTCTTGGATGTTGCTCAACTGTGTTTCAATGCTCAAAAATGCTCTACCACCAATAAGAGTGCTTTTGAAATTTGTAATGGGCAGCAGCCACTCCTCCCGCACAATATTGATACGGGTCCACAAAATGCCAGGCCTACTTCGGCACAAACATTTTCCCTTGAATGGGAACAAAATCTTGATTTGGCCCGTGGCTACCTGGAGAAGGCTCAAAAGCGGATGAAAAAATATGCTGATCTTAAACGCCGCTTTGTTGAATACTGTGTAGGTGACAAGATGATGGTGAAGATACCGAACCAGAGTTCCTCCAGGGCAACACGGGGGAGAGATTCACGGCTGATGCAAAAATATATTGGGCCCCTAAGCATTCTCAAAAGAGTTGGAAATGTAGCCTACAAGCTTGAGTTACCCCAGTGGTGGCGCATTCATAATGTCTTTCATGTCAGCCAACTCAAGCCATATCAGGCAGACAAAGAGGACACCACACGCAACCTGCCCAACCGTCCACAACTGAAACTACGCAACTTGGGGAAGAGGGTGGCCGAAGCTATTATCGACCACCGTGATGCAGGGCCGAGGAAGAAGCTATACAAAGAATATATGGTGAAATGGAAGGGCTGCAGTATGGAGGAGAACACTTGGGAGAGGGCGATAACACTTAAAGCTTTTCAACCCCTACTGGATGCTTATCTCACATCTATGGCGCCGGGGACGTCACCAACTCAGAGGGGGGAGTGCTGTCACGGGATGCCCGCGACCCCAAGCGGTATTACCTGATCAACGACCATTCATGGGGCCCACTTGCAGCTTTGTGGGACGCAGAGCCTCATCGCACTTCAAGTTATCATCTATAGTGTAGGGCTTTACTTTATTTTTCCTTGTAATAGCTAGTTAGTGTTGTAATAGCTAGTTAGTGGTTGCTCAGCTTTTCAATATCCACTGTTGTCATTAGCCTTTATTTTTCTAAGCCTATTATAGGGGGGAAGAGTGTACTGAAGAGTGGTAGTACGAATTGGCTAGTTTGCTGAGACCCTCCTATCCGTGTATGCTTGTAATCATTATTGCCTATTGTAATCGTTCATTGTATTAATACAAATCGATTTTCGCCTTCAATTTTGCTGTGCCACTAGAACGCCTCGGCGTGATTGCGTCGCATTAGCACCAACGCTCGAACGAGTTAGGCGGACGTAGTCGGGTAAACTGACTACTAGCTGCACGGTGCGCGGACATTATATACAAACTATAAGCGCCCCGTGACACACAGAGTGTGCCGCGACCCTGCCAGCATGTGCCGCGGCCCACGGACAGCTCGGCCAGAATCTGCCGAGCACTGCCGGCCGTGACTCAGCCAGAAGCTGCCGAGCACTACCGGCCGTGACTCGGCGATCCGGCCCAGGCCTGTGCCGCCCGGCCATGACTCGGCCGGCCAACTCCGACGGCCCGAACGACCGAAACCCGAACACGAATACGAATCGATGATACGGTTACGACGTACTCGCAAAGACGAATATAAGAGCTAAGAGAACACACACAATTCACCACCCGAAGGCTCGAATTAACAATGTAAGTAATTACCCAAAACTTTGGGAAATTACGAAAATGGCCCAAAACGTCCGAAAATCACGATACGCGATCGAAACACCAAACCGAAGCTCGCAACATGAATAATAACATTAAATGAACTTACGAGAAACTCGAAACAACAGTCTCGGACGAGATTCGCAAGAATCGAACTCAAGTGCGGAAAAGTCGCTAAAAAGCTCGGAACTCGACAAAACGATACCGAAACGAACTCGGATGACAAAAAGTGCAGAATTAATCATTCTCGAAATGACGAAACGGTCATGAGCGAGTCGTCAAAATGGACTCCGGCCGAAAAAAAGAAATTTACCGAAAATCAAAAATTGCGGATATTACATTCTACCCTCCTTAAAAGAAGTTTCGTCCCGAAACTTAAAACAAGTAGGGAGAAGCAATATCCCGCCAGGAAAACTCAACGAGATACGCGAAAAACGAAAACTCGCGCCCGTCGGCGGAACGCTGCAAGAAACGCAAAGAGACATACGGCGTGAACACACGCTCCACGACGACCAACACAACGTCGCCGTTAGGAATATAATAAAACCAACAAATGACAAGCGTCATCAAACAGATAATATAGTCAAGTCAATTATCCGAACAATCACAAAACACAACGAACGAAAATCAATATGATCGACCACCCCAACGGTACATCGATCAAAACGCGAGCCAATCGCTGAAGAAATACGGAATTCCACCGCCCAAGGGTTGGAAGATCGAAAACGAGACAAATTTCCCGAATATAAAGAAATTAGGAAGGAGTCTGAACGCTCAACAATCACGAAACGAGATCAACAAAAACCGAACAATCAAACGATCGAACCACAACGGTCGAGACAACAAAAAGCGAACAATCATGTTCGAAACACGAAGGTTAATAAAATTCAAACAACAACTCCCAGGATGATCTGGTGAGAGCTACAAGACATGCATTCCCATAAGATCCACCGGAAAGGGAATAGAGATTGAAAAGTCACAACGACAAACGAGTTATTCCGAAACAACACCACCCTCGTTCGATCAACAAAAGCAAGGGATATGGAAAGTTCAGAAAATGTCAACGAACATAAACGAGTCGACAGAGTCGAAAACACAGGAGTTCCAAATCCGATCCACTTCGAATAAAGGAACTAATAGATCCAGATGATGTCACTTCCGAACAAGGTTCACAAGAATCGAACCGAACTCAAAAAAATCACAGCGATAACCAGATCAACCCACAACAAGATCACAGTTCGTTCGGACGATGAAACCGAAATACAGAACAAGTTCAGAAAGTATCAACGAACACGAGCGAGTCGATAGACTTCAGAGAGAGAAAAAAAATGCGGAAGTCAAAAAATGATATGGGCATTACATTCGACCTCTTATAAAAGAAATGTCATTCCCGTAAACCACAACAACGGGAGTAACGTGAAAACACAAAAAGCAAACGACAGAAACATCTCCCATGGGCCTCTCAGAGCCGATCCTCATATCTGCATCGAAGTTCGCGCCCCGAAAGACTCGGAACCCAACTCGCAAAACTGGATCCTGTGTCTCTCGGGTCCACACTTGAGAAGCGTTACTGACGAGAAGGACAATTGCACGTACATCCCTCCGGCACATCACGGTTGAAATGCCTCGGCTCGGCATACCGAAAATACAAACGCTAGATACAATGGGACATAACACCGCAAAACAACATACTGGAGATGCCAACTCAGCACAACAAGGAATCATAACACATATCATATACAACGATTACCATCGTAAAGTAATACACACACAAACACTACAACAACGACGGTATCGTTTGGCAACCTCAATGGCCCGAACGATAACCAGCACGTAATACAAACATCATGAAACAATCACCAATGTGTATAAACGCACAAAAATCCAAGCTTTAACAGCTCACATAGGTGCGATAACACGCAAGCCACCACGAAATGACAACATCAAAGATCATCATCACACCTCCCACAACGGGCTAACAAAACATATGCGTGGCGAATGACTCAACGTTCACACCACCAATTCAATCATAATTCGGAGGGCTAACACCCTAACAACAATACCAACATCGTACACACCTTCTCCGACCACAAGCACGAAATGATGGGTGTTTAAAAACGAAAACCACCTTTTGAAAACGGTTTGGAAACACCAGTTGATCTTGAGTATCACTTTACAAAAAGTAGTACAAACACCATTATCGAGACTTTGAAAATCATCTTGCGTTTGAACAAAAATGAGGACACCTTCTCTTAGTGAAAAACTTTCAGAATATTCGACCCTCGGGTCTAAGTAAAAGTGTTTATGAAACATTGAAAATATCTCAAAACATTTTGGGTCCTCGAGGTAGAATTTTGAAACATATTGTGGCACCTTGGATGTACCACGAGAAAATAATTCATTTTAAACCTACGTCTCGAAATTTATTTTCTAAGATACTCAAGGTTTTCAAAAATAATTCAATGGGCTAGAGTGCCCAAAAATTTCAGGTAATTACACGGAACATTATAGCGCCGTGGGTCCTGCCGAACCCACCAGGATAAAACCATTTTCAAAATACTAAATACCGTCATAAGAATTTCGCCAAAACGACCAAGGCCACAAAGCCAAAAACTCGGTTAAGGGAATCGATTTTCGAAATAAAACTCGGTCGGTAAAATACCGAAAGTCATTACAAAAGAACTCACGCAGCGGATAAAAGAAATACAGTTCAACATGCACAATCCATCAACACTACTCCTCATATGAACGAAATATGAGAGTCAAATAACCACATATCACGAAATTAAAATCCATAAGAGGATTCCGTCACTTAATAAATAATCATAAAAATAGCTCGTGTCACACGAGGCACAACACAAACAAGGGAGACTTACATTCACAGGTCGCACGAAGATGATGATCGCCCACGATACTAATCACGACCAACAAACTCAGACGACGCATCGCGACACGACTTAGTCAGACAAAATCCGCCAAGACAAAACTCAACAGACACCACTGACCCGACAGCCTAGGTTTCCACAACCTAAAGCTCCGATACCATTTATGTAACACCCCCAATCCACTAAGAGATATTACACGCCGTAGACCCTCTCCTCGAGGATCTACCAGGCTGATAACCAAATCAAACATCTAAACATCGCCTTTAAGGCTAAAATGACTCAGTAGACCGACTTGGTCTTTCAATAAATACTTACAACTCAATTCCAAACACATACCCACGCAGGGGTCAAAATACAATAAACTCCCGTACAATGGGGAAAAGATACTACAGCGGAAAAAAATACAACTAGACCAATCCGACATCAACAAATCCTTGTGTGATTAGTATCGTTCATCTTTCATCATCCTTCATGCCGACCCTGTGCTATGCTCCAAAACCTGAATGCAAAAATAGACATCCACCCCCCGAATACTCGGGGGTTAGCTGTAACAGCCCAAAAACAGTGGCTATTACAGTGCCGTGGATCCCTCCTGGGACCCACCAGGCGATATCACAATATACACTTAAAATCTGACAACGTGGCACCATACCACAATATTTATCAAAACCACGGTGTGGAGTATGAGTTATTCATGTTTTTAAATACGAGCAAACATACACAGGATCCAAACTCGGTACAGACCATATGACGATGGGCAGTACCTAACAAATTTTAGTACATTCATCCGACACAAAAATAAAACGAAAGTCACAATTAAAACATAACCGAACAACCAAAAGACTCGGGGCCCCCGAAATAGCATACATCAGAATCCTCCGTCGCCATTGTGCTCCTCCTGTGCCTTGCCCTTTCCTCGCCCTGAAATACAAGTATTTCGCCCCAAACCACAGGGTCAGCTATAAATGATAATAATTCTCATGACATTATACAATTCATATATATACTGATCTCAAAGAAATCCACCGACTACTGAATATACCCCGAAGGCGTATAAACAATCAGTCCCAACTGTCGAACATAACCAAATATACGAACGACCATATACTATGGCTCAAGACGGACGTCACAGTACGCCCGATCCGGTAATGTGTCCGTGCACATGTCCACCCCGTATACGGAATACAGAATATACGTGTGACGATGTACCTAATTAGCCTCACGAACTACGTCTCGTGTGCACGATCTAAATGCGGAAAACATCCACGCATGATCATCAAGTGCCCAGCTAAAAATCCTACACATAACCAATCGGCACGCAGATATGACTCCAGATATGTCACGATACAACATGACAACGAAACTCAACGAATTACACTTTTACCAAGGAATCGAACAACTCACCGAAGTGTCAACAAGCTCAACAATATCAAGGGTCCAAAAGTAACGAATTTGGGAATACAATCCCATGATGAAAATGGAACATCATTAAGAACAACCTCAAGTCACAAGACACAAGTTTATAGGTGTTTCATATACACGAAATGCATAATCATCATACGAATCCACACATCATTATAACCAAGCAAGATAACTTGCCTCAATTCCGTAGACGAATAATCCTTCCTTGAATAGTCAAACGAATGGTATCCTTGTCTAACAATACTCACATGAACAAGCAACCTTGAATGAAATATAATTCATTCAACAACACATTCGTACGATAATGGTATTATCGCATAAACAATATTCGTAAATTTACTTGAATAAATCGATTATCCTATTGATCATTTTAATGTTCTTATTACAAATCATCGTATGTTTATCATGTTCATTACATATTCTAACCTTAATGTCAAATTCTTGATGTCTAGTTTATCATCAATGCAATATCGTGAAAATATCTTTTCAAATCATCGACACTTCCAATTACGATATAAGTTGTGTTTAATTACATTCTTCATTATTTTACCAACGATTTCATTCAAAACTTGATTACTATATGAAACATAAGTTTAAGTTTTTAGTGAATTAAGAACATCATCTTAATTTACGCCTCTTGACACGCATGGATTAATGAAATGGTATTCGGCTACTCATCTACCGCATTTGTATCATCATATTCAACACAATCCTCTTAAGAACATTATCAATCTATTAATGTAGTGATTAACACCCTTTAATGAAATCGATAATTTCGAACATATGAAGATTACAACTTCCTTCTATCAACATTCATTGTTTTACTTTGAAGAATTTATTAAAAGCCTAGTTATATCATTGGATACTTGAAATTTTGGAAGTAACTTCAACAATTTTATTACAAAGGTTTTAGAGGCCAAAAATCATGGTTCCATACTACCTTCAAGAATCAATAGAATGTTCAAAACAAATTTAACATTTCTCACTTTTAATCATTAAGGATATTATCCCTAACATGTTCCTAGTGTTGAGGCTAAAATCAACTTCCGATTATCATGCTATACCTCAGGTTTTATGTATATCATTATCAACACAATCACATTATGAAGTTATTTACATCAAGAAGTAACACTAATACCTTCAAAGTTAATCTTCACTTAGTCTGAGCATGATTCAATTAACTTATCATGTTTGCACTAGTTTAAACTAACATTATGTGAAGTATTTATCTACTAACATCATCATAAGCATGGAATTGATATGAGTTAACGAAAGACCAACCTTAAAATGAAGAACAACACCAACACTTCAAGGGATACACTTCAATCTCTAGCTCTCCAAGTCACCAATCAAGTGTTGAAGCTCCAACACAAGTTAGGAAGGCTTAGAAATGAAGTTGGAGGGGAAAAGAATCGTTCCTCAGTTGGGAGGTTGAAAAGGGTCGAGTAGGAAGTGAATGGCAAGTCATACATTTATAATCTGAACTTGACATTACGTACGTTAACGAACGTGGTTAACGTACGTTATAGACTTTACGTACGTAATCTTATGATCATTACGTACGTAACCAATTTCATCAAATCTCCCTGCCTAAAAACACGCAGTTCGTTACTTACGTAACCAGGCAGCTATTACGTACGTAATAGTCGTTGACTTGGCTGTCGCGATCGACTCCCGACCACCTACCCTCGCCGCCCCACTACCGAAAGGCGGACTGCTGGAGGATCTTCCGCATTACGTACGTTAACGTATTGATGTTACGTACGTAAGGCGGCCTACATAGCGTACGTTAAGAATACATGTTAACGTACGTTAAGTACTATAACAAGCATAAATGGAATTCTCGCAATATCACCCAACAACTAATATAGTATGAATGACCATGAATCCAACTTAACATAATTCGTCGGTACTTGCTACAACATCACAGATATGGTGCGAAAATACTTAACTTAAATCATTAAATACAATATTAAAGGCGAGGGTATTACATAATCCCCCCTTAAAAGGAGTTTCGTCCCCGATACTAAGGGGTAAACAGTTCGGGGTATTTCTCTCGCATGCTATCTTCAGTCTCCCACGTAGCTTCCTCGACTCCATGTCTTGACCACTGAATTTTTAATAAGGGAATCGTCTTGTTCCTCAGCTGTTTAATTCTTCTCTCGAGTATCTGCACAGGCTGTTCTTCATACAAATGGTCGTCGGCTATTTAGACCTCGTCGAATTGAATAACGTGACTTGGATCAGCAACATACTTCCTTAACTGAGATACATGGAATACGTTGTGAATCCAGCTCAAAGCTGGTGGTAATGCTAAACGATAGGCTAGGTCTCCTACTCGTTCTAGGATCTCAAACGGACCAATGTACCTTGGGCTCAATTTGCCTCTCTTCCCGAATCGGAAAACACCTCTAGTAGGAGATACTTTGACTAGTACATTGTCACCAACCTCAAACTCGAGTGGTCGTCGACGATTATCTGCATATGATTTCTGGCGGCTTTGAGCCGTTAATAGACGGCTCTTGATCAGGGAAATCTTCTCGCGGGCTGCTAATAACATATCAGGTTCCGTACCAATAGATTCAGACAATTCGTCCCAGCACAAGGGGGACCTACAACAACGACCATACAATGCTTCATAAGGTGCCATCATGATCGAGGCGTGCCAGCTATTATTGTATGTGAATTCTACCAACGACAGTTGGGCTTCCCAGTCAGGCTTCCAATCGAGAGCACATGCCCTCAACATATCCTCTAGAGTTTGAATTGTCCTCTCAGACTGACCGTCGGTCTGAGGATGAAAAGCCGTACTGAAGTTCAACTGTGTACCCATAGCACGATGAACCGCCTTCCAGAAGTGCGACACGAACCGTCCGTCCCGATCTGATACAATACTCTTAGGGGTGCCAGGCAGTCTCACAATCTCTTTGATGAATAATTGGGCCAATCTCTCAGGGCCCTAAGTGTCCTTGATCTCCAAGAAGTGGGCTGATTTAGTCAATCGATCCACAACCACCCAAATCGTATTCATGCCTCGACGGCTCATCGGCAAACTAGTAATAAAATCCATCGATATGTCTTCCCACTTCCACTCGGGAATCAGAAGCGGTTTCATCATGCCTGCTGGTCGTTGATGCTCAATCTTGACCTGCTGACAGGTCAAACATTTCGAAACAAATTCGGCAACCTCCCGTTTCATGTTACCCCACCAATAATACGGCTTCAAATCCTTATACATTTTGTTCGATCCCGGGTGTATGGAATACAGGGTAGCATGAGCCTCCTTTAGAATAGTATTCCTCAACTCTTCGTCTGCTGGTACACATACTCGATTTTTAAAGCGTAACAGTCCATCCTCGTGAACCACAAATCCAGGGGCCTTCCCCTGATCGATTTCTCCTCGAACTCTGGATAAGAATGGGTCCGTCATCTGTTTCGTCCTGATCGTCTCATCAAGGGACGGTGAAATCTCAAGCATGCACAGTTGTCCCTGAATGCGTTGTATCCAGACCTCAATCTCTGGTCTCATGAACTCTAATTGCAACTCCCTCTGGGCTGTCAAACAAGCTAGTATCTGCTCTTGCACAGTCTTGCGGCTCAAGGCATCGGCAACCACATTTGCCTTGCCTGGATGATAAAGGATCTAGATATCATAGTCTTTGATTAGCTCTAACCACCTCCTTTGTCTCATATTCAACTCCTTCTGGGTAAAAATATACTTCAGGCTCTTGTGGTCCGTAAAAATCTGGCAGGTAACTCCATACAGATAGTGGCGCCAGATTTTTAAAGCAAACACTACGGCTGCTAACTCCAAGTCATGAGTCGGGTAGTTGACCTCGTAAGGACGCAACTGTCTGGACACATAGGCGATCACTTTCTCGTCCTGCATTAACACGCAGCCAAGGCCCTGCCTCGATGCATCGCTGTATACCGCGAATCCTTCCGTTCCTCTAAGTAGTACCAAAACAGGTGCTGAAATTAATCGACCTTTGAGTTCATCAAAACTTTGCTGACATACTTCCGACCACAAGTACTTCTTATCTTTTCTCAACAGATTGGTCATCGGTTGAGCAATTTTGGAAAATCCTTCCACGAATCGTCTGTAATAGCCTGCTAGACCCAGAAAACTACGAACTTCCTTCACGTTCTTCGGGGGTAGCCAGTCTCGGATAGCTTTCGTCTTTTGTGGGTATACTCTCACTCCCTCCGCTGATATCACATGACCTAGAAAAATAACTTCAGACATCCAGAATTCACACTTAGAAAATTTTCCATAGAGTTGCTCTCGCCTTAATGCATCGAGAACCTGGCGGAGGTGACACTCATGCTCCTCATGATCACGAGAGTAGACAAAGATATCGTCAATAAAAACGATTACAAAACGATCCAGATAATTAATAAAAACCCGATTCATCAATTCCATGAATACTGCAGGCGCATTAGTTAGTCCGAATGGCATGACAACGAACTCATAATGCCCATAGCGGGTGCGAAAAGCTGTCTTCGGGACGCCGACTCGAATCCGCAATTGGTGGTACCCGGACCTCAAGTCGATCTTGGAAAATACAATGCTCCTGGAGCCGATCCAATAGATCATCGATGCGAGGTAAAGGATATTTGTTCTTAATTGTTACCTTGTTCGGCTCCGTAATCAATACACAAACGCAACGATCCGTCCTTCTTCCGCATTTAATAACACCGGCGCTCCCAAGGGGATGCACTGGGTCGAACATACCCTTTCTCAGTTAATTCTTCGAGTTGTCTTTTCAACTCCTGCATCTCAGTCGGGGCCATACGATATGGTGCTTTCGAAAGCGGGGACGTCCCTGGCTCCAACTCAATGGTGAATTCCACCTCTCGCTGTGGGGGTATTCCTGGAAGCTCGTCTGGAAATACATCTGGATAATCTCGAACTACTGGAATATCAATCAATTTGACTGGCCGGTCAGCTGTCTTAGTCATGTAACACCAATAACCAATGCATCCCTGGTTCAGTAATCTCATAGCCTTCATAGCGCTGATGACTCTCCCAGAATGATTGGGATTATCACCCCGAAAAATACACTCGACGCCATCATCCGATGTGACGGTCACCATTCGCTTACGGACGCTAAGGACGGCATCGTGACGATCCATCCAGTCGATACCCAAGATTACATCATCTTTAGGTAAATAAACTACAATTAAGTCGGACAACCACTCACGGTTGTTCATGCTAATCGGACAGTTCTGTACTTCACGACTCCCAATAATTCTTCTACCATCGGGTAGACCAATTACATAAGGTTCACAATCGGTAACACGATTCAAATGCAAACGACTCAAACAAGAACTAGACAAAAAGGAGTGTGAAGCACCAGTATCAAAAAGAACACAAACGGGCTGAGAGTGGATCTCGAGAGTACCTGCAATCATGCTGGCTTCGGGATCATCGACTTTCTTCATCTCGTAGACTCTGGGTTTTGCAACCCCGGAAGCAGGTGTACCAACTTGATTTCCACGGCCCATCCCTTTGTTCGCCCCGGTAGTCTGGTAAGAAGCGGATGGAGGAGCACGTTCCTGAACAGAAGACTGTACTGGAGCAAGAGATGCTACTGGAGCACGCCCGAGTCCACCCCGGCAATAGCGAGCACGATGACCGTTCTTCCCGCAAGTGTGACAGGCAACGGCCGGCTTCGGACACTTGGAGCTGATATGCCCCTGGTCCCCACAGTTATAACACACGACAGGTGAGCTGATTGCCCGAGAGTGCGTTCCTGCCGGTTTCGGTGCCATAGGTGGCCGCTCAGAAGGATTTGGTACAGGCTGGGGTTTCTTGAATACCCCCCGGTTACTGTCTCCTTGGGTCTGGTTCCTGGATCTCTTGTTGGAAAACTGAGGCTGCTTCTTAGAAATCTCCTTCGCAGTAAGTTCATACTCCAAAGCCTTCTCAATAAACTCCGGTAAGGTCGTACAGTGGTGATTGAGTAATTGCATCCTCATTCGGGGTTTAAGCCTCTTGAGGAAATATTTGATTTTATCAGCTTCCGAACGGACAACTGACGTAGCAAAAGGGAGAAGTGCTTGGAATTTTTCAGCAATCGCTAACACATCCTCGTCTTCCGATGGGTCGGGGTTAAGTAATTCGGACAGTTTGGCTTCACTAGCATAAGATTCTTGAATTCCTCCCAAGTACTCGCGCCTTCGGCAGGCCTCACAGAAAGCCACCAAGTATGGGCACTCTTACTAAGGTAGTAGGCTGCCACAGCAACTCGATTTTCCTCTGGGCACTCCACCATCTCGAACAGTTTCTCGAAATGCTCTATCCAAAGGTACAATGTCAGCAGCTCGATGAGCCTTCAAAAGTCGGGGTCGCCGACGTGATATGTCGCTAATAATCCGGCTCACGATCCCGCCAGCACCGAGGCGGAGGCCGTTGTCCCCGCCGCTACCGTAGTATTTCTCTCGCATAGTTTCCATCAATCGACCCATTTGGGTCATCTCGCCATCATGCCCCGCATCACGGTGTAAGGATCGACAAGTGCATTCTCTCCTGTGGTGTGATTGGTCCCTAGAAGGCGAATCATCACCGCGGAAGTCTGTTCCACATTCGCGCGTCTGTTAGCTCGTGGTATCGGAATTCGGCCTCTTCCGCGGCCTCGTCCCCCTCTGCCACGGCCTCTAAGGTTCCTTTCCATACTGAAAGAATCAAGTCACAAGTACAGTTCAATTTATCAATCATAATTCATGCTAAGTTAATAGTAACAGGGAATTTCCTATCCAACAAAGCAGTTGTAAAGAATCACTGGCACTACAAGTGTTACACACTCAATATCATATCAACATTAAGTCGAAACAATTCCAATCATATAATTAATTTAGGTTCTCCTCAAACAGATGAATTTTGCCTCATGGTAGCAAGATGCCAAGATAAGTAAGGAGACCAATACATCGTCAATATCATGCCAGTAATCAAATTATGGTTCATGAGAACATACCGTATTCGACGGGTCAGGCGCTTGACAAAGTTACACGTGGCACGAAGTTTTCTTGATGCTATTTCGATCCTACAATGACTCAAAATAAAAACACACTCTCTCGATACCATCTTCTCGTAATGTACCCAAAAACAAGTGGCTATTACAAGGCCGTGGATCCCTCCCAGGACCCACCGGGCGATATCACAATATACACTTAAAATCGACAACGTGGCACCGTACCACAATATTTATCAAAACCCGGTGTGGAGTATGAGTTATTCATGTTTTTAAATACGAGCAAACATACACAGATCCAAACTAGGTACGTACCATATGACGATGGGCGACTCTAACAAATCTTAGTACATTCATCCGACACAAAATAAAAAGAAATTCACTCTTAAAACATAACCGAAAAACCAAAAGACTCGGGCCCCCCGAAATAGCATACATCAGAATCCTCCGTCGCCATTGTGCTCCTCCTGTGCCTTGCCCTTTCCTCGCCCTGAAATACAAGTATTTCGCCCCAAACCACAGGGTCAGCTATAAATTATAATAATTCTCATGACATTCTACAATTCATATATATACTGATCTCAAAGAAATCCACCGACTACTGAATATACCCCGAAGGCGTATAAACAATCAGTCCCAACTGTCAAACATAACCAAATATACGAACGACCATATACTATGGCTCAAGACGGACGTCACAGTACGCCCGATCCGGTAATGTGTCCGTGCACATGTCCACCCCGTATACTGAATCCAGAATATACGTGGGACGATATACCTAATTAGCCTCACGAACTACGTCTCGTGTGCACGATCTAAATGCGGAAAACATCCACGCATGATCATCAAGTGCCCGGCTAAAAATCCTACACATAACCAATCGGCACGCAGATATGACTCCAGAGATGTCACGATACAACATGACAACGAAACTCAACGAATTACACTTTTACCAAGGAATCGAACAACTCACCGAAGTGTCAACAAGCTCAACAATATCAAGGGTCCAAAAGTAACGAATTTGGGAATACAATCCCATGATGAAAACGGGACATCATTAAGAACAACCTCAAGTCACAAGACACAAGTTTATAGGTGTTTCATATACACGAAATGCATAATCATCATAAGAATCCACACATCATTATAACCAAGCAAGATAACTTGCCTCAATTCCGTAGACGAATAATCTTTCCTTGAATAGTCAAACGAACGGTATCCTCGTCTAACAATACTCACATGAACAAGCAACCTTGAATGAAATATAATTCATTCAACAACACATTCGTACGATAATGGTATTATCGCATAAACAATATTCGTAAATTTACTTGAATAAATCGATTATCCTATTGATCATTTTAATGTTCTTATTACAAATCATCGTATGTTTATCATGTTCATTACATATTCTAACCTTAATGTCAAATTCTTGATGTCTAGTTTATCATCAATGCAATATCGTGAAAATATCTTTTCAAATCATCGACACTTCCAATTACGATATAAGTTGTGTTTAATTACATTCTTCATTATTTTACCAACGATTTTATTCAAAACTTGATTACTATATGAAACATAAGTTTAAGTTTTTAGTGAATTAAGAACATCATCTTAATTTACGCCTCTTGACACGCACGGATTAATGAAATGGAATTCGGCTACTCATCTACCGCTTTTGTATCATCATATTCAACACAATCCTCTTAAGAACATTATCAATCTATTAATGTAGTGATTAACACCCTTTAATGAAATCGATAATTTCAAACATATGAAGATTACAACTTCATTCTATCAACATTCATTGTTTTACTTTGAAGAATTTATTAAAAGCCTAGTTATATCATTGGATACTTGAAATTTTGGAAGTAACTTCAACAATTTTATTACAAAGGTTTTAGAGGCAAAAAATCATGGTTCCATACTACCTTCAAGAATCAATAGAATGTTCAAAACAAATTTAACATTTCTCACTTTTAATCATTAAGGATATTATCCCTAACATGTTCCTAGTGTTGAGGCTACAATCAACTTCCGATTATCATGCTATACCTCAGGTTTTATGTATATCATTATCAACACAATCACATTATGAAGTTATTTACATCAAGAAGTAACACTAATACCTTCAAAGTTAATCTTCACTTAGTTTGAGCATGATTCAATTAACTTAGCATGTTTGCACTAGTTTAAACTAACATTATATGAAGTATTTATCTACTAACATCATCATAAGCATGGAATTGATATGAGTTAAAGAAAGACCAACCTTAAAATGAAGAACAACACCAACACTTCAAGGGATACACTTCAATCTCTAGCTCTCTAAGTCACCAATCAAGTGTTGAAGCTCCAACACAAGTTAGGAAGGCTTAGAAATGAAGTTGGAGGGGAAAAGAATCGTTCCTCAGTTGGGAGGTTGAAAAGGGTCGAGTAGGAAGTGAATGGCAAGTCATACATTTATAATCTGAACTTGACATTACGTACGTTAACGAACGTGGTTAACGTACGTTATAGCCTTTACGTACGTAATCTTATGATCATTACGTACGTAACCAATTTCATCAAATCTCCCTGCCTAAAAACACGCAGTTCGTTATGTATGTAACCAGGCAGCTATTACGTACGTAATAGCCGTTGACTTGGCTGTCGCGATCGACTCACGACCACCTACCTCTGCTCGGCCCCACCCGCCGAAAGGCGGACTGCTGGAGGATCTTTCGCATTACGTACGTTAACGTATTGATGTTACGTACGTAAGGCGGCCTACATAGCATACGTTAAGAATACATGTTAACGTACGTTAAGTACTATAACAAGCATAAATGGAATTCTCGCAATATCACCCAACAACTAATATAGTATGAATGACCATGAATCCAACTTAACATAATTCATCGGTACTTGCTACAACATCACAGATATGGTGCGAAATACTTAACTTAAATCATGAAATACAATATTAAAGGCGAGGGTATTACATTAGCAAAACTCCACTGTTTTGCTAGTGCAAGTACAAGTGCAAAAATACGAGCCATACAATTCACATTCCACGAATAACAATAACCAGGAATCCTCAAAGTTCCAAGAACAATAATAATCAAGAATCCTAAAAAATTCAAACGTGACGAAACGTACTTCCCGAGGCAAGAGTTTGGTAAAACATTCTAAAAACTGAAAGGTCGCAAAGCAAGGGAAAACTATTTATAAAACAGTTTGAATTGCCATCGAGAGTTTTAATAGGAAACCATTTAGGATTACCGAATCCTTCGCTTTCCAAAAATCAACAGGGTCACAGCCCAAAGGTTTTGTTTTCGCAAATAAAACCAACCATAATACACAAGGTTAAAAGCCCACGTCATGCGTCCTCGACGGACATAAAATACACACGCACCCGTGAAGTTTCACTCGTGAATCCAGGTCGAAGCCAATGGAATTCCCTCCGTGGCCCCGTCGAACCCTCCCGAGGTGAGCAAACACATTCATAAAACATAAGCAACCGCACTCGTGAATCCAGGGCTATACCATTGGACTCCCTCCGTGATCCCATCGGACCCTCCCGAGGTGAGCGAAAAACAAGCACAAATTATATACACGTAGCGGTGAAGTTTCACTCGTGAACCCAGGTCGAAGCCATTTGAATTCCCTCCGTGGTCCCTTCGAACCCTCCCGAGGTGAGCAAACACATTCACAAAACACAGTACTCACATCGCCTAGGACCGGGTCGAAGCCACAAATCCCACTCCGTGATCCCGTCGAACCCTCCCGAGCTGGCTAGCGAAATACTCAAGCACCACACGTCACCTAGGACCGGGACGAAGCCACGAATCCCACTCGAGTCCTCGAAGGACCCTCCCGAGCTGGCTAGCGAATCAAACTCAAGCACGAGTAACATATCACACCGAGGATATCCAAACAATTCACCCAGAGGCATCAAACACTTAGTAAAACAACACGTCAACCACAATGCACCGAAATGAAACAATATACGTCTACACGCAAATATCAAGTGCATCATCAACACCAAACATGTCCATAAGATTCACATACTCGTTCGAGAAACACACCAATCACAAAACACACACGATTTTGAAAGAGGGCATTTAACAAGGCTAACCAAATCTTTTGAAAACTCGTTTTAAACAATCAAACAAATATATAAAGACGATCACCAATTATCATATTCACAAAACAAGAATAGTATGGGCAAGGTACTTGCCTCGATACCACGAGCACGGAACCACGAACGGATACGGCTCAACCGGGAAGCTTCGGAACGCCCGATGCTAACGAAAAGGAAGACGACAACGAACGGAAGGGTTCAACACGGTTTATTCACAAGAAACTCGACCCTAACAACAATATAATAAATAAATCATCGATCATACGAGGAAGGATAATCGTAGAACGCCCGAAAACCCCTCTAAGACATTTTACCGGACACCTTCAAGGCGTCGATCAAGAACTCGATCCAAACAACGAATCGATATGATCCAACCATGTAATAATAAAGGAAATGATATAATACATCTAAATATTCATCAATCCATCATAATCCTAAGTTAAATCGGATTAATCGGACGAAAACAACCAAAATACCCAAATTCCCCAAAACTAGATTTCTAGGAAATCTGACCTGATTCGGTAGATCGGAGGATGTTATAGGATTGATGATTGATGATATGAACTCCAATACTTCATGGATTTATTGTCCAACAACATCTCTCTATGATCAATACAACCCCAGCCGCGGAAGAGAAGAAAACCGAGTGAAAATGGCCGAAGAAAACGTCTGCAGGGCCATAAATAGGTTGCACAGTGTTCCGCGGCCCAACGGGAGTGTGCCGCGGCACAGGCCCAAAAATGGATCCCAGTGGTTGGCAGTGTGCCGCGGCTCGGCCGGAGTGTGCCGCGGCACCCGATACAGTCGGTTTTGTCACGACCCGATATGTCGTGTCCGTGTTGACCGTCCAAATAAGGCGTGCCTTCTGGTTAGCTTGCCACAAGTGGGGTAAAGGGGGTGACATTAGCGTTAAGGCGTTGTTTGCCCGGATGCATCGGTCTGGCCGAGTCAGGCATGCCGACCCGGTTTAGTCCGGAGAGCTTGTCGCTAGTCGAGGACTTGACTATGAAGGGGATCTTTGCTGGTAGGGCACAACTGGTCGGGGACTAATGCCGTCTCCCTGATGAGCCCATGGCAGGGCGAAACCAGTTGGCATGCTATGAGGGATAGGCTGGTCCCGGGGTGTGAGGGCCCCTGCGACGCCGCACGGGCTTCGGAACTCCCGTCCCGTGACACATGGTATCAGAGCCAAAACCTCTCTCAGTACGGCATGGTTCGGGTGTGGTCAAGTTCTGCCGAAACCGATGAGGGCGGGGAGTGAACGCCGGTGCAAAGAGGGTGTTGTTGCCAAAAATATTTATCCGAAGATTAATACTGCTGGAAGACGGACATCAAACAACAATTGCGGGAGCACTTCCGAGAGAAGATAAATAATACCAGATTTGCCGGGTTTGTTAGGCCCGGGCTTGAATGCTCTCGCGAGATGTTATTAATACAAATATTCGTGGATACAAGTATTAATGAGAGAAATCTAAATACAATGAGTGTAAAAAGACTCTGTTAATCCGGCTCTTGAGCGAAGCTCGGTGTTCTTCGTCCCTGCCGATCGTCTGCTGGATGAGAGAGGCCGGGGGAAGAAGTACCGAAAGATAGTTGTTGCCAAGAGTTGGAGAAAGCCAAGTGCTGAGTATTTTGCTTCTGTATGGTGTGTGGAATGCGAGAATGCCAGGGGGAAATCCAAGTGCAGGCTGCCTTCTTTATATAGGGGTTGAGGTGCCTTGTCTCCTAGCGGGCGATCGTCTTTCGGTCATTAATATAATGGGGCGATCGTCCTAAAGGTCACATGGGCAGTCTGCCAAAAGTCCAAGGCTACAGCCGGCAGCCGGCTGTGCGGTCCAATGAGGAGCCAGCACGCGTCCGGAAGTACTGTCACAGGAGGTCCCACTTTGTTACTTTCGGCGGACTTGTCAGTAGGCGAGGTAGGTGACAGGCTGTGGTCACCCGTCTTGTCCGTCAGCTCCTTTTGCAGTTCTGCGGCCCTATTGGTAGGTGAGGTAGGTGACAGGTCTGTCAGCGCCTTTTGTGGATCTGCACGTGGGTGCTGTCCTGTGGCTCGGCCTTTGCCGACTGGATGACCATCGGCCCTGATCGTCATGAAGCGGTCATCTCTAGCTGGACACCGAGGGTCGTCCTCGGCCAGTCACTGAGGGTCGGCACTGGTCGGTCACCAAGGGTCAGTCGGCAAGGCGCCAAAAGATGATCGTCCATAAGTCGGTCGCCAGAAGTCGGTCGCCAGGCGCCGAGAGGTGATCGTATTGGATGTCGATCGCTCGGCACCGGGACTTGTCCTGGGACCTTCGGCTGGCCGATTCGCCGGTCGGCAGTTCTGCCTCGGCTGCTCGGCAGTGGCTAGGTCGCCCGATCTCCGAGGCGATCGCCGGTCGGAAAGTGTAAATCTCGACACAACAATTGCCCCCCAGCTTGCTCCTATGTTGAAGACATGGGGCGAGGTGGTTCTTGCTAGCGATCGTGTAAGGATGAGGACGGGCGATCTTGCTGAGCTGACTTATGATTTCGGACTTGGGCTATCATGGTCGATTGGCTAGCTATCTTTCGGTCTTGTACCTGCAAAAACAACATTGGCCGATCCCCCTCGGAAACTTGATGGTTTCGCTTGTTTGAGGAATCGTGCACAGTCGCGGAAATCGATGGACCGACTCCATGACCGTGTCTTGGTGCGCGAAGACATTGAGTGTCTCGTGACTCACTTCATTATGAGGGTCCTCTGTTAGGCTGCGCCTCGCCTCGTATTTAAACGAAGGGCGTGCGGTCTTGGTCTAGAGGAGTCCTTGCGCGGGGCAGCGTCGGATGAATCAACTCCACGCCCGCGGCTTGTTAGCTCTGCTTCCACCTCGGCCCACCATGAAAATGGCGAACCTCGACGGTGTACGTTGAGATGAGGGTTGTGGCATGTGTCCACTGATTAAATTTGGAGAGCCCTCAGACTACGCCGACCTCGTATTTAAACGAAGGGCGGGCGATCTTGGTCGAAAGGGACCTTGCATGGCCGAAGCAGCCGGTTCCATCGACTACCAGGACCATGGCCTTCTGAAGTGCGGTGGAGGCGATCTTATGCCTTAGTCCGTCACGTTAGATGCTGGACTGTAGAGGGCGATCGTGTCCTCCGGGTTGCTGATGATGTAGCGTGATGATTGGCGATCGGGCTGGAAGACTGGCGATCGAAGCTCGGCTGCCGATCGCTTTATTCGTAGGTCGATATCGGCAATCGGGCGGGAGATCGTCGTCCGGGCGCCGATCGCGCTGCTCACAGGATAAGAAGGAACCTTTGCCTGGCCAGAAAATCTGCGGCTCTAGCCCGGAAGGCTGCGTAGGTTGTAGGTTGGTTTTTCGTGAGTTGCCTGAACATAGGCGAAAAACCCTGAAATCCTCCTAGGACCGCGTAGAGGGCGGTCTCATCGCTTACGGGCTCGCCGTTGAGTATGATCACGTCTACCCGGTCGATGTAGTCCGAGTCGGACTCTTCTTATCCCTGCTTGATTTGCATCATGCGAAGGGGACCTTCTGGCCGGACGACCCTCGTGGCGAAATACTCCGTGAAGACGTGCGCCAGCTGGTTAAAAGAGCCAATGGACCGAGGCGGCAACGAGGCGTACCACCTGTGGGCGAGGTCGTCCAGCGTCAGAGGGAACATTCGGCACCTGGTCGCGTCAGATGCCCCACACCGGTCATGTAGATGTTGAACTTCCTCAGGTGCGTCTGGGGGTCCGATCGCCCCTCGTACACGGGCGTTTGCGGGGGAGCGATCTTGTGCTTCACGGGGGCGAGCTCGATGTCGATCGTGAGCGGCTCGCTTGGCCCGGCGATCGTCTTCTTGGCGCCTGCCCTGGATTCCAGGAGCGCCTTCATGTCATCGAGTTGACGTTGCATCGCGGCCATCGCCGTGGCTTGGTCGCTTGTAGATCGACTTTGGGAGCAGGAGCCGAGGCGATCGTGTACCGATCTCCGGACTCCGCTGCTGTCGGCCTCGGCTATTTGGCGAGGGGGAGCCAGATGGATGGGCTGCCTTCTGGGAGTCGGGTAGGCCGAGCTCCTGGTGACGGACTCAAACTCCGTCGTCTCGTAGCTGGGGCCGGACTGCCCCGGTTGCCAGGTCGGGTCCCTGCACAGGTGATCGAAGACAGAGGTTCCCCGGCTGGCGAGCGCCTCTTCTTGCGGACGGGAGCCTCCTGGCGATCGCTCGGCCAGTAACGCCTTGAGCTTCCGCTTGGACTTCCGGCGGACGGACGAGGGGGTGATAGCAGGAGGCGCGTCGAGAGCACTCCGTCGCTCCTGTAGGACGGCCAGGGCCCCTTCGATCCGTTCCTTGGTTCGGAACCGATCGAGCGAGAGGCTTGGGCCGCCGTCCAGGGGCGGGATCGAGCGTCTCTGACCGCGGCGGCCACCTTCCACCATCGACTGTGGCTCGTACTGGGACGGAACGCGGCTTCCGGCCGGCTGGCCGGCGGCTTTCTTCGACGCGGAGGCGGAAGACATGATTTCTGAAAGATTTCTTTGAAGTGCAGTAAGTGTCACTTCAAGTATCTGCCCCGAGAACAGTGAGTGTTCTTCGAGATGGTAGGGATAAAAATTGAGGGTTAGATGCCCTCCTTCTAGCGCCAATTGTTGTTGCCCAAAATATTTATCCGAAGATTAATACTGCTGGAAGACGGACAACAAACAAAAATTGCGGGAGCACTTCCGAGAGAAGATAAATAATACCAGATTTGCCGGGTTTGTTAGGCCCGGGCTTGAATGCTCTCGCGAGATGTTATTAATACAAATATTCGTGGATACAAGTATTAATGAGAGAAATCTAAATACAATGAGTGTAAAAAGACTCTGTTAATCCGTCTCTTGAGCGAAGCTCGGTGTTCTTCGTCCTTGCCGATCGTCTGCTGGATGAGAGAGGCCGGGGGAAGAAGTACCGAAAGATAGCTGTTGCCAAGAGTTGGAGAAAGCCAAGTGCTGAGTATTTTGCTTCTGTATGGTGTGTGAAATGCGAGAATGCCAAGGGGAAATCTAAGTGCAGGCTACCTTCTTTATATAGGGATTGAGGTGCCTTGTCTCCTAGCGGGCGATCGTCTTTCGGCCATTAATATAATGGGGCGATCGTCCTAAAGGTCACAAGGGCAGTCTGCCAAAAGTCCAAGGCTACAGCCGGCAGCCAGCTATGCGGTCCAATGAGGAGCCAGCACGCGTCCGGAAGTACTGTCACAGGAGGTCCCATTTTGTTACTTTCGACGGACTTGTCAGTAGGCGAGGTAGGTGACAGGCTGTGGTCACCAGTCTTGTCCGTCAGCTCCTTTTGCAGTTCTGCGGCCCTGTTGGTAGGTGAGGTAGGTGACAGGTCTGTCAGCGCCTTTTGTGGATCTGCACGTGGGTGCTGTCCTGTGGCTCGGCCTTTGCCGACTGGATGACCATCGGCCCTGATCGTCATGAGGCGGTCGTCTCTAGCTGGACACCGAGGGTCGTCCTCGGCCAGTCACTGAGGGTCGGCACTGGTCGGTCACCAAGGGTCGGTCGGCAAGGCACCGAAAGATGATCGTCCATAAGTCGGTCGCTAGAAGTCGGTCGCCAGGTGCCGAGAGGTGATCGTATTGGATGTCGATCGCTCGGCACCGGGACTTGTCCTGGGACCTTCGGCTGGCCGATTCGCCGGTCGGCAGTTCTGCCTCGGCTGCTCGGCAGTGGCTAGGTCGCCCGATCTCCGAGGCGATCGCCTGTCGGAAAGTGTAAATCTCGACACAACAGAGGGCACGGACAAAGTGCGGCTCCTGACAAGGCTTCTAGGCGGAGAACATGAACTAATTCTATGCCGGAATGAGAGGTGGTCCTAGGCTTGTGAGATCAGACGGTCCGGAATGTGGACACACTTGTATTGCGCACTTTTGGTAGCTCCACCTTTCGGTGACCGGGGTGTATGAGCGTGGATCATCGTGGGCCATTGTGGGAACCTCGACATGCGGGAAAAATGCAGCGGCGAGGGAATGCCGTTCAACCGAGGTACTAACTCCAGGAAGCGCGTAGGGTGAAGGTTGATGTCGATTGGTGATGCGGTATGTGCGTGGCGCACTGCGGGCTAGCGCGAGGTGCGCGAGTGAAGAGCCTGTCCATCTGGGGATGGTGCCGTATGTGTTTGGCCACGATCGTTTTGTGTGCGTGAGGCAATACAGTGTGCAGAAAGAAACATTCTTCCCCAGCACGAGGACGTGCTGCGATTTGGGTGGGGGAGGATGTCACGACCCGATATGTCGTGTCCGTGTTGACCGTCCAAATGAGGCGTGCCTTCTGGTTAGCTTGCCACAAGTGGGGTAAAGGGGGCGACATTAGCGTTAAGGCGTTGTTTGCCCGGATGCATCGGTCTGGCCGAGTCAGGCATGCCGACCCGGTTTAGTCCGGAGAGCTTGTCGCTAGTCGAGGACTTGACTATGAAGGGGATCTTTGCTGGTAGGGCACAACTGGTCGGGGACTAATGCCGTCTCCCTGATGAGCCCATGGCAGGGCGAAACCAGTTGGCATGCTACGAGGGATAGGCTGGTCCCGGGGTGTGAGGGCCACAGGACGCCGCACGGCTTCGGAACTCCCGTCACGTGATGCAGTTGGCGAAAAATGCCACAGATCGTACGCTGCCCTCGCAAGATGTGCCGCGGCCCACGGATCGCTCGGCCGAATCGCTGAGCACCGCCGTCCGTGACTTCGGACAGAGCCGCCGAGCACTACCGGCCGTGACTCGGCGGCCGGCCTGGGCCTGTGCCGCCCGGCCATGACTCGGGGCCAACTCCGACGGCCCGAACGACCCCGAAACCCGAACTCGAATACGAATCGATGATACTTGCTACGACGTACTCGCAAAGACGAATCTAAGAGCTAAGAGAACACACAATTCCGACCACCCGAAGGCTCGGAATTCAACAACGGAAGTAATTACCCAAAACTTTGGGAAATTACGAAAATGGCCCAAAACGTCCGAAAATCACGATACGCGATCGAAACACCAAACCGAAGCTCGAAACATGAATAATAACATTAAATGAACTTAGGAGAAACTCGAAACAACAGTTTCGGACGAGATTCGCAAGAATCGAACTCAAGTGCGGAAAAGTCGCTAAAAAGCTCGGAACTCGACAAAACGATACCGAAACGAACTCGGATGACAAAAAGTGCAGAATTAATCATTCTCGAAATGACGAAACGGTCCTGAGCGAGTCGTCAACACGGACTCCGGCCGAAAAAATGAAATTTACCGAAAATCAAAAATTGCGGATATTACACATACTGGCACGACTGTCACGGTTTCCAAAATTATCCACTCATATCGTGTCGGTCCCACTCTGTACAGTACATCCCAGATAAAATAATGCGAAAAATTCATAGTGAAATTCTAGGATATTACATATACACCCACTTAAATAAGTTTCGTCCTCGAAACTCAACACCTGTCATAATCAGTATCTCAATCCCGAAATATCTTAAATCACGACACCATACTCAAATAATCATCATCAAAACTGAAATAACTGAAAGAACATACTTACAGGTCCGTGAAGTCGATGATCTTCCGTGATACCAGCATACGACTCCCATACAAAGTCTCAACACACCGGCATCGCACATACAATAATTTGAAAATATTTCAAAAATTTTGAAACCTCCAAAATCGGTTTGACTCAAAAGTCAGAAAATCGATTTCAAAAGTCACGCTACTACCGCACCGGTAGAGCCACATAACACACACGCCCGGGTTTTACGAAACCCAAGCTCTGATACCATTTTCTGTAACACTCCCAAAACCGACCGGGAATATTACAGCGCCGTGGGCCCCATATTGGAACCCACAAGGCTACAATCATTTTCGCACACGTTTAAAAATGTCAAAAAGCCCTTTGAAAGTACACACACACGCAGCGGATAAAAACACAGTTCAAAGAATACTGAAAGCCAATTTAAATATACACACGCAGCGGATAAAAATATAATTAATTACATTTGCAGCGAAATTAGAAAACCAGAAAAGAATACATAATCCCAACAATCACGCCATAGCCAGTATCACCGGAAAGCTCATCCATTCACGACCGCTACTAGCTCGAACTCCGAGTACCTAAAAGATAAAGCCCACGACGGGGTCAGCCATAATACTCAACAATGATAACGATCACATCACAAAAACAATTACATATCAATGTAATCTACAGAGTAAGAACATTCCCCATGTATTTTACCGAAGTAACCTTACCAACCTGTCACAACCATAACAATCAATTCTTACCATATCCCACGCCTCGTGTCCTTAAGTAATGAACGAATTCAAATGTAATCACCTGTACTGTATCCGAAACACTACCAAGATTTCCAATCATAAACATATCTCGAGTATAGAATAATCTGGCCAAGTTCAACTCTGCTGGCTGGGTCGCACAATTGGATCCCAATAATGATAGGAACTGATATCACACGATACATTTGCAAATCAACTGTCCCGAAACAATGGCAAGTCCCGAATATCAATACAAGCATGAATGCTCACACAATCAATAATGATAAACAATCAATGCATCACAACGGAAGTATCAATGACATGATATTTCCGCACAAGATCGACAAAGGATCAACCACGAACGAGAATACCATTATGTGGTAACTCCAATAAGATCAATGAAGAATCAATAACCGAGAATACCGACGACACGGTAAGGATCAAGAAAGAATCAATAACCGAGAATACCGACGACACGGTAAGGATTAATGAAGAATCAATAACCGAGAATACCGACGACACGGTAAACTCTAACAAGGTCAATAAGAGTCGACAACTAGAAATACCAACGGTACGATAAACTCAAATAAGATCAATAAAGGGTCAACAACCGAGAATACTGACGACACAGTAAACTCTAGAAAGATCAATAAGGACCAACAACTGGGAATGCCAACGATACGGTAAACTCCAACAAGAGCAATAAGGAATCGACAAACGAGAATACCGACAACACGGTAAACTCCAATAACATCAATCAAGGACTAATAACCAAGAATACCAACGGTGAGACAACTCCCAAACGGAATCAATAAGGATCAATAACGAACGAGATTACCAATGATAGGGTGAACTCCAAACGAGATTTACAAAGGATCGATATCAATGAGTTGACCATCGATATGGTAACCCCGAACGACATTAGTAAAGGTTCAACGGCAACAGATACACGAGAGAATAAAATCGTCAACCATATACAAATCATATATCCGGGGTTTCAAAGACAACCCGAATATCGAACAGACCCAATTATACATGTACTGTGAACGACCAATCAATAAGACTCAAGATGGACGTCATGATACGCTGGATCCGGATATGTGTCCGTGTACAAGCCAACCACGGGTATTAATCAATACACGCCTGGTCTCGTACCTAATCATCCTCACGAAGTACGTCTCGTGTGCACGGTTCAATATGAGGTCGAAACCAACACATGCTACACGTGCCCGTCCCGAAAATCCTACACATGAACGATCATAATGTATCTGACTCCAGATATGCCACGATACAACATGACAACAAATCTCGAAGAAACGCATATCCAACAAGGATCAGAAGATTTTCCAAAAGGGCAACAATAACTCAATCATGAAAGACCGACACGACCACAATGTCGTATCCCGTCAGACAGTAGTCCACAGCATGCTCAACAATGCATATAATAATAGCATATAAACTCCCAAGGCAGCAGCCAATGGTCACGGAAGCATCTACTAAGGAATACTCCGGATAATATCACATAAACTCCCAAGGCAACAGCCGAGGGTCACAGAAGCATCTACTCAGGAATACTCCGGACATAGGTGCCATTTAGGTCTTATCCCCTAACATATTTCCATTCGGGCACCATACAGGTTTTATCCCCAACACATCGGCCCCACAGATTATGGCTCAAGAAAGAGCACTTCACAAAACGTAACAAACAATGGTGCACATTCACCGCATGGAATATCAACACACACATGCAATAATGCAACATGATGATTATCATAATCTAACAATATTAATTTACCTCAAGCTGGAGACGCTAACCTTTCCACGACCAACCATCCTGAACGAATACACGGTTTATCCGACAATCCAAAATGAGTACGGTCCATAACTAATACCAAACCACCATCCCGAGTTCAACATCGGCACGATAAGTAACCTAGATATCCAACTTCTCATGCAATAGACCAAATTATAATTCACGTTCCCATTTCCACTAGACATCCTTAAAATCATATACATTATGATTTATCTTACATACCACTATTCCGACAATTCATATATTCCATAATACCATTGTTATATGAATCATAAATGAAATGAAAATGAAATCATTTATTAACATTATGAACTGAGCAAGCATAACTTGCCTCGATACCAATTCGACGAAGCCGCTATCAATCCCGCCGTCTTCGTCTACAAGCTCCGCAGCACAACGGTTAACTTCAATGATCACTAAACGTAACCTAATGCAATAATCAATTAATGATACGTTCAATAACAATCAACAACTGAAATGACCAACTTAGCAAACTCGATGGTTCAACGACATCTCGATCATACGAAACCAAACCGTATCAACTCTTAACAATACAAACACAAGCTGAATTTCGGTGTTCAATTGTCCTAACAATGTCTTCAACATATATACTTCTCATAACATCATGAATCTCAACAAATTACCAAGAACATCGAGAGTATTACGATTCCATAATCATAACAACATAATCGAATCATTTGATCACCAATTCATTAACTTCCCTTAACAAAATTCTCGTAAATACCAAGAATCATCACAACAATATCAATTCAACCACCATTCATACGAAAACGTGAAGAATTTTCCAAGTTCTACTCATTGAGGCATTCCATCGAACACTTTGAAGGCATAATCTAATTTAATCGTTTTAACGAAGAAATACTCGAATTCATTCCACAAAACTTCAAGAGTATTGAATGATTACGAGTATACAATCAAGTTCTATCAATAATCTGAATCAAAACGAAGCAAATCGACCAAAACACCAAGAAACCTCAAGAACATCAAAAAACCAAAAGTTCATGTGTTCTTACCTTCGATCCGGGTGGAGGATTGTAACACCCCCAAGTTATTCAGGGTATATTACAGCGCCATAAGCCCCGCCATGGGACCCACAAGGCTAAACATACGCGGAACTATAAAATTTGACCGAGAAGGTCTACATACAATGGAAAGAAAGACGATACAAATGGTATTCAAAACCATAACCAATGAAACCATATACATCATTACACAAATCAATACCTCGGCAACACTGGCCGGAACATCAAGGAAACTGAAATACAATACTCGAGTATTTAAAATCCATTCCAGAACAACAACACTGAATGGAGGAATCCAAAAAGATAACCGGCGACAAGACACAGTATCACACTTTCCCATCATCTTCATGCCGACCCGATACCCGCTTGTCCGTTCTCCTGGAACCTGAAATACATGAAACGTATTTCCCCCATAAAGGGGTTAGCCGTCGAATAGCTAGTGCAAGTATATCAATATGAAACACAATACTCCTCGACAATAAAGTAAATGTAATCCGTCAATTCATCAATTCAAGACTAGTATTCCGGAATAACTAAAATCTCAAGACGTATGTGAATGCCGTAGAAACGGTTCGTTCATATCATACGCCGTTACATGTAGGAATGCCGTCAAAACAGTTCGTTCATTACATGACAATAATACATATATGAATGCCGTAAAAACGGTTCGTTCATAATATGCCATCAATATATCTATGAATGCCGTAAAAATGGTTCGTTCATATCATACCATCAATTCCTCTTACTTTCAAAGTCGAGAACGTACAATCATAAATGTATACTTTCCTTGAATAGTCGACGACGCAACGAACGGAAAGGAAAGTCACCGACGAATGCTAGGAACCATCGAAACCGAACCTAACGATTTGAAGAATATAATCACAACCAATTCTAAATGAACACGGAATTGGAATACACCAGGAAACCCACCTACGATTCATGTATATTCGTATAAAAACGACAACGAGGGCGGACCACAACCAAACCCTCTCGATTCCGTAAAAATCACGAAATATACCATGAATCCATAGGGAAAATAAGAATACCAACAAGATTAATCATATTCATCATGAATTAATCATCAAAACGGAAAGAATCGGACGAAAACGCGAAAACCCCCAAATTCCCGAAATTAGGGTTCTAAGGAAGATTACCTTGATTCGCTGGATCAAAGGATGATAACGGATGATTGATTGATGATATAACCTCAAGAACTTCATGGATTTGTTGTTAAACAACATGGCTTCAAGCTTCCCACGACCACCTCCGCGGAAGAGAAAGGAAAAGTTGAGAAAAATGGCCAAAAACCCATGTGCAGGGCCATAAATAGCCTGATGTGCCGCGGCCCAATGAGTGTGCCGCGGCACGAGCCCAAAATGGCTCCCGGTGGTCGGCGGTGTGCGCGGCCGGACGGCGTGTGCCGCGGCACCGTCTGATCGGTTTGGCCGAAAAATGCCACGAGTGTGCGCGGCCCCGCCACCATGTGCCGCGGCCCACGGTGCGCCACCTCGGCCCGAAGTGCCGAGCACCGCCGGCCGTGACTCGGCCGAAGCTGCCGAGCACTACCGGCCGTGACTCGGCGATGTCGGCTGGGCCCAGGTTGCCGGCCATGACTCGGCCGGCCAACTCCGACGGCCCGACGACCGAAACCCCGAATACGAATCGATGATACGGTTACGACGTACTCGCAAAGACGAATATAAAAGCTAAGAGAACACACAATTCCGACCACCCGAAGGCTCGGAATTCAACAACGGAAGTAATTACCCAAAACTTTGGGAAATTACGAAAATGGCCCAAAACGTCCGAAAATCACGATACGCGATCGAAACATCAAACCAAACCTCGTAACATGAATAATAACATTAAATGAACTTACGAGAAACTCGAAACAACAGTTTCGGACGAGATTCGCAAGAATCGAACTGAAGTGTGGAAAAGTCGCTAAAAAGCTCGGAACTCAACAAAACGATACCGAAACGAACTCGGATGACAAAAAGTGCAGAATTAATCATTCTCGAAATGACGAAACGGTCATGAGCGAGTCATAAAAACGGACCTCCGCTGGAAAAATAAAAATTACCGGAAATCGAAATTGCGGATATTACATTCTACCCTCCTTAAAAGAAGTTTCGTCCCGAAACTTAAAACAACTAGGGAGAAGAAACATCTCGCCAGGAAAACTCAACGAGATACACAAGAACCGAAAACTTACGCTCAAACGGCGAATCATCAATATAGAACACAACAATACATTACCCGAAGGTAAACTAAACCAATGCTGAAAGAGATGCGAATCACAATGCCCGAAGGCTCCAACAAAATACCAATACATCGCAATGGCCTGAAAACCCCTCAGCCAAAGCTGTATATCACGATGGCCTGAAAGCCGAACAGCCCAAAGCCGTAAATCATCACAATACAGATCTCAAAGAAGCAAACCTGACTGTCGGACATACCCCTCGGCGTATGAACAACCAGTCGCAAATCGTCGGACATATCCAATACACCATGGACTACGAACGACCAAGCAATAAAGCTCAAGAGGGAACATCACAGTACGCCCGATCCGGAAATGTGTCCGTGCACATGTCCACCCCGCATACGGAATCCAGAATATACGTGTGACAATGTACCTAATTAGCCTCACGAACTACGTCTCGTGTGTTGGGATTCGGTGCCTAAAACGAAGGCCCAGCGGAAGCGGTAAAACAAAAATTAATTCGATCCGAATCCCTACAAGGATCGATCGAGCTACGTATATACAAATATCAAAAACGAAACACAAGAGATACAAGAAACATACCCTCGTAGTCCGTTGATTAAATGGATAACCTTCTCTTGAGCTATTCCCCAAGCTTTGCTTGATCTCTACGAATCTATTCCGCTTCAAGCCCTTGAACGATCCAACGCCGAAAGCACCGCGTCTCTACTTGCCACGCGCCGGAAAAACGAACGGAATGACAACACCTTGCTATCCTCCGAGGATACGGCTAGAGCTGGGTGATGAAGCTTGTTATAGATATTAATCTCACTCTAAGTGTATGAATATCTATCTCTCTCAATATTTCCTCACAAAATTTCTCTAAGAAGTTATGAAGAAGAAATGAAGAAGATGAATAAAGAAGATGATGAAGAAGACTTTATCTCTCTCTCCTCTTGCAACCTTACGTTGGAAACAAAAGTAATAATGAAGGAGGAAGAGTTAGTCTTCTCCTTATATTCTTCATTCAACAACTCATCAAATCACTTTTTAATAAAAGAGATTCTATGTCCCCTAATGATAAACATTTCATGATATAAAATCATGAAGTCTTCCACCACATTAGGTGGAAGACAAAGAGGGGGCGGCCATCTAGAAGGGTAGGAAAAATTCGGTCCGTTTCGGACTCCCGTGAGTCCAAACAGATAAACTCCGATTCCGTTCCGATGTATTTATTTCAATTAATTAATCCAATTAATTAATCATATCAAATACATAATAACATAATTAATTTCTCCAAGAAATAATTATATTCATGAATTAAATTAATCACCCAGTAATTTATTTAATTCATTAGGCCATAAATTAATTTATCCAATAAATTAATTTAGACATCCAATGTCCCAATAAATTAGATATCCAATATCCAATATTTATAAAGAGAGAATAAGCTTGATTCATTCCGTCGTCAATCCTATTGCGCGACTCGGTAGGTCCGTCTCAGTCAGCAATGGGAGGAACCAAAGAGTAGTAGCACCACCTAGCCAGCCTGGCGGCCTACACTGTACCCCAACTGAGAACGAATGATTGGGATCATTCAAGAACCATTCTGTCGTGAATACCAGTATACGTATAAACCCTTCTTTCAAATGTCCCGATCAAGTTATAGGGTCACGGTCAGTCAAACCCTATCTATACTTGACGCTATGCATGCGTTAATGCAAATCGAGATCATCGAGCTATCGTGTATCTAATACAACTAGCTCCAATGCCTTGGCCAAAGACTTATGATCTCATCTGCCAATAACCGCATAGGACATATAACCCGCTCACTAATGGGAGAAAGAATTCTATCTTGGTATTCAGTAGGACCTGCTACTTGCCCGTCAAGATGCACGTCGAGGTTGACCCCCGCCTTCCGGTTTACAGGGTCGAACTACTCTAATGAAAATCTTGACGTCACAAGCACATCCCTACTAAATCCTCAAGTCGAAGGTTCACGAATACCTATCACAACCTTTCGATTCCGTCATTGACTGTCCCGGAGTGAAATCCATGTGACGAATCGACGGTGAGTCGGTTCGAGTATACTAATCCAATTAGCATACCTATAACGTGTGCTCCCACTAACCATTAGTGTTCGACAGGCACTCTCCATGTCAAAGAACACATCATACAAGTCTTCACATAAACTTAACGCCCAGCCAAGTTTCATCGACTTGCGAACGATTACGTATTTGAGCTATAACCTTTCCAGTGCCGACCCCCTTATCCAATAAGGAGTGGAACGTTTTGCTCTCAAATACACGGACTAGTTTCTATATGTTTATTTACGAGTTAGGAATTCCAGTAACTACCAGTAAATAAAGAAACATTCATTTGCCTTATATAAATGGTTTACATAATTACAAGTACAATGCCCTCACTCAACAACCTCTGAGTGGCATTCGAGGGCATACTCCTAACAATCTCCCACTTGCACTCAATGCCACACACTATTGTATCTAATACCCATGTTCTCTAGATGATGCTCCAAGCTAGTCTGAGAAAGTGGCTTGGTCAGTGGATCGGCGACGTTGTCGGCTAAGTCTACTCTGTGCAGCACAATGTATCCCTTGCGAACAAATTCTCTTACGAGATGATACTTCCTCTCAATATGTTTGGTGCTGTTGTGAAACCTCGGCTCCTTGGCCTGCGCTACAGCTCTGTCATTGTCGCGATGCAGTAGACAGGCGACTCGGCACATGGTATCATTTGAAGTTCTCCCGAAACTTCTTAATCCGAACCCTTCCTTGGAAGCCTCAGGCCGCTTGATACTCGGCTGACAGTGGAATCGTGATCGCGCTTTGCTTGGCACTACGCCAAGAATCCGCTCCTCCATTAAGAGTAAATATGTAGCCAGTGGACATCGAGTCGTCCTTCGGTCCTTGGAAGTCCGAATCGGTGAATCCCACCACATCCAATTCTCCACCGCCATACATAAGAACCATATCTCTAGTTCTTCTCAAGTACTTGAGAACGTTCTTTCTGACAGATCAATGTTCCCTACACAGGTTTGCACGAAACCTACTCACCACGCTTACGGCATGCGCGATGTCGGTCTTGTACACAACATAGCATACGTAAGGCTACCCACGGCCGAAGCATATGGTATATTACTCATTTCCTTGCGTTGTTCCTCACTTTGAGGACACATCTTCAAGGTGAGTTTTATTCCATGTTGCATCGGTAGGAACCCTCTTTTAGAATCATCCATCTTAAATCGCTTTAAGATCTTATCTATATAGAGGGCTTGGGAAAGGCCTATTGTTCTCTTCGCTCTATCTCGGTAGAGCCGAATACCAAGAATATAGGTTGCTTCTCCCAAGTCTTTCATGGAGAAATTACTCGAAAGCCAAGCTTTCACAGAACTAAGCATTCCCACATCATTTCCTATTAGTAGAATGTCATCTACATATAGTACTAAGAATGCGATCTTGCTCCCACTAACCCTCTTGTATACACAAGGTTCATCTTTATTTTGCACGAAATCAAACTCTTTGATTGCCTCGTCAAAACGAAGGTTCCAGCTACGCGACGCTTGCTTCAGTCCATAAATGGAACGCTGAAGCTTGCACACTTTCTGAATATCGACTTCAGACACAAAGCCTTTAGGCTGCTCCATATAGATTTCCTCCTCGAGGAATCCATTAAGGAAAGCCGTCTTTACATCCATTTGCCATATCTCATAATCGTGGTAGGCAGCTATAGCAAGCATCATGCGAATAGACTTGATCATGGCTACGGGCGAGAAGGTATCGTGGTAATCGATCCCTTCCTTCTAGGTATAACCCTTTGCCACAAGCCTGGCCTTATAGGCGTCAACCTTGCCATCACCATCAGTCTTTCTCTTGTAGATCCACTTGTTCCCAATAGGCACTATGCCCTTGGGGCGGTCTACTAGAGTCCAGACCTAATTGACATGCATCGAGTCTATCTCAGCTTCCATAGCTTCACGCCATTTCGCGGAGTCTACATCCACCATCGCTTGGTCATAGGTCGTCGGGTCGGTCTCTTGGCTATCACTTGGAACCTCATGGAGACCCAGTTCCTCCAAGTGCACAAGCCCATACCTCTGAGGTAAATGAGACACCCTACTAGACCTACGAGGTGGTTGTACTTGTGTTTCAGAAAGTTCGGTTCCAGTTTCTTGCACAGGTGTCTCTCGAGGAGTTTCATTGTATTCTGAAGAGATAAATTCACCACTAGAAGGGGGGTTGAATAGTGGTGATGCGGAATACCGAAATTTCTTGCGAGTAAAAAGAAAATAATGCGGAAAATAAAGACTCAAGAATTTATAGAGGTTCGGCAACTTGCCTACGTCCTCTCTCCGACTTTCTTTTTCTATTGGCCTAAGAAAAACCACAACCTTAACTCGTCTTCTATCGGTCCGAGTTCACAACCGTTACAATCCGCTTGTCTTCTATCGGTCCAAGCTCAACCTTTCCCTCAATATGAATAATTGTTTATCTAGTGTTCTATAGGAACTAGATGATCCTCACTATACGAATATGGGAGTATAATCCTAACAATGCCGGATCAAAGATCCTAATAACACCGGATTAGTGACTCTTGATTCGTTTCTTTTTCGCTCACGTGTAAGTGATGCAACACTTACAACCAAATGAAAGGATACAAAGAATAATAGATATTACAATTGAAATCGCTCTTGTATCTTTCTTTTCTCACAACTTGTAACGTGATAAAGTATGTAAATCTGAGCTCAAGAATGCTTTGATTGCTTGTATGCTTGAATGCTTGAAGTTGTGTAATTGATACCCAAGTCCTTCGGGTATTTATAGGAGTGAGACAGCCTTCAAATTCTGAAAAATATGCTATTAGCGTGCGCTAATAGATCCTTGTAGCGTGCGTTAGCGGATTTTGACTTGAATTCTCTGAACGGTCACAAAGACTGTTGCAACGGTAAAATTCTGTGTCTAGCGTGCGCTAGTAATGATATGGTAGCGTGCGCTATCGTCTTGGTCAACTAGTCTTCGATCTTGACTTTGACAAAATCCGATTTCCTCTCCAACGACTCTTTTTCCAACGGCTAAAATTATGATTAGCGTGCGCTAGCAAGTATGCATAGCGTGCGCTAGCATTAATTAAATCCAATATTTCCAGATTTTCCGGATCTGCATTGACTCTTGCTTCCAACGGTTGAATTTCAAATGGTAAACTGCAGATTCCATTTAGCGTGCGCTAACACCTTTCCTTTAGCGTGCGCTACTGAATTATTTCAATAACGTACGTTACCTTGTGTAGCGTACGTAAAAACCTAGACGAAGTGAGTCCAGTGGCTACTGGACTACTAACCATAATTTCGGTAGCGTGCGCTAGATATGAAAATTAACGTGCGCTAAGTCTTCACTTTAGCGTACGTAAGAATATATGTGTAGCGAGCGCAACGTCCAATTCTGATTTCCTTTCACTGACTTCTGGAGACTTGCGATAGCGTGCGCTACGGTATGATACATAGCGTGCGTTTAGCCATATTGTGTTCCTTCAAAATATTATCGAGCCGAGATAGATTTAATTAAATGTTTTGTATGTAACCATCATCAAAATACATTTTGTGTCAACATATTCTTCTAAAGAAATACTTCTACCTGCTCCGCCTTCCTGAATGAACTCATCTTCCAGGAAGTGTGCTTGTAAAGCAACAATGATCCTTCAATCTTCGGGCATGTAGAATAGATATCCCATTGTCCCAGACGGGAATCCAATGAAATGTCCCTTCGCAGACCTAGCTTCCAAATTTTCCACCTTAGTCTTCTTGACATAAGCGGGACATCCCCAAATCCTAATATGATTAAGACTTGGTTTCCTTCCTTCCCACATCTCATGTGGAGTTTTAGGAACGGATTTGGAAGGACATCTGTTCAAGATATACGCGGCAGTCAGGAGTGCATACCCCCACAGGTAAATCGGCAAGTCAGTATAGCCCAGCATGGAGCGGATCATGTTCAACAGGGTCCGGTTCCTTCTTTCTGACACACCATTTAACTGAGGAGTACCTGGAGGTGTTAGTTGTGAAACTATTCCATGTTTCTTAAGGAACTCGTCAAACTCCGTGCTCATATACTCGCCACCTCGGTCCGCCCGGAGTGCTTTGATATGATTACCAGTTTGTTTCTCGACTAGGGCCTTGAATTCCTGGAATTTCTCAAAGGCCTCGGATTTATGTTTCATTAAGTATACATAACCATACCTAGTATGATCATCTGTAAACGTAATGAAATATTGATATCCGTCACGTGCTGCTTCCAAAGCACCACATACATCGGTATGGATTAATCCCAGTTTATCAGCGACTCTTTGAAATGTCCCTGTGAAGGGGGACTTAGTCATTTTGCCTTTAAGGCAAGATTCACAAGTAGGAAAGGGATCCGATCCCAATGGACCCATAAGTCTATCTTTTTCAATCTTGTAAACCTTGGTCTGACCAACATGACCAAGTCTAAGATGCCATTTCAAAACTTGATTGGTTTCATCCCTACCGCGTTTTCTAGTTATAGTATTCACAACTACTTTGTTGCTGAGATTTAGATGATACAATCCATTCAACAATGTAGCGATACCCACTAGTTTATTTCTAAAATAAATTTTGCAGAACCATCACCAATGAAAAATGAAAAGCCTTTTCGGTCCATGACCGGAATGGATACAATGTTTTTGTGCCCCTTGGGCAAAACAAGTACATCTTCTAAAGTCAAAACAAAGCCGGATTCTAAACCCAAAAGAAGTGATCCTATGTCGGTCGCCTCGACACTATGCCCGCTTCCGACCGTGATCATAACTTCTCCAGCTCCAAGCTTCCTACTTTGTTCCAGATCCCGATTCACGGTACAAATATGAGAACTAGCACGAGAATCCAGATCCAGAAGTAGAAAATACGGTAGCGAACAATTTGTTTCCAAAACTAAAAGTTACAGACTAAGTGCCATGAAGAATCGGACAGTCTCTAGCCCGGTGGCCCACTCACCGCACTTGAGATAAGCATCCTTCTTCTTCTTGTTCTTTGGAACCATCGGGGCCTTGCCTTTTCCCTTAAGGTCCTTAGCTTGTGGTCCATCCGCTTCTTGGTCTTTTTCTTCTTATTCTTAGACTTCCGAAGTCCGTAAGAAATCACAAGTGCACTCCTTCATCCGCGGGTCTTCATCGAGGCGAGCGGTCACCGGTTGTTCATTAGCCCGGCTAAGTTACATGCAATCTCATTGCGGTTGAAGTTCATAACAAAGCGTGAGAAGGAATCAGGGAGAGACTGTAGGATAAGGTCGGTTTGGAGAGAAGTATCCATTTTAAAATCAAGAGCCTCCAATCTCTCGATCATGGATATCATTTTGAGGATGTGTTCCCCAACTTTCTCACCTTCCTTCATCCTTGCACCGAACAGTTGCTTGGATATCTCATATCTAGCAGTTATGCTGTGCTCACCATAAAGCTCGGTTAAGTGAGATAGAATCTGCCTAGCAAAAGTCATTTTCTCATGAGCTCTCTGAAGCTCATTAGACATGGAAGCCATCATATAAGCACGGACTTTCATGTCATCCTTAACCCACTTTTCGTGGTTTTCAATCTCTTCCTGATTGGCTCGAGTCCGCATAGGAGGCGCCAGAATGTCCGTCTCCAAGACGTATCCCAGTGCCTCTATACTGAGGACAATCATCAAATTGCGGGGCCAATCCACAAAGTTAGGTCCCATTAAGGTGTTCTTTTCGAGTAGAATTGCAAGTGGATTCATTGTCATATTGAGATTTGTCTGCATTAAGTATAACAGATTAATTAGTGACTCATTTAATTATGTTCTGAGTATAGAATTTAAGGTCTTTTCTATTCTTGTTACCCAGCTCCCACTATTTTTATCGGAATAACACACTCCCATGTGATATCCGGAAGTATCGTCGCTCTACTTCATATTGGTGATCGAGTTCTTTATAAATCTTAATAGAGGGCAACCGAACAGGTTTCTAGTCTATTAATTTTCATAAAGTGGTGTCCAACACCAACCCATCTAATGGATGATTCGATCTTCTTTTTCCCCTTGTTCACTCCCCTCAACCTATACGATTTCTATGGTTCGTGAACAAGTTAAGTTTATACCATCGACGCAAATCAGTTTCACAATTGAATCTTATCCGGCAACCTATCAGGTTTCTAGGGATAAAATTTGCACGAACCGAAGGCATCCAATGCGCTCCCGGTAATTTATCCGTCCTCCCCGAACGACTACCCCAATAACTCGGAAGCATAGCACATCCGGTTTGGATTTCAATTTCCCGAAAACTCGATGGAGGGAATGAAAACCTTGAAACCTTATAAACTTAATTATTTATAGTGGGAGAATTTTCGCGATTAACGTTACACTTTGCACATTAATCATATTAGCGCGTTTGTGGCATTCATACAATATGAAACAACCATTCACAACCTAGTTTGTAACACCCCCAAACCGACCGGGAATATTACAGCGCCGTGGGCCCCATATTGGAACCCACAAGGCTAAAATCATTTTCGCAAACGTTTAAAAATGCCAAAAGGCCCTTTGAAAGTACACACACGCAACGGATAAAAACACAGTTCAAGAGAATACCGAAAACCAGTTTAAATATACACACGCAGCGGATAAAAACACAATTAATTACATTTGCAGCGGAATTAGAAAAACCAGAAAAGAATACATAATCCCAACAATCACGCCATAGCCAGTATCACCGGAAAGCTCATCCCTTCACGACCGCTACTAGCTCGAACTCCGAGTACCTCAAAGATAAAGCCCACGACGGGGTCAGCCATAATACTCAACAATGATAACGATCACATCACAAAAACAATCACATATCAATGTAATCTACAGAGTAAGAACATTCCCCATGTATTTTACCGAAGTAGTATTACCAACCTGTCACAATCCGTAACAAATCAATTCTTACCGTAAACCACACCTCGTGTCCTTAAGTGATGAATGAATTCAAAGGTAACCACCTTTACCGTATCCGAAACGATACCACATTTCCCAAACTTATCATATCTCAATTATAGAATGATATGGCCAAGACTAACTCTGTCGGCTGGGTCGCACAATCGGATCCCAATCCTGATAAAACCGATATCGCATGGCACACCTGTAATCCAACTGTTCCGAGACAATAGCAAGTCCCGAATATCAATGCAAAACATGAATGTTTACACAATCAATACTGATAAACAATTAATGCGTCACAACGGAAATATCAATGACATGATATTTTCACACAAGATCGACAAAGGATCAACCACGATTGAGAATACCATGATGTTGTAACTCCAAAAAGATCAATGAAAGATCAACCACCGGGAATGCCAACAATACGCTAACTCCAACGAGATCAATAAAGAATCGACAACCAGAAATACCAACGGTACGATTAACTCCAATAAGATCAATAAGGGTCAACAACCGAGAATACTGACGACACAGTAAACTCTAACAAGATGAATAAGGACCAACAACCGGGAATACCAACGATACGGTAAACTTCAACAAGAGCAATGAGGAATCGACAACCGAGAATACCGACGACACGGTAAACTCCAACAAGAGCAATAAGGAATAGACAACCGAGAATGCAGACGACACGGTAAACTCCAATAGGGATAATAAGGAATCAACAACCGATAATACCAACGGTAAGGTAAACTCCCAAACGGAATCAATAAGTATCAATAACGAATGAGACTACCAATGATAGGGAAATTCCAAACGAGATTAATAAAGGATCGATAACAAACAAGTTGACCAACGATAAGGTAACACCAGATGAGTTCAGAAAAGGATCAACGGGGACAGATACACGAGAGAATAAAATCGTCAACCATATAAAAATCATATATACGGGATTTCAAAGACAACCCGAATATCGAAAAGATCCAATTATACATGGACTGTGAACGACCAATCAATAAGACTCAAGATGGACGTCACGATACAACATGACAATAAAACTCGAAGAAATGTATATCCATCAAGGATCAGAAGACTTCCCAAAAGAGCAACAGTAACTCGATCATGAAAGACCGACACGACCACCATGTCGTATTTCCGTCAGACAACAGTCCACATCATGCTCAACAATGCTTATAATATTAACACATAAACCCCAAGGCAGCAGCCAAGGGTCACGGAAGCATCTCACAGGAATACCCCGGAACATAGGTGCCATATAGGTCTTTTCCCCTAACACAGTTCATGCAATTACAAAATACCCCAAGGTCGCAACCAAGGGTCACGAAAGTATCCACACAGGAATACCCCGGAACATAGGTGCCATATAGGTCTTATCCCCTAACACATCGGCCCAACAGATCACAGCTCAAAGGAAGAGCGCATTAGAAAACGTAACAAACAATGGTGCGCACTCACCACACGAAATATCAACACACACATGCAATAATGCAACATGATGATTATCATTATCTAACAATATTAATTTACCTCAAGCTGGAGACGCCAACCTTTCCACGACCAACTGCCCTGAACGAATACACGGTTTACCCGAAAAACCCAAAATGAAGTACAGTCCATAACTAATACCAAACCACCATCCCGAGTTCAATATCGACACGATAACTAACCTTGATATCCAACTTCTCATGCAATAGACCAAATTTAATTCACATCTCCGTTCCCTCTAGACGTCTTAAAATCATATACATTATGATTTATCTTAGTCCAAAAATACCATACCTACCACCATTCGGACAATTCATATTCCATAATACCATTGCTATATGAATCATAAATGAAATGAAAACGAAATCATTTATTAACATTATGAACTGAGCAAGCATAACTTGCCTCGATACCGATACGATGAAGTTGTTACTAGTCCCTTCGCCTTTATCTACAAGCTCCGCACACAACGGTTAATATCAACGATCATCTAATGCAACCTAATACAATAATCAATCAACGATACGTTCGATAACAATCAACAACCGGTATAATCAACCAATCAAACTCAACGGTATCTCGATCGTACGAAATCAAACCATATCAACTCTTATCAATACGAATACAAGCCGAACTTCGATAATCAATAGTTCTATCAACGTCTACAACATTCTTGGTTCCGACTTCAATCTTAAATTCGGATTTACACGGCTCATTCGTGCAAATTCATAGGAATACAATTACGGCTATCATCATGAATAATCATATACCAAAATTAATCGTAATCCTTCCAATTTACGGACATATATCATTCAAGAATTCTTCAAGAACATGAATTAATCTATAATCACATTTGAAGCCAACAAAACGACGTAATTCAATGTGTTCTAACATCTAACCATCATCTAATCCATACTCCAAGGCATGTATCATCATATTCTCCAACATACGATCCTCCTAACATCAAGAATCGAAGCAATACTACCAAGATCACCAAGAACAACATGATTCTATAATCATAGTCAACATTTTCAAGACAAAAACCAACATATCATCATCGTCCTTTCAACATATAGTTCATATATCCTCAAGAATCGTAACCACAATACCATAATCATCTTCATACGAAGAAGAACATCAATACTAACATCAAAATCCGAATTCAAGGAGTAGAGTTCATCAACATACCTTTTGAAGATGAATAACACAATCAAACACTTCCAAAACACCAAGAACTCCAAGTTTCAAGCTTCCGATCATCCTTATCAAAGTCTTAACAAGGGTATGAGGGTCTGAGATGGGTTTGAGAGTGGAGAGGGACGAGCTGGGGAGGAGGAAATGTGTTTCCTTTCGTGAGGAAATGAAAGTCCCGTTCTTATTTTATAAATCAGTGCATCTCGTTACGTGCGTTAAGTCCCAAAGTTAACGTCGTAAGGCCTTTAACGTCGCTATATGTCCTATATAGTGTACGTAATCGTCATCCAGGGTAATCTGTACTATTTTGCACCTTGCGTTACGTACGTAATACCATCACCGTAGCGTACGTAATGTAGCGGTTGACTTGCTACAGTATCAACCCATATTACGTACGTAATATGCCATGCATAGCGTACGTAATGCCGGGGTTGACTCGCCTGTCCACATCCTGCGCCGAAATCAGCCGACACCGGGCCCACCTACCGACCACAGCTCGGACCCGCTGATTCCATTCTTAACGTACGTAATGTACGCAGCTTAACGTACGTTAAGATTACTTAGCTACGTACGTAATCTCCAACATATAACGTACGTAATGGCTTTCATACTTAGCCATTTCGCTCCTGTCTGTCATCTCAATATACTGAATACGTACACGCGACATACTGAATACATATACTTGTTCTGATAACATTTCCATACAATTACATATGATGCACGATATCCTCAATTACAACTGTCGACCAAGTACGGCAATCATACAAATACCCATATGGTATATCCGACATCGAAAAACACATCAAGCATGTAATATCCTAGAATCAAATAACCTCGATGACATACTGGCACGACTGTCACGGTTTCCAAAATTATCCACTCATATCGTGTCGGTCCCACTCTGTACGGTACATCCCAGATAAAATAATGCGAAAAATTCATAGTGAAATTCTAGGATATTACATATACACCCACTTAAATAAGTTTCGTCCTCGAAACTCAACACCTGTCATAATCAGTATCTCAATCCCGAAATATCTCAAAATCATGACACCATACTCAATAATCATCATCAAAACTGAAATAACTGAAAGAACATACTTACAGGTCCGTGAAGTCGATGATCTTCCGTGATACCAGCATACGACTCCCATACAAGGCCTCGACACAATAACAACACACCGGCATCGCAATACAGCAATTTGAAAATATTTCAAAAATTTTGAAGCCTCCAAAATTGGTTTGACTCAAAAGTCAGAAAATCATTTTCAAAAGTCACGCTACTACCGCACCGGTAGAGCCACATAACACACACGCCCGGGTTTTACGAAACCCAAGCTCTGATACCATTTTCTGTAACACCCCCAAACCGACCGGGAATATTACAGCGCCGTGGGCCCCATATTGGAACCCACAAGGCTAAAATCATTTTCGCAAACGTTTAAAAATGCCAAAAGGCCCTTTGAAAGTACACACACACGAAGCGGATAAAAACATAGTTCAAGAGAATACCGAAAACCAGTTTAAATATACACACGCAGTGGATAAAAACACAATTAATTACATTTGCAGCGGAATTAGAAAAACCAGAAAAGAATACATAATCCCAACAATCACGCCATAGCCAGTATCACCGGAAAGCTCATCCCTTCACGACCGCTACTAGCTCGAACTCCGAGTACCTAAAAGATAAAGCCCACGACGGGGTCAGCCATAATACTCAACAATGATAACGATCACATCACAAAAACAATCACATATCAATGTAATCTACAGAGTAAGAACATTCCCCATGTATTTTACCGAAGTAGTATTACCAACCTGTCACAATCCGTAACAAATCAATTCTTACCGTAACCCACACCTCGTGTCCTTAAGTGATGAATGAATTCAAAGGTGACCACCTTTACCGTATCCAAAACGATACCAAATTTCCCAAACTTATCATATCTCAATTATAGAATGATCTGGCCAAGACTAACTCTGTCGGCTGGGTCGCACAATCGGATCCCAATCCTGATAAAACCGATATCGCATGGCACACCTGTAATCCAACTGTTCCGAGACAATAGCAAGTCCCGAATATCAATGCAAAACATGAATGTTTACACAATCAATACTGATAAACAATTAATGCGTCACAACGGAAATATCAATGACATGATATTTTCACACAAGATCGACAAAGGATCAACCACGATTGAGAATACCATGATGTGGTAACTGCAAAAAGATCAATGAAAGATCAACCACCGGGAATGCCAACAATACGGTAACTCCAACGAGATCAATAAAGAATCGACAACCAGAAATACCAACGGTACGATTAACTCCAATAAGATCAATAAGGGTCAAAAACCGAGAATACTAACGACACAGTAAACTCTTACAAGATGAATAAGGACCAACAACCGGGAATACCAACGATACGGTAAACTTCAACAAGAGCAATGAGGAATCGACAACCGAGAATACCGACGACACGGTAAACTCCAACAAGAGCAATAAGGAATAGACAACCGAGAATGCCGACGACACGGTAAACTCCAATAGGGATAATAAGGAATCAACAACCGATAATACCAACGGTAAGGTAAACTCCCAAACGGAATCAATAAGGATCAATAACGAACGAGACTACCAATGATAAGGAAATTCCAAACGAGATTAATAAAGGATCGATAACAAACAAGTTGACCATCGATAAGGTAACACCAGATGAGTTCAGAAAAGGATCAACGGGGACAGATACACGAGAGAATAAAATCGTCAACCATATAAAAATCATATATACGGGATTTCAAAGACAACCCGAATATCGAAAAGATCCAATTATACATGGACTGTGAACGACCAATCAATAAGACTCAAGATGGACGTCACGATACAACATGACAATAAACCTCGAAGAAACGTATATCCATCAAGGATCAGAAGACTTCCCAAAAGAGCAACAGTAACTCGATCATGAAAGACCGACACGACCACCATGTCGTATTTCCGTTAGACAACAGTCCACATCATGCTCAACAATGCTTATAATATTAACACATAAACCCCAAGGCAGCAGCCAAGGGTCACGGAAGCATCTCACAGGAATACCCCGGAACATAGGTGCCATATAGGTCTTATCCCCTAACACAGTTCATGCAATTACAAAATACCCCAAGGTCGCAACCAAGGGTCACGAAAGTATCCACACAGGAATACCCCAGAACATAGGTGCCATATAGGTCTTATCCCCTAACACATCGGCCCAACAGATCACAGCTCAAAGGAAGAGCGCATTAGAAAACGTAACAAACAATGGTGCGCACTCACCACACGAAATATCAACACACACATGCAATAATGCAACATGATGATTATCATAATCTAACAATATTAATTTACCTCAAGATGGAGACGCCAACCTTTCCACGACCAACTGCCCTGAACGAATACACGGTTTACCCAAAAAACCCAAAATGAAGTACAGTCCATAACTAATACCAAACCACCATCCCGAGTTCAATATCGACACGATAACTAACCTTGATATCCAACTTCTCATGCAATAGACCAATATAAATCATATTTCCCAGAAATTTAAGATTTATATTTAGACATAAACTTACGAAAAATACAATTATTACGAACGAAAAACATATACCACGATTATGACTAAAATGATTCCAAATCATTCACCATCTAATCGAGCATTCCAAATGCCAATATCATATATACGATCGCAAAACCTGGCTCCGATACCACTGTTGGGATTCGGTGCCTAAAACGAAGGCCCAGCGGAAGCGGTAAAACGAAAATTAATTCGATCCGAATCCCTACAAGGATCGATCGAGCTACGTATATACGAATATCAAAAACGAAACACAAGAGATACAAGAAACATACCCTCGTAGTCCGTTGATTAAATGGATAACCTTCTCTTGAGCTATTCCCCAAGCTTTGCTTGATCTCTACGAATCTATTCCGCTTCAAGCCCTTGAACGATCCAATGCCGAAAGCACCGCGTCTCTACTTGCCACGCGCCGGAAAAACGAACGGAATGACAACACCTTGCTCTCCTCCGAGGATACGGCTAGAGCTAGGTGATGAAGCTTGTTATAGATATTAATATCACTCTAAGTGTATGAATATCTATCTCTCTCAATATTTCCTCACAAAATTTCTCTAAGAAGTTATGAAGAAGAAATGAAGAAGATGAATAAAGAAGATGATGAAGAAGACTTTATCTCTCTCTCCTCTTGCAACCTTACGTTGGAAACAAAAGTAATAATGAAGGAGGAAGAGTTAGTCTTCTCCTTATATTCTTCATTCAACAACTCATCAAATCACTTTTTAATAAAAGAGATTCCATGTCCCCTAATGATAAACATTTCATGATATAAAATCATGAAGTCTTCCACCACATTAGGTGGAAGACAAAGAGAAGCGGCCATCTAGAAGGGTAGGAAAATTGGTCCGTTTCGGACTCCCGTGAGTCCAAACAGATAAACTCTGATTCCATTCCGATGTATTTATATCAATTAATTAATCCAATTAATTAATCATATCAAATACATAATAACATAATTAATTTCTCCAAGAAATAATTATATTCATGAATTAAATTAATCACCCAGTAATTTATTTAATTCATTAGGCCATAAATTAATTTATCCAATAAATCAATTTAGACATACAATGTCCCAATAAATTAGATATCCAATATCCAATATTTATAAAGAGAGAATAAGCTTGATTCATTCCGTCATCAATCCTATTGCGCGACTCGGTAGGTCCGTCTCAGTCAGCAATGGGAGGAACCAAAGAGTAGTAGCACCACCTAGCCAGCCTGGCGGCCTACACTGCACTTAATCGAGAACGAATGATTAGGATCATTCAAGAACCATTCTGTCGTGAATACCAGTATACGTATAAACCCTTCTTTCAAATGTCCCGATCAAGTTATAGGGTCACGATCAGTCAAACCCTATCTATACTTGACGCTATGCATGCGTTAATGCAAATCGAGATCATCGAGCTGTCGTGTATCTAATACAACTAGCTCCAATGCTTTGGCCAAAGACTTATGATCTCATCTGCCAATAACCGCATAGGACATATAACCCGCTCACTAATGGGAGAAAGAATTCTATTTTGGTATTCAGTAGGACCTGCTACTTGCCCATCAAGATGCACGTCGAGGTTGACCCCCGCCTTCCGGTTTACAGGGTCAAACTACTCTAATGAAAATCTTGACGTCACAAGCACATCCCTACTAAATCCTCAAGTCGAAGGTTCACGAATACCTATCACAACCTTTCGATTCCGTCATTGACTGTCCCAGAGTGAAATCCATGTGACGAATCGAGGGTGAGTCGGTTCGAGTATACTAATCCAATTAGCATACCTATAACGTGTGCTCCCACTAACCATTAGTGTTCGACAGGCACTCTCCATGTCAAAGAACACGTCATACAAGTCTTCAGATAAACTTAACGCCCAGTCAAGTTTCATCGACTTGCGAACGATTAAGTATTTGAGCTATAACCTTTCCAGTGCCGACCCCCTTATCCAATAAGGAGTGGAACGTTTTGCTCTCAAATACACGGACTAGTTTCTATATGTTTATTTACGAGTTAGGAATGCCAGTAACTACCAGTAAATAAAGAAACATTCATTTGCCTTATATAAATGGTTTACATAATTACAAGTACAATGCCCTCACTCAACAACCTCTGAGTGGTATTCGAGGGCATACTCCTAACATCGTGTGCACGGTCCAATGCGGAAACATACACGCATGACCATCGTGTGCCCGGATAAAAATCCTACACATAACCAATCGGCACACAGATATGTTTCCAGATATGCCACGATACAACATGACCGCGAAACTCAAAGGATAACATATCCAATACGAATCTCGAGACTCACCAAGTGAATGATGATGCACGAATAATGAAAGATCGACACGACCAACAATATCCAACATAACCATCCTGGGATCAAAATCCCTTAGGACCGATTAATACGAGCAATAATCACAACACAACAATTTGGGAAATCCTCAACTCTCAACGATCACAAAATTACCGAGTTCACAAGAATAATAGTGTGCTGCCTTGAGTCGGCCAACACGGCAATAATAATTCAACGGATGGGAACTATCCTCGACAGTCCCAATTCAATACCTCGATTACCTTCAGGACGATCAATCGATAACAATTATACGATAGAATAGATGTCCCGGCACCTTAAACCGACCACCGAAATGGAGATGATAAAAGAATATATCAAACGCCTTCAATCGGCTAACGCAACAGTTCCAATTTGATTATAAAGATTCAACGATGCCTCAGAACGACATTAATCGTGAACAATAATAATCGATACATCGATACCGCGAACCGGCTATCGCCAACATCAATGTCAAAAAGAATCTCAATGCCTTAAACCGGCCGTTAACGAGTAACAATAATATTTAGCATAATTGCCGAAGGATATTGCATCAAACAATTCCCGAATATCAACATAATCATAAAGAGGCCAAGTCTCGATATGATACACACATTCGTACACCTACATGATAACATTAATCTCGTTGACCCGTACAAGTATAAAACTTGTATCGACATCAATGCCACGAACTGTTACCAATTCAGTTGCTTTCGTCTACGGGTTCCTCAGTCCCGACCAAGCTAATCTACGAACTCTTCAACTTCAACCGCAACTCAACAGTCATAATCCATGATCAAACATCATATCTTATTGTAAAACGAAGGCTTAATAATCAACAGGTTCGATGACGATCAATATCAATACAACTAGGCCACAAACTCATCAGTTCCACAATATCTCGATTAAACACAAATCCAATCAGGCAACTCGACCTCACGAATCCATGTCGACAATACGAGCCGAAATCCGATGATCATATCAGCAACCAATTCGGACCAATAATAAGGGTCTAAATGTTATCGGTTCCAAACTCAATTCTTAAATACGAATTGACAAGGTTCCCTTCTCGTAAATCCATCGTTAAAATTTACTTATGACCGTCATCAATTCGAATCATCCGACTGGTTCAAAACAATAGATAATCCTATTAAAAAGGTTATCAAATAGTCCAATCATTCGACTTGAACATTTGCTCCATACGTATGGGCTTCCAAATTCAGAGATGAATAATAATTTCATCAAACTCGTAATCACATTCGTATTCCTATACGAATATTATTTCAAACACATAGTTTAGCTCTAGATATGAATATTCCCTATTCATTATCAAAACATCAACACTTCTTAAAAATTTTCATCACCTCGTATAATTCAAGAGTTCTTCAAGAACATGAAATATCCGAAATCACGTTCAGAACAACATATCCGAGGTATATATCTCCATGTTACCATTTTCTTCATCATGCCATTCCTACAACCTCAAGAATCGCAACAACACCATTATCATCATATGAAGAAGATATCATTAATCATATCAGCATCTGAAATCTCTTATTACAAACCCTCCTCACAAGGATTCACCAGGCTAAGCACAATTTTCCACGTCATTTCAAAAATGCCAAAAAGACCGATGACGGTTATATTTTTTTTCAAATACTAAAAAAAATAATTTTCCAAATACCGTCAAAACGATCAAGGCCAAAATGCCAAAAACTCATTTTAGGGAATCGGTTTTACAAAATAAAATTCAGTTGGCAAAATACCAAAAGCCCTTTCAAAATACTCACGCAGCGGATAAAAGTACAGTCCAATTGATGCATTTACATTGAAATAAAAACGAACATCAAAATACACGATTCCCAACATGCTCCCTCCCAAGTAGTAATCCTTTAAAAACGAACCACTATCAAAGGGATACTAGGATTACCTTGTATGGACGAACCACGAAGAAGAATAATTGAACTTCATTACAAGAATCATCAAAAACTTCAAGAACAATACTTAAATCCGAGCTCTCCATCTTAATCTTGTTTAAGAGAATCATCTCTCAATGTTTAGGAACTTCAAGTACTTCCCAAGGCTCTCTCTATTGACTGAAGGAAGGAGAATGGACAAAATGCCTCTCAGCACTCGTCTATCCTCTCCATAAAACACATCACTAGCGCGCGCTAGACCTTATATTTAGCGTGCGCTATAGGACTAGCGTGCGCTATCCTTCCTTGATAGCGTGCGCTATCGGGCAGTCCAGAAGCTACTACATTGCTTCGAAATTCATCTAACGTATGTAATGCCCATGCATTAACGTACGCAAATAGGCGTTGACTTGCTACAGTATCGTGCCCCCACATGCCGAAAGCATCCGCGATTACCGGGATTCCTTTGACCGATATGGAATTAGCGTGCGCTAATCATACGGTTTTAGCGTGCGCTAGATCTACACGACAAACACTCGCTGACCTCACCTGGACACGCGTCGAACATGGCCGGGTCCACCCGCCGAAAGCTAAGATTTCATTATTGGCGATCTGATGTTAGCGTGCGCTAACCAACATGCGTTAGCATGCGCTAACTGAATATAAAAATCAACCTGGGCCTACCTATCGGCCATGTTCCGAAATTAACCCAGCAAGTCGTTACGTACGTTACGGGTCCTCCTTAGCGTACGTAACTGAACCTCCTAGCGTGCGCTAAGTATGCACCTTAGCGTACGCTAAGTATATATCTTAGATCGCGCTAGGCATACCCTGTAGCGTGCGCTAACGTAGCTGTACTTAGCCATTTTCCGCTATTCTCTACCAACATCTCGACATACCAAACGATCATACGGCATAATGAATACATATACTCATTCAGCAACATTATCATCCGTTCACATCATCCTCAAGCACAATTATCCAACATATAAATCCAAAATCACCAAGATAACCAAGAATTATCGAATAATCCAAACAACATACTTACAGGTCTGTGAAGTCGATGATCTCCCGTGATACTAGCATGCGACTTCTAAACAAAGTCTCGACATAATACCGATACACACCAATATCGCAATTAGCAATTTAACAAAATCTCAAGGAAAAGTTCACGTCCGTGACCACGGCCACGATTCTTCCTACTTTCAGCCAACATTCTGAAGGGCACACACGTGCGTAAGTATAATCCAAATCGCACATCCTCGAAGTGACCAATTCCCAAGAATACCAAGCTATAAACGAAACGATTAAGAAAAATACAAGAAGAGTGAGAGGGCTTACAAGTACCGGTCGCACTGTGATGATGGCAGAGTAGTGATACTGTGGGCAAAAGACGACTCAATCGACCCAAAAGACCGACAACCTAGGTATCCATAAACCTAAGCTCTGATACCATATTCTGTAACACCCCCAAGTTATTCAGGGTATATTACAGTGCCGTAAGCCCCGCCATGGGACTCACAAGGCTAAACATATGCGGAACTATAAAACTTGACCGAGAAGGTCTACATACAATGGAAAGAAAGACGATACAAATGGTATTCAAAACCATAACCAATGAAACCATATACATCATTACACAAATCAATACCTCGGCAACACTGGCCGGAACATCAAGGAAACTGAAATACAATACTCGAGTATTTAAAATCCATTCCAGAACAACAACACTGAATGGAGGAATCCAAAAAGATAACCGGAGACAAGACACAGTATCACACTTGCCCATCATCTTCATGCCGACCCGATACCCGCTTGTCCGTTCTCCTGGAACCTGAAATACATGAAACGTATGTTAGGAGTATGCCCTCGAATGCCACTCAGACGTTGTTGAGTGAGGGCAATGTACTTGTAATTATGTAAACCATTTATATAAGGCAAATGAAAGTTTCTTATTTACTGGTAGTTACTGGCATTCCTAACTCGTAAATAAACATATAGAAACTAGTCCGTGTATTTGAGAGCAAAACGTTCCACTCCTTATTGGATAAGGGGGTCGGCACTGGAAAGGTTATAGCTCAAATACTTAATCGTTCGCAAGTCGATGAAACTTGACTGGGCGTTAAGTTTATGTGAAGACTTGTATGACGTGTTCTTTGACATGGAGAGTGCCTGTCGAACGCTAATGGTTAGTGGGAGCACACGTTATAGATATGCTAATTAGATTAGTATACTCGAACCGACTCACCCTCGATTCGTCACATGGATTTCACTCCGGGACAGTCAATGACGGAATCGAAAGGTTGTGATAGGTATTCGTGAACCTTCGACTTGAGGATTTAGTAGGGATGTGCTTGTGACGTCAAGATTTTCATTAGAGTAGTTCGACCTCGTAAACCTAAGGCGGGGGTCAACCTCGACGTGCATTTTGACGGGCAAGTAGCAGGTCCTACTGAATACCAAGATAGAATTCTTTCTCCCGTTAGTGAGCGGGTTATATGTCCTATGCGGTTATTGGCAGATGATAAGTCTTGGGCCAAAGCATTGGAGCTAGTTGTATTAGATACACGACAGCTCGATGATCTCGATTTGCATTAACGCATGCATAAAGATCATGCATAGGGTTTGACTGACCGTGACCCTATAACTTGATCGGGACATTTGAAATAAGGGTTTATACGTATACTGGTATTCACGACAGAATGGTTCTTGAATGATCCCAATCATTCGTTCTCAGTTGGGGTACAGTGTAGGCCGCCAGGCTGGCTAGGTGGTGCTACTACTCTTTGGTTCCTCCCATTGCTAACTGAGACGGACCTACCGAGTCGCGCATGAGGATTGACAACGGAATGAATCAAGCTAATTCTCTCATTATGAATATTAGATATTGGATATCTAAATTTAAGACATTAGATGTCTAAATCGATTTATTGGATAAATTGATTTACGGCCTAATGAATTAAATATATCACTGGGTGATTAATTTAATTCATGGATATAATTATTTCTTGGAGAAATTAATTATGTTATAATGTATTTGATATGTTTAATTAATTGGATTAATTAATCGATATAAATACATCGATATGGAATCGGAGTTTATCTGTTTGGACTCGCGGGAGTCCGAAACGAACCGAACTTGTCCGATTTCTACATGGGCCAAACCCCACACTTCCACCCACTTTCATATGGACCCATGTTCCATTCTTTATGGTTGATCATTGAGGTGGTGGGGCTTTGATTCTCATAATTATGAGATGTGCATGTGGAGAGTTGAAAAAATGAAGATGAAGACATCTCTCACTAATTATTATTCCAAGCAACTTTCATTTTCCAACGTGAGGTTGAAGAGGAGAGAGAGATAGAAGTCTTCTTCATCATCTTCTTTATTCATCTTCTTCATTCATCTTCTTCACAACTTCTTAGAGAAATTTTGTGAGGAAATATTGAGAGAGATAGATATTCATACACTTAGAGTGATATTAATATCTATAACAAGCTCCATCACCTAGCTCTAGCCGTATCCTCGGAGGATAGCAAGGTGTTGTCATTCCGTTCGTTTTTCCGGCGCGTGGCAAGTAGAGACGCGGTGCTTTCGGCGTTGGATCGTTCAAGGGCTTGAAGCGGAATAGATTCGTAGAGATCAAGCAAAGCTTGGGGAATAGCTCAAGAGAAGGTTATCCATTTAATCAACGGACTACGAGGGTATGTTTCTTGTATCTCTTGTATTTCGTTTTTGATATTCGTATATACGTAGCTCGATCGATCCTCGTAGGGATTCGGATCGAATTAATTTTCATTTTACCGCTCACTGGCCTTGCTTTAGGCTCCGAATCCCAACAGTGGTATCGGAGCGTAGGTCTTGCGATCGTATATACGAATATTGGCATTTGGAATGCTCGATTACATGGTGAATGATTTGGAATCATTTTAGTCATAATCGTGGTATATGTTTTTCGTTCGTAATAATTGTATTTTTCGTAAGTTTATGTCTAAATATAAATCTTAAATTTCTGGGAAATATGATTTATATTGAAGATATGAAAGTCGTAAAATATTGATATTGGATATCCGGTCGAAAATCTAGCCCCGAATCGTCGTCGGACGATTTTTTGGTCAAAAAGGGTTATCTGGCCGAGAGTGACTCGACCGTGTCCTAGGTGACACGGTCGTGTCCGACAGTCTACCAAGTCACTGCCAGGCGACCCGACCGTGTCCAGGGACTCGGTCGTGTCCTGGCCGGCATCTTCCGATCGTGACTCGGCCAAGCTGTGCGTGATCGCTGTAGTCGCCGAGGGTGACTCGGTCATGCCGCCTGCTTTCACCCCGGCTCGATTTTTCAGTGTATTCTTAAAAATTAATCTCCCGCACATTAAATTGGATTTAATATGATTAAAATGATTTATGGTTTTTCATTTTATAAGGGAAATTTGATTAATTGGAATATTTATAGTCGACCGAATTATTTTGAACGTTATCAAATTACCGATTGTGTGAATCGATTGGATCGGTTCGTATTGTTGATTGGATCAATGTATCTCTACGCTTTCCATTTATATAGTATTTATTGGATGAATGCTTTTGAATGGGGATGTGGTTCGTGGACTTAGTTTTGAATCGTTCGTTTTATTCGATTGGGTTGTAAAGGCCATTTTAAGCCTATTTATTTTACTAGAAATGTTTGTATCTAGGATGCAATTTTCGATGTAAAATTTATATGTAATGACGAAGACCGGAGGAAGATCCATTTCGAGAAGACGAAGATTCAAGACGAAGACTTGTAATTAGATTACGAAGTTTTTGTTTTCTAGGAACGGTCCATGAACCACATGTTGGTAGCAACTAGGTTGTGAATGGTTGTTTCATATTGTATGAATGCCACAAACGCGCTAATATGATTAATGTGCAAAGTGTAACGTTAATCGCGAAAATTCTCCCACATTAAATAATTAAGTTTATAAGGTTTCAAGGTTTTCCTTCCCACCATCGAGTTTTCGGGAAATTGAAATCCAAACCGGATGTGCTATGCTTTCGAGTTATCGGGGTAGTCGTTCGGGGAGGACGGATAAATTACCAGAAGCGCATTGGATGCCTTCGGTTGGAGCAAATTTTATCCCTAGAAACCTGATAGGTTGCCGGATAAGATTCAATTGTGAAACTGATTTGCGTCGATGGTATAAACTTAACTTGTTCACGAACCATAGAAATCGTATAGGTTGAGGGGAGTGAACAAGGGGAAAAAGAAGATCGAATCATCCATTAGATGGGTTGGTGTTGGACACCACTTTATGAAAATTAATAGACTAGAAACCTGTTCGGTTGCCCTCTATTAAGATTTATAAAGAACTCGATCACCACTATGAAGTAGAGCGACGATACTTAGGATATCACATGGGAGTGTGTTATTAGATAAAAATAGTGGGAGCTGGGTAACAAGAATAGAAAAGACCTAAATTCTATACTCGAACATATTTTAACAAGTCACTAATTAATCTGCTATACTTAATGCAGACATAACTCAATATGACAATGAATCCACTCGCAATTCTACTCGAAAAGAACACCTTAATGGGACCTAACTTTGTGGATTGGCTCCGCAATCGATGATTGTCCTCGGTATAGAGGCGGTGGGATACGTCTTGGAGACGGACATTCCGGCGCCTCCTGTGCGGACCCGAGCCAATCAGAAGAGATTGAAAACCACGAAAAGTGGGTTAAGGATGACGTGAAAGTCCGTGCTTATATGATGGCTTCCATGTCTAATGAGCTTGAGAGAGCTCATGAGAAAATGACTTCGCTAGGCGATTCTATCTCACTTAACCGAACTTTATGGTGAGCACAATGAATCGCTAGATATGAGATATCCAAGCAACTGTTCGGTGCAAGGATGAAGGAAGGTGAGAAGGTTGGGGAACACGTCCTCAAAATGATATCCATGATCGAGAGATTGGAGGCTCTTGATTTTAAAATGGATACTTCTCTCCAAACCGACCTTATCCTACAGTCTCTCCCTGATTCCTTCTCACAGTTTGTTATGAATTTCAACTGCAATGAGATTGCATGTAACTTAGCTGGGCTAATGAACAAACTGGTGACCGCTCAGTCTCAGATGAAGACCCCGCAGATGAAGGAGTCTGCACTTGTGATTTCTTTTGGACTTCGGAAGTCTAAGAATAAGAAGAAAAAGACCAAGAAGCGGACTGGACCACAAGCCAAGGACCTTAAGGGAAAGGGCAAGGCCCCGATGGTTCCAAAGACCAAGAAGAAGAAAGATGCTTGTCTCAAGTGCGGTGAGCTGGGCCACTGGGCTAGAGACTGTCCGATTCTTCATGGCACTTCAGGTACAGAACTTTTAGTTTTGGAAACAAATTGTTCTGCTACTGTATTTTCTACTTCCTGAATACTGGATTCTGGTGCTAGTTCTCATATTTGTACCGTGAATCAGGATCTGGAACAAAGTAGGAAGCTTGGAGCTGGAGAAGTTATGATCACAGTCGGAAGCGGGCATAGTGTCGAGGCGACCGACATAGGATCACTTCTTTTGGGTTTAGAATCCGGCTTTGTTTTGACTTTAGAAGATGTACTTGTTTTGCCCAAGGGGCACAAAAACATTGTATCCATTCCAGTCATGGACCGAAAAGGCTTTTCATTTTTCATTGGTGATGGTTCCTACAAAATTTATTTTAGAAATAAACTAGTGGGTACTGCTACATTGTTGAATGGATTGTATCATCTAAATCTCAAAGAACAAAGTAGTTGTGAATACTATAACTAGAAAACCCGGTAGGGATGAAACCAATCAAGTTTTGAAATGGCATCTTAGACTTGGTCATGTTGGTCAGACCAAGGTTTACAAGATGGAAAAAGATGGACTTATGGGTCCATTGGGATCGGATCCCTTTCCTACTTGTGAATCTTGCCTTAAAGGCAAAATGACTAAGTCCCCCTTCACAAGGACATTTCAAAGAGCCGCTGATAAACTGGGATTAATCCATACCGATGTATGTGGTGCTTTGGAAGCAGCACGTGACGGATATCAATATTTCATTACGTTTACAGATGATCATACTAGGTATGGTTATGTATACTTAATGAAACATAAATCCGAGGCTTTTGAGAAATTCCAGAATTCAAGGCCCTAGTCGAGAAACAAACTGGTAACCATATCAAAGCACTTGGTCGGACCGAGGTGGCGAGTATATGAGTACGGAGTTTGACGAGTTCCTTAAGGAACATGGAATAGTTTCACAACTAACACCTCGTGTACTCCTCGGTTAAATGATGTGTCGAAAGAAGGAACCGGACCACTGAACATGGTCCGTTCCATGCCGGGCTATCTTGACTTGCCGATTTACCCGTGGGGTATGCACTGATCGCCGCGTATATCTTGAACAAGTCCTTCCAAATCCGTTCCTAAAACTCCACATGAGATGTGGGAAGGAAGGAAACCAAGTCTTAATCATATTAGGATTTGGGGATGTCCCGCTTATGTCAAGAAGACTAAGGTGGAAAAGTTGGAAGCTAGGTCTGCGAAGGGACGTTTCATTGGATTCCCGTCTGGGACGATGGGATATCTATTCTACATGCCCGAAGATCGAAGGATCATTGTTGCTTTACAAGCACACTTCCTGGAAGATGAGTTCATTCAGGAAGGCGGAGCAGGTAGAAGTATTTCTTTAGAAGAATACAATGAAACTCCTCGAGAGACACCTGTGCAAGAAACTGGAACCGAACTTTCTGGAACACAAGTACAACCACCTCGTAGGTCTAGTAGGGTGTCTCATTTACCTGAGAAGTATGGGCTTGTGCACTTGGAGGAGCTGGGTCTCCATGAGGTTCCAAGTGATAGCCAAGAGACCGACCCAAGAACATATGACCAAGCGATGGTGGATGTAGACTCCGCAAAATGGCGTGAAGCTATGGAAGCTGAGATAGACTCGATGCATGTCAATCAGGTCTGGACTCTAGTAGACTGCCCCAAGGGCATAGTGCCTATTGGGAACAAGTGGATCTACAAGAGAAAGACTGATGGTGATGGCAAGGTTGACGCCTATAAGGCCAGGCTTGTGGCAAAGGGTTATACCTAGAAGGAAGGGATCGATTACCACGATACCTTCTCGCCCGTAGCCATGATCAAGTCTATTCGCATGATGCTTGCTATAGCTGCCTACCACGATTATGAGATATGGCAAATGGACGTAAAGACGGCTTTCCTTAATGGATTCCTCGAGGAGGAAATCTATATGTAGCAGCCTAAAGGCTTTGTGTCTGAAGTCGATATTCAGAAAGTGTGCAAGCTTCAGCGTTCCATTTATGGACTGAAGCAAGCGTCGCGTAGTTGGAACCTTCGTTTTGACGAGGCAATCAAAGAGTTTGATTTCGTGCAAAATGAAGAGGAACCTTGTGTATACAAGAGGGTTAGTGGGAGCAAGATAGCATTCTTAGTACTATATGTAGATGACATTCTACTAATAGGAAATGATGTGGGAATGCTTAGTTCTGTGAAAGCTTGGCTTTCGAGTAATTTCTCCATGAAAGACTTGGGAGAATCAACCTATATTCTTGGTATTCGGCTCTACCGGGATAGAGCGAAGAGAACAATAGGCCTTTCCCAAGCCCTCTATATACATAAGATCTTAAAGCGATTTAAGATGGATGATTCTAAAAGAGGGTTCCTACCGATGCAACATGGAATAAAACTCACCTTGAAGATGTGTCCTCAAAGTGAGGAACAACGCAAGGAAATGAGTAATATACCATATGCTTCGGCCGTGGGTAGCCTTATGTATGCTATGTTGTGTACAAGACTGACATCGCGCATGCCGTAAGCGTGGTGAGTAGGTTTCGAGCAAACCTGTAGGGAACATTGGATCGTCAGAAAGAACGTTCTCAAGTACTTGAGAAGAACTAGAGATATGGTTCTTATGTATGGCGGTGGAGAATGGATGTGGTGGGATTCACCGATTCGGACTTCCAAGGACCGAAGGACGACTCGATGTCCACTTCGCTACATATTTACTCTTAATGGAGGAGATTCTTGGCGTAGTGCCAAGCAAAGCGCGATCACGATTCCACTGTCGGTGAGTATCAAGCGGCCTCGGAGGCTTCCAAGGAAGGGTTACGGATTAAGAAGTTTTGGGAGAACTTCAAATGATACCATGTGCCGAGTCTGTCTACTGCATCGCGACAATGACGGAGCTGTAGCGCAGGCCAAGGAGCCGAGGTTTCACAACAGCACCACACATATTGAGAGGAAGTATCATCTCGTAAGAGAATTTGTTCGCAAGGGATACATTGTGCTGCACAGAGTAGACTCGGCCGACAACGTCGCCGATCCACTAACCAAGCCACTTTCTCAGACTAGCTTGGAGCGTCATCTGGAGAACATGGGTATTAGATACCATAGTGTGTGGCATTGAGTGCAAGTGGGAGATTGTTAGGAGTATGCCCTCGAATGCCACTCAGAGGTTGTTGAGTGAGGGCAATGTACTTGTAATTATGTAAACCATTTATATAAGGCAAATGAAAGTTTCTTATTTACTGGTAGTTGTTGTGTCAAGAATTAACACCTTCCGACCGGCGATCGCCTCCGAGGCCGAGCGACCGACTTACTGCCGAGCGGCCAAGGCTGAACTGCCGACCAACGACCAGGCGACCGTGCCTTAACCCAGCGGACATGCTAGACTGGCCAACCGAAGGTCCCAGGACGAATCCCGGTGCCGAGCGATCGACATCAGGACGATCGCCTCTCGGTACTCGGCGACCGACCCTTGGCGATCGTCACTCGGTACTCGGCGACCTACTCCTAGCGACCGACAATCGGGCGACCTTCTCTCGGCATCTGCCGATCGACCCTTGGTGACCGACCATTGGCGACCTCCATCCACTGGCCGATGGCGACCTCGGATGATCAGCTAGAGACGACCGCTCATGTCGATCACCACCGATGGCCATCCAGTCGGCGAAGGCCGAGCCTCAAGACTGGCACCACGTGCAAGGACCGAGACAAGATCCGCGAATCTCGGGCCATTGACCACAGTCTGGCAGATTCTCTCCACCAGCCGACAAGCCGCCGAAAGCTTGTCAGTAGGGCCGCATGTTGACTGACTCCGGACACGTGATGGCTCCTTATTGGACCGCCCAGCTGTGCCAGCCTCTTCCTTGGACTTTAGCCCGACAGCCAGCATCTTTCTTGGACTTTAGCCCGACATCCCAGGAGATCGCCCCATTAAAGTATCGGCCGGCAGACGATCGGCAGATTATAATATTTGCCGGCAGGCGATCGATCGCAAAAGGACAGGACCCGGCTGTCCCTATATAAGCAAGGCTCCCAGCACTTGGACACTTCTTCAACTTCCTTCGGATTTCATACAATACAGAAGCAAACATCAAGCACTTGGCTAATATCCAACTCTTGGCAACAGCTATCATTCGGTCTTACTTCTCCCGGCCTTTCTCCTCGAGCAGATTACCGGCAGGGACGAAGAACACCGGATTAACAGAGTCTTTTTACACTCATTGTATTTAGATTTCTCACATTAATACTTGTATCCACGAATATTTGTATTAATAACATCTCGCGAGAGCATTCAAGCCCGGGCCTAACAAACCCGGCAAATCTTGTATTATTTATCTTCTCTCGGAAGTGCTCCCGCAATTGTTGTTTGTTGTCCGTCTTCCAGCAGTATTAATCTTCGGATAAATATTTTGGGCAACAACAATTGGCGCTAGAAGGAGGGCATCCAACCCTCGATTTTTTATACCTACCGTCCCGAAGAACACTCACTGTTCTCGGGGCAGATACTTGAAGTGACACTTACTGCACTTCAAAGAAATCCTTCAGAAATCATGTCTTCCGCCTCCGCGTCGAAGAAAGCCGGCCGCCCGGCTGCACTGCTCCGTCCCGGCCCGAGCCGCGGCCGATGGTGGAAGGTAGCCGCGCGATCGAGACGCTCGACCCCGTCTGGGAAGGCGGCCCGAGCCTCTCGCTCGATCGGTTCGAACCAATGAACAGATCGAAGAGGCCATAGCCGTCCTTCAGAGCGACGGAGTACTCTCGACGCGCCTCCTGCTATCACCCCTCGGTCTCCCGCCGAAGTCCAAGCGGAAGCTCAAGGCACTGCCGAGCGACGCCAGAGGCTCTCGCCCGCAACAAGAGGCGCTCGGCCTGGGCACCTCGTCTTCGATCGCTGGCGGTGACCCGACTGGCGACAGCGGCGGGGCCCGGCCCCAGCTACGAGACGACGGAGTTTGTGTCCGTCACCAGGAGCTCGGCCTACCCGGCTCCCACAAGGCGATCCAGCCGCCTGGCTCCCGCTCGCCAAATTCCCGAGGTCGGCAGCAGCGGGGTCCGGAGGTCGGTACACGATCGCCTCGGCCCCTGCTCCCAAAGCCGATCCGCAAGCAGCCGAGCCGCGGCGATCGCCGCGATGCAACGTCAGATCGACGACGGGAAGGCGCTCCTGCAATCCTGGGCAGGCGCCGTGAAGACGATCGCCGCGCCAAGAGAGCCGCTCGCGATCGAGATCGAGCTCGCCCCGGTGCAGCACAAGATCGTTCCTCCTCAGACACCCGTGTACCAGGGGCGATCGGACCCCCAAATACACCTGAGCAGGTTTAACATCTACATGACCGGGTGTGGGGCATCGGACGCGACCCGTTGCCGAATGTTCCCTCTGACACTAGACGACCTCGCCCACCGGTGGTACACCTCATTGCCACCTCGGTCCATTGGCTCCTTTAACGAGCTGGCGCACGTCTTCACGGAACACTTCGCCACCAGGGTCGCCCGGCCAGAAGGTCGCCATCGCATGATGCAAATCAGGCAAGGAGAAGAAGAGTCCGACTCGGACTACATCGACCGGGTAGACGTGATCATCCTCAACGGCGAGCCCGTAAGCGATGAGACCGCCCTCTACGCGGTCCTAGGAGGTTTTCAGGGCTTCTCGCCTATGTTCAGGCATCTCACGAAGACCCTACCGACGACCTATGCAGCCTTCCGGGCTAGAGCCGCAGATTTCATGTCCAGGCAAAGGCTTCTTCTCAGCCTAGGAGTAGGGCGATCGGCACCCGCGCGACGGCCTCCAGTCTCCCAGCCCGATCGCTACTACCCAGCAGAGCCGGAGGACTCGATCCCCGCCTACAGTCCATTCTAAATAAGGGACTAGCTGCCGCCCGATCGCCAATATCGACCTGCGAATAAAGCGATTGGCTGCCGAGCGACGATCGCCAGTCTTCCGGCCAGATCGCTACATCATCAGCAACCCAGTGGAGACGATCGCCATCTACAGTCCAGCACATAACATGACGGACTAAGGCATAAGATCGCCTCCACCTCACATCATTAATGCCATGGCCCTGGCAGTCGATGGAACCGGCTGCTTCGGCCATGCAAGGTCCCTTTCGGCCGAGATCGCCCGCCCTTCGTTTAAATACGAGGCCGGCGTAGTCTGAGGGCTCTCCAACATTAATCAGTGGACACATGCCACAACCCCGTCTCAACGTACACCGTCGAGGTCGGCCATCTCCATGGCTGGCCGAGGTGGAAGCAGAGCTAACAAGCCGCGGGCGTGGAGTTGATTCATCCGACGCTGCCCCGCGCAAGGACTCCTCTAGACCGAGACCGCACGCCCTTCGTTTAAATACGAGGCGAGGCGCAGCCTAACAGAGGACCCTCATAATAAAGTGAGTCATGAGGCACTCATTGTCTTCGCGCATCAAGACACGGTCATGGAGTCGGTCCATCGATCTCCGCGACTATGCACGATTCCTCAAACAAGCGAAACCACCAAGTTTCCATGGGGGATCGGCCAATGTTGTTTTTGCAGGTACAAGACCGAAAGATAGCTAAGCCAATCGACCATGATAGCCCAAGTCCGAGTCCTAAGTCAGCTCAGATCGCCCGTCCTCATCCATACACGATCGCCAGCAAGAACCACCTCGCCCCATGTCTTCAACATAGGAGCAAGCTGGGGGGCAATTGTTGTGTCAAGAATTAACACCTTCCGATCGGCGATCGCCTCCGAGGCCGAGCGACCGACTTACTGCCGAGCGGCCAAGGCTGAACTACCGACCAACGACCAGGCGACCGAGCCTTAACCCAGCGGACATGCTAGACTGGCCAACCGATGGTCCCAGGACGAATCCCGGTGCCGAGCGATCGACATCAGGACGATCGCCTCTCGGTACTCGGCGACCGACCCTTGGCGATCGTCACTCGGTACTCGGCGACCTACTCCTAGCGACCGAAAATTGGGCGACCTTCTCTCGGCATCTGCCGATCGACCCTTGGTGACCGACCATTGGCGACCTCCATCCACTGGCCGATGGCGACCTCGGATGATCAGCTAGAGACGACCGCTCATGTCGATCACCACCGATGGCCATCCAGTCGGCGAAGGCCGAGCCTCAAGACTGGCACCATGTGCAAGGAACGAGACAAGATCCGCGAATCTCGGGCCATTGACCACAGTCTGGCAGATTCTCTCCACCAGCCGACAAGCCGCCGAAAGCTTGTCAGTAGGGCCGCATGTTGACTGACTCCGGACACGTGATGGCTCCTTATTTGACCGCCCAGCTGTGCCAGCCTCTTCCTTGGACTTTAGCCCGACAGCCAGCATCTTTCTTGGACTTTAGCCCGACAGCCCAGGAGATCGCCCCATTAAAGTATCAGCCGGCAGACGATCGGCAGATTATAATATTGGCCGGCAGGCGATCGGCCGCAAAAGGACAGGACCCGGATGTCCCTATATAAGCAAGGCTCCCAGCACTTGGACACTTCTTCAACTTCCTTCGTATTTCATACAATACAGAAGCAAACATCAAGCACTTGGCTAATCTCCAACTCTTGGCAACAGCTATCATTCGGTCTTACTTCTCCCGGCCTTTCTCCTCGAGCAGATTACCGGCAGGGACGAAGAACACCGAGCTTCGCTCAAGAGCCGGATTAACAGAGTCTTTTTACACTCATTGTATTTAGATTTCTCACATTAATACTTGTATCCACGAATATTTGTATTAATAACATCTCGCGAGAGCATTCAAGCCCGGGCCTAACAAACCCGGCAAATCTTGTATTATTTATCTTCTCTCGGAAGTGCTCCCGCAATTGTTGTTTGTTGTCCGTCTTCCAGCAGTATTAATCTTCGGATAAATATTTTGGGCAACAACAGTAGTTACTGGCATTCCTAACTCGTAAATAAACATATAGAAACTAGTCTGTGTATTTGAGAGCAAAACGTTCCACTCCTTATTGGATAAGGGGGTCGGCACTGGAAAGGTTATAGCTCAAATACTTAATCGTCATAAGTCGATGAAACTTGGTAGGCGTTAAGTTTATGTGAAGACTTGTATGACGTGTTCTTTGACATGGAGAGTGCCTGTCGAACGCTAATGGTTAGTGGGAGCACACGTTATAGGTATGCTAATTAGATTAGTATACTCGAACCGACTCACCCTCGATTCGTCACATGGATTTCACTCCGGGACAGTCAATGACGGAATCGAAAGGTTGTGATAGGTATTCGTGAACCTTCGACTTGAGGATTTAGTAGGGATGTGCTTGTGACGTCAAGATTTTCATTAGAGTAGTTCGACCCTGTAAACCGGAAGGCGGGGGTCAACCTCGACGTGCATCTTGACGGGCAAGTAGCAGTCCTACTGAATACCAAGATAGAATTCTTTCTCCCGTTAGTGAGCGGGTTATATGTCCTATGCGGTTATTGGCAGATGAGATCATAAGTCTTTGGCCAAAGCATTGGAGCTAGTTGTATTAGATACACGACAGCTCGATGATCTCGATTTGCATTAACGCATGCATAGCGTCAAGTACAGATAGGGTTTGACTGACCGTGACCCTATAACTTGATCGGGACATTTGAAAGAAGGGTTTATACGTATACTGGTATTCACGACAGAATGGTTCTTGAATGATCCCAATCATTCGTTCTCAGTTGGGGTACAGTGTAGGCCGCCAGGCTGGCTAGGTGGTGCTACTACTCTTTGGTTCCTCCCATTGCTGACTGAGACGGACCTACCGAGTCGCGCATGAGGATTGACAACGGAATGAATCAAGCTAATTCTCTCATTATGAATATTAGATATTGGATATCTAAATTTAGGACATTAGATGTCTAAATCGATTTATTGGATAAATTGATTTACGGCCTAATGAATTAAATATATCACTGGGTGATTAATTTAATTCATGGATATAATTATTTCTTGGAGAAATTAATTATGTTATAATGTATTTGATATGTTTAATTAATTGGATTAATTAATCGATATAAATACATCGATATGGAATCGGAGTTTATCTGTTTGGACTCGCGGGAGTCCGAAACGAACCGAACTTGTCCGATTTCTACATGGGCCAAACCCCACACTTCCACCAACTTTTATATGGACCCATGTTCCATTCTTTATGGTTGATCATTGAGGTGGTGGGGCTTTGATTCTCATAATTATGAGATGTGCATGTGGAGAGTTGAAAAAATGAAGATGAAGACATCTCTCACTAATTATTATTCCAAGCAACTTTCATTTTCCAACGTGAGGTTGAAGAGGAGAGAGAGATAGAAGTCTTCTTCATCATCTTCTTTATTCATCTTCTTCATTCATCTTCTTCACAACTTCTTAGAGAAATTTTGTGAGGAAATATTGAGAGAGATAGATATTCATACACTTAGAGTGATATTAATATCTATAACAAGCTTCATCACCTAGCTCTAGCCGTATCCTCGGAAGATAGCAAGGTGTTGTCATTCCGTTCGTTTTTCCGGCGCGTGGCAAGTAGAGACGCGGTGCTTTCGGCGTTGGATCGTTCAAGGGCTTGACGCGGAATAGATTCGTAGAGATCAAGCAAAGCTTGGGGAATAGCTCAAGAGAAGGTTATCCATTTAATCAACGGACTACGAGGGTATGTTTCTTGTATCTCTTGTATTTCGTTTTTGATATTCGTATATACGTAGCTCGATCGATCCTCGTAGGGATTCGGATCGAATTAATTTTCGTTTTACCGCTTCCGCTGGGCCTTCGTTTTAGGCACCGAATCCCAACAACGTATTTCCCCCATAAAGGGGTTAGCCGTCGAATAGCTAGTGCAAGTATATCAATATGAAACACAATACTCCTCGACAATAAAGTAAATGTAATCCGTCAATTCATCAATTCAAGACTAGTATTCCGGAATAACTAAAATCTCAAGACGTATGTGAATGCCGTAGAAACGGTTCGTTCATATCATACGCCGTTACATGTAGGAATGCCATCAAAACGGTTCGTTCATTACATGCCAATAATACATATATGAATGCCGTAAAAACGGTTCATGCATAATATGCCATCAATATATCTATGAATGCCGTAAAAACGGTTCGTTCATATCATACCATCAATTCCTCTTACTTTCAAAGTCGAGAACGTACAATCATAAATGTATACTTGCCTTGAATAGTCGACGACGCAACGAACGGAAAGGAAAGTCACCGACGAATGCTAGGAACCATCGAAACCGAACCTAACGATTCGAATAATACAATCACAACCAATTCTAAACGAATACGGAATTGGAATACACCCGGAAACCCACCTACGATTCATGTATATTCGTATAAAAACGACAACGAGGGCGGACCACAACCAAACCCTCTCGATTCTGTAAAAATCACGAAATATACCATGAATCCATAGGGAAACTAAGAATACCAACAAGATTAATCATATTCATCATGAATTAATCAACAAAACGGGAAGAATCGGACGAAAACGCGAAAACCCCCAAATTCCCGAAATTAGGGTTCTAAGAAAGATTACCTTGATTCGCTGGATCAAAGGATGATAACGGATGATTTATTGATGATATAACCTCAAGAACATCATGGATTTTTTGTTAAACAATATGGCTTCAAGCTTACCACGACCACCTCCGCGGAAGAGAAAGGAAAAGTTGAGAAAAATGGCCAAAAACCCGTGTGCAGGGCCATAAATAAGCCGCATGTGCCGCTGCCCCACGGAGTGTGCCGCGCACAGCCCAAAAATGGCTCCCGGTGGTCGGCGGTGTGCCGCGGCCGGACGGGCGTGCCGCGGCACCGCATACTGGTTTGGCGAAAAATGCCACAGAGTGTACCGCACTGCCAAAGATGTTCCGCGGCCGACGGCGGGCTCGCCGGCCGAGCGCCGAGCACTGCCGAGTCACGGCCAGAAGCTTCCAAGCACTACCGGCCGTGACTCGGCCTGGGCCCAGGTTGCCCGGCCATGACTCGACCGGGGCCAACTCCGACGGCCCGAACGACCCCGAAACCCGAACCTGAATACTGTTGTTGCCCAAAATATTTATCCGAAGATTAATACTGCTGGAAGACGGACAACAAACAACAATTGCGGGAGCACTTCCGAGAGAAGATAAATAATACAAGATGTGCCGGGTTTGTTAGGCCCGGGCTTGAATGCTCTCGCGAGATGTTATTAATACAAATATTCGTGGATACAAGTATTAATGAGAGAAATCTAAATACAATGAGTGTAAAAAGACTCTGCTAATCCGGCTCTTGAGCGAAGCTCGGTGTTCTTCGTTCCTGCCGATCGTCTGCTGGATGAGAGAGGCCGGGAGAAGAAGGACCGAATGATAGTTGTTGCCAAGAGTTGGAGATAGCCAAGTGTTGAGTATTTTGCTTCTGTATGGTGTGTGAAATGCGAGAATGCCAGAGAGGAAGTCCAAGTGCAGGCTGCCTTCTTTATATAGGGGTTGAGGTGCCTTGTCTCCTAGCGGGCGATCGTCTTTCAGCCATTAATGTAATGGGGCGATCGTCCTAAAGGTCACGTGGGCAGTCTGCCAAAAGTCCAAGGCTACAGCCGGAAGTCAGCTGTGCGGTCCAATGAGGAGCCAGCACGCGTCCGGAAGTACTGTCACAGGTGGTCCCACTTCGTTACTTTCGGCGGACTCATCAGTAGGCGAGGTAGGTGACAGGCTGTGGTCACAGGTCTTGTCTGTCAGCTCCTTTTGCAGGTCTGCGGCCCTGTTGGTAGGTGAGGTAGGTGACAGTGCTGCAGCCGCCTTTTGTGGATCTCGCACGTGTGCCGCCCCGTGGCTCGGCCTTTGCCGACTGGATGGCCATCGGCCCTGATCGGCATGAAGCGGTCGTTTCTAGCTGGACACTGAGGGTCGTCATTGGCCAGTCACTGAGGGTCGGCACTGGTCGGTCACCAAGGGTCGGTCGGCAAGGCGCCGAGAGATGATCGTCCATAAGTCGGTCGCCAGAAGTCGTTCGCCAGGCGTCGAGAGATGATCATATTGGATGTCGATCGCTCGGAATCGGGACCTGTCCTGGGACCTTCGGCTGGCCGATTCATGTTGTCTGCGGGGCTAAGGCTAGGCCGCCTGGTCGCCGGTCGGCAGTTCTGTCTCGGCTGCTCGGCAGTGGCTAGGTCGCCCGATCTCCGAGGCGATCGCCGGTCGGAAAGTGTAATTCTCGACACAACAATTGCCCCCCAGCTTGCTCCTATGTTGAAGACATGGGGCGAGGTGGTTCTTGCTGGAGATCGTGTAAGGATGAGGACCGGCGATCTTGCTGAGCTGACTTATGATTCGGACTTGGGCTATCATGGTCGATTGGCTAGCTATATTTCGGTCTTTGTACCTGCAAAAACAACATTGGCCGATCCTCCTCGGAAACTTGATGGTTTCGCTTGTTTGAGGAATCGTGCACAGTCGTGGAATTTGATGGACCGACTCCATGACCGTGTCTTGATGCGCGAAGACATTGAGTGTCTCGTGACTCACTTTATTATGAAGGTCCTCTGTTATGCTGCGCCTCGCCTCGTATTTAAACGAAGGGCGTGCGGTCTCGGTCTAGAGGAGTCCTTGCGCGGGGCAGCATCGGATGAATCAACTCCACGCCCGCGGCTTGTTAGCTCTGCTTCCACCTCGGCCCACCATGAAGATGGCGAACCTCGACGGTGTACGTTGAGACGGGGGTTGTGGCACGTGTCCACTGATTAAATTTGGAGAGCTCTCAGACTACGACAGCCTCATATTTAAACGAAGGGCGGGCGATCTTGGCCGAAAGGGACCTTGCATGGCCGAAGCAGCCGGTTCCATCGACTACCAGGACCATGGCTTTATGATGTGCGGTGGAGGCGATCTTATGCCTTAGTCCGTCATGTTAGATGCTGGACCGTAGAGGGCGATCGTGTCCTCCGGGTTGCTGATGATGTAGCGTGATGATCGGCGATCGGGCTGGAAGACTGGCGATCGTCGCTCGGCTGCCGATCGCTTTATTCGTAGGTCGATATCGGCAATTGGGCGGGAGATCGTCGTCCGGGCGCTGATCGCGCTGCTCACAGGCTAAGAAGGAACCTTTGCCTGGCCAGAAAATCTGCGGCTCTAGCCCGGAAGGCTGCGTAGGTTGTAGGTTGGTTTTTTGTGAGATGCCTGAACATAGGCGAAAAACCCTGAAATCCTCCTAGGACCGCGTAGAGGGCGGTGTCATCGCTTATGGGCTCGCCGTTGAGGATGATCACGTCTACCCGGTCGATGTAGTCCGAGTCGGACTCTTCTTCTCCCTGCTTGATTTGCATCATGCGAAGGGGACCTTCGGGTCGGACGACCCTGGTGGCGAAGTACTCCGTGAAGACGTGTGCCAACTGGTTGAAGGAGCCGATGGACCGAGGCGGCAATGAGGCGTACCACCTGTGGGTGAGGTCGTCCAGCGTCAGAGGGAACATTCGGCACCTGGTCGCGTCAGATGCCCCACACCCGGTCATGTAGATGTTGAACTTCCTCAGGTGCACCTGGGGGTCCGTTCGCCCCTCGTACACGGGTGTTTGCGGGGGAGCGATCCTGTGCTGCACGGGGGCGAGCTCGATGTCGATCGTGAGCGGCTCGCTTGGCCCGGCGATCGTCTTCTTGGCGCCTACCCTGGATTCCAGGAGCACCTTCATGTCGTCGAGTCGACGTTGCATCGCAGCCATCGCCGTGGCTTGGTCGCTTGCGGATCGGCTTTCGGAGCAGGAGCCGAGGCGATCGTGTACCGATCTCCGGACTCCGCTGCTGCCGGCCTCGGCTATTTGGCGAGGGGGAGCCAGACGGCTGGGCTGCCTTCTGGGAGTCGGGTAGGCCGAGCTCCTGGTGACGGACTCAAACTCCGTCGTCTCGTAGCTGGGGCCGGATTGCCCCGGTTGCCAGGTCGGGTCACTGCCCAGGCGATCGAAGACAGAGGTGCCCCGGCTGGCAAGCGCCTCTTCTTGCGGACGGGAGCCTCCTGGCGATCGCTCGGCCAGTAACGCCTTGAGCTTCCGCTTGGACTCCCGGCGGACGGCCGAGGGGGTGATAGCTGGAGGCGCGTCGAGAGCACTCCGTCGCTCCTGTAGGACGGCCAGGGCCCCTTCGATCTATTCCTTGGTTCGGAACCGATCGAGCGAGAGGCTTGGACCGCCGTCCAGGGGCGGGATCGAGCGTCTCTGACCGCGGCGGCTACCCTCCACCATCGGCTGTGGCTCGGACTGGGACGGAACGCGGCGTCCGGCCGGCTGGCCGGCGGCTTTCTTCGACGCGGAGTCGGAAGACATGTTTTCTGAAAGATTTCTTTGAAGTGCAGTAAGTGTCACTTCAAGTATCTGCCCCGAGAACAGTGAGTGTTCTTCGGGACGGTAGGTATAAAAATTGAGGGTTAGGGGCCCTTCCTCTAGCACCAATTGTTGTTGCCCAAAATATTTATCCGAAGATTAATACTGCTGGAAGACGGACATCAAACAACAATTGCGGGAGCACTTCCGAGAGAAGATAAATAATACAAGATTTGCCGGGTTTGTTAGGCCCGGGCTTGAATGCTCTCGCGAGATGTTATTAATACAAATATTCGTGGATACAAGTATTAATGAGAGAAATCTAAATACAATGAGTGTAAAAAGACTCTGCTAATCCGGCTCTTGAGCGAAGCTCGGTGTTCTTCATTCCTGCCGATCGTCTGCTGGATGAGAGAGGCCGGGAGAAGAAGGACCAAATGATAGCTGTTGCCAAGAGTTGGAGATAGCCAAGTGCTGAGTATTTTGCTTCTGTATGGTGTGTGAAATGCGAGAATGCCAGAGAGGAAGTCCAAGTGCAGGCTGCCTTCTTTATATAGGGGTTGAGGTGCCTTGTCTCCTAGCGGGCGATCGTCTTTCGGCCATTAATGTAATGGGGCGATCGTCCTAAAGATCACGTGGGCAGTCTTCCAAAAATCCAAGGCTACAGCCAGCAGTCAGCTGTGCGGTCCAATGAGGAGCCAGCACGCGTCCGGAAGTACTGTCACAGGTGGTCCCACTTCGTTACTTTCGGCGGACTCATCAGTAGGCGAGGTAGGTGACAGGCTGTGGTCACAGGTCTTGTCTGTCAGCTCCTTTTGCAGGTCTGCGGCCCTGTTGGTAGGTGAGGTAGGTGACAGGTCTGTCAGCGCCTTTTGTGGATCTGCACGTGGGTGCTGTCCTGTGGCTCGGCCTTTGCCGACTGGATGGCCATCGGCCCTGATCGGCATGAAGCGGTCGTTTCTAGCCGGACACCGAGGGTCTTCATTGGCCAGTCACTGAGGGTCGGCACTGGTCGGTCACCAAGGTTCGGTCGGCAAGGCGCCGAGAGATGATCGTCCATAAGTCGGTCGCCAGAAGTCGTTCGCCAGGCGTCGAGAGATGATCGTATTGGATGTCGATCGCTCGGCATCGGGACCTGTCCTGGGACCTTCGGCTGGCCGATTCATGTTGTCTGTGGGGCTAAGGCTAGGCCGCCTGGTCGCCGGTCGGCAGTTCTGTCTCGGCTGCTCGACAGTGGCTAGGTCGCCCGATCTCCGAGGCGATCGCCGATTGGAAAGTGTAATTCTCGACACAACAAATATGAATCGATGATACGGTTACGACGTACTCGCAAAGACGAATATAAGAGCTAAGAGAACACACAATTCCGACCACCCGAAGGCTCGGAATTCAACAACGGAAGTAATTACCCAAAACTTTGGGAAATTACGAAAATGGCCCAAAACATCCGAAAATCACGATACGCGATCGAAACACCAAACCAAAGCTCGCAACATGAATAATAACATTAAATGAACTTACGAGAAACTCGAAACAATAGTTTCGGACGAGATTCGCAAGAATCGAACTCAAGTGCGGAAAAGTCGCTAAAAAGCTCGGAACTCAACAAAACGATACCGAAACGAACTCGGATGACAAAAAGTGCAGAATTAATCATTCTCGAAATGATGAATCGGTCATGAGCGAGTCGTCAAAACGGACCTCCGCCGGAAAAATAAAAATTACCGGAAATCGAAATTGCGGATATTATAAGGATGATGTTAATCCATGATTCCAACTTCCAAAACATGTTGTTATAAGTTGATTCTACTCAAAACCATCATATTTGCTGAAGAAATCGCGGAAGGAACGAATTAAAACGAAGAAATGAGCAGATGGCTCGGTCCAGGCCTTATATAGGCCGAGACCTGCCGGCCAGTTACGTACGTAACCGGCCGTGGCTTACGTACGTAACCGGCCTTGGCCTACCTTACTATCCAGTTCGTTCGGCACCCTTACGTACGTAACCGGCAATTCCCTTACGTACGTAATCGTCCATTACGGCCGTAACCGGCCACTGCCTACGTACGTAATCGGCCAGTCCTAGCCCCCAGCGAGTCACTGCCGACCATGCTCGGCCATCCCAACGAGTCACGTCCGGACATGCTCGGCCATCCAGGTCATCTCGGCCACGACTCGGCCAGTCACCCCGTAACGTACGTAACACTTGTTCCGTTGCGTACGTAATACGTACGTTGACTTGCTACAGTACTATACTCGTATTACGTACGTAATACACCCTGTATAACGTACGTAACTCCATCCGTTGACTCACCCGTCCACATCCGCGCCGAAAGATGCCGACACCGCGCCCAACTGTCTGATTCCTCTTGTTACGTATGTAATACCTTACGCTTAACGTACGTAACACGTACCACTTAGCGTACGTTATCTCAAAGTCTTAACGTACGTTAACAGATCCATACTTAGCCATTTCCAACAATTCCTGTCCAACATCTCGACATAACAAATGTGAACATACGACATACTGAACACATATACGAAATCCCAAAATATTCTCATACGGTACGTCTGATGCACGATATCCTCAATTACAACTGTCGACCAAGTACGGAAATCATACAAATACTCATACGGTATATCCGACATCGAAAACACACCAAGCATGTAATATCCTAGAATCAAAATAACCTCGATGGACATACTGGCACGACTGTCACGGTTTCCAAAATTATCCACTAATATCATGTCGGTCCCACTCTGTACAGTACATCCCAGATAAAATAATGCGAAAAATTCATAGTGAAATTCTAGGATATTACACGTGGGTAGCCTTATGTATGCTATGTTGTGTACAAGACCTGACATCGCGCATACTGTAAGCGTGGTGAGTAGGTTTCAGGCAAACCCAGGTAGGGAACATTGGACTGCTGTAAAGAATGTTCTCAAGTACTTAAGAAGGACTAGAGATATGGTTTTGATGTATGGCGGTGGAGAATTGGATGTGGTGGGATTCACTGATTCTGACTTCCAAGGACTGAAGGACGACTCGATGTCCACTTCTGGCTACATATTTACTCTTAATGGAGGAGCAGTATCTTGGCGTAGTGCCAAGAAAAGCAAGACTGCTGATGTAACACCCCAAACTAGGCGGATATTACAGTGCCGTAGATCCCCGACTGGGACCCACCAGGCAAAAGAAAATGAATGAATTACACAAGATAAATGTAGTACCGAACCACATTATATTACCAAATACTCCGATGAGGAGTTTGAGTACAACACACCAGGACAATACCGAATACTAGTGTATTTTATGTGAAGATAAAATACACCACCCTGAATAAATAAACATTTCAAACGGAATTTTGCAGCGGAAAATACAAATGATCAAGTAGTAGAAATGAAACAAACGAAATGATTGGGGCCCCCTACTAGTATCACTGGGACTCGTCGCCGTCAACATGCTCTTCCCATGCCTTTGCCTTGCCGTGACCTGAAAACAAAATCCCCCAACGGGGTCAGTTACACAGAACAACAATCCTCAAGGGTTGAAATTACACAATCATGAATTAACTGAAGTTATGAAATATTCTTAATTATGAATTACGCCAAGAGGAGTACCATAGTACGCCCGTAATGTTCTGCAAGTGTACAACACCCGTCCGTGTACCTAATTAGTCTCACGAGACAATATGACTCGTGTGCGGTCTAATGTATCGGTGAACCCAATACAATAACCATCGTGTGCCCGACTAAAAATTCCACACAGACACACCCGCCACGCAATATGAACCCGAGAAGGTCACATGAACGAGAATGACCATAATGAACGTCAATGAATAATTAATTAGACAAGGATAAAATGACTCACCGTTATGAAAGTAATAGTGACGTGATTGATAATCCAATGAAATGATTTGGAACCGTCGTTCCTCGTGAATGAAATTATTATTCGACAATTACAAATCTCAAATGATTATAATTATGATGAATGAATTATGATTATGAACAATCAACAACGAAAGGAATGAGTATCCTTTTAACCGAGTAAGATTTAACTTACACAACAACAATGAAGAATGTCCGTCCACGAACAACGCCCTAACCAAGATACCGGTCGCCGAACAACCTTAATTCATTACAATTACCAACAATCCGATTAATAACGAATTAAACACGAATAAAAGCGAACTCAAGACGTCGATACGATTAAACCAAGTTCATCGGGGCATTATATCGAACACTTTGAGGCCAACTTTGATTGTATACTACTAAACCTCAATAATATCAACTTCAAATCCCCAAGAAGTGTTTCAAATCAACAAAACATCTCCAATACGATCAATAATCCGTTATGATTATCCGAAAACGTGATTATAACAACAATTAGTTGAAAATCCCCAATTCCAACTCGATTTCCAAAGTGTTCTTGAATAATCCCTCAATAATCCAAATGAATCCTTATACAAACTCATAATCATATACATATCCCTTCATATATCATGATTATAACGTCCAAAACATCCTATTTCAACACAAAATCGAAGTCCAAAGTGTTGAAGGAATTACCTCTTGATGATCCAAGTGCTTCAATCCGAAGAATACGCGTTAGATTGATTATCCGGGCTTCACGATCGAAAGGGGATGAAGAAAATCAAACACCCAAATGATTTGTGAAGGAAAAACCCTCCCTCAAGCCTTATCTCTCGGTTGAAGGTGAAGAAAATGCGAAAATGGGTGAAATGATGAAAAAATGAATTTATAGGGGTTGGTGCTGCCGGACACGGCCGTGCCGATCGGCACGGTCGTGTCATGTGGTACCGACGGCAGTGACTCGGCCGTGTCGGATTGACACGCGGCCGCGGCTGCGGGCCTTCCGAAGCGACCGCGCCCGGCGGCTTCGGCATGACTCGGCCGTGTCACGGGACACGGTCGGGCGTGTCGGCGATCGTTCGAGCTTATCCGGAAGAAATGCAGCCGCGGGCGTGTCGGGCGACAGTCGGCACAGTCGGCGGCTGCATTTTCGGACGAAATGCACGGGCCGTGTCGGGCGACGACACGGCGAGTTCGGTCGGCGTGATCGGCCAAAAGCAAACGACCATAACTCTCGTCAGGACTCCGATTGACTCACCGCGTTTGAACCATTGGAAAGCTAACTCGATGCTCTATAATATTGCAAGATTTAGAATTTTTGGAGTTACCAAAAATTAATGGTGATCTAACGTCGAACTCATATGATGAAAGTGGAAACGATGAACAATAACCCTACTCAACTCAAGTTTATACGAGCGGTGAACACGGTGAATGAACATGATTGATGAATGATTATAATTGAGTGAAAATACCGAGTGACAATTCTTGTCGATAATTCTTGAATGAAAATGAATGAATTACAACCGGTATTACATACTCCCCTTAAAAGAGTTTCGTCCTCGAAACTAAGGGTCAAACAACTCGGGATAACTCTCCGCATAATCTCCTCGGTTTCCCAAGTGGCCTCTTCGACTCCATGTCTGGACCACGAATCTTGACCAAAGGAATCGACTTATTTCTCAACCGTTTGATTCGCCGCTCTAAAACTCGTATAGGACGCTCCTCATATGATTGATCGTCGGCGATCTCGATTTCGTCGAACCGCAGATGTGACTCGGGTCGGCAACATACTTCATGGCGAGAGACATGAAACACATTATGAATTCGGCTCGGGGCGGAGGTAAAGCCAATCGATAAGCTAACTCGCCTACTCGATCCAAAATTTCAAGCGGTCCAATGAATCTCGGACTCAACTTCCCCGTTTTCCGAAACGGAAAATACCTCGACTCGGGGATACCTTGACCAAGACGTGGTCACCGTCTCGAACTCTAGTGGTCGCACGACGATTATACGCATATGATTTACGCCGACTGAAGTCAACATACGACTCTTGATCAAAGCTACCTTCTCCTAGCGGCTATAAGCATATCGGGTTCGGTGCCGATTGATTCGACAAGTCATCCCAACACAAGGGAGATCGACAACGACGACCGTACAAGGCCTCGTAAGGTGCCATCTTAATGGAAGCATGCCAACTATTATTATACGTGAACTCGATCAATGGTAGTTGGGCTTCCCAATCGTCCTTCCAATCGAGGACGCATGCCCTCAACATGTCCTCTAATGTCTGTATAGTCCTCTCGATTGTCCGTCGGACCGAGGATGAAAGGCGGTGCGAGATTGAGCCGAGTTCCCATAGCACGGTGAACTGATTTCCAAAAATGAGATACAAATCGTCCGTCACGATCGGAAACGATACTCTTAGGAGTACCGTGCGTCTTACTATCTCCTTGATGAATAATCGGGCCATCTCTCGGGACCCCACGTATCCTTGATCTCAAGGAAATGAGCTGATTTAGTTAAACGGTCCACAATCACCCGGATCGTATTCATGCCACGGCGACTCGTCGGCAAACTCGTGATGAAATCCATAGAAATGTCTTCCCACTTCCACTGGAATAGGGAGAGGTTTCAAGATACCCGCCGGTCGCCGATGTTCAATCTTGACTTGTTGGCAAGTTAAGCATCTCGAAACAAATTCGCGACTTCTCGCTTCATATTACTCCACCGGTAATTTTGTTTCAAGTCCTTATACATCTTGCTAGACCCCGGATGAACAGAATAAGGGTAGCATGAGCTTCTCTCAAAATCGAGTTTTTCAACTCATCATTCGCCGCACGCACAACCGGTTCTTAAACCTCAAAAGTCCATCCTCGTGGACCACGAATCCGAGGCTCTCCCACAGCCACATCCTCACGAATGCGCAACAATGCCGGGTGCGAACCACTGATTCTCCCTGATTGCATCCTCAAGAGATGATGAAATCTCTAACATACAAAGCTGTCCCTGAACTCGTTGAAGCCAGACCTCGATCTCGGGTCTAAGGAATTCCTGTTGGAGCTCCTTCTGAATTGTTAAACGAGCAAGCATCTGCTCCTGAATGGACTTACGACTCAAGGCGTCGGCGACAACGTTCGCCTTGCCCGGTGGTAAAGGATCTCAATATCATAATCCTTGATTAGTTCTAACCACCGCCTCTGTCGCATATTTAATTCCTTCTGAGTAAATATATACTTTAAACTTTTATGATCGGTGAATATCTGACAAGTGACGCCATAAAGGTAATGACGCCAAATCTTCAAAGCGAACACCACGGCTGCTAGCTCAAGGTCGTGTGTCGGATAATTAACCTCGTAAGGTCTCAACTGCCGTGAAGCATAGGCAATAACCTTCCCGTTCTGCATGAGTACGCATCCGAGACCCTGTCCGGACGCATCACTATAAACCACAAATCCCTCCGTCCCCTGCGGCAAGGAAAGTACAGGTGCTGACATTAACCGGCTCTTGAGTTCTTCAAAACTCCGCTGACACGCGTCGGACCACGTGTATTTCTTATCCTTCCGCAAAAGGTTCGTCAATGGTTGAGCAATTTTGGAAAATCCTTCCACAAACCTCCGATAATAACCCAGACGTAGTCTACTCAAACATGACTCGGAAATGAATGAATGCGATGCACCAGTATCAAAAAGGGTACACACAGGTTGAGATAGAATATCGAGTGTACCTGAGATCATTCGGGCCTCTGGATCATCGGTCTTCTTCATCTCATAAATCCGGGGCTTGCTAGTCCCGGCACCGGACGCTCCTGTTTGCTGGCTATAGGTGTAATACCCGCAATTTCGATTCCCAGTAATTTTCATTTTCCAGTGGAGGTCCGTTTCGACGACTCGCTTAGGACCTTTTCGTCATTCTGGGAATGTTTTATTCTGCACTTTTTGACATCCGAGTTTGTTTCGGTGTCGTTTTGTTGAGTTCCGTGTTCTTTAGCGACTTTTCCACGTACGGGTTCGACTTTGTTAGATCACCATTAATTTTTGGAAACTCTAAAAATTCTGAATCTTTGCGATTTTATAAAGCATCGAGTTAGCTTTCCAATGGTTCAAACGGTGAGTCAATCGGAGTCCAGATGAGGGAGTTATGGTCGAAATAGCTTAGTCACTCTCATTTTCCAGTTGGCGGCGGCTGTGCGTGTCTTTGCGGCACAAGGATTGTGCGCCGCGGCACACAGCCGAGTCAGTGCCGCGGCACACTTGTCCGGTCCGCGGCACACCCGTGTGGCACCTGCCGGCTAAAACCTCCTGTACCGCGTGCCGCGGCACAGTCCGGCAGGGCCGCGGCACATGCCGAGTCTGAGCCGCGGCACACTTTGAATGAGCCGTGGCACAACGAGCGGTCAGCCGAACACTGGGCGCAATTTTTGGCCCTGTGCCGCGGCACAGTTTAGCTGAGCCGCGGCACACAATGCGGTCAGCGCTATAACTGTGTGTTTTCAGCGAGATTCGCACATTTTTTTCCTCCCTTCCACCGTGCGCGAGAGAGAGAGGGTTGAGAGGGGGATTTCTTCTCCATCCACCCTTTTTATTGTGTGTTTTTCTTCATCTTCCTTCGATCGTGTAGCTTGGATTGTGGATCTAGCACATGTTATTCGGATTATAGGGCTTGAATCTTCAAGAGGTAAGAACCCCTTTAACCCTAGTATGATTTTTGGGGAGGGTTGGTGGTGATCTTGTGTTTTAATCCGAATTAACCAATGTTGTTGTTAGATTTTGATAGTACTATCGTGACCCTTGGTTTTCTTGTTTTTGGTTGGGATGAAATCCCGTTAGTTTGCCGTTAACCGATTTCAATTCCCTACGCACTCTTGGTGTTCGAGAAATTGTCCCAACGGGTAGAACTAGGAGAAATTTCTTCGTATTCATGAAGTGAGTTTGATTGTATATCATTATTGTGTTAGGGTCGGATTTGAGGGGATTGTTCGGACCGAAACCTATTCCTTCATCGTCTCCTTCACGTCGTATTACCAAGGCAAGTACCTCGATATACGAATTGTAACTGCGTGAAATCATTGTTGCTGAAGTGTATGAGTTTATATGGATGTATATATATATATGTATGTGTATATATATATATATGTGTGTGCGTTTATATATATAGTTATATGATAAATATATGTATGTATATACGTATATTGATATATATGCTTATGTCGGTGATCGACGAGTGTTGAATTCTAACACTAGTTGACGTACTCAACTTGGATTGATGGACGAACTATAGTTATTCGTATAATATAGTAAGGTTATATATATATATATCTATATATCTATATATATAAATGTATATATATTCGGTTGAGTCGCAATATAGAGATATATGTGCGGTGTTGATTGAGTTTGATTGATAACGTGCGTGTTATTGTTTATTTGTGTGGTTATGGACTGGCGGAGAAATTGTGTGACTTGATGTACCGAGTTGAAAATTGTTGTGACGTTTGTCCGTGTGCTTGATGTTTGAACAATGTGGATACTTGTTGTGAGAAACGTCATATCCGGAACCTCGAGGCGGGCGTGCACTCCGGCACAGTGTACGCTGCAATGTGCGGCTCCATAGGTGGTGAACGCCGGTGTTACATAATGCGTGTGTCAAGGGCAGCTCTTGCGGGAGTGATCGCCGCAGATGACATGTTCAGGAGCGGCCGACATAGTGGAGTGAACGCCGGTGCACAGTGTGCGGTGGAGGCGCTGCGAGCTTATTGGTTACGGGTATTCGAGTGATAGCTAAGACCCCGTTACCGAACGATGTTCGTATCTAAAATCTTTCAAACTCTCTCTTAAACGTTTGTCTTGATATAGACCGCGATTCGTGTTTTTGAAAGCTTGTTTCAAATTGTTTTTAAAGCGTTGGTATCAGGGTTAGTTAACCACGGAGGTTTGACGAAATCTCCGAGGGTTAACTAATCGGGGGTCTTGAGCAGGATATGTCGAATGAGAGTTTTGTACCTTTGATTGCATTGTGGTGCTATTTTGGGTATTGGGTCGAGGACCCTGTGGAATGTTGAGATGATTGATTTCATGATGATGTTATTTGGATTGGGTTGAGAACCCTGTGAGATGTTGTAATGATTTCGTTTGTGACAGTGTTCTATAAATTGGGTCGAGGACCCCGAATAAGTTAACTTGGTTTTCGTGTAATTTTCTTCCATATGTTGGGTCAAGGACCCGAGAGCTTTTGAAATTATTTCCAAAAGTATTTCCATTCGATTTTAAAAACCCCCAGACGGCCCGAGTCAATAATAACATTTGCAAACTATCTTATCAAAACATTTTTTCCTTTTTCAAAGGGATTTTCCTGACTCCTTGGGCTCGTTTAAAGTTTCATTGATGTTATGTTCCGTAAAGAGAATATGACTATGTGATTATCTTTCACCTTCTGTATGCGAGTGTTATTCTGTGTGGACTATAGGAATGTATGGTTTGTGTTAAGGCTTCACGGCGGTTGAATTTTGTGTTGTTACTGTTCGTATATCTTGTATACTATGTACTTGCACTAGCAAAATTCCAGTTTGCTAACCCCGATTTTGGGGTGGGTGCCTGTTATGCGCTCAGGTCTTGGCAGCTCGGGAGCAGTCACGGGATTGGCTTGGAAGGAAATGGAAGACGACGATGCTAATCACACCAGAGTCAGAGTCTTTTATTTTGTATCATTTTGGTCGGTATTTCTCTGTCGTTCGAGTATTCACCCTTGCATGGGTGTAGTTATCATTTATTAAATTGAGTTGTCATTCTTTTTTGTGTTCAAGTTTATTGTTGTCATTGTAATATGAATGTCGTTAGTTTCTGGATTGGTTTATGACCTTGTCGGTCTGCTTTCTATTTAATTTTGACCCCGGTCGGTCAATCATTGAGTAGTCTTTTGGAGCTTAGCCTGGTAGCACCTTGTGATAAGGGTCTACGGCGTGTGACATTCCCGGTCGTATTCTGGGGATGTTACAATAGGCTCCACCTTTAGTCGCTCCTGTCGTTTTAAACGACGCTGATTGAGTGGCCTGATTCTGAACGACTGACTGCTTAGGGGCCTGAGATGACATCTGAGTAGGTTTGGAGTCCCTACGGCAAAAACAGGCCTTATGCCCAGCAATCCCACAATTATGACATGTGATAGTGTGTCTCGGACACTTGGTACTGAGATGACCAAGATCCCCACAGTTAAAACAGGTGATGGCCGAACTGGCCGCTTGAGACTGAGATTCCGCGGGTTTAGACAACACAGGAGGTCGCTCAGAAAAAGCAGAGCCCGCACGGGGTTTCTTGAAGGTTGTCTGACCGCCTTCAGACTGATTACGATCCTTCGATTTCTTGCTAGCAGACGAAGGTTGCTGCTTAGCAATCTCTTTAGCAGTAAGCTCATAGGTAAGAGCTTTCTCAATAAATTCAGCCAACGTGGTGCAATTATGATTAAGCAACTGTAGTCTCATACGGGGTTTCAGCCTCTTGCTGAAATACTTAATCTTATCTGCCTCGGAATGAATGATAGATGAGGCGAACGGAAGAAGTTCCTGAAATTTCTCGGCAATGGCGAGAACATCCTCGTCTGCTGAGGGATCGGGGGTGAGTAATTCTGACAGCTTGGCCTCTCTGAGTGGGGCCGGAGAATACCTCTCCATCATGAGAGTCTTGAACTGAGCCCAAGTACATGATCCTTCGGTGGGTTTCAACGATAACCACCAAGAATGAGCGCTCTTACCCAGGTAGTAAGCCGCAACAGAAACTTTGTGTCCTTCAGGATACTCTACCATAGCAAACAACTTCTCGAAATGCTCGAGCCAATGAATAATATCCGCCGGCTTAGACGAGCCCTCAAAGGTAGGTGGCCTCTGGCGAGAGATGTCGCCAATGATATTGCTCACATTCCTCTCTTGCCTCTGAGGTGGCGGCGGAGGAGCCTGTTGATTTTGATTGACGGAGTTATGCATCGTCTCCATCAGCTGTGCCATCTGAGTCATTTGGGCCATCATGCCCTGCATAAAAGCGAGTGGGTCAACCCGGACACCTTCTGACTGAGCCGTGTCCCGGGTACGACTCCCCGATAGAGAATGATCGCGTCCAGGAGAGTGAGTGGCAGCATCGTTGCTCGATGGATTAGCATTATTTCTCGCGTTTGCACGTGTATTCACACGAGCTCTCGGGATTCGGCCCGCTCCACGGCCTCATCCTCCACGTCCTCTTCTTGCCCTCTCCATACTGAAGTAGGAAAGTCACATGATGATTATATTTCCCGCATGAATATCACGTTATGATTATGACATGAGATGATGAAAATGAGCATACGCGCTCTAACACAGTGATTACATGAATGATTAACTGACGTGACATGATTATCTTTAATAAGTTAACATGATTAACGATTTGATCTTCCTGATCAACAACTGAATAATGAATTGAATTGAGTGATTAACAAGTTAACATGACCATCCTGGTCAAATGAAAATGATGGTTGAGGATTGTTAACTGATGAATTATGAATGAATGATTCTTGCCAGAAATTATACCATGGCGTTAGAAATCTTACAGTTCTTGGTCTGATTGGCTCGACATTTGCACAGGTCACACGTGACGCGAAAGTCCAATGATACTAGTCCGATGACGATGATTTCAAATGAGACATGACTTGGAGGGTAGTATTCAAAACCACTCTCCGATACCAACTTTGTAACACCCCAAACTAGGCGGATATTACAGTGCTGTGAATCCCCGACTGGGACCCACCAGGCAAATGAAAATGATGAATTAAATAATATAATTGTAGTACCGAACCACATTATATTACCAAGTACTCCGATGAGGAGTTTAAGTAGAACACACCAGGACTAAACCGAATACTAGTATATTTTATATGGAGATAAAATACACCACCCTGAACAATTAAACATCCCAAACGGAATTTGCAGCGGAAAATACAAATGACGGAATAACTGAAATGACTGAAATGACTGAAATGAACGGAATGACTGGGGCCCCCTACTAGTATCACTGGGACTCCTCGCCGTCAGCATGCTCTTCCCGTGCCTTTGCCTTGCCGTGACCTGAAAACAAAATCCCCCAACGGGGTCAGTTACACAGAACAACAATCCTCAAGGGTTGAAAATACATAATCATGATTAAACTGAAGTTATGAAATATCCTTAGTTATGAATTACGCTGAAGAGGAGTATTATAGTACGCCCGTAATGTTCTGTGAAAGTGTACAAGACGAATGACCGGACACACCTATCCTTGTACCTAATTAGTCTCACGGAGGTAAGCGTTACCGTGTGCACGGTCCAATGTATCGGTGAACCCAAAACATGACCATCGTGTGCCCGACTAAAAATTCCACACAGCCACACCCGGCCACACAATATGAACCCAGAAGGTCATATGAACGAGAATGACCACATTGAATACCAATGAATAATAATCCGACAAGGCCAAGATGACTCACCGAGATGAAAATAATAGTGACTTGATTGATAACCCAATGAAATGATTTGGAACCGTCGCTCCTCGTGAATGAAATGATTATTCGACAATTACAAGTCTCAATATGATTAATATTATGATGAAAGAATTATGATTATGAGCAATCAACAACAAAAGGAATGAGTATCCTTTTAACCGAGTAAGAGTTAACTTACACAATACCGATGACAATGTCCTTCCACGAACAACGTCCTAAATGAAATGTCGGTCGCTCGAACAACCTTGAATAACAATAATTACCAACAACCGATCAATACACGAATCAAATACGATCATAACCGACTCAAACGTCGATACAACAATATCCGAACTCGTAGATGTAATCTAACGAAAACGTTGAGAATATCCTTCCTGTTGGTTAAAACCAAACCCAAATTATCGAACCAACTCCAAAAGATTGATTCAAACCAGCAAAACATTATCAATGACATCAATAATCTCATAGAAATCCACAATTCAAGTTTACGACAACAACAATCGGAAAATCCCCAAATTAACCGAAGTCAACCCTAAGGGTTCTTGAAATAATTCCGAAAATAGCCATTAAATCCGTAGGAATACATTTATCCAAGGTAGATAATCCATATCTAATGTATTCCGACAATAATCTAAGCTTACACGAAGAAATCGGAAAGAAAAACCCAAAAATCCGAAATTCTAGATCCAAGAGATTAATACCTTTGATTTGATGTTAAGGAGATGATGAAATGATGATTAATCCGAATGGTGAGCTTGACGATGATGATTGATGATTACACCTCGAAGAGTACTCTCTAAATCGCCCCAAATCGCCCAAAACCGAAGAGAAAATGAGAAGGAAAGATAAATGACGAAATCTGGGCTACACTGTCCAATTCATAGTCACTCCAGGTTAGCATGCGCTAGCCCTTGTGCGTAGCGTGCGCTAACAGGTAATTTTGGGTAGTCCAGTACCCACTGTCCGAAATCGGTAGCGCGTTCTACGTACCTTTTTGTAGCGTGCGCTGCAACCATACTATTAGTGTGCGTTAATACCCATAGTTAGCGTGCGCTAACGAATTATTTGATGCCCAGTACTGGAATCCAGAAACCGTCTGTCCTCTGATCTGAACTCGGTAGCGTGCGTTACAACCAATATTTAGCGTGCGCTATAATATCGATTGCGTACGGTAAAAACAACTCATAGCGTGCGCTATGAATTAACCCAGTGCAGTCCAGTAGCCACTGGATTCAACCTGATCCGTCCTTAGCGCGCGCTACAACAATTATTAGCGTGCGCTACTACAACCCACTAGCGCGCGCTACTTACCACTCGTAGCGTGCGCTACTAACAACTCACCTGCAGTCCAGTACCTTCTGGACTGCATCCAGGGTAACATTAGCGTGCGCTAATGCTGAGTGGTAGCGTGCGCTACCTATACTCGATTAGCGTGCGCTAAAAAAGAGTACGTAGCATGCGCTACTTCCTCACACACAGTCCACAATGAAAATGACGACGATGATAAACACGGCACGAAACTCCAATTAGATTAGTGATGAATGACGATTGATACACGATACAATTACTCTGAATGATGAATACCATTATTGAATATGAGTGACAAATGATCATTAATGAGTGAAATTACTGAATGACAATTACTGAATGATAAATACTGAATGATAATAACTGAATTACAACCGGGTATTACATCTTGATGGGCAAGTAGCAGGTCCTACTGAATACCAAGATAGAATTATTTCTCCTGTTAGTGAACGGGTTATATGTCCTATGCGGTTATTGGCAGATAAGATCATAAGTCTTTGGCCAAAGCATTGGAGCTAGCTGTATTAGATACACGAGAGCTCTATGATCTCGATTTGCATTAACGCATGCATAGCGTCAAGTACATATGGGGTTTGACTGACCGTGACCCTATAACTTGATCGGGACATTAGAAAGAAGGGTTTATATGTTTACTGGTATTCACGATAGAATGGTTCTTGAATGATCATTCGTTCTCAGTCGGGGTACAGTGTAGGCCACCAGGCTGGCTAGGTGGTGCTACTACTCTTTGGTTCCTCCCATTGCTGACTGAGACGGACCTACCGAGTCGCGCATTAGGATTGACGACGGAATGAATCAAGCTAATTCTCTCATTATGTGTATTAGATATTAGATATCTAAATTTGAGACATTAGATGTCTAAATCGATTTATTGGATAAATTGATTAACGGCCTAATGAATAAAATATATCACTGGGTGATTAATTTAACTCATGAATATAATTATTTCTTGGAGATATTAATTACGTTATTTTGTATTTGATATGTTTAATTAATTGGATTAATTAAACGACACAAATACATCGGAACGGAATAGGAGTTTATCTTTTTGGACTCACGGGAGTCCGAAACGAACCGAACTCGTCCCGGCTCCTTCTAGATGGCCATCCCATTTTCCCTCCTCTTTCCTTTGGTCATAGTCTCCACCTTAATTGGTGGAAGACTTGAAGTATCAAGGGAACAAGATCTTTTAATTAATTCATTTTAATTATTTAGTCTTGATTTGGGAGGATTTTATGGAGCATAAAAAGAAGACTCTCTTCACTTGTTTGGTAGGCCTTCCAACGTGAGGATTGAGAGAGAGAGAGATAGACTTTGAGTTTAACACTCATTCTTCATCTTCTTCATTCACTTCTTCTTCGTTTTTCTTGGATAAAATTGAGAGAAAATTATTGAGAGATATATTATACACTTAGAGTGTAGTAATAAAAGCTTCATCACTTGATTCTAGCCGTAACCTTAGAGGTTAATCAAGTGTTGTTATTCCGGTCATTTTTCCGGCGCGTGGCAAGTAGAGACGCGGTGCTTTCGGCGTTGGATCGTTCAAGGGCTTGGAGCGGATTGAACTCGTAGAGTTCAAACTAAAGCTTGGGGAATAGCTCAAGAGAAGGTTACCATTTAATCAACGGACTTCGAGGGTTAGTTTCTTATGACTCTTGCTTTTCGTTTATATATTCGTATATACGTTGCTTGATCGATCCTCGTAGGGATTCAGATCGAATTAATTTTCGTTTTACCGCTTCCCCTGGGCCTTCGTTTTAGGCACCGAATCCCAACAGTGATTAGTATCGATCATCTTTCATTATCCTTCGTGCCGACCCTGTGTTATGCTCCAAAAACCTGAATGCAAAAACAGACATCCATCTCCCGAATACTCGGGGGTTAGCAAAACTCCACTGTTTTGCTAGTGCAAGTATAAAATACGAAAACGAGTCATACATATCATACTCCAAAGACTTATAAATCATAAACATACTTCCCGAGGTAAATCACTTGATCAAAACGGTTAAATCGACAGATAGGGGTAAACCCGATATACATCTTACAAAACATTTTACGATCTCGGGAGTTTGTAAAAACATTTGGAATTAAAGAATTCTCAAGTCTTTCGAAAATGCTTGGGGACGCGGCCCAAAAATCATCTTTCCCAAAATACAATTCCGATAATGAAACACGGGTTCATAATTCTATTCGCAAAACACGGGGTCCAAGACCCAAATCATAAACCACAGGTCCACGACCCAAATCATAAACCACAGGGTCCACGACCCAAATCATCAAACACATATTCCTAAGGATTATTCGCGTCCCGTGCTAACAAGCCACGAACCTCAGATGCTCCCGCAGAACATACCCGAGTGAATAACCCAATAGAAAGCCATACCAAATCACATGTCACCGTAACAACAGTCACGTGACCACAAGCACAGTTACATTCATTACCAAATTGTAACACCCCCAAAATATCCCGAGGTATTACAGTGCCGTGAATCCCACGTGGGACCCACAAGGCAAATAAAAAATAGGCATTTTAAGAAAATCGTGATGAAACCTCAAATTCAAGGGTTACATGACGTGAAACGAAAGATTTAAGGAAAAAAAATGTAATTCGAAGAATTATTACACAACAAATGTTTTTCCAAAGAAAACAATTTATTCCAATTTAAGCAACGGTTAAAGATAATCCCAACACCGCTCAAGTCTGACCGGACCCCTCGGGAATGTCCTGCACATGATGAACAATTTTACCTGGTATGACGAGTCATACCAGGTAACAGTCGAGAATGCATATCAAATAACAACTACTAACAACAGTATACGACATTTTTACAATCACCGTACCTAGTAATCACAAGGAATATTTCACCACTTAACCGACGTGTCTCTCTCTTTATCACATAAACCCCCAAGGTCGCAACCAAGGGTCACGGAAGTATCCACACGGAATACCCGGAACATAGGTGCCCAATTCGGGTCTTACCCCTAACACATTTCCACGCGGGTACCATACATTTTATATCACCAACAAATCGGCCCATTTATATATATTTAGAGAAAGACAACGTCCGCTTAAATAAAAATGGCACGAACACACATACGGTATAACATAGATATAAGAAATTCACGAGCAAGATTTCACTTGCTCGTGATCCGATAGTAGGTGCTTTATGATGACGAAGTCCCCACGCCCGCTCGAGATTAACCTAGCCACGAAACATCCGATTAACCCCTCGTACGGACCATAATGAATAAAACTAGTCTCCCTTTCCTAACCGGATTCCTAGTGTAGTTTTAATTGTCGGTATGAGTATCGTTTCCAAGTTTTCAAGTGTCGTGTACCATTATCTCGTTCAATCTTATAGTTAACATTAGGTATATCGATTTATTCAAGAAGATAATCCTACCATTCTTCGGTTGTCAATGAATTATTATGGCGAAATCGAATCCTATGCTTTCTATTATAATTCTATATTCCGAATACTACAATCGGATTTTATTGCACAATAACTCCGGTGGTTTAACAACCCATATTGATTATACTATCGAATTACTTCCTTAGTTTTGCTAAGTGTCAAAAATCAAAGGTGAGGGTAGCTACGAACAATGGAACATACGGTGACGGATTACTATGAATTTCCCCACAATTGATTCGTCAAATTTTACATTCCTAGTGATGATTTGAAGTGAAATTTCGTTTGTATGAAACTAAACATGTAAGAAACGGAATTTACGGTTACCACAATTTCATCCGACAAGATTGTCTACGAAGTTTAGCAAAATCTACCCCATACCCGCAATATAACAAGTATAACTAAGAAAACATCGAAGATATAACTCCAGGGATTGGTGGCTTACCTTTGGAAGAAGAAGAATAGTGAAGATAGTTGACGGATTCACAAGAACTACGAGGAGAATGAGAAGTGACTTGAATGACTTGGATAATCTTCACCGAAGCTCAAAATCTACCTCCTCAATGTTAATTCAAGTGTTTAAGGCTTAAGAACCGGGTATAGGGCTAGGAATTTCTCCAAGGATAGTAGTGACTTGGTGTTGGGACGTGCAAATGAAGAAGGGAGTTATCATTTTATAAAATCGATTTAGATAACGTCGTTAACGATAAGAGTGTTACGTCGTAAGGTGTATTACGTGCGTAACGGTGCGATGACAACGTCGTAAGGAACTAAGCGCCCAAAATGTGCCCAAGTGTTACGTCGTTAATTCTTGGGCATTACGTACGTAACAAGCGATTGACTCGTTTGTCATCTAGCCCGCCAAGTAGCCCTGTCCGTGTCAAAGGAAGATTACGGTGGGAGACCGACCTACCGTTACGTGCGTAATGTGGCTGCCTTAACGTCGTAACCATTGAAATTTAGCGTCGTTAGGCATGGGTTATAGCGTCGTTAGACGTAAATTTTAGCCTCAAACACATTCTAACCATCTCGGGTGACCATCCCTTCCGCTCGTCAACAATTATCGGGGAACAAGACGTTGGCCACCGTCATATTCGCACCGACGATCGTCTCACGGCATCAAGGTGTGTCACCCTCGTTTCGTTCACATTGTACAATTATATAGCACTCAATGGAATACATAAATAGAAATGACGTCATATTACCAAACATTCATACAGTACAAAGTAATCAAGCATGGAATACCGGAGGTATTACACAAATCACAACCATAAGTTATCCTGGCATCGTGCTAACAAGCCACGAACCTCGGAGTCCCCGCAAGACATACCCGATGATAACCCCACAAGTTATCTCGGCATCGGGATAACAAGCCACGAACCTCGGAGTCCCCGCAAGACATACCCGGATTGGATAACCCTACGGTCACGCCCGACCCATACTAACAAGTATGGATCCCGGAGATTCATCAATCCTACCCGGAGGCACATCACTTCCAACGATCACATAACAATGAGAAGAACATCAAGCCAAGCAGTACTTAAACATCACAACCTCCTTTCAAGGAGTAACAACTAATATCACACACATTACGTTCTTACCGAACAAGTACACAATAACAATTCGTAATCCCCGGCAAAGGATTACGGTCTATTAAACTCACTCGAAGTGATCATATTATCGTTCAACATACAAAACCAACACACATATTTCGAGAACACATATTCACGAAGTATACGAATTATCGTTGAAAGATAACATTTATCGAGAACATACCGATCCCTTTTTACGTTCATTAAACATTGGATTTCGCATAAAATCATTTATCAAAAATTATGCCATCGAAACATGAAACGTATGGGCAAGATACTTGACTTGATACCACGAACGAACACGGCTCAACGAGGAAGCTTCGGAACGCCCGATGCTATCGAAACGGAAGACGACGACGAATGGAAGGGTCCGAAGCGGTTTCTTCGCAAGAAACTCGACCCTAAAATCATATAATCAATAAATCAATGATCATACGAGGAAGAATAATCGTAGAACGTCCGAAAACCCCTCTAAGACATTCTATCGGAGACCTTCAAGGCGTCGATCAAGAACTCGACCAAAATAACGAATCGATACGATGCAACCATGGAATAACAAGGGAAATGATATAATGCATCTAAATAATCAATAATCCATCAATAATCTAAGTTATTACGGCTCAAACGGACGAAATCCAACAAAAACCCCAATTTCCCCAAAACTAGATTATCAAGAAATCTAACCTTGATTCGGTAGATCGGAGGAGGTTCTGGGATGATTGATTGATGTTAGAAACTCAAGAACTTCGTGGATTGATAGATAAACAACATCTAATCACGTACTCCAAGCCGCAGCTGCGGAAGGAAATGAGAGGGATGAGAAAAAATGGGTGTAAACCCGTGTGCTCGATCATATATATACTGCCCAGGCTCCTGCCGACCACTTACGGCCGTAACCGGCATAGCTTACGGCCGTAACCGGCATTCGTCAAAATCCGCCCAGCGCCTGCCGATCGCTTACGGCCGTAACCGACAGGGCCTTACGGCCGTAACTCGGCACTTACGGCCGTAACCGGCATTCGTCCGAACACTGCCTGGCACCCGTACGGCCGTAACTGACAGCCCTTACGGCCGTAACCGGCACTCGTCCAGCCAAGTCTGCCGAGCACGTACGGCCGTAACCGGCACCTTACGGCCGTAACTCGGCCAGGCCAGGCCCTGCTCCGGCCGTGACTCGGTCGTGGCCACTCCGACGGCCCGGACGACCCCGAAACCCGAACCTGAATATAAACCGAAGATACGGTTACGAAGTACTCGCAAAGACAAATCTAAGAGCTAAGAGAACACATGATTCCGACCACCCGAAGTGTCGGAATTCGACAACGGAAGTAATTACCCCAAACTTTGGGAAATTACGAAAACAGCCCGAAACGTCCGAAATACACGATACACGACCGAAACACCAAACCAAAGCTCGCAACATGAATAATAACATTAAATGAACTTACGAGAAACTCGAAACAACAGTTTCGGACGAGATTCGCAAGAATCGAACTCAAGTGCGGAAAAACCGCTTAAGAACACGGAACTCAACAAAACAATACCGAAACAAACTCGGATGACAAAAAGTGCAGAATTAATTATTCTCGAAATGACGAAACGGTCATGAGCGAGTCATCAAAACGGACTCCCGCCGAAAAAAAGAAAATCACCGAAATCCGAAATTGCGGGTATTACACTATATACAGTAGATAGAAATGAATCAAGATTCAAAATAAATCTACTGATGATTTTGAAGTTAAAACACGGTTTTTATTTTGTAATTCCAAAATGCAAGGTTTTCCCCCCAAAAGGCTGATTATTACTTTCCCACTCGTGATACACACGACTCCCTTTAATAGTTGCTCTCGATCACTCGTTTATTTTTCGACTCAATATGAAGAAGAATTTTATTGGCGTCATCAAATATTGTGATTTTCACAAAATTGAGTGTATTGAAATTCAGCCGCTAATTAATTCAAATCTGCTCATAAACTACATCCCTTTTAGTGATAGCTTTCACACCGTTATTTGCTAACGTGTAGCTCTTTTCACTAACACAATTTCTATCTCATTTTTTTTTTCAAAAAGGTGATAGCTGTAACACCCCCAATCCACTCAGGGATATTACACGCCGTAGACCCTCTCCTCGAGGATCTACCAGGCTGATAACTAAAATCAAACATCTAAACCTCGCCTTTATGGCTAAAATGACTTAGTAGACCGATTTGGTCTTTCAACAAATACATACAACTCAAATACAACTCATGCCCACGCAAGGGTCAAAATACAACCGCACCTGTACAACGGGAAAATATACTGCAGCGGAAAAGAAAATACAACTAGACCAATACAACAGCAACGGATCCTCGTGTCATTAGTATCGTTCATCTTTCATCATCCTTCGTGCCGACCTTGTGCTATGCTCCAAAACCTGAATGCAAAAATAGACATCCACCCCCCAAATACTCGGGGGTTAGCAAAAGTCCACTGTTTTGCTAGTGCAACTACAAGTGCAAAAATACGAGCCATACAATACAAGTTCCAAGAATAATAATAATCAGGAATCCTCAAAGATCCAAACGTAAAGAAAAGTACTTCCTGAGGCAAGAGTTTGAGTAAACATTTCCAAAACCGAAAGATCGCGAATAAGGGAAACAATTTACAAAATAGTTTAAAATGCCATCGAGAGTTTAATAGAAAATAATTTACGATTATAAAATCCTTCTCTTTCCAAAAATCAATAGGGTCACAGCCCAAATGTTTTGTTTTCGCAAATAGGGAATCACCAACAATTTACAGGGTCAGAGCCCAACATCACGTGTCCTCAACGGACGTAAAATCAACGAAACATAATCACGCACGCGCATCGCCTAGGACCGGGACGATACCACCGACATCCCACCCGAGGCCTCGAAGGACCCTCCCGAGCTGGCTAGCGAAACAAATCACACACATCTCACGGTTGGATCAATCGCTTGTTGCATCCTGGCCACATGATCACATGCCATGTGCCACCGTAGACTATCTCAGGCTCTCACGGTTGGATCAATCACTTGTTGCATCCTGACCACATGATCACGTGCCATGTGTCACCGTAGACCTTCAACCATACCCACACATTCACACAAATAACATATCACATCAAGGATATTCAAACAATTCGCCCAGAGGCATCAAACACTTAGAAAAACACCACATCAATCCACAACGCACCGAAATGAAATAATATACGTCTAGTCACAATACCAAGTGCAACATGAACACCAAGCATATACATAGAATTCACATAGTTATTCACGAACCACACCAATCACAAAACACACACGGTTTTGAAAGAGGGCCTTTAACGAGGCTAACCAAATCTTTTGAAAACTCATTTCAAACAAACAAACAAATCAAGACGATCACCAATCATCATATCCACGAAACAAGAAAAGTATGGACAAGGTACTTGCCTCTAATAAGAACCACGCGGAGAATCGACCGAAATAGGTTGGCACGAACCGACTACGAACTCGCCGACTCCACCGAACGACAATCCACAAAAAGAACTACGAACGAAGACAATAACAACGAAAATGAATTCCAAAGCACGACCCAAAGCCGCTAAATTCAAAGAACAAATGACGAAGGTTCAAGGATTTCCCCCAAAACGGCCAAGAACACGATTCGTCCCGTCAAAACCCGAAAACGGAATTCCAAGTTGAAATATGGATATACAATCCATAGAATATGTTTAACAACATCATTTAACCATAATCGATCCATCGAAAACGGATGAAAAACGAGATCGGGGATAAATCCCCCAAAAAGTCAATTCGAAGGAAATCAAGAAATATACTTCGATTCGACGAAGAACAATGGATTAAATGATGTTAAACACAAGAATACTACCAAGATTAATCATACCCATCATGAATTAATCAACAACACGGAACGAATCGGACAAAAATGCAAAACCCCCAAATTCACGGAATAAGGGTTCTAAGGAAGATTACCTTGATTCGCTGGATCAAAGGATGATAACGGATGATTGATTGATGTTATGAACTCAAGAACTTCATGGATTTGTTTTTAAACAACATGGATTCGTCACCCATGAATCTCCAGCCGCGGATGGAGAAGGAAGGAAATGAAAAACGAAGGGAAAAGTGGCTGGTCTATCATATATATACTGGGCCGGAACTAGCGTGCGCTAGCCTTCCCGGACTAGCGTGCGCTATCGGCCAGTATCGGCCGAGTACTCTCGGCCATGGCCTGCATGACCCGGCACCACTGACCAATTCTGCCGACCATGACTCGTCCGCCCGACTTCCGCTAGCGTGCGCTACGGCCGGAAGCCTGCGCGCGCTAGCCGACCTGTCCAGTAGCCACTGGACTAACAAACTTGCCCAGGAAAATTGTTTTAAAAAGAGCTCTCAGTCAGGTCAGGAGAAAAGCCTCTCCCCTTGGGCGATTTTTATTGCTTCTTGGTGCCTGAACCTTAGATCTCTCCCCACAGATTTGTTCTTCACTTAATTTGGATTTTGTTTTTTGATTCTGCTTCGCGAGAATAGCCTCGTCATTTTGATCCGCTCCGATTTACCTTTCATCCAAGATTTCGGAGTTCCCGGTAGATTCTTGTGCATCTTCTTCGGTAGCGATTCACCGTAGCACCCGGCTGCTCTGGTTTTTTTCTTCGACCTTTGAACTCAACATCCGGAGGCGCTGCAGTAAGTAGCCGCAAGTCGGAGGGCAACGCCCATCTCCCCGCAAGTCACCGTGGCGGGACAATGGGAATGGCAAGAAGAAAGTCAACTTCAAGCCATTCTTGTTGTGGACGGAAGCTCCACCTCGATATCGTAAAATGGCTAATCCCTTGCTTTCAATTAAAAACATGGGAGGCTGTGGAGGAATTGGAGGTTGAGGAGGGACAGAGATTGGTTTGGAGATGAACCCAACCGTAAGTAAGTTCAAGTGAACTTAATGCCGCACGCAAAGTGCTTGATAAATTGCCGGACCGAAAACTTAGCAAGCAGGCAGGACGGATAACAAGGGTCTGTTGAAGGCAATGCCGACAAAAATCTTATGCGAAATCGTGAAAAATAGCGGGGACCCACGATGCGGATTCCAACTTTCATTTGAGGAATCAGATGATGCCGCCGTCCACATCCTACCGGAGGAAATAGTTGATGTTGGGAGCAAATTTGGATACGCTCTTATTGGATACTTTCCAACCAGGCACCCAGGCAAAGTTGGCATGGATAAGATCACCAAATCATGGGATGTTGAAGTTAGAGTCATCCCCAATGTTAACGGATGGATCACTTTCATATTTAAAACCAAATGTGATAGAGACATTGTGTTGGGGGGAGGCCCTTATTCCGTCTACGGGCGCACTCTTCTCCTCAAAACCATGCCCGCGTGGTTCAAATTCAGAGAAGACGAGATTAAATCAATTCCAACTTGGGTCAAATTCCCAAACCTGCCTCTTGAATGTTGGAACGCCAAGCTACTCAGCCGTATTGCTTCGAAAGTGGGCAGGCCGCTTATGACAGACAAATTGACAACAACAATGGAACGCATCTCATATGCCAGAGTGCTTATTGATGTGGATGTTACAAAGGAGCTTGTTCGTACCATTCCCATTATTGATTCTAATGGAAAGCCATTCGACCAGCTAGTTGAATTCGAAAATGAACCAAAGTATTGTACTATATGCAGAAATATTGGACATCAAACAGCCTATTGTAGGAGGAATGAGGCTGTTGACAAGCAAGAACCGAGTAAGGGCAAGCCGGATGGTGCCGCTGCAAAGCCACAAGTTGCTGCCTCTCGACCAACTATTCCGAAGGCACCATCTGACGATAAAAGAGCAAAAGAGTCATCACCTAAGTCGCCCGCAATTGGAGTATTGAGCCATCATGTAATCTTGCTCAATCACCACTCGAAAGACGATTCAGATACAAGCCCTCAATCGAAAAAAGCAGAAGGGTCTGTCAACAGTGCCCCAGGCCCGTCCAGCAAAGCTTTAGAAGAGGATGATCACTCATCTCTTCACACTGACGAAACGGAATATGTTGCTATCCTAGAGGCAGATTTTCAGCTAGTTGGGAAAGGCAACCGAGCAGCTAATGTTAGGAATATGCCCTCGAATGCCACTCAGGGGATGAGAGAGTAAGGGCATTATACTTGTAATTATGGAATAATTAATAAAAAGGCAATACGATTCATTCACTGTTTATTGTATTTCAATTGCATTCTTGACTTGGTAAACATTGAAGTGAAGTCCATGTAAATAAATCGAACATTCCATTCTCGTTATGGGATAAGAGAAAATGTACTGGAAGTGTTTAAAGTTTATTTACGTAAATTGTTCGCAAGTCAATAAACTTAAAATGGGCATTAAGTTTTAATATGACTTGTATAACTGATGCTAGGACGTGTGCACGTCTTGATAGCATAGTTATAAGTATATTGGTGGGGCCCGTATACTCGAACACGACTCATACTCGATTCAGTCACACGGTATTCACTCTTGGAGAGTCGATGACGAATCGAAAGGTTGTGATAGTATACGTGGACCTTTGACTTGAGGGTTCAGTAGAAGATGTGCTTGTGACGTTTAGTTTGTCATTAGAGTAGTTAGACTCATTTGCTTAATTGCTGAGTCGACCTCGAAGTGCGGACTATACGGGCAGGTAGCAGTCTTTACTGTACGCCAAGAAAGGATTCTATCTCCTGTTAGTGAGCAGGCGAATGTCCTATACGGTTAATGGCAAATAAGATCATAAGTCTTTGGCCAAAGCATTCTGATATAGTCGTATTAGATACACTATTAATCAGTCGGTCTTGATTTTCATTAACACATGTATAGAGTTTAGTCAACAGTAGGGTTTGACTTTACCGTGACCCGAAGACTTGACCGGGACATCTGATGAAGGGTCTATACGTATATAGTATTCACGACATAATGGTTCTGGAATGATCTCTTCATTCGTTCTCAGTCGGGGTTTACAGTGCGGCCCGCTAGGCTGGCTAAGTGTTGCCCGCACTCATTGGTTCCTCCCAATGCCGGCTGAGACGGACCTACAGAGTCGCGCATTAGGAGCGTTGACGGATAAATGTGAATTTATTATCTCTCTAATTAGTTAGATATCTAATTATGATTTATTGGATAAATCAAAAGGCGGTCTCATGAATTAAAATTAAGTTACCGGGTAATTAATTTAATTCATAAATTATATTTCTTAGAGAAATATATTTGTATTTGATATAATTAATTAATTAGATTAATTAATTAATATAAATACATTGATGATTAAAAGGAGTGTATTAACGGAGTCATTTGACGAACGTCCGGTACACGAGCCGAGTGACTCGGCTCGTTTCTAGGAAGCTTCCTTATAGGCCAACCCCACCTCACATGGCCATTACATTTTGCATGTTGTGTTTGTTGTAAAGTCATCTTAATAATGTTTGAGATTCCTCTCACATTATTTTTATTCATTATGATGAGTTGTTATATATTATATATATAACCAACTCTTGATGAAGTAAGAGATACACACACACTTGCAAAAATTGGAGCTGCTGGCCGTGAGTTCTTCAAGTGAGGAGAGAGAAAAAATTTTCTTCTTCATATTGTTCATCTTTGAGGTGAAAAGAAGTAAGAAAAATTAAGAGAGAAAAAATTCCTACAATACTTCCTAGCCGTGTTCTTCATAGAACGGAGTGTTGTAGATTTTTCCGGGCAACTTCCGACGCGTGTGAAGTAGAGGCTTCGAATTTTCCGTGCTTGGAACGAAGGGATTTCGTGTTCGGGACGGGATCGTGATCATCGTCTACACTTTACGAAGATTTATTTCAAAGGCTTCAAGGGTATGAATCTTTACCTTTGTATCTTCGTATTAATTTTTCGTATATACGTTACTTGATCGATCCTGTTTGGGATTCGTTTTTATTTCCGCTGCGTATTTCGTTTTATTTTCGGAATCCCAACAGTGGTATCGGAGCGAGGTCAATGATATCGTATATACGATTATTTGTGCATTTTGAATGTTATTGGATGATGTTTATGATTTAGAATCATATTTGGAATAATTTTAGATTTTAAATTGTTCGTTGTATCATCACGTTTTTGGAAACGGGCCGAAAAACGAAGAAACGGGGCTGCTGGCAGTGGTGCCGGCGACCTTGCACAGCTGCCCGGTGCAGCGTGATCGGCCATGACTCGGCGAGGGCGAGAGTGCTTGGCCAAGGGGCCGAGAATGATCGGCCCGGCTGCCCAGCGATGGCTCGGCGAGCGGCCCTCGGATTTTGGCCCGATTTTGAATCGGGCTGGTCGGGCCTAAACCGGATTATCCGGACTCCGTTTAAGTTTATATTTTGTTGTAATTATTTCCCAAAATTTAAATTGGATTTTAATTTGACTAAATTAATATTTGGAATATTTTTGAGTTAAGGAAATAAATTAAACGAGAATATTATTTTTGGCGGATTACTTGAATGAATTAAAATGATGATTATTAGTATTAATTTGATTAATACCATTAAAATTGAATAGATTAATTTTATATTGATTGGATTAATATATTAATTGATTATTTAATTTTAATGCCACATTATATTAATTGGATTAATATAGTAGAAATTGAATAGATTAATTTTATAGATTAATTAGATTAATTTATATTAAAATTAATTGTTTAATTTCGTTGCCATTACATGTTGTATGGAATCCTTATGTGATGGTGATATAGCTCGTGGACTTAGTTTTTGATTTGTTCGATTCGATTGGGTTGTAAAGGCCGTTTTGAGCCTATTTATTTTTACTAGAAAATTTGTATAGGATGCATTTTTCAATGATGTAAGTATTATTTTGGGTATGACGAAGACCGAAGACAACCGACCGAGAAGACGAAGAATCGAAGATGTATTTTTTTATTTATTGGGTCATTCGCTTGGCCCAAGATTACTTAGGAATTAGGTCCATGAGCTATATGTTGGTAGTAACTAGGTTACTATTTTACATTTTCATTTTGAATGATTGACAAACATACAAACGCGCGTATAATTGAATTAATGTGCAAAGTGTAACATTAATCGCAAAATTCTCCCGACTACAAACAGACTAAGTTTGAAAAAGGTTACGAGGTTTCCTACCCTCCATCAAACTCGTAGAAAATTGATACCCGAGCTGGTGTGCTATGCTTCCGAGTTATCGGGGTAGTACATTTGGTAGAGGTTAAAAAATTCTTGAGTGCATTAGATGCCTTCGGTTGGTGATAAATTTCGCCCCTAGAAACCTGATAGGTTGTCGGGTGAGATTCAATAGTCAAACTGATAGACGTTGATGGTCAACAACTTAGATAGTCTGGATTGCCAAGAAACCTGATAGGTTGAGGGCATGAAGAGTAGGGGTAAAAGAAGATCAAATCATCCGTCAGACGGGTTGGTGTTAGACACCACTTTACATAAATTAATTGGCAAGAAACCTGATAGGTTGCGTCTGTTAAAATTTGTAAAGAACTTGATCACCACTAAGAAGTCGATCTAACCATGATTTCCGGATTATAACATGGGAGTGTATAATTCCGATAAAATTAGTGGGAGCCGGGACAAGAATTATACAAGCCCTTAAGTTCTATACTCGGTCATAATTAAACAAGTCACTAATTTAATCTTGTCTAAATCTTTGCAGAAAACGAAATTGAATCTCTCTAAAATGGCTAAAAACCCACTTGCAATACTACTTGAAAAGAATCTCCTAATCGGCCCTAACTTTGTTGGTAGTTGCGGAATCGATGATTGTACTCGGTATGGAGTCTGGGATACGTCTTGGAGGCGGACATTCCACCGACTCCAATCCGGACTAGGGGTAATCAGAAGACATTGACGTCCATGAAAAATGGGTCAAGGATGATGTGCTAGTTCGTGGTTTTATGATGGGCTCAATGACTAATGAGGCTGCGAGCGCACGAGAAAATGACTTACGCTGGCGATTCTCGCACACTTGACTGAACTTTATGGAGAGCACAGTAGGACTGCTAGATATGAGATATCAAAGCAGTTGTTCAGTGCTAGGATGAAAGAAGGGGAGAAAGTGGGAGACCACGTCCTTAAGATGATCTCTATGATTGAGAGGCTTGAGGTGCTCAACTTTAATATGGATTTATCCCTTCAAATTGATCTCATCCTTCAATCTCTACCTGACTCTTTCACGCAGTTTGTAATGAATTTCAACTGTAATGAAATTACATGCACATTAGCCGGGCTAATGAATAAACCGGTGACGACACGCCTAACATGAAGACTAAACCGAGAGAGGCTGCTCTTGTGATTTCTTCTGGGCCTAAGAGGTCCAAGAACAAGAAGAAAAAGACCTACGAGCAGTACAAACCCAAGAAAGGGGTGCAAAAGGAAAGGGCAAGGCCCGAAAGGTTCAAAAGGTAGGCGGTCCAAAACCTACGGACAAATGCCTTGAATGCGGTGGTGAGCGGCCTTTGGCGAAGGACTTGTCCCAAGATTAATGGCGCATCAGTGCGGAACTTTTTGTTTTTGAAACTAATTGTTCCGCTCTTGTATATTACCTTCATGGATTACGGATTCAGTGCCACTTCTCACATTTGTACTATGAATCGGGATCTGGAACGAAGTAGAAACTTGAAGTCGGGAAATAATGATCACCGTTGGAAGCGGACAAAGTGTCGAGGCAACCGATATTGGATCAATCCTTCCGGGTTTAGAATCGTTTTATTTTGACATTAGATGAAGTACTTGTTTTGCCCAAGGGGCATAAAAACATTGTATCCATTCCAGTCTTGGACCGGAAAGGATTTTGTTTCTTCATTGGCAATGGCAGTTGTAAAATTTATTTTCGAAATAAATTGGTTGGAACAGCTACATTGTTGAATGGTTTATATCATCTGAACATGCAAAATAAAACAGCAGTGAACACTATAACTAGGAAACGTGGTAGGCAAGATACTAATCAAGCTCTTCAATGGCACCTTAGACTTGGTCATGTTGGTCAGACCAAGGTTCAGAAAATGGAGAAAGATGGACTTTTAAGTCCATTGGGTGTAGAACCCTATCCAACTTGTGAATCTTGCCTTAGAGGCAAAATGACTAAGTTCCCCTTCACAGGGACTTTTGAAAGGGCTGCCGATAAATTTGGATTTGTGCATACCGATGTTTGTGGTGCTTTAGAAGTAGCCCGAGACGGATATCAATATTTCTTAACGTTCACAGATGATCATACTAGGTATGGGATTGTGTACTTAATGAAACATAAATCTGAAGCCTTTGCTAAATTCAAAGAATTTAAGGCCCTAGTTGAAAAACAAATTGGATGTCATATCAAAGCACTTCGGTCGGACCGAGGTGGTGAATATATGAGCACTGACTTTGATGAGTTCCTTAAGGAACATGGAATAGTTTCACAATTCACGCCTCCAGGAACCCCACAGTTAAATGGTGTTTCAGAAAGGAGAAATCGGACTTTGTTGGACATGGTTCGCTCCATGTTAAATTACACTGATTTACCTATTTACCCGGGGTATGCCTTACTAACCGCCTATATCCTAAATAGATGTCCTTCCAAATCTGTTCCTATCACTCCGCATGAGATGTGGAAGGGTAAGAAACCAAGCCTTAATCACATAAGGATCTGGGGATGTCCAAATTTATGTCAAAAAGGCTAAGGTGGACAAACCGAAGCGAGGTCCATAAAAGGACGTTTCATAGGATACCCAGAGGACTCGATGGGTTACCTATTCTACATGCCGAGAAGACCATAGGGTCGTTGTGGCATTACAAGCGCACTTCCTTGAGGATGAATTCATTCAGAAGGTGGCTCTGTAGAAATATCTCTTTGGAAGAGCATAATGAAACTCCTAAGGAGACATCCGATCATCGGGGATCAAGAACCGAACCTATTGTAACACAACCTCCACTTCGAAGGTCGATAGGGTATCTCACTTACGAGAGGTATGGCTATACACATGTCGAGGAACCGGGTCTCCACGACACACCCGATAGCAAAGAAAACGACCCTGTCACCTATGACCAAGCGATAGTGGATGTAGACTCGATAAATGGAAAGAAGCAATGGAAGCGAGATAGACTCGATGCATACCAATCAGGTCTGGACTCTAGTAGATCTTCCAACTGGCATGAGGACTATTGGAAATAAATGGATCTATAAGAGAAAGACTGATGGGGATGGCAAGGTTGATGCCTATAAGGCCAGGCTTGTGGCAAAGGGTTATACCCAAAGGGAAGGAATCGATTATCATGATACCTTCTCGCCCGTAGCTATGATAAAGTCGATTCGCATGATGCTTGCCATTCTTTTTATTATGATTATGAAATATGGCAAATGGATGTCAAAACGGCTTTTCTAAATGGATACCTCGAGGAGGAAATCTATATGGAACAGCCTAAAGGTTTTGTGTCCAAAGCTAATATTCATAAAGTGTGTAAGCTGCAACGAGCCATTTATGGTCTGAAGCAAGATTCTCGGAGTTGGAACCTTCGATTTGATGAAGCAGTTAAGGATTTTGACTTCGAATGAAATGAGGAGGAACCGTGTGTTTACAAAAAGGTCAGTGGGAGCAACATTGCGTTCTTAGTACTATATGTAGATGATATTCTGCTTATAGGAAATAACGTAGCAATGCTCAGCACTGTGAAAGCTTGGCTTTCTAAAACGTTCTCCATGAAAGACTTGGGAGAAGCTTCCTATATTCTAGGGATCCGTCTTTACAGAGATAGACCACGAAGAATGATAGGACTTTCCCAAGCCCTTTATATCGATAAAATCCTGAGAAGATTCAAGATGGATGAATCTAAAAGAGGGTTCCTTCCCATGCGACATGGAATTCATCTCACCACGAAAATGTGTCCTCAAAGTGAGGAAGACAAGAGAGAGATGAGTAAGGTACCCTATGCCTCGGCAGTGGGTAGCCTCATGTACGCTATGTTGTGTACGAGACCAGACTTAGCCTACGCTATGAGTATGGTAAGTCGATTTCAAGCAAACCCGGGAAGGGAACATTGGACTGCCGTAAAGAACATTCTTAAGTACTTAAGAAGAACTAGAGATTTAGTTCTTACTTATGGTGGTGGAGAACTGAAGGTGATTGGATTCACCGATTCTGATTTTCAAGGAGACAATGACGACTCTAAGTCGACATATGGGTATTTATTTACTCTCAATGGAGGAGCAGTATCTTGGAAAAGCTCCAAGCAAACCGCTACTGCTGATTCCACCTGCCAAGCAGAGTATCAAGTTGCCTCAGAGGCTAGCAAAGAAGCATTTTGGATGCAGAAGTTTATACAAGAACTTCAAGTGGTGCCTAACGCGGAGTTGCCTATATCACTATTCTGTGATAATGATGGAGCTGTCGCCCAAGCCAAGGAGCCGAGGGCTCACCACAACACCAAGCATATAGAGAGAAAGTACCACATCGTTCGAGAGATGGTGGAAAAAGGATATGTTTCATTGGAAAGAGTAGACTCGTAAGACAATGTCTACGACCACGACTAAGCCATTATCTCAGCCGTCTTGGAAAGACATCAAGAACATGGGTATTGGATACCATGATGTGTGGCATTGAGTGCAAGTGGGAGATTGTTAGGAATATGCCCTCGAATGCCACTCGGGGATGAGAGAGTAAGGGCATTATACTTGTAATTATGGAATAATTAATAAAAAGGCAATACGATTCATTCACTGTTTATTGTATTTCAATTGCATTCTTGACTTGGTAAACATTGAAGTGAAGTCCATGTAAATAAATCGAACATTCCATTCTCGTTATGGGATAAGAGAAAATGTACTGGAAGTGTTTAAAGTTTATTTACGTAAATTGTTCGCAAGTCAATAAACTTAAAATGGGCATTAAGTTTTAATATGACTTGTATAACTGATGCTAGGACGTGTGCACGTCTTGATAGCATAGTTATAAGTATATTGGTGGGGCCAGTATACTCGAACACGACTCATACTCGATTCAGTCACACGGTATTCACTCTTGGAGAGTCGATGATGAATCGAAAGGTTGTGATAGTATACGTGGACCTTTGACTTGAGGGTTCAGTAGAAGATGTGCCTGTGACGTTTAGTTTGTCATTAGAGTAGTTAGACTCATTTGCTTAATTGCTGAGTCGACCTCGAAGTGCGGACTATACGGGCGGGTGCGATCTTTCTTGTACGAGAAAGGATTCTATCTCTGTTAGTGAGCAGCGAATGTCCTATACGGTTAATGGCAAATAAGATCATAAGTCTTTGGCAAAGCATTACGATATAGTCGTATTAGATACACTATTAATCAATGGTCTTGATTTTCATTAACACATGTATAGAGTTTAGTCAACGATGAGGTTTGACTTTACCGTGACCGAAGACTTGACCGACATCGATGAAGGGTCTATACGTATATAGTATTCACGACATAATGGTTCGGAATGATCTCTTCATTCGTTCTCGATCGGGGTTTACTGATGCGGCCGCTAGTCGGCTAAGTCTTGCCCGCACTCATTGGTTCCTCCCAATGCCGGTGAGACGGACCTACGAGTCGCGCATTAGGAGCGTTGACGGATAAATGTGAATTTATTATCTCTCTAATTAATTAGATATTGGATATCTAATTATGATTATTGGATAAATCAAAAGGCGGTCTCATGAATTAAAATTAAGTTACCGGGTAATTAATTTAATCCATAAATTATATTTCTTAGAGAAATATATTTGTATTTGATATAATTAATTAATTCGATTAATTAATTAATATAAATACATTGATGATTAAAAGGAGTGTATTTAACGGAGTCGTTTGATTTAACGTCCGTACGAGCAGTGACTCGGCTCGTTTCTAGGAAGCTTCCTTATAGGCCAACCCCACCTCACATGGCCATTACATTTTGCATGTTGTGTTTGTTGTAAAGTCATCTTAATAATGTTTGAGATTCCTCTCACATTATTTTTATTCATTATGATGAGTTGTTATATATTATATATATAACCAACTCTTGAGTCAAATTGAAAGACCAAATCTACCGAAAACAAGAAATGGAGCGGGCCTCCCTTGGCAAGAGGGCAGGCTCAAAACGTCAATGATTATTGCAACTTGGAATATTAGGGGGTTTAACTCACCCCTTAAGCAGGATGAGGTGTTCCACCTCATTAAGAAAAATAATATCGATGTTTTTGGACTTTTGGAAACAAAATCCACTGCTAGTAAAATGGAATATTTCGTTTCTAGAAGACTGACGGGTTGGGATTCGTGTAACAATTTCAACACTCACGAGAACGGACGCATGGCCATTATTTAGAATAAAGGCAAAGTCGATTTGGAGATTCTTGGAGTGCATCCCCAAATGATCCACACCTTGGTTACTTGCAAAATTAGCCATAAAACCAATTTTGTTAGTTTTGTCTACTGCCTTCACTCGAACACTAATAGGAAGCCGATGTGGGAATAATTATGCCGTCTAAAATCAGTCATCAACAAGCCGTGGCTTGTTATTGGGGACTTTAATTCAGTCCTTCATCCTACTGATAGATTATCTAGCGTTCCGATTCCTCCTCGTGAAATGAAAGATTTCGAGAACTGCTGTTCCTTGCTCGGGCTAACGGACTTGCCTTCTTCAGGCATGAAATATACCTGGAGCAATGGCACGGTGTGGACTAAATTGGACAGGGCCATGGTCGATAATTGCTGGATTTTGGAGAACCCTTACTGCGAGGCTAACTTCCTGCCGCAGGGCCTTTCCGATCACTCCCCTTGCGTGGTTCGATTTTCAGAGATCAGCTCCGCGAGTAAGACTCCCTGGAGATTCTTCAACATGTGGACGGAACATGAAGAATTTCTTTCATTGGTGGACAGTTCCTGGAGATCCAGGAATAGGGGCTCGGCTCAATATCGCTTGAGGGAGAAACTCAAATCTCTCAAGCCTTGGTTGAAAGATCTTAACTTGAAGCACTTTGCCCATATCTCTAATCGTGCTTCAGAGGCTAAAGCTACCCTCAAGGAGGCTCAAGTTAGTTTGCAATCGGATCCAAGCAATTCAACCTTAGCGCTTCAGATGCATGCCCTCAGAGAAAAGCCGTTTTCTTGGGGAACGCCGAAAAATCATTTTACTGTTAGGAATATGCCCTCGAATGCCACTCAGGGGATGAGAGAGTAAGGGCATTATACTTGTAATTATGGAATAATTAATAAAAAGGCAATACGATTCATTCACTGTTTATTGTATTTCAATTGCATTCTTGACTTGGTAAACATTGAAGTGAAGTCCATGTAAATAAATCGAACATTCCATTCTCGTTATGGGATAAGAGAAAATGTACTGGAAGTGTTTAAAGTTTATTTACGTAAATTGTTCGCAAGTCAATAAACTTAAAATGGGCATTAAGTTTTAATATGACTTGTATAACTGATGCTAGGACGTGTGCACGTCTTGATAGCATAGTTATAAGTATATTGGTGGAGCCAGTATACTCGAACACGACTCATACTCGATTCAGTCACACGGTATTCACTCTCGGAGAGTCGATGACGAATCGAAAGGTTGTGATAGTATACGTGGACCTTTGACTTGAGGGTTCAGTAGAAGATGTGTCTGTGACGTTTAGTTTGTCATTAGAGTAGTTAGACTCATTTGCTTAATTGCTGAGTCGACCTCGAAGTGCGGACTATACGGGCGAGTAGCGATCTTTACCGTACGCCAAGAAAGGATTCTATCTCTGTTAGTGAGCGGGCGAATGTCCTATACGGTTAATGGCAAATAAGATCATAAGTCTTTGGCCAAAGCATTACGATATAGTCGTATTAGATACACTATTAATCGGTCGGTCTTGATTTGCATTAACACATGTATAGAGTTTAGTCAACGATGAGGTTTGACTTTACCGTGACCGAAGACTTGACCGGGACATCGATGAAGGGTCTATACGTATATAGTATTCACGACATAATGGTTCGGAATGATCCCTTCATTCGTTCTCGATCGGGGTTTACGGTGCGGCCCGCTAGTGGCTAAGTCTTGCCCGCACTCATTGGTTCCTCCTAATGCCTACCGAGACGGACCTACGAGTCGCGCATCGAGCGTTGACGGATAAATGTGAATTTATTATCTCTCTATTAATATTAGATATTGGATATTTAATTATGATTTATCGATAAATCAAATATCGGTCTTATGAATTTAAATTAAGTTAGGGTAATTAATTTAATTCATAAATTATATTTCTTAGAGAAATATATATTTGTATTTGATATAATTAAATAATTAATTAGATTAATTAATTAATATAAATACATTTATGATTAAAAGGAGTGTATTTAACGGAGTCGTTTGTGAACGTCCCGTACGAGCCGAGTGGCTCGGCTCGTTTCTAGAAACTTCCTTGTGGCCACCCACTCCTCATGGCATGGCATGATCTTGCATGTGTGTGGGAACTCACTTAGAGTTGAGATTCCCACATAATTGTGAATGATAGTTGTAAAGTAATATTTATTCTTTTATAATATATATATAATTACATTATAAATGATGAAATGAGACAACAACAAAAACTCATACTCACTCATGTAGAGCAGCCTGCCGTGAGCTTTGAATGAGGGAGGAGAAAAAAATTTTTTCTTTTCTATAATTTTAATCTTAGAGGTGTTATAAAAGTTAAGAAAAATTGAGAGAAAAAATTCCTACGAGTTCCCAAGCCGTGTTCTTGGAGAACGGAGTCTCGTTGAAATATTTACTGGCAACTTCCGACGCGTGTGAAGTAGAGGCTTCAACTTTCGGTGCTTGGAACAAAGGGATTTCGTGTTCGGGACGAGGTTCGTGATCATCATCCAATTTTACGAAGAATTATTTCAAAGGCTTCAAGGGTATGATCTTTATCTTCGTATTTATTTTTCGTATATACGTTACTTGATCGATCCTGTTTGGGATTCGTTTTTATTTCCGCTGCGTATTTCGCTTTATTTTCGAATCCCAACGGTGGTATCGGAGCGAGGTCAATGATACCGTATATACGATTATTTGTGCATTTTGAATGCTTTTGGATGATGATTATGATTTAGAATCATGTTTGGTATAATGGTAGATTTTTAAATTGTTCGTTGTAGCATCATGTTTTTGGAAACGAGCCGAAAAAAGAAGAAACGGGGCTGCTGGCAGTGGTGCCGGCAGCACTGCCTGGGCTGCCTGCCCAGGCTGCCGAGCATGCTCGGCCATGACTCGGCCAGGGGCTGAGAGTGCTCGGCCAGGGGGCCGATCATGATCGGCCAGTCTGCCGAGCAGTGGCTCGGCCAGGCAGCCCTCGGGTTTTTGGCCCGATTTTGAATCGGGCCGCGGGCTGGGCCTAAACCGGATTGTCCGGGACTCCGTTTTAAGTTTATATTTTATTGTAATTATTTCCCAAAATTTAAATTGGATTTTAATTTGACTAAATTAATATTTGGAATATTTTTGAGTTAAGGGAAATAAATTAAACGAGAATATTTTTTTTTGGCCGGATTACTTCGAACGAATTAAAATGATGATTATTAGTATTAATTTGATTAATACCATTAAAATTGAATAGATTAATTTTATATTGATTAGATTAATATATTAATTGATTATTTAATTTTAATGCCACTTTATATTAATTGGATTAATATAGTAGAAATTGAATAGATTAATTTTATAGATGAATTAGATTAATTTATATTAAAATTAATTGTTTAATTTCGTTGCCATTACATGTTGTATGGAATCCTTATGTGATGGTGATATAGCTCGTGGACTTAGTTTTTGATTTGTTCGATTCGATTGGGTTGTAAAGGCCGTTTTGAGCCTATTTATATTTACTAGAAAATTTGTATAGGATGCATTTTTCAATGATGTAAGTATTATTTTGGGTATGACGAAGACCGAAGACAACCGACCGAGAAGACGAAGAATCGAAGACTGTATTTTTTTTATTTATTGGGTCATTCGCCAGCCCAAGATTTTAGGAATTAGGTCCATGAGCTATATGTTGGTAGTAACTAGGTTACTATTTTCTGTTTTTCATTTTGAATGATTGACAAACATACAAACGCGCGTATAATTGAATTAATGTGCAAAGTGTAACATTAATCGCGAAATTCTCCCGACTACAAACAGACTAAGTTTGAAAAAGGTTACGAGGTTTCCTACCCTCCATCAAACTCGTAGAAAATTGATACCCGAGCTGGTGTGCTATGCTTCCGAGTTATCGGGGTAGTACATTTGGTAGAGGTTGAAAAATTCTTGAGTGCATTAGATGCCTTCGGTTGGTGATAAATTTCGCCCCTAGAAACCTGATAGGTTGCCGGGTGAGATTCAATAGTCAAACTGATAGACGTTGATGGTCAACAACTTAGATAGTCTGGATTGCCAAGAAACCTGATAGGTTGAGGGCATGAAGACTAGGGGTAAAAGAAGATCAAATCATCCGTTAGACGGGTTGGTGTTAGACACCACTTTACAGTAATTAATTGGCAAGAAACCTGATAGGTTGCGTCTGTTAAAATTTGTAAAGAACTTGATCACCACTAAGAAGTCGATCTAACCATGATTTCCGGATTATAACATGGGAGTGTATAATTCCGATAAAATTAGTGGGAGCCGAGACAAGAATTATACAAGACCTTAAGTTCTATACTCGGTCATAATTAAACAAGTCACTAATTTAATCTTGTCTAAATCTTTGCGTAAAACGAAATTGAATCTCTCTAAAATGGCTAAAACCCACTTGCAATACTACTTGAAAAGAATCTCCTAATCGGCCCTAACTTTGTTGGTGGTTGCGGAATCGATGATTGTACTCGGTATGGAGTCTCGGGATACGTCTTGGAGGCGGACATTCCACGACTCCAATCCGGACTAGGGGTAATCAGAAGACATTGACGTCCATGAAAAATGGGTCAAGGATGATGTGCTAGTCCGTGGTTTTATGATGGGCTCAATGACTAATGAGGTGCAGAGCGCACGAGAAAATGACTTCGCTGGCGATTCTCGCACACTTGACCGAACTTTATGGAGAGCACGGTAGACCGCTAGATATGAGATATCAAAGCGCTTGTTCGGTCTTAGGATGAAAGAAGGGGAGAAAGTGGGAGACCACGTCCTCAAGATGATCTCTATGATTGAGAGGCTCGAGGTGCTCAACTTTAATATGGATTTATCCCTTCAAATTGATCTCATCCTTCAATCTCTACCCGACTCTTTCACGCAGCTTGTAATGAATTTCAACCGTAATGAAATTACATGCACATTAGCCGGGCTAATGAATAAAGCGGTGACGGCACAGCCTAACATGAAGACTAAACCGAGAGAGGTTTGCTCTTGTGATTTCTTGGGCCTAAGAGGTCCAAGAACAAGAAGAAAAAGACCTACGAGCGGACAAACCCAAGAAAGGGGTGCAAAGGAAAGGGCAAGGCCCGAAGGTTCAAAAGGTAGGCGGTCCAAAACCTACGGACAAATGCCTTGAATGCGGTGAGTGGGCCATCGCGAAGGACTTGTCCCAAGATTAATGGCGCATCAGTACGGAACTTTTTGTTTTTGAAACTAATTGTTCCGCTCGTATATTCTCGCTTCATGGATTACGGATTCAGTGCCACTTCTCACATTTGTACTATGAATCGGGATCTGGAACAAGTAGAAAACTTGAAGTCGGGAAATAATGATCACCGTTGGAAGCGGACAAAGTGTCGAGGCAACCGATATTGGATCAATCCTTCCGGGTTTAGAATCGGTTTTATTTTGACATTAGATGAAGTACTTGTTTTGCCCAAGGGGCATAAAAACATTGTATCCATTCCAGTCTTGGACCGAAAGGATTTTGTTTCTTCATTGGCAATGGCGCTTGTAAAATTTATTTTCGAAATAAATTGGTTGGAACTACATTGTTGAATGGTTTATATCATCCGAACATGCAAAATAAAACAAGGTGAACACTATAACTAGGAAACGTGGTAGGCAAGATACTAATCAAGCTCTTAAATGGCACCTTAGACTTGGTCATGTTGGTCGACCAAGGTTCTTAAAATGGAGAAAGATGGACTTTTAAGTCCATTGGGTGTAGAACCCTATCCAACTTGTGAATCTTGCCTTAGAGGCAAAATGACTAAGTTCCCCTTCACAGGACTTTTGAAAGAGGCTGTAGATAAACTTGGATTGGTGCATACCGATGTTTGTGGTGCTTTAGAAGTAGCCCAGAGACGGATATCAATATTTCATAACATTCACGAGATGATCATACTAGGTATGGGATTGTGTACTTAATGAAACATAAATCAAGCCTTTGCTAAATTCAAAGAATTTAAGGCTCTAGTTGAAAAACAAACTGGATGTCATATCAAAGCACTTGTCGGACCGAGGTGGCGAATATATGAGCACCGAGTTTGATGAGTTCCTTAAGGAACATGGAATAGTTTCACAATTCACGCCTCCAGAACCCCACGGTTAAATGGTGTTTGAGAAAGGAGAAATCGGACTTTGTTGGACATGGTTCGCTCCATGTTAAATTACCGATTTACCTATTTACCCGTGGGGTATGCCTTACTAACCGCCTATATCCTAAATAGATGTCCTTCCAAATCTTCCTATCACTCCGCATGAGATGTGGAAGGGTAAGAAACCAAGCCTTAATCACATAAGGATTTGGGGATGTCCACCTATGTCAAAAAGGCTAAGGTGGACAAAGCTGAGCGAGGTCCATAAAAGGACGTTTCATAGGATACCCAGAGGACTCGATGGGTTATCTATTCTACATGCCAGAAAACCATAGGGTCGTTGTGGCATTACAAGCGCACTTCCTTGAGGATGAATTCATTTCGGAAGGTGGCTCGGGTAGAAATATCTCTTTGGAAGAGCATAATGAAAGTCCTAAGGAGACATCTGATCAGGGATCAAGAACCGAACCTATTGTAACACAGCCTCCACTTCGAAGGTCTGATAGGGTATCTCACTTACCTGAGAGGTATGGCTATACACATGTCGAGGAACTGGGTCTCCACGACACACCTGATAGCAGTGAAAACGACCCTGTCACCTATGACCAAGCGATAGTGGATGTAGACTCCGATAAATGGCAAGAAGCAATGAAAGCTGAGATAGACTCGATGCATACCAATCAGGTCTGGACTCTAGTAGATCTTCCAACTGGCATGAGGACTATTGGAAATAAATGGATCTATAAGAAAAAGACTGATGGGGATGGCAAGGTTGATGCCTATAAGGCCGTGCTTGTGGCAAAGGGTTATACCCAAAGGGCGAGAATCGATTATCATGATACCTTCTCTCCCGTAGCTATGATAAAGTCGATTCGCATGATGCTTGCCATTGTCGCTTATTATGATTATGAAATATGGCAAATGGATGTCAAAACGGCTTTTCTAAATGGATACCTCGAGGAGGAAATCTATATGGAACAAATTTAAAGGTTTTATGTCCAAAGCTAATATTCATAAAGTGTGTAAGCTGCAACGAGCCATTTATGGTCTGAAGCAAGCTTCTCGGAGTTGGAACCTTCGATTTGACGAAGCAGTTAAGGACTTTGACTTCGAACGAAATGAGGAGGAACCGTGTGTTTACAAAAAGGTCAGTGGGAGCAACATTGCGTTCTTAGTACTATATGTAGATGATATTCTGCTTATAGGAAATAACATAGCAATGCTCAGCACTGTGAAAGCTTGGCTTTCTAAGACGTTCTCCATGAAAGACTTGGGAGAAGCTTCCTATATTCTAGGGATCCGTCTTTACAGAGATAGACCACGAAGAATGATAGGACTTTCCCAAGCCCTTTATATCGATAAAATCCTGAGAAGATTCAAGATGGATGAATCTAAAAGAGGGTTCCTTCCCATGCGACATGGAATTCATCTCACCACGAAAATGTGTCCTCAAAGTGAGGAAGACAAGAGAGAGATGAGTAAGGTACCCTATGCCTCGGCAGTGGGTAGCCTCATGTACGCTATGTTGTGTACGAGACCAGACTTAGCCTACGCTGTGAGTATGGTAAGTCGATTTCAAGCAAACCCGGAAGGGAACATTGGGCCGTAAAGAACATTCTTAAGTACTTAAGAAGAACTAGAGATTTAGTTCTTACTTATGGTGGTGGAGAACTCAAGGTGATTGGATTCACCGATTCTGATTTTCAAGGAGACAATGACGACTCTAAGTCGACATCTGGGTATTTATTTACTTTTAATGGAGGAGCAAAGATCTTGGAGAAGCTCCAAGCGCACTGCTCTGCAGATTCCACACCGCCAAGCAGTATCAAGTCGCCTCGCAGGCTAGCAAAGAAGCATTTTGGATGCGAAGTTTATACAAGAACTTCAAGTGGTGCCTAACGCGGAGTTGCCTATATCACTATTCTCGTGATAATGATGGAGTATCGCCCAAGCCAAGGAGCCGAGGGCTCACCACAACACCAAGCATATAGAGAGAAAGTACCACATCGTTCGAGAGATGGTGGAAAAAGGATATGTTTCATTGGAAAGAGTAGACTCGAAGACAATGTCTCGACCCGACTAAGCCATTATCTCAGCCGTCTTAGAAAGACATCAAGAACATGGGTATTGGATACCATGATGTGTGGCATTGAGTGCAAGTGGGAGATTGTTAGGAATATGCCCTCGAATGCCACTCGGGGATGAGAGAGTAAGGGCATTATACTTGTAATTATGGAATAATTAATAAAAAGGCAATACGATTCATTCACCGTTTATTGTATTTCAATTGCATTCTTGACTTGGTAAACATTGAAGTGAAGTCCATGTAAATAAATCGAACATTCCATTCTCGTTATGGGATAAGAGAAAATGTCTTGGAAGTGTTTAAAGTTTATTTACGTAAATTGTTCGCAAGTCAATAAACTTAAAATGGGCATTAAGTTTTAATATGACTTGTATAATCGATGCTGGGACGTGTGCACGTCTTGATAGCATAGTTATAAGTATATTGGTGGAGCCAGTATACTCGAACACGACTCATACTCGATTCGGTCACCACGGTATTCACTCTCGGAGAGTCGATGACGAATCGAAGGTTGTGATAGTATACGTGGACCTTTGACTTGAGGGTTCGGTAGAAGATGTGTCTGTGACGTTTAGTTTGTCATTAGAGTAGTTAGACTCATTTGCTTAATTGCCGAGTCGACCTCGAAGTGCGGACTATACGGGCAGTAGCGATCTTTACCGTACGCCAAGAAAGGATTCTATCTCCTGTTAGTGAGCAGCGAATGTCCTATACGGTTAATGGCAAATAAGATCATAAGTCTTTGGCCAAAGCATTACGATATAGTCGTATTAGATACACTATTAATCGATCGGTCTTGATTTGCATTAACACATGTATAGAGTTTAGTCAAGTAGGGTTTGACTTTACCGTGACCGAAGACTTGACCGGACATCGATGAAGGGTCTATACGTATATAGTATTCACGACATAATGGTTCTGGAATGATCCCTTCATTCGTTCTCGCCGGGGTTTACAAGGTGCGGCCAAAGTGGCTAAGTCTTGCCCGCACTCATTAGTTCCTCCTAATGCCTACCGAGACGGACCTACGAGTCGCGCATCAGAGCGTTGACGGATAAATGTGAATTTATTATCTCTCTATTAATATTAGATATTCGATATTTAATTATGATTTATTGGATAAATCAAATATCGGTCTTATGAATTTAAATTAAGTTCTGGTAATTAATTTAATTCATAAATTATATTTCTTAGAGAAATATATATTTGTATTTGATATAATTAATTAATTAATTAGATTAATTAATTAATATAAATACATTGATGATTAAAAGGAGTGTATTTAACGGAGTCGTTTGACGAACGTCCGGTACACGAGCCGAGTGGCTCGGCTCGTTTTCTAGAAACTTCCTTGTGGCCACCCACTCCTCATGGCATGGCATGATCTTGCATGTGTGTGGGAACTCACTTAGAGTTGAGATTCCCACATAATTGTGAATGATAGTTGTAAAGGAATATTTATTCTTTTATAATATATATATCATTACATTATAAATGATGAAATGAGACAACAACAAAAACTCATACTCACTCATGTAGAGCACTGCGTGAGCTTTGAATGAGGGAGGAGAAAAAAATTTTTTTCTTTTCTATAATTTTCATCTTAGAGGTGTTATAAAAGTTAAGAAAAATTGAGAGAGAAAAATTCCTACGAGTTCCTAGCCGTGTTCTTGGAGAACGGAGTCTCGTTGAAATTTTCCGGCAACTTCCGACGCGTGTGAAGTAGAGGCTTCGAACTTTCGGTGCTTGGAACAAAGGGATTTCGTGTTCGGGACGAGGTTCGTGATCATCATCCAATTTTACGAAGAATTATTTCAAAGGCTTCAAGGGTATGATCTTTATCTTCGTATTTATTTTTCGTATATACGTTACTTGATCGATCCTGTTTGGGATTCGTTTTTTATTTCCGCTGCGTATTTCGTTTTATTTTCGGAATCCCAACATTTACCAGCAGAAGGCTAAGGTTAAATACCTTATTGATAGTGATAAATGTTCGAAATTTTACCATGCCGTGGTTAAAAGAAAAGCTAAAAAGAATTTCATTGCTTCTATTCATAAACCGGACGGCAGCCTTACAAATTCAATCGATCAAGTGGGGGAGGAACTTGTCGATTGGTACAAGAAATTGTTGGGAACCAGGCACCCCACCAACTCTATTGATCCGACCGTCATTGACTATGGGCCGAGACTGGACCAGGGAATGAGGGACACCCTGATCCGTGATGTAGACAAGGATGAAATCCTTCGGGCCCTTAACAGTATCGAGAACGATAAATCTCCAGGGCCTGATGGTTACACTTCTAAATTCTTCAAGAAGACATGGGGCATCACTGGGGATGATTTTGTAGCGGCTGCTTTGGAATTCTTTCGGTCAGGCACCCTCCTTAAGCAATGGAATCATGCATTCATTGCTTTGATCCCGAAATCCTATCATTCGCCATCAGTTAGTGACTTCCGGCCTATTTCTTGTTGCAACGTATTCTATAAAGTAATTTCTAAAATACTTGCAACAAGACTTTCCTCTGTGTTGGACCCGATTATAGATGGGGCGCAGGCGGATTTTATTAAGGGGCGTAGCATGATTGACATAATTCATCTTATGCAAGAATTGCTTAAGCAATATAATAGGAAGAGGATCTCGCCTCGTTGTGTCATCAAAATTGACCTAAAGAAGGCATTTGATTCGGTATCGTGGCAGTTCCTCCGTGAGGTTCTTCAAGGGCTTGGGTTCCCTGATATCTTCACTTCCTGGGTGATGGAATGTGTCACTTCCACCATGTTTTCAATTTCCATTAATGGTGGACTTGTTGGATACTTTAAGGGCGAGAAGGGGCTTCGGCAAGGGGATTCATTGTCCCCTTACTTGTTTGTTGTTTGTCTTCAATACCTTTCGAGGCTCATCATAATGAAAACAGTGGGCTCTGTTTTTAAATTTCACCCGCAGTGTGAGGTTTTTAACATAACACACTTCGCGTTTGCGGACGATCTTATGCTGCTTTCCCGTGGTGACCCGGATTCAATCCGTATTCTCATGGACTGTCTGAATGCATTTACTGGGACTTCTGGGCTCGAGATGAATGTTCTCAAGTCCAACATTTATATGGCAGGAGCCAAGGACATTGTCGCGGAGGACATACTTGATCTATCACAGCTTACGCGAGGCACTATGCCATTTCGCTACCTCGGGATTCCCTTTGCGGCCAGGAGGCTTTTAATTGATAATTATGAGGAGATGATTGACAAAATCCGAGACTATGTCAATGGTTGGTGTGCCTCGACACTTTCTTATGCGGGGCGTACTGAGCTTGTCAGATCAGTTTTACAAGGGGTCGAGTGCTTTTGGCTTTCCATCTTTCCCCTCCCGGCGGCTGTGCGGCTGAAAATCACTCAAATTTGCCGGAAGTTTTTGTGGGGTTCGGCCAGCCCTAGCATTGCTTGGTCTACCATTTGCTTGCCCAAATCAGAAGGGGGATTGGGTATTCGGGACTTGGGAGCTTGGAATAAAGCCTTGCTCGCTAAACTTATTTGGAACATTCACGCCAAGAAGGACACATTGTGGTGTCGATGGGTGAATCACTATTATTTGAGGGGGGGCTCCTTTTGGGACTGGGTAACCCATAAGGATGATTCCCATCTGATAAAATATATTCTGTAACACCCCGAGATATTCGGAATAATTACAGTGCCGTAAACCCTTTAGATAAGGATTTACAAAGCTAAATTTTAAAGAAGTGAAAAACAATACAATCGAACAACTGAAGTTCAAATACAGATTTGATTCAACCGATCAAATAAGTTAACTTATACAACCATATCGAATTGAATTTATTAAATACAGACGTACTCGAGTACTAAACGAACCAAGAAGACAATACAATAACATCAACCACATCACTGAGCCATCTCATCGTCCTGTCGGTACTGTGGTTGCCTTCCCGCTCCTCGGCTACCTGAACATCAAAACAATGTCCACCCCCGAAGGGGTTAGCAAAACAATGCTAGTACAAGTATCATCATACAACAAATCATCAATGCATCATAAATCATGCAAAAACGGACTTCCGCTACCGGAATCCAACGATGCGAATCCTCACGATTCCATCAACACAATACAAGGTAATCCAGCGATCCAGCGCCCTCAGCATAGATCCCCATGATGATCCCGTCGGACCAACGCATGGTGGAAAACCCGTCTAACGATCCAGCGCCCTCAGCATAGATCCCCATGATGATCCCGTCGGACCAACGCATGGTGGACATTCGATCCAGCGCCCTCAGCATAGATCCTCATGACCCCCCTCAGATCATTTATACCATAATCAATCAATTATGCATACACATATGCATTTCCACATGTTCATCAATACGAACAAACAACAACGAATATCATGAGAACTTTCAGAAATACACCTCATATTCAACAATATGAATAAAACCACAAGCATGATAAATCGAACTCGACATATGATACTTGCCTCGAAAATGGCAAGGACGAAACACTTCAATGATCTCGACACACTCGAAGGCCGCCTCCTTTGATCAATGTAACAAGCTCGAACCTTAACAAAAGGAACGATATACAAATCATCTCAAGTCGAACGATGGCCTAACAGTTCGGTCTACGGCCGAAAAGCTCAAAATAAACAATCTGCCTGGACTGCATTAGCGTGCGCTACGTACTCTACGTAACGTGCGCTAAGCAGGCCTGTTAGCGTATGCTATCGTGTAAGACTAGCGTGCGCTAGTTATGAACTGACAGTTTGAACCGGCCGATACATAACGTACGCTACGTACGTATTGTGCGTTAACTGACCCTCGATAGCGCACGTTAACTCACATATGTTAGCATGCGCTAACCTTGCATGGCAGAAATACTGCTACCGGAAAAACTGGGTTGAAGGGTGGTGAATTCACGAATTCTATGTTGATTCAACAAGTCATCCTCAAGCATGTCATGCTAAAAAGGTTTTGTGGAAGTTCCATGATCATGAGGTACAAATATACGGATAATCAACTCAACATCATATCTTATCTTCGATCTTCAAGAAATATTCTAAGTTCCGATTATTTCAAGTCCCACAACATATGATTCCTTACGTAAAACATACGAACTAGGTAATCTCCGATTACTGATCATAAATAGATTTGAAAACGCTTAGGAGTCCATACTACTAAGATGGTTCAAAGGTTCATACGATAAATAGTGCCGATACGTCAAAGTATCCTTCTAACATGTGATAACTGATCATAAACGAAATAACTGGCTATCTAACCAAAGATCAGACGTCCTTAAGAACATTACTAACATCGGTGAAGAATCACCTACCTCAAAGTAGTGAAGAACACGGAGGAAGTTGAAGCAATCCAACACCGAAAGCTTGAACACCAATCTCCAATGATATACGATGTTCAATCACGAGCTAGGGTGTTGATATGAAGTGTTTAGGATGAAGGAAGATATGTTCTAAGTGTAAGAATTCGGGTAGTGGGAGAAGAGAGAACTGAAATCACGAATAGGATGCTGTCCTATTTATAATAAATTGCTATTAGCGCGCGCTAGACCCTGTTCGTAGCGTGCGCTAACGGCTCACTGATTAATCTGTACTCAGCACTTAGCGTGCGCTACGCATATACCTGTAGCGTGCGCTAAGGCGTTGACTCGGCTATTCCCCAAAAACCGTCCAGGTACATCCCGACACTATCCGACAGGGGTCCCCCGGCCAGCTCTCACCTACCGCACGTCTCAATCAATCTGACCGCGCATAGCGTGCGCTAATGCTCCTCAGTAGCGTGCGCTATGAACCCACGTTAGCGCACGCTAAACTTAGCCAATAGCGTGCGCTACATGCGCAGATTTACAATCTTTAAATCACAACCACGAAATTAAACGCTTGACAACATCGGATTATGAAAATACGGAGAATAGTACTCAGACAAAAGTACAATCATTACAATATCACAAGTTCCAATTACATAACAGAAATCTCGGGTATTACATCCTTCCTCCCTAAAAAGAAGTTTCGTCCCGAAACTTAAGATGAAAACAACTCCGGATATCTAGTCTTCATCATGTCCTCTGTTTCCCAAGTGGCCTCTTCGACTCCATGTCGTGACCATTGTACTTTAACCAAGTGTATTGGTTTATTCCTCAATTGTTTGATCCGGCTCTCAAGTATCTTGATTGGTCTCTCTTCGAAAGTGCCATCATTGGCTATTTCGATCTCATCGAAATCAATGACGTGACTGGGGTCCGGTACATACTTCCGCAGTTGGGATACGTGAAACACATTGTGAACGTGACTCAGCGATGGCGGTAAGGCCAACCTGTATGCTAAATCTCCCACTCTCTCGAGGATCTCGAATGGTCCGATATATCTCGGACTAAGCTTGCCTCTCCTCCCAAAACGGAAAATCCCTCGTGTAGGAGACACCTTCAATAGTACATGGTCCCCAGCGTCGAACTATAGAGGCGGCAGCGTACATCCGCATAAGACTTCGCCGACTGGGCAGTCAACAGTCTCTCTCGAATCAAAGCTATCTTCTCTTGAGTCTGAATAATTAATTCTCGTTCCGTCCCGATCAAATCCGAAGAATCATCCCAACATAGGGGTGATCGGCATCTTCTCCCGTACAAAGCTTCAAATGGGGCCATCTTAATAGAAGCATGCCAACTGTTATTATAGGTGAACTCGATCAAGGGCAAGTGAACTTCCCAATCAGTCGACCATTCTAATGCACAAGCTCTAAGCATGTCCTCTACTGTCTGTATAGTTCTTTCAGACTGACCATCCGTTTGGGGATGATAAGCTGTGCTAAAGTTGAGCTCGGTCCCCAAAGCCCTGTGAACTGCTTTCCAGAAGTGTGACACGAAACGACCATCTCGATCCGAAATAATGGTCTTTGGTGTCCCGTGCAATCTGACTATCTCCGCAATAAATATTCGTGCCAATCTCTCGGGCCCCCATGTATCTTTTATTCCCAGGAAATGAGCCGACTTGGTTAGTCGATCAACTATAACCCAAATCATGTTCATTCCCGTTCTAGTCCTTGGCATACTAGTAATGAAGTCCATCGAGATATCCTCCCACTTCCACTCAGGGATCGGAAGTGGTTTTAACATTCCGGCAGGTCGTTGATGTTCAATCTTAACCTGCTGACAAATCAAACACTTCAAAACGTACTCCGCTACGTCCTTCTTCATATACCCCCACCAGAAGTTTTGCTTTAAATCTTTATACATCTTACTACTGCCTGGGTGAATAGAATAGGGCGCGCTATGAGCTTCTTTCAAAATTGTCCGTCTCAAATCATCATCCTCGGGAACACAAAGTCGACTCTGAAATCTCAGAACTCCATTGTCTTGTATCACGAATCCTGGGGCTTTTCCTTTCTTTACTTCGTCACATAATCGAAGGATCAGGGAATCATTCAATTGTTTAGACTTGATCTCCTCGACTAATGATGAAGTCAGTTCCATCACATAAAGTCGCCCTTGGATTCCTGGTGCCCATACCTCAATCCCCTCGCAGATCAGTTCTCGTTGAATACTGGTTTGGGACGTAAGTGCTTCCAACACTCGAAGAGAAACAGGTTTACGGCTCAAAGCATCAGCTACTACGTTTGCTTTCCCCGGATGATAGAGAATCTCCAAGTCGTAATCCTTGATCAATTCCAGCCACCTTCTCTGCCTCATGTTTAACTCTTTCTGACTAAAAATGTACTTGAGGCTCTTATGATCTGTAAAGATCTGACAATGGGTGCCGTACAATTAATGTCGCCAAATTTTCAGTGCAAAGACTACAGCTGCTAACTCCAGATCATGAGTCGGGTAGTTAACCTCATACGGTTTCAATTGCCGAGAAGCATAAGCAATCACTTTATCCTTCTGCATCAACACACAACCCAAACCCTGATTTGAAGCGTCGCTGTATACCATGAATCCGTCAGTTCCCTCTGGCAGCGCTAATATAGGTGCCTTCGTCAGTCTCCTCTTAAGTTCACAAAACCACTGCACTTCTCATTCCACATGAACTTTTGAGTTTTCTGAATAATTGGGTGAGCGGACGAGCAATTTTGGAAAATCCCTCTACAAAGCGGCGATAATATCCAGCAAGTCCTAAGAAGCTTCGGACTTCTTTCACGTTTTTAGGAGCTTCCTACCCAAGATTGCTTCGACTTTCTTCGGTCCACGAACTCCGTCTACGATATCACATGCCCAAGGAAGGTTACTTCCTTAAGCCAGAACTCGCATTTTGAAAATTTTGCATACAGCTGTTCCTTCCTCAAGGTGCTCAAAACCACACGTAAATGCTCGGCATGTTCCTCTGCGTCCTTCGAATATATCAAAATGTCATCAATGAAGACGACCACAAATTTATCCAAGTATTCCAAGAATATCCGATTCATCAATTGCATGAATACTGCAGGAGCATTGGTAAGTCCAAATGGCATTACTACAAATTCATAATGCCCGTACCGGGATCTAAAAGCAGATTTCGGTATATCCGATTCCTTAATTCTCAACTGGTGATATCCTGATCGCAAGTCAATTTTCGAGAATACCCTTGCCCCCTGCAGTTGATCAAACAAGTCGTCGATCCGAGGTATAGGATACTTATTCTTGATCGTCATCTTGTTGAGCTCCCTGTAATCAATACACAGTCGGAGGGATCCGTCTTTCTTCCGGACAAAGAGAACGGGTGCTCCCCAAGGAGAAACACTAGGTTGGATATAGCCCTTCTGTAACAATTCCTCCAGTTGCTTCTTGAGTTCATACATCTCGGTTGGCGCCATGCGGTATGGTGCTCTGGAAATAGGAGCTGCTCCAGGCTCTAACTCGATAGTCAATTCCACTCCCCTCTGCGGAGGTAACCCAGGTAGTTCGTCAGGAAATACATCTGAGAACTCATTCACAACTGAAATGGACGAGAGCTCTACTCTTTCCTCTTTCCTCATGGCATAGCACCAAAGTCCGTGACATCCCTGCTTCAGTAATTTCACAGCTTTCATTGCTTTGATCAATTTTCCCGAGCTTCCTGGTCTCCATCCTCGGAATAAGTGTTCAGATCCGTCATCAGCGATGATGGAAATGACTCTCTCTCGGTAATTCAGCACAGCTCCATAACGGTTGAGCCAATCATCTCCGAGAATTAAAGCGTCACCGTAGATGTCAACTACAATAAGATTTGATGGCCAATCTCTTCCTTCTATAGATACTGGGAAATCCCTAGCTTCTAGGGTTCCCACAATTTTCTCTCTGCTCGGTAATCCCACAACATAAGGTTCACAATTATACAAGCACGAGATTTTCAAACGATTAACACAGTTCAAAGATATAAAAGAATGCGTAGCTCCCGAATCGAACAAGACACTAATCAAGTTGCAAAAGGATCTGAATCGTACGATGCAAACAATTGTTCGATCATCGATTTCCTCATTTCGTACAGCGCGGAGGAATGCACCCGGCCTGGATGCCTCTCTCTTCCCGGCGTTCTGCTGAAATCCACTTTCTTTGCGTCTGGTTCACACTCGTCTCCTTCGGACTGGAGCTGGAGTGCGAGTACCAAAAGGTCGGGTCGCATTCCCACAAAATGTTGCGCGATGTCCTTCCTGTCCACACTCAAACAGTCACAGCAGCGCGAAACAATCACGTCGAACATGTCCCGCTTTGCCACAGTTATAACACTTTTCCCTGCGTCTCAAAGCGATTGGTCCGCCTGAACTTCTTTCCACCTCGAGGAGGATGCGGAGGTCTCTGGATGAATGAAAAGAGGATCACCCCTGCGAGGTCCGCTACTCTTATCCTCTCGTGAAGTTGCGACACCTTCTGTTTCTTTACTTCCGTCGATTTCTCTACTGCTGCCTCCTTCATATCATAGGCTAACGCCTTGTCCTGATACTGTCGCAAGGTGGTACATTCAAATCCGGACATATACTGCTGAATTTCCGGCTTCATTCGCATGTCAAAATGAAAAATCTTCTCCACCTCGGTCCTGACCAAGTGGCGCACATAAGTCAGCTGGTGATTAAAAGTCTTAATCACGTCCGTCACAGATACTTCCAAATTTTGAGGTGAGAAAAACTCCCGAACTCGGGCTTCTCTAACTGGACGAGGACAATACTGTGCCTCCATCATCAATTTGAATTCCGTCCAGTCAACATTGTGCTCCTCCGGTCGAATGGCCTCCCACCAGTCGAAAGCCTCCCCGGTCAAAAGATACTGGGCGACCGGAACCTTCCTATCGTTGGGCCATAAATTTCTGCCAATGATCCCACGAAAGCGTCTCAGCGGAACCGATAAATTTCGGAGGATGCAATTTGACCACCTCGGTGAGCCATTTATCTCCCCGATTATCCGCGTTATACTGCTGTCCCATCGCCGTCTGCATGCGATCCACAACTTGAGCAAACTGGTTTATCTGGACAACCACCTGCTGAAGCACTCCCGGCACGTTAGGATCTGCATTATTATTTGCCGATCCCTGCTGTCCCCCGGAATGTGAATCCGTTCGACTAGCGGCTATCTCTGGGGTAGATACCGACTCTTCTTGCCTCGCATTTCCACATCCGCGTCCACGACCTCCTCTCAACATACTGTAAACATAAATACTCAATATCCAGGACAAACTTTCTCAAAGTACATCCATCAAAGTTTACAAGACATGAATTAAATAAAACAGTAAACAGACCCAACTAACCCGACTGCCAAGATATCCATAAATCTTAGCTCTGATACTATATTCTGTAACACCCCGAGATATTCGGAATAATTACAGTGCCGTAAACCCTTTAGATAAGGATTTACAAGGCTAAATTTTAAAGAAGTGAAAAACAATACAATCGAACAACTGAAGTTCAAATACAGATTTGATTCAACCGATCAAATAAGTTAACTTATACAACCATATCGAATTGAATTTATTAAATACAGACGTACTCGAGTACTAAACGAACCAAGAAGACAATACAATAACATCAACCACATCACTGAGCCATCTCATCGTCCTGTCGGTACTGTGGTTGCCTTCCCGCTCCTCGGCTACCTGAACATCAAAACAATGTCCACCACCGAAGGGGTTAGCAAAACAATGCTAGTACAAGTATCATCATACAACAAATCATGAATGCATCATAAATCATGCAAAAACGGACTTCCGCTACCGGAATCCAACGATGCAAATCCTCACGATTCCATCAACACAATACAAGGTAATCCAGCGATCCAGCGACCGCAGCATAGATACCCATGATGATCCCGTCGGACCAACGCATGGTGGAAAACCCGTCCAACGATCCAGCGCCCTCAGCATAGATCCCCATGATGATCCCGTCGGACCAACGCATGGTGGACATTCGATCCAGCGCCCTCAGCATAGATCCTCATGACCCCCCTCGGATCATTTATACCATAATCAATCAATTATGCATACACATATGCATTTCCACATGTTCATCAATACGAACAAACAACAACGAATATCATGAGAACTTTCAGAAATACACCTCATATTCAACAATATGAATAAAAACACAAGCATGATAAATCGAACTCGACATATGATACTTGCCTCGAAAATGGCAAGGACGAAACACTTCAATGATCTCGACACACTCGAAGGCCGCCTCCTTCGATCAACGTAACAAGCTCGAACCTTAACAAAAGGAATGATATACAAATCATCTCAAGTCGAACGATGGCCTAACAGTTCGGTCTACGGCCGAAAAGCTCAAAATAAACAATCGCTGATCGCATTAGCGTGCGCTACGTACTCTACGTAACGTGCTAAGCAGCTCGTTAGCGACGCTATCGTGTAAGACTAGCGTCGCTAGTTATGAATCGGCGCTTGAACCGGCCGATACATAACGTACGCTACGTACATATTGTGCGTTGACTGACCCTCGATAGCGCACGTTAACTCACATATGTTAGCGTGCGCTAACCTTGCATGGCAGAAATACTGCTACCGGAAAAACTGGGTTGAAGGGTGGTGAATTCACAAATTCTATGTTGATTCAACAAGTCATCCTCAAGCATGTCATGCTAAAAAGGTTTTGTGGAAGTTCCATGATCATGAGGTACAAATATACGAATAATCAACTCAACATCATATCTTATCTTCGATCTTCAAGAAATATTCTAAGTTCCGATTATTTCAAGTCCCACAACATATGATTCCTTACGTAAAACATACGAACTAGGTAATCTTCGATTACTGATCATAAATCGATTTGAAAACGCTTAGGAGTCCATACTACTAAGATGGTTCAAAGGTTCATACGATAAATAGTGCCGATACGTCAAAGTATCCTTTTAACATGTGATGACCGATCATAAACGAAATAACTGGCTATCTAAGCAAAGATCAGACGTCCTTAAGAACATTACTAACATCGGTGAAGAATCACCTACCTCAAAGTAGTGAAGAACACGGAGGAAGTTGAAGCAATCCAACACCGAAAGCTTGAACACCAATCTCCAATGATATACGATCTTGAATCACGAGCTAGGGTGTTGATATGAAGTGTTTAGGATGAAGGAAGATATGTTCTAAGTGTAAGAATTCGGGTAGTGGGAGAAGAGAGAACTGAAATCACGAATAGGATGCTGTCCTATTTATAATAAATTACTATTAGCGCGCGCTAGACCCTGTTCGTAGCGTGCGCTAACGGCTCACTGATTAATCTGTACTCAGCACTTAGCGTGCGCTACGCATATACCTGTAGCGTGCGCTAAGGCGTTGACTCGGCTTTTCCCCGAAAACCGTCCAGGTACATCCCGACACTATCCGACAGGGGTCCCCCGGCCAGCTCTCACCTACCGCACGTCTCAATCAATCTGACCGCGCATAGCGTGCGCTAATGCTCCTCAGTAGCGTGCGCTATGAACCCACGTTAGCGCACGCTAAACTTAGCCAATAGCGTGCGCTACATGCGCAGATTTACAATCTTTAAATCACAACCACGAAATTAAACGCTTGACAACATCGGATTATGAAATACGGAGAATAGTACTCAGACAAAAGTACAATCATTACAATATCACAAGTTCCAATTACATAACAGAAATCTCGGGTATTACATATTTTGTCCATCCGGGATGAAATGATTGTCAAGTGTGGTTCTAGGCAGAACGTTGAGAACCAACTTAGGACTTGGAGGGCGAATAGCAAGGGCAGTCACCATCCATATAATTTCTTTCGGATCGTTGGTACTGTAACACCCCCAGAATCAAACCGGGAATATTACACGCCGCAGACCCTCTCCGTGAGGATCCACTAGGCTAGACATCAAAACTACACAATAAATTACATACCGTCATGATAAAATACAAAATTTGTAGACCAACTTGGTCTTTCCTCACTAACATACAAGTCAAAAATACACATTTCCATCTCGACTCATACCCGTACAAGGGTAAAATACACTCACAAACCAAAAGTACGACATAAGAAAGACCATACACAAACTCGGACTGACTGTATCCAACACTGGCCTTCGTGTGATTAGTATCATTCGCCTTCCATCATTCTTCGCGACGATCCTGTGTTTTGCTCCCAAACCTGCATGTACCTGGATGCAAAAACAGACATCCACCCCCGAATACTCGGGGGTTAGCAAAACTCCACTGTTTTGCTAGTACAAGTATAAAGTGCAAATACGAGCCATACAAAACACATTCCGAGAATACAACAAAAGACTTCCCGAGCTATTTGATAATTAAAATAGTTCAAGTCTTGAAAGTAGAAACCAAAACAAGAAAGCACTTTGAAAACATTTTCAAATCTCGGGAGTTTTCGAAAACATTTGCGATAGTAAAGTTCTTAATTCTTCAAAAGCCACTTAGGGTCACCGCCCCAATATTCATTTTCCAAAAATGCAAATCCGATTAACAAAACACGGGGTTCACAACCCAATTCATTCCAGTCACAAAACACAGGGTCCACGACCCAACCATTTCGATCACTAACACAGGGTCCACGACCCGTTCATTCACTTCAATTCACTTCCCAAAAATACATTACACATAACACATTATTTTTATGCCATTTTAGCCAAACACCAAGACTCGATATATAATTTCTCTCGACTCCGAGCAACAAGCATTGTGATACTCCGGACATATCACAATTAATCAACAGTACAAACACTCTGGCAATTCTCGCGACCCGGTCCAGCCTCTGGTCCCGCCGTAAGGCCACCAAGCCCCTGTGTGCCCCGTCGAGCAAACCCCAGGTGAGAACGCCCACTCGAAGTAACTCTCGCGACCCGGTCCAGCCGCTAAGCCACCAGGTCCCCGTGTGACCCCATCGAGTCAATCCCCGAGTGAGAGTACCCGAGAAAAACTTTACAACTTTCATCAATTCACATTTCTAAAACTGAAATCCTAAAGAGTCAATCACAATATATATAGTCGAGGTATTTTGCTAAAATGGCCATATTATCCAACACATACTCACGACCCAGAACTAATACTATCCACAAAGAAACACACTTATCTCATCAATACCGAATGACAACAACCAATATCACACAACTCATATATCCACCGATAACCACATGACTCCACGCATAATTCATAACAAGAGGATTTAACCATAAATTACCGACGACATATTCACACATATTGGCATCACCCGAAAGTAGGGATATCCTATACTCAACACTAACACACAAAGTCAATAAGCACATTAAGTCCCGAACACAGGAGTCATCCTTTAAGAAAACTATGATTGTAAATATACCGATTCTTTTAAGAAAAGGTTGTAAATATTCATTTAGCACATATCGTCAATTTTCAATCATTATATTACTGTATGGGCAAGATACTTGCCTCGAAATCAATTGTGAATACTCCGATGAACGCGGCTCGGCCGAAACAGCCCCGAAACAGCCCCGAAAACCGACCACCTTCGCGAAAAATCAATAACAACACCATCACTACGAGAATAACACCGCTACGAATCAACAATACTAAACGAAATCCCAATCGACACTAAGAAACAACAAGGGTTCAAGGGTTTCCCAAGGAAATCAAAATCATGTTCCGGGTGGAATGAAATCAATAACCGAGTTTCTAATCCGTAGGGTACAACCAAAACAACAAGAACTACGCAATCAATTTATCATTTCTGGGTGAACTCAAGAGATCAAGGAAAAACCCCCAAAATTCCCAAAACCAAGGTTCTAAGGGATTTTACCTCGAATCCGACGGTGGAAGATGAAAGAAGGTTGATAAATCCATGTTCGGAGTTGAAAGGAGTTGATATCTGATGATATCTGGCCGAGATCTCCACCTTCTCACGCCTGGAATCGCCTGGGTCGCCGGAGGGGAAGAAGTGAAATGAAAAATGACGAAAGTTGACCTATGCAGTCCTATTTATACTGTCAAAAGTTAGCGCACGCTAAGGTATGTGTAGCGTGCGCTATCGGCCGCAAAATGCAGTCAGAACTCTCTGCCAGACTTCGTTAGCGTGCGCTAATAAATGTGTTTAGCGTGCGCTAATTATGGACTGTGTAGTCTTTGCTATTTCGGCCATAACTCCTTCGTCCGGACTCCGATTGACTCGCCGTTTGAACCATTGGAAAGCTAATTTGATGCTCTATCACATTGTAAAGTTTCAGAATTTTTAGACTTTATAAGTGCCAGTGGTGATCTTACAAAGTCGACCAATTGCACAACAACGATACTCCTTGACAAAACAATGATTATTCAACATGCAACGAAACACTAACGGACAACACCAACGATCCAAATCTAAAACAAACAAATAATAAAGCACGACATACTATTAGCTCGGCTTACGTAACGATATGTCGTACCCGATGAGCACCACAACACGGTACATCATGACGTACCGAACATAGGGGAAAACTCAAATAATCGCTAACAGAGCAAAATAACCGGCACAACCGACAAAAATTCAAAAATAACCGGAAACGAAAATCTCGGGTATTACAGGTACACCGAGGCCTTGGGCGAGCGTAGTTTGGACTAGCGGGGTCACGCCCAAGCATGCATTTACATTATGGCTTGCTGCCCATGGGCGCCTTCGGACCAAGGACAGAATTAGGCATCTCGGCCTGGACGAATCTTGTAGCTTTTGTGCTTCTCAGCCTGAATCCGGAGCACATCTATTTTTTGATTGCCCATTCGGTGCCCATATCTGGGACGCCATCAAAGAGTGGATAGGAATCACCTGTTCGATGACTACCTTGAGGAGTGCACTAAAATGGATCAAAAAGGAGGCCAAAGGGAACTCCTGGCAAGCTAAGGGGCAGAAGATTGTTTTCGCTTCAACCGTGTATCACATTTGGAACGCTCGCAACCGTCTGATTTTCGAACGCGAAGTATTGCATATTGACTTCGTCATTAGCCGTATTAAAATGCACGCATTTATGATTTTGTATGCTTTATTTCCGAACTATAAAGATAGTTTCTTTCGACTAGCTCCCGAGCGAGAGTGGCCCCTCTCATTTTGTTTGTTTTGATTATCCCACTTGAGGAGCCAACTTGTGGCCTTCCTTTTGGACTGTTTCTCTCCCGGGTATGCCCAGTGTATGTGTATCTCTTTGATCATTTAATTCATTTTTAACCGATCAAAAAAAAAAAAAAAAAACTTGCCCAGGTAACGTACGCTAGTCGGCCGGCAGCGTGCGCTACCCCTGCCGGTTAGCGTGCGCTACGACCGACAGTAGCATGCGCTACCTGCCGATCCTGACCGAGTCCAGAACCTCAGAATCCCTCTGTCCGGCCCGATAGCGTGCGTTGGTCGACCAAGCTAGCGTGCGCTACACCTGCCGGTTAGCGCGCGCACCCGGCAGTAACTGCGCTACGCAGTTCTGCCCGCATCTGTCCGGCGGTTCCGCAATCGTCCTGGCCGATCCATAACCGTCCGTGAGTACCGACCACGAGGGCTCGACGGCCGATTTCCGAAACGCGTCGGAACGAACACGACGAAAAGTTCGCGGACAACATCAACGGCCCTAAATGAAAACATAATACCATAATTAATCATACGCGACTAAGAAACGGGTCGAGACAACAATTACAGATACGGATACCCGTAACTTTCAAGAAATTACAAAATGGCCCAAAACGCCCGGAAATCACGATACATGATCGAATAACCAAACGGACGTTCACAACACGTCTGACAAAGTTAAACGGACTTACGGGAAACTCGAAACAGCAGTTTCGAACGAGATTCGCGAGAACCGAACTCGAGTGCGGAAAAGTCGTTAAAAAGCACGAAACTCAACAAAACGACTCCGAAACGAACTCGGATGTCAAAAAGTGTAGAAATAATCATTCTCAGAATGACGAAACGGTCATGAGCGAGTCGTCAAAATGGACTTCGGCCGGAAAAGAAATTTACGGGAAATCGAAAATTGCGGATATTACAATAGCTTTCACACCGTTATTTGCTAACATGTAGCTCTTTTCACCAATTTTTCTGAGACGGCATCTACGCACCAACAATGGTTTGTCCTTTATTTTTCGCAAAATTTAAGACCCCCAAAATTAGGCAGCTGTTGCTGCTCAATGTAATACCCGAGATTTCTGATGTGTTTTTGGAACTTGTGATATTGTAATTATTGTACTTTTGTCTGAGTATTATTCTCCGTATTTCATAATCCGATGTTGTCGAGCGTGTGATTTCATGATTGTGATTTAAAAATTGAAATTCTGCGCATGTAGCGCACGCTATCGGCTATGTGTAGCGTACGCTAACGTGGATTCATAGCGTACGCTACAAATGAACATTAGCGCACGCTATGCGTGGTCAATTTGATTGAGACGTGCGGTAGGTGAGATCTGGCCGAGGACCCCTGTCGGATTGTGTCGGGATGAACCTGGACGGCTTTCGGGAAAAGCCAAGTCAACGCCTTAGCGCACGCTACAGGCATGTGCATAGCGCGCGCTAAGTGCCGAGTACAGTAAAGTCAGTATCCGTTAGCGCACGCTACGAGCAGGGGCTAGCGCGCGCTAATAATCATTTCCTATAAATAGGACAACATCCTTTTCGTATTTTCAGTCCTTTCTTTTCCCACATCCGAATACTTATACTTAGAGTATAACTTCCTACATCCTAAACACTTCATATCAGCATCCTAGCTCGTGATTGAAGATTGTAGATCATTGAGGAGTGGTGTTCGAGCCTTCGACGTTGGATTGCTTCGATTTCCTCCGTGTTCTTCACTACTTTGAGGTAGGTGATTCTTCACCGATATTAGTAATGTTCTTAAGGACGTTTGATCATGTTTTGATAGCCAGTTATTTCGTTTATAATCGGTCATCGCATGTTAGAAGGATACTTTTGACGTATCGGCACTATATATCGTATGAACCTTTGAACCATCTTAGTATGTGGACTCCTAAGCATTTTCAAACCGATTGGTGATCAGTAAATGGATATTACCTAGATTGTTACATTTTACACATTGGAATCATGCGTTTTGGAACGTAAGACGAACGGAACTTAGAATATTTTCTTGAAGATCTAAGATGAATTATGGTGTTGAGATGATTATCCGTATCTTTGTATCTCATAGTCATTCAGTACGTATAGAACTTCCACAAACCTTATTAGCATGATATGCTCGGGGATGACCTGTTTTATCACCATAGAATTCATGAGTTCATCACCATTCAATCCAATTTTCTGTTAGTAGTAATCTGCCATGCACGGTTAGCGCACGCTAACATACGTTAGTTAACGTGCGCTATCGGGGATAAGTTAACGCACGCTACGTGTGGTACGTAACGTACGTTATGATATCAGCCGAGTCAGTCGGCTGATCAGAGAGAACTGGCAGTCCGTGGCTAGCGTACGCTAGGCTTATACGATAGCGTACGCTAACAGACAGGCTTAGTGCACACTACATAGAGTGCGTAGTGTACGCTAAGTGGTTCAGGCAGATTGCATATTTTGAGCTTTTGGGCCGTAAATCGATTGTTAGGCCATCGTTCGACTTGAGATGATTTGTATATCATTTCTTTTGTTAAGGTTCGAGCTTTCTACGTTGATCGAAGGAGGCGGCCTTCTAGTGTGTTGAGATCATTGAAGTATTTCGTTCTTGCCATCTTCGAGGCAAGTATCGTAATGTGTTAAAATTGATATTTTGAGCATGTTTGTGATTTTTCATGTTGTTGAACATGAGATTTATTACGCTGAATTGTCATGATATTCGTTATCTAATGTTTGTATGTTCATGATGATGAACATAATGATTTGGCATATGTGTATGCATGAGTTGTGTTTGTGTACGTTGTACGATCTATGCTGAGGGCGCTGGATCGGATGTCCACCTCGTGTTGGTCCGACAGGATCATCTTGGGATCTAGGCTGAGGGTGCTGGATCATTGGACGGGTTATTTCCACCTCGTGTTGGTCCGACGGGATCATCTTGGGATCTATGCTGAGGGCGCTGGATCATTGGAATACCCATGTTGTGTTAATGGAATCTTGTGGATTCGCATTATCGGATTCCGGTAGCGGAAGTCCGTGTGATGTATCATGTTATGTATTGTTGATGCATATTTGACTCGTTTAAATGATACTTGTACTAGCATCGTTTTGCTAATCCCTTCGGGGGTGGACATTTGTTTTGATGTTTAGGTAGCCGAGGAGCAGGGAAACAGCCACAGTACCGACGTGACGACGAAGGGGTTCAGTGATGTTTGTTGTTGTTGGTAATTTGTTTTCTTGTTTTGATTTCAGTACTCGAGTACACGTGTCGTATTAATATCATTTCGATATGGTTGTATTAATTACTCGTTGAACCAGTTGTACGGTTTTGTAAACTTGAATTTCCACAGCATTGACGTCTTATATTTACATTTCTTTTAAATCAGCCTTGTAAATCCTTACTTAAAGGGTTTACGGCGCTGTAATTATTTCGAATATCTTGGGGTGTTACAGAATATGGTATCGGAGCTAAGATTTATGGATATCTTGGCAGTCGGGTTTTAAGTTGGGTCTGTTTACGTTATTGATATATGAGTCGTTCGTAACATCACTGTTCAGCCAAAAGTCGTCATGTGGACCGTGGTTGTAAGTCTCCTAATCTCTTATACTACTCTTTTACTTAATTATTGTTTTGTGAGTATTGACGGGTTTTATTTCGTAAACTTTTTCCCGGATATTGAGGAATTGTGTTTACAGTATGTTGAGAGGAGGACGTGGACGCGGACGCGGTCGTGGACGCGGACGGGGTAACATGAGACAGGAGGATTCCGCAACTACCCCGGAATTATCAGCTAGTCGAACCGATTCCCATTCTGGAGGGCAGCAAGGATCAGCGAATGACGATGCAAATCCTAACATGCCGGGAGTGCTTCAACAGGTGGTGGCGCAGATAAACCAGTTCGCCCAGGTAGTCGACCGCATGCAGACGGCGATGGGACAGCAGCACCACGAGGGTAACCGGGGAGATAGGTGGCTTGCTGAGGTGGTCAAATTGCACCCGCCAAAATTTGACGGATCTGCGGAGGCAATTACTTGGGATCACTGGCTCAAGGAGTTAGAGAAGATTTCCGCGGGTCTTAACTGTCCCGAGGACCGGAAGGTTCCCATTGCCCAGTATTTTCTGACTGGGGAGGCCTTTGATTGGTGGGAAGCTATCCGACCCGAGAATCATAATGCGGATTGGACGGAATTCAAACTAATGATGGAAGCACAGTATTGTCCTCATCCAGTTAGAGAGGCAAAGATCCGAGAGTTTTTCTCACCACAAAGTTCGGAAGCATCTGTGACAGATGTAATCAACACATTTAATCATCAGCTGACTTGTGTGCGACACTTGGTCAGAACGGAGGCAGAAAAGATTTTTCATTTCGATATGCGGATGAAGCCGGAGATTCAGCAGTACATGTCCGGGTTCGAGTGTACTACGTTGCGACAGTACCAAGACAAAGCGTTGGCCTACGACATGAAAGAGGCGGCGGTGGAGAAATCAGTAGAGGCTAAGAAGCAGAAGGTGACCAGCAACTTTTCAGAAAACAAGAGCGGTGGGCCCCGCAAGGTCCAGTCTTCCTTTTATTCGGCTAGGAAACCTCCACAACCTTCTAGAGGCGGAAAGAAGTTCCGAACAACACCAGCGGTTTCGGACGCATCAAAGAAATGCTACAATTGTGGTCGAGCAGGGCACATCCGACGTGACTGCCCCGCATCTTCTGTGACGTGCTACGATTGTGGACAAGAAGGACACCGTGCGTCTTTCTGTGGAGTTGCTACTAGATCTTTTGGTACTCGCACTCCATCTCCAGTTCCGAAGGAGACAAGTGTGAACCAGACACAACAGAGTGGGTTTCCGCAGCAGAACGTCGGGAAGAGAGAGACATCCAGTGCTGGGTCCGTTCCTCCGCGCCTGTACGAGATGAGGAAATCTGATGATCAGAACACTGCTGTTGCATCAGGTACAATTCAGATCCTTTTGCAACCAGTTAGTGTTTTATTCGATTCCGTAGCTATACATTCTTTTGTATCCTTGAACTGTGTAAATCGTTTGAAAATCTCGTGCTTATTTGATTGTGAACCTTATGTTGTGGGTTTGCCGAGTGGAGAGAGAATTGTGGGAACCCTAGAGGCTAGAAATTTTCCAGTATCTATAGGAGGGCGAGATTGGCCATCGAATCTTATTGTAGTTGACATCTACGGTGACGATTTAATTCTCGGAGACGACTGGCTCAACCGTTATGGAGCTATTCTGAATTACCGAGAGGGAGTTATTTCTATCATTGCTGATGACGGATCTGAACACTTATTCCGAGGATGGAGACCAGGAAGCTCGGGAAAATTGATCAAAGCAATGAAAGCCGTGAAATTACTGAAGCAGGGATGTCATGGACTTTGGTGCTATGCCATGAGGAAAGAGGAAGGAGTAGAGCTCTCGTCTATTTCAGTTGTGAATGAGTTCTCAGATGTATTTCCTGACGAACTACCTGGGTTACCTCCGCAGAGAGAAGTGGAATTCACTATTGAATTAGAGCCTGGAGCAGCTCCTATTTCCATAGCACCATACCGCATGGCGCCAACTGAGATGTATGAACTCAAGAAGCAACTGGAGGAATTGTTACAGAAGGGCTATATTCAACCTAGCGTTTCTCCTTGGGGAGCGCCCGTTCTCTTTGTCCGGAAGAAAGACGGATCCCTCCGACTGTGTATTGATTACAGGGATCTCAACAAGATGACGATCAAGAATAAGTATCCTATACCTCGGATCGACGACTTGTTTGATCAACTGCAAGGGGCAAGGGTATTCTCGAAGATTGACTTGCGATCAGGATACCACCAGTTGAGAATTAAGGAATCGGATATACCAAAGTCTGCTTTGTCCCTGATGCATTATGAATTCGTAGTGATGCCGTTTGGACTTACCAATGCTCCTGTGGTGTTCATGCAATTGATGAATCGGGTATTATTGGAATACTTGGATAAATTTGTGGTCGTCTTCATTGATGACATCTTGATATATTCGAGGGACGCAGAGGAGCATGCCGAACATTTGCGTGTGGTTTTGAGCACTTTGAGGAAGGAACAGCTGTATGCAAAGCTTTATAAATGCAAGTTCTGGCTCAGGGAGGTAACTTTCCTCGGGCATGTGATATCAGCTGACGGAGTTCAGGTGGACCCGAAGAAAGTCGAAGCAATCTTGGAATGGGAGGCTCCTATTAACGTGAAAGAAGTACGGAGTTTCTTAGGACTTGCTGGTTATTATCGCCGCTTTGTAGAGGGATTTTCCAAGATCTCTCGTCCGCTCACTCAGCTATTACAGAAAACTCAAAAGTTTAAGTGGGATGAGAAATGTCAGGCTGGTTTTGATGAACTTAAGAAGAGACTAACGACAGCCCCTATATTAGCATTACCAGATGGAACTGATGGGTTCATGGTGTCTGTGACGCTTCAAATCGAGTGCAGGATGTGTGTTGATGCAAAGAGATAAGGTGATTGCCTATGCTTCTCGGCAGTTGAAACCATACGAGGTTAATTACGTGACTCATGATCTAGAGCTAGCAGCTGTAGTCTTTGCTTTGAAAATTTGGAGACATTATTTGTACGACACTCATTGTCAGATCTTTACCGATCATAAGAGCCTCAAGTACATTTTCAGTCAGAAAGAATTAAACATGAGGCAGAGAAGGTGGTTGGAATTGATCAAGGATTACGACTTGGAGATTCTCTATCATCCGGGGAAAGCAAACGTAGTAGCCGATGCCTTGAGCCGTAAACCTATTTCTCTTCGAGTGTTGGAAGCACTTACATCCCGAACCAGTATTCAACGGGAAATGATCCGCGAAGGGATTGAAGTATGGGCACCAGGAGTCCAAGGGCAACTTTATGTGATGGAACTGACTTCATCACTAGTCGAGGAGATCAAGTCTAAGCAGTTGGACGATTATCTGATCCTTCGATTATGTGATGAAGTAAAGAAAGGAAAAGCCCCAGGATTCGTGTTACCAGACGATGGAGTTCTGAGATTTCAGAGTCGACTTTGCGTTCCCGATGATGATGATTTGAGACGGACTATTCTGAAGGAAGCTCACAGCGCGCCCTATTCTATTCACTCAGGCGTGATAAGATTTATAAGGATTTAAAACAAAACTTCTGGTGGGGGAATATGAAGAAGGACGTAGCAGAGTATGTTTCGAGGTGCTTGACTTGTCAGCAAGTTAAGATTGAACATCAGCGACCCTCCGGAATGTTAAATCCGCTTCCGATCCCTGAATGGAAGTGGGAGGACATCTCGATGGATTTCATCACCAGTATGGCAAGGACTAGAACGGGAATGAACATGATTTGGGTTGTAGTTGATCGACTAACCAAGTCGTCTCATTTCCTAGGGATTAAAGATACATGGGGACCCGAGAGATTGGCGTGAGTATTTATTGCAGAGATAGTCAGATTGCATGGGATGCCGAAGACAATTATTTCGGTTCGAGATGGTCGTTTCGTGTCACACTTCTGGAAAGCAGTTCACAGGGCTTTGGGGACTGAGCTCAACTTTAGTACGGCTTATCATCCCCAAACGGACGGTCAGTCCGAAAGGACTATTCAAACAGTAGAAGACATGCTTAGAGCTTGTGCCTTAGATTGGTCGATTGATTGGGAAGTTCATTTGCCGTTGATTGAATTCACTTACAATAATAGTTGGCATGCTTCTATTAAGATGGCACCATTTGAATCTTTGTACGGGAGAAGATGCCGATCACCCCTGTGTTGGGATGATTCTTCGGATTTGATCGGGACGGAACCGGAATTGATTATTCAGACTCAAGAGAAGATAGCTTTGATTCGAGAAAGACTGTTGACTGCCCAGTCGGCGTAAGTCTTATGCAGATGTACGTCGTCGCCCTCTAGAGTTCGACGCTGGGGACCATGTACTATTGAAGGTGTCTCCTACACGAGGGATTTTCCGTTTTGGGAGGAGAGGTAAGCTTAGTCCAAGATATATCGGACCATTCGAGATCCTCGAGAGGGTTGGAGGTTTAGCATACAGGTTGGCCTTACCGCCATCGCTGAGTCACGTTCACAATGTGTTTCACGTATCCCAATTGCGGAAGTATGTACCGGACCCCAGTCACGTCATTGATTTCGACGAGATCGAGATAGCTAATGATGGCACCTTCGAAGAGAGACCAACCAAGATACTTGAGAGTCGGATCAAACAGTTGAGGAATAAACCAATACACTTGGTTAAAGTATAATGGTCACGACACGGAGTCGAAGAGGCCACTTGGGAAACGGAGGACAGTATGAAGTCTAGATATCCAGAGTTGTTTCCATCTTAAGTTTCGGGACGAAACTTCTTTTTAGGGAGGAAGGATGTAATACCCGAGATTTCTGATGTGTTTTTGGAACTTATGATATTGTAATTATTGTACTTTTGTCTGAGTATTATTCTCCGTATTTCATAATCCGATGTTGTCGAGCGTATGATTTCATTATTGTGATTTAAAAATTGAAATTCTGCGCATGTAGCGCACGCTATCGGCTATGTGTAGCGTACGCTAACGTGAATTCATAGCGTACGCTACAAAGGAACATTAGCGCACGCTATGCGTGGTCAATTTGATTGAGACGTGCGGTAGGTGAGATCTGGATGAGGACCCCTGTCGGATTGTGTCGGGATGAACCTGGACGGATTTCGGGAAAAGCCAAGTCAACGCCTTAGCGCACGCTACAGGCATGTGGATAGCGCGCGCTAAGTGCTGAGTACAGTAAAGTCAGTAGCCGTTAGCGCACGCTACGAGCAGGGGCTAGCACGCGCTAATAATCATTTCCTATAAATAGGACAACATCCTTTTCGTATTTTCAGTCCTTTCTTTTCCCACATCCGAATTCTTATACTTAGAGTATAACTTCCTACATCCTAAACACTTCATATCAGCATCCTAGCTCGTGATTGAATATTGTAGATCATTGAGGAGTGGTGTTCGAGCCTTCGACGTTAGATTGCTTCGATTTCCTCCGTGTTCTTCACTACTTTGAGGTAGGTGATTCTTCACCGATATTAATAATGTTCTTAAGGACGTTTGATCATGTTTTGATAGCCAGTTATTTCGTTTATAATCGGTCATCGCATGTTAGAAGGATACTTTTGACGTATCGGCACTATATGTCGTATGAACCTTTGAACCATCTTAGTATGTGGACTACTAAGCATTTTCAAACCGATTGGTGATCAGTAAACGGATATTACCTAGATTGTTACGTTTTACACATTGGAATTATGCGTTTTGGAACGTAAGACGAACGGAACTTAGAATATTTTCTTGAAGATCTAAGATGAATTATGGTGTTGAGATGATTATCCGTATCTTTGTATCTCATAGTCATTCAGTACGTATAGAACTTCCACAAACCTAATTAGCATGATATGCTCGGGGATGACTTGTTTTATCACCATAGAATTCATGAGTTCATCACCATTCAATCCATTTTTCTGTTAGTAGTAATCTGCCATGCACGGTTAGCGCACGCTAACATACGTTAGTTAACATGCGCTATCGGGGATAAGTTAACGCACGCTACGTGTGGTACGTAACGTACGTTATGATATCAGCCGAGTCAGTCGGCTGATCAGAGAGAACTGGCAGTCCGTGGCTAGCGTACGCTAGGCTTATACGATAGCATATGCTAACAGACAGGCTTAGCGCACGCTACATAGAGTGCGTAGCGTACGCTAAGTGGTTCAGGCAGATTGCATATTTTGAGCTTTTGGGTCGTAAATCGATTGTTAGGCCATCGTTCGACTTGAGATGATTTGTATATCATTCCTTTTGTTAAGGTTCGAGCTTGCTTCGTTGATCGAAGGAGGCGGCCTTCGAGTGTGTTGAGATCATTGAAGTATTTCGTTCTTGCCATCTTCGAGGCAAGTATCGTAATGTGTTAAAATTGATATTTTGAGCATGTTTGTGATTTTTCATGTTGTTGAACATGAGATTTATTACGCTGAATTGTCATGATATTCGTTATCTAGTGTTTGTATGTTCATGATGATGAACATAATGATTTGGCATATGTGTATGCATGAGTTGTGTTTGTGTACGTTGTACGATCTATGCTGAGGGCGCTGGATCAGATGTCCACCTCGTGTTGGTCCGACGGGATCATCTTGGGATCTAGGCTGAGGGCGCTGGATCATTGGACGGGTTATTTCCACCTCATGTTGGTCCGACGGGATCATCTTGGGATCTATGTTGAGGGCGCTGGATCATTGGAATACCCATGCTGTGTTAATGGAATCTTGTGGATTCGCATTATCGGATTCCGGTAGCGGAAGTCCGTGTGATGTATCATGTTATGTATTGTTGATGCATATTTGACTCGTTTAAATGATACTTGTACTAGCATCGTTTTGCTAACCCCTTCGGGGGTGGACATTTGTTTTGATGTTCAGGTAACCGAGGAGCAGGGAAACAGCCACAGTACCGACGTGACAACGAAGGGGTTCAGTGATGTTTGTTGTTGTTGGTGATTTGTTTTCTTGTTTTGATTTCAGTACTCGAGTACACGTGTCGTATTCATATCATTTCGATATGGTTGTATTAATTACTCGTTGAACCAGTTGTACGGTTTTGTAAACTTGAATTTCCGCAGCATTGACGTCTTATATTTACATTTATTTTAAATCAGCCTTGTAAATCCTTACTTAAAGGGTTTACGGCGCTGTAATTATTCCGAATATCTCGGGGTGTTACACTCAACACTTCTCCTTTTCGTCATTTTTTTTAGGTGATAGCTTTCACACCATTATTTGCTAACGTGTAGCTCTTTTCACCAATGACTCCTTTTTTTAGGGAATAGAATTTTTGCAGAAAATCATTTCTTAGTTTTAGCATGAAAAATCAAAAACTCCACAAATTAAGTAAATTTCAGTTTTATTTTTCATCAACCGATTGATTCTTCTTTTCTCAAGGTAACGAATGACTCGATTTTATATGATAATTATAAGGCTTGGAAAGAGATTAAGGCTAAAAAAAAATTTGGAATATACAATTTTTTACCGGTTAAAACGATTTTAGAAGCTTGTATATAGCTAATTTATTGGTGTTATGGCTAGATCTAGAAATCTCATAAATCAAAATACTATATATATATATATAATAAACAAAAAATTAAGGCAAATAACCAAAGAAATCAAAACACACCAAAATTACAACACACCAAAATAATAAAACAAACCACCCCCAAACTTGAAAATAAAACTGTCCTCAGTTTTTAAAAATAAAATAAAATATAAAAACAATGCAGAAAAAGCAGAATACTCCCTGTTAAGAAAGTTGATGTTTGAGCTAACGCCTTTTAGAATCTGTAAGAGAATAAATACACGAGGCACACAACAAAAGAAGATAAAATATACTCGGAAGTATAACACAATTTTTAAGATGCGCATCAAGAAATTCCGAAGAGTCGCCTTACACTGCCATCAATGCTATTGTAAAAAAACACACAATAAAAATTACAGTAATAAAATAACAATACATAAATCGCGAATAGATGCGCGTCAAGAGATCAAGAAGAAACTCCTTAAGCTGCCACCATTTACCATAATTATTACACACGACAGAAAGTAAAAATAAAAGAGGTGCGACATGGGATATCAAAGGGAGAGGAATGAATCCACTTTTCGTTTTCTCACGGTAAAATCTTGCATCCAAACAATTTTAGCTAGAGCTGGAGCTGGTTGAGGAACAAATTCATTGAGTTTTTTGATTAGTTCTTCTGGTGTTCTTGCAACGACTATGATTCGTTTAGCACGCTCGAAAATAAAACCCCTTTCAGCAGAGTAGTCGATGAAAGACAGTAAACCATCAAAGAAACCATTGACATTAAGCACACCTATTGGTTTTTGATGAACATTTATCTGGGCTCTGGTAACCACATGAAAAAGTTCCTCAAGGGTGCCAAAACCACCGGGAAGGGTGATAAAGGTGCCAGAATTATTTATCATGTGAGTTATGCGATCTTGCATATTTACAGATCTAAACTCATCTCCAATAGTTGACCCGGTGATTTTACTTTCAACCAGAGGTTTTGGGATTATTCCCAACACTCTTACTCCTTCCATATAGGCAGAAGCAGCAGCTCATCCCATTAGTCCTAGACTTCCTCCTCCATAAACTACATGAATGCATTTTTCTCCTAAGGTACGATCCAAGTTATGGGCTGCTTCAGTAAAGCATGCCTCTTTTCCATAACTAGCTCCACCAAAAATGCAGACTGTGCTAAATTTTTTTGTTGAAGATGATGACTCCATTTTTGAAAAGTTTAGAGAGAAACAGAGAAAAGTGCAAGTTTGAGGGATGAATGAAAGAAACAAGCACACTGCTTATTTATAGAAGAAAAAGAAGGTAAAAATTGTTTGACAAGTTTGTGATTGCGTTGATTGCGCTTCAACTACTCAATTAGAATAATGTATGCATTTATCGCGTATCACTTTTTTTATTCCGAAAATCTCACCACACGACAAAAATAAAAGATACTTACGCGTATGTACAGTAGTTGTGATTCTGGCTCACATCTTCCTCTGATTTTACGTTCAGAAACGGCCTAAACGCCTTCTATGAGTCGGGGAGAAGCTTCCCATCCAATTTTCTTACAAATTGGCAAATAGGGTCTTTTAACGTCAGATTCCCAAGACGTTGTTCATATTCTGGTTGGAATTTATTCCACAAACATCAAATTCCATAATGTACGAGTCCACTAGGATGCGTGTCAAGAGAAATTTCGATATCATGTAAATTCTCCTTATTCAGACCATCCTTAATGAATTGAATTTTATCTTCTCTGTTTGTAGATTGAATTCCTAAAGATCGACATTTTAAATTACAGTTCCATCTAGCACATTTATAACAAACAGCTATCATCTTTGCTCGTCGTTTCTTGGCATATGAACTTTTTCCTAGCCCTGGTAAAAATCTAGTCGGTGTTTCTTTGAATTTACCCTCTATTCTTACTTTGGCTTCGATTGTGAATCTTATGTCAAAAGGTATGCTTTTATTCATAAGCAACCTCATCCTTTCAAGCCTTGCCTTGTAAATTTTTAAAATTGCATTTTTGCTTAGAAAGGGAAATCTTTTTTCGATTTTATTCAAAGTTTCTTCCATGATAAAAAATAAATAAATAAAAAGACAATGAAAATAATTGAAGAAAATATCTACAAATATCAGTTGTTGTGGGAAACTGAAAAATCCGACTTTAATAGTCACGGAGTACCGTTATCCGCTACTTGACCGGACAAACACAATTGAGTACTAAGTTATAATGTCGAGAAATTTATACCTATAAAATAGTTTACAATGTAAGATTTCAAATATAACTTATACTTCCCCGGCAACGGCGCCAAAAACTTGACACGTTTTTAGTGTAACTATCGCGACGCTCAAGGATCTTCACAGGTTTCTCCGGAAAGGTAATATCCTCGGCTATGTTAATCTCACTGTAGTCGATGATGTGGCTCGGATCCGGTACGTACTTCCTCAACTGAGATACATGAAAAACACTGTGGACGTGACTCAAAGCTCGAGGCAATGCCAAGCGATAAGCTAAATCCCCAACTTTGTCCAAAATCTTGAAGGGCCCGATATACCTCGGACTAAGTTTCCCCTTTTTCCCAAAGCGGAAAACTCCTCTGGTCGGCGACACCTTGAGCAAGACATGATCCCCCACCTCAAACTCCAAGGGTCGACGAAGAGTATCAGCATAAGATTTCTGACGACTCTGGGCAGCCAGCAATTGGTCCCAGATAATAAAAATCTTTTCCTTAGTCTCCGTCAACATATCCGGCTCCGTTCCAACTAGCTCAGAAGCCTCGTCCCAGCATAATGGCGACCTACATCGCCTACCATAGAGTGCCTCGAAGGGTGCCATTTTGATCGACGCATGCCAACTATTATTGTAAGCAAACTCGATCAACGGTAAGTGAAGCTCCCAATCATTACTCCAATCCAAGGCACAAGCTCGTAACATATCTTCCAACGTCTGAATCGTCCTCTCTGTCTGACCGTCCGACTGAGGATGAAAGGAAGTGCTCAATCTCAACTCCGTACCCAGAGCCTGATGAACGGCCTGCCAAAAATGCGATACAAAACGGCCGTCTCGATCAGAAACAATGGTTTTGGGGGCACCGTGTAACCTCACAATCTCAACAATAAAGGTTCGAGCCAGTCTATCCGGTCCCCAAGTATCCTTAATACCCAAGAAGTGTGCCAATTTGGTCAACTGATCGACAATTACCCAAATCACATTCATTCCGGCCCGAGTTCTCGGCATGCCAGTGATCAAATCCATAGAAATGTCTTCCCACTTCCACTCGGGAATGGGAAGCGGTTTCAACAACCCCGCTGGTCGTTGATGTTCGATCTTAACTTGTTGACACGTCAGGAACCGTAGTACAAACTCCGTAACATCCTTCTTCATGTTATTCCACCAAAAATTGCGCTTCAAATCTTTGTACATCTTACTCGTCCCGGGGTCGATTGAGTAAGGCATAGCATGAGCTTCTCGGAGAATTCTCTGCCTCAACTCTAAATCATTTCGGGACACAAAGCCTGCCCTGAAATCTCAGAATACTATCCTCGTGAACCATAAAGCCAGGAGCTTTTCCTTTAATTACATCTTCCTTCAGTTGAGAAATCATCGGGTCTCTCCACTGCTTCCCTTTGATGTCATCAACTAAGGACGAAATAATTTCGAGAGTACACAACTGTCCCTGTACTCGTTGAAGCCAAACTTCTATCCCTTGCTCAATTAAATCTTGACGAATTTTCGTCTGGGATGTAAGAACCTCGAGCATTTGAAGAGATGCAGATTTGCGGCTCAAGGCATCCGCAACGACATTGGCTTTTCCGGGGTGGTAAAGAATTTCCAAATCATAATCCTTTATCAACTCTAACCAACGTCTCTGTCTCATATTCAGCTCCTTCGATCAAAATATACTTCAGGCTCTTGTGATCGGTATAAATCCGGCACGGTGAACCATACAAATAATGCCGCCAAATCTTGAGTGCGAAGACAATTGCGGCCAATTCCAAATCGTGGGTAGGATAATTCATCTCATAAGGCTTTAATTGTCGTGACGCAAAAGCTATCGCCTTATCATACTGCATAAGTACACAGCCCAGGCCTTGACCCGAAGCATCACTATAAACTGCAAAGCCCTCGCTACCGTGTGGTAAAGTTAAAACCGGCGCTGAAGTCAATCGTCTCTTCAGTTCATTGAAGCTCTATTGTCTCTCATTCGTCCAAACAAACTTTTTGGTCTTCTGGAGTAATTTCGTAAGCGGCCGAGCGAGTTTCGAGAACCCCTCGACGAACCGACGGTAATACCCAGCAAGGCCCAAAAAGCTACGAACTTCCTTAACATTTTTAGGCGGTGCCCAATTCAGCACTGCCTCAATCTTCTGCGGGTCTACACGAACCCCTTCAGCCGAAATCACATGGCCGAGAAACATAACTTCTTCCAACCAAAACTCACATTTCGAGAATTTTGCATAGAGGCGCTCGGTTCTCAAAATGTCTAATATCAAATGCAAGTGTCGGGCATGTTCCTCCTTATCTCGAGAGTAGATCAAGATGTCGTCAATAAAGACAACTACACACCTGTCGAGGTACTCGATGAATATCTTATTCATTAACTGCATGAAAATTGCCGGTGCATTAGTCAACCCAAAAGGCATAACTACAAATTCATAATGCCCATATCTCGTCCGAAATGCCATCTTCGGAACGTCTGACTCCCTCACCCTGAGTTGATAATACCCGGATCTTAAATCAATTTTCGAGAAAACTGCAGCCCCTTGCAATTGATCAAATAAATCATCTATACGAGGCAAAGGATACTTGTTCTTGATGGTTACTTTGTTCAGCTCACGGTAGTCGATGCACAAACGTAGTGAACCATCCTTCTTCCTTACGAAAAGAACAGGCGCGCCCCAAGGCGAAGCGCTCGGTCTGATGTACCCTTTCTCCAGGAGTTCTCCCAATTGATTTTTCAATTCTTGCATCTCGGAAGGTGCCATCCGGTAAGGTGCTTTAGAAATCGGAGCCGCATCTGGCTCTAAGTCCACGGTAAATTCTATCTCTCGATCTGGCGGTAATCCCAGGAGGTCATCCGGGAAAACATCGGGATACTCATTAACAACTGGAATCGAAGAGAAATCGACTTCATTTCCTTCCGTTTTCAAGGCATAACACCAATAGCCCGTACAACCTTTATTCAAAAGTTTTACAGCCTTCATGGGACTGATAAGTAACTTGGATTGGTCTGATTTACGACCCAAAAATGAGTACTCAGATCCGTCTTTAGTCATCATCGTAATAACCTTGGTATGGTAATTCAAAATCGCTTGGTGATTATCAAGCCAATCATCGCCGAGGATCACGTCCTCGCCTTCCATATCAACTACAATCAGATTCGATAACCATTTCATACCGGATATAACCACCGAAAAATCTCTAATCTCTCGGTTCCCCACAATCCTATCCCCGTTAGGCAGTTTCACGATAAAGGGATCGCAAGCAGTCAAACAAGTTATATTCAAACGGCGTACACACTCCAAAGAAATAAAAGAATGTGTAGCACCCGTATCAAAAAGTACACGGACTGGATAAGATAAAATATGGATGGTACCTGAGGCCACCGGCATTGCCGAGTTAACCTGATCGACGCATCTCATAAACCCGTGGTTGCACCGAACCGACGCTAGAGTTTCCCCCTCCAGCGTTCTGTCCCCGGCCCCTGCCGAAATTCTGCTGAGGTTGACCAAAAGATTGTCGCTGATTAATACCTTGATCAAGTGGTGTTGGGGCAGAAGCCCGAGTGTCCAAAGTCTGGTTCGGCTCGGAACAATAAGCCGCTCTATGCCCCATCTGTCCGCACGTGTGACACTTTAATGGTGGAAAGTGGCATTCCTAATTAAAGTGGCCTGGACGGACACAGTTATAGCAAGTCACCGTGCGATTTGAGGTACCCGGAGTGGGACGGTAGCCCCTCTTCCCTTTATTAGAACGTGACGACTGTCCGGAAAAACGGTTAGTCGTCTGTGACTTCTGAAAATTGCCACCCTTAGAACCAGAAAAATTTCCCGCGACTTTCTGCTTCTTCGGTTCTTCAACGGTATCATTGTCGGGGTTCAACATATCATGGGATAAAGCTCTGTCCTGATACTCTTTCAGTGTGGTACAAGCAAAACCGGCCATGTATCGCCGTAAGTCCAAATTCATCCGCATATCAAAATAACGGATCTTATCACGCTCGTTACGCACTTGATCCTTTACATGGATCAATTGTTGGTTGTACTCCACGATCGCCTGTGAAACAGGAATATCTTGTGGTTTAGCCTCGAAAAAGGCTCGGATTCGGCCCTCTCGCACCGGCCAAGGACAAAACTCAGCCTCCAAGAGCTCCTTAAATTCATCCCACGAGGCAATACGATCCTGTGGCTTGATGACCTTCCACCAAGTAGCGGCCTCCTTAGTGAGGAAATACTGAGCAATCGGTACTTTCCTCACCTCGAAGCGCCAACCGCCTCGAAAATCTTCTCCAATTCCGCTAGCGCCTTCCCACTTAACGGGCAGTGGCACCGCCAAACTGTGGAGGGTGCATACGGATTACATTCTGAAGTAAGGCATCCGTGTTTGGGTTCGGGTTATTCAGCTGAACAGTTTGGGCTAAAATAGTCATCTGGGTAGCCAATTGTTGAAGTGCATTCATAACTCCAGCGTCCGCGTTGTTCCATTGACCGTTTGATTGGTCGTGCTGACTTTCGGTGTCAGGATGCACCGAGTTCGACAAACTGGGATTGGTCGACCCGCAATCAATCGATGGAAACAAAACGCGCCACGACCTCTTCCACGTCCACGGCCACGGCCTCGGCCACGGCCCCTACCAGCTGACATACTGAAGAATATACAAGTCACGTAAGCACAATTCAATCTCGCATCATCAAAGTGTCCGATTCTCAAGAATACCGATAAAAGGAAGCAAAACGAATAAGGAAACACCAGAAGAGTGAGAGGTCTTACAAGTACCGGTCGCACTGTGATGATGGCAGAGTAGTGATACTGCGGATAAATAACGACTCGATCGACCCAAAAGATCGACAGCCTAGGTATCCATAGACCTAAGCTCTGATACCATATTCTGTAACACCCCCAAGTTATTCGGGGAATATTACAGCGCCGTAAGCCCCACTGTGGGACCCATAAGGCTAAACATACGCGGAATTATAATTTTTGACCGATAAGGTCCACATACAATGGAAAGAAGAACAGTACAAAGGATATTCAAAACATAACCAATGTATCTAAAGACATCACAACACGAATCAATACCTCGGCAAACACAGGCCGGAACATCAAGGAGAAAATGGAAAACAATATTCGAGTATTCAATAACCATTCCAGTACAACAACACTGAATGGAAAACTCAAAACATAAATGGGGGAAGGACACAGTATCACTCTTGCCCACCATCTTCATGCCGACCCGATACCTGCCTGTCCGCTCTCCTGGAACCTGAAATACATAAAAAGTATTTCCCCCATAAAGGGGTTAGCCGTCGAATAGCTAGTGCAAGTATATCAAGTATGAAACACAATACTCCTCGACAATAAAGTAAATGTAACCGTCAATTCATCAATTCAAGACTAGTATTCCGGAATAACTAAATCTCATAGTGTCACATCAAGACGTATGTGAATGCCATAAAAACGGTTCGTTCATATCATCCGTCGTTACATGTATGAATGCCGTAGAAACCGTTCGTTCATATCATGCCATCAATACATATATGAATGCCGTAAAAACGGTTCGTTCATATTTTGCCAACAATATATCTATGAATGCCGTAAAAACGGTTCGTTCATATCATACCATCAATATTTCTTACTTTCATAGTCGAGAACGTACAATCATAATTATATACTTGCCTTTGAGACATCGAGAAATCGAACGGAGGAACGGTATGAGTTCGGTAGGTCCAAGAACGTGCTTCCGGCACCTAAACGATTCGCAAGGAATATGATAATCAATTATCCATATTCGAATTACACGAAGAAACTCCCAAAACCCGTCTATGATTCATGAAAATACACGGATAAACAACTAGAGGTTGGAAAATCGTCCAAACTCTCACAAGTCCGAAAACGGTACAATCCAATCCGTAAAATCGTAGGAAAAGTAGGCATACGGTATGGATACATCATTATCTCAAGGTTCTCAAGCTTCAAAACGGATAAATCGGACGAATCTATGAAAACCCCAAAATTCCCAAAAAGTAGGGTTCTAAGGATTTTTACCTTGATTCGGACGATAGGATGGATTAGATGTTTTGAAATCCTTGTTCTCCAACCAAAAATGTTGTTACTAGAAGGAAGATCGCTGCCAATCGCCCAAGATCGTGTCTCCCGAGCGATTCCCGTCGAAAAAGGAGCGAAGAAGGTGAGAAATGACGAAATGGAAGTCAACTGCCATATATATATCTGCCCAGTCTAGCGCACGCTACGCCTCCTTCATTAGCGTGCGCTAGCGAAGTCACCAGGTAGTCCAGTGTTTTCTGCCGGCCCCGTTAGCGCGCGCTAAACATCTATCTCTAGCGTGCGCTAGCCCAAAAAGTGGCATTCAGTACTGGAGTCCAGAACCTACTGTCTCTGCCCTGCTCAAACCTTAGCGTGCGCTATCGCTATGGCTTAGCGTGCGTTATGCAACAGCTTTAGCGTGCGCTAGCCGAAGCCTAGCGTACGCTATCTGATAGTCCAGAAAACCTGGGAACCTCACTGCCTCTGCCAACCAGCCCGGTAGCGCGCGCTACGGACGGATGTTAGCGTGCGCTACTAACCACGAAAAGCGCGCGCTAACAACTCCTAGCGTGCGTTAATCCGCCAGTCCAGAGAGCACTCCAAGTTACTGGTTCTGACCTGACTGAACTCCTTAGCACGCGCTACGGCTCAAAGCTAGCGTGCGCTAATCAAGCAGAATTAGCGTGCGTTAGCCTAGGCCTAGCGTGCGCTATTTCTCTGGCCCAGAACACTTCCGCAAGGTCTAAAACAATACGATCAAGACCCAAACAAGATACGAAACTCAAATAAAATATCAAAAACATCTCTAGGCATTTACAAAGCGACAACATAAGAGAAACGGCAAGGTCGATCAGTTAATAAAAGGTGCAGGTATTACACCACCGGCCTGATGAAATGGCCTCTTCCCAGATGTAGGAGCAGACTGAGACCTCGAAAACTTACCACCCTTACCGGCCGAGAATCCGCCAGTAGTCTTTTGCTTCTTAGCTTCTGAAACCAACTCTGATTCCGGGGCAGGCATCTCGATCGCTAGAGCGTGATCCTGGTATTCCTTCAAAGTGGCACACATGAGCAGTGCCATACTCTGCCTGATATACGGCTTCATGCGCATTTTGAAGTAACGGATTTTATCAGCCTCAGTCCTCACCTGATCTTTCACGAGACCCAACTGCTGATTATAAGAGATAATGGCCTGAGAAATCGGCACATCCTGGGGTGTGGCAGTGAAGAAATCCACAATCCTGCATTCTTTGACTGGCGGCGGACAATATTCTGCTTCCATAGCATCCCTGAATTCCTCCCAAGTGGCTCGACGGTCTCTGGGCACCACATCCTCCCACCATTCCGCAGTTTCCTTATCCAGGAGGTACTGGGCAATATGTACCCTCCTATCTTCGGGACAAGCTACGGCATCAAAGGTCCTGGACAACTGAAAGAGCCAATTCTCCCAACCGAGGGAGTCAGAAGATCCGGAGAAATGAGGAGGGTGCATATTAGTCACCGTCTGAAGCCACTTACTAGCTTCCTCTTCAGGTGTTGGGGGCAGATTCTGGCGTCCACCCTGAGCTATCTGAGCAAGCTGAGCTACTAACTGTTGAAGTACGACAGTATCCCCGGCGTCGGCATTATTACCCAACGACACTGAATGAGAGGCTGAGTCTGCAGAGGACTGAGAAAGTGAGCCCTCTTCATTATTACCACCCCGACCACGGCCTCGGCCGCGTCCCCTAGCCGGTCTACCACGACCTCTCAACATACTGAAGAAAATATGAAAAGAACAAGATCAGAAAGATTCACAATCTACAAGGTTGGTATCACAATTCTCAATTCCGAACAACGCAAGAAAACGAATTCTAGAAGTATAAGAGTTCAAGGAGACTTATAGACACGGTTCGCACGAAAAGACGGTAGCATGATGATATTAGGCTCAACGACTGCCTATAACGACGCAACTGACAGACCCAAAATTAACGGACAGCCTAGGCATTCAAAACCTAAGGCTGTGATACCATAAATGTAACCCCCCAAATCACAAATGGGACATTACATGCCATAGAACCTTCATGAGGTCTACCAGGCTAACACATAACACACCAACCGAGCATGAAATCCCATAAGACACAATCATCAAAGTAAAACAGGGCCGTGGCCTCGGCCAAAACATTTTAATCCAGAAACGAAAAAATGCAACCGCAGTAAATCCATTGCCCATGCAGGGGACTTTAACCAATAAAAAAATAATAAAATGGACTCGAGCCTCATCATCATGCCAGTCCATCCTTTGCGTGCGCATCCCGTGCCAGCTCCTTAGCTCGACCAGTACCTGAAATGCATAAGACGCATTTCCCCCATTTAAGGGGTTAGCATTCGAATAGCTAGTGCAAGTACATAATTACACAACATTATATACATACGCTATTCAACGCAAACAAACCATTAGGAAAATCATTTGAAAATCAATATTCCGGAATATCACATTTACATCAAATCAGTATATCATCAAGTTTTCCACATCACAAATATAAACACTTGGTAGCTCGCGACCGTACCCATTAGTATCGGTGCCCAGAGGTCCCGTCGAACCGTCCCCAGGTGAGAAACCACTTACGCGGCCGTATCCATTAGTATCGGCCCCCAGAGGTCCCGTCGAACCGTCCCCAGGTGGAAGAATATCAACACACGCACCCAAGTCCCCTTCCGTGGCCGTACCCATTAGTATCGGCCCCCGGAGGCCTCATATGCCATCCCCAGGTGGAAGAGTAACAATCACATTCATTCAATAATATAGTTTACATCATTCGCATCAAAACCGTACAAACATAATGAAATATAATACATGTACTTGTCTTCGATGACACGATGCGAAGAAAACAGCGAAAGGAATGGTTTCTGTCCGAACAATCTTCATAAATCCGATCCTAACAACAATAGAGACTCAATCAACTACAATTCCACTGAGAAATCACGAATTAATCGGCGTTCTACCCTATGGGACAATATGCCGAACACTATGAAGGCATAAGGTTCAAATTCGATCAACGAAGGGAAAAACTTGGAATTGATCCGCTAAAGTTCTAGGAAAACATAACACCACGATTACCCAACTATAATTCATCATAAATCGAAGCAAAAACGAAAGGAAAAACGAATAATAGCCAAAACCCCTAAAATTAGGTATAATATCCAATTACCTCAATTCAACGATGGAATGGTGGAAGGAATATGATTGATTCGTGCTAGAATGTCCAATTCCGAGTTATAAGATGATGGAAGGTAATATCTGAGGGAGATTGCCCGAAATCGCCAAGGAGAAGTGGAAAAACGGGAGAAAAAGGAAGAAATGGTGTTAAAAAACCCGTCTGTCCTTTATATACTGGACAGAACACGGCGCAACAAACGGTCCAAATAGCGCCGTGTTCATCGCCGTATTGCAGGTCAGCGGCCGACCCCTATGCGACACGGCGCAAAGACATGAAGCAAAATGCCGTGGGTCTTGCGCCGTTTCGCAAGGCAGCGGGCACCACTAGGCAACACGGCACAGAATGCCACGGGTCTTGCGCCGTTTTGCACAGGTCAGGCTAGACAGCCTCTTGACACAAGACGACGCTACCATAGCTAAAAAATACGATAAACCAAAACACGATATGCCGACCCAATGGACCGAGAAAATTATATGCAATGAGAAACAATATCCAATAACCCAAAACGGTCCGAGGTACACAACCAAAATCGAACAAGGAACAAATTCCCTAAACTTATAGGAAATTACAAAATGGCCTAAACATCCGAAATTCACGATACAACGTCGGATTAACAATCCGAAACACACAACATGCGCAACTCAACCAAACGAACATGTGGAAACCGAGAAATAGTGAATTCGAATGAGTTTTACGAGTATCGAATACACATGCGATAAAATATAACTCAAGATGAAAATACATAAAAACATCATCCAAACTCGTCCAAACGGAGAAACTCCAAGAACAAAATAGATTCAGAATTCCAAAACAGTGTCAAGAGAGTTGTCCGAAACGAACATAGACCAAAAATAGAAATTACCAAAAATAAAAAGTACGGATATTACATTCTCTCCCCCTAAAAATAAGTTTCGTCCCGAAACTTACAACGCGAATAACTCGGGGTATCTCGACCTCATACTCTCTTCCATATCCCATGTGGCTTCCTCGGATCCATGCCTCGACCATTGCACTTTAACCAAATGAATGGTTTTGTGCCTGAGTTGTTTCACCCGACGCTCTAACATCTGAATCGGCCTCTCCTCGAAGGTAATGTCGGGCCCCAACTCGATCTCTCCAAAATCGATAATATGTCTAGGGTCCGTTACGTACTTCCTAATCTGGGAGACATGAAATACGCTATGCACGTGGCTCAGGGACGGCGGCAAGCCTAACCGATATGCAAGCTCTCAAACTCTCTCTAGAACCTCGAATGGTCCAATAAATCTCGGACTAAGTTTACCCTTCCGACCGAAGCGGTAAACTCCCCGTGTCGGCGACACCTTAAGCAACACATGGTCTCCCACATCAAACTCCAACGGCCGGCGACATGTATCGGCATAAGACTTCTGTCGACTCTGGGCCGTCAACATCCTATCGCGAATCAGAGCAATATTCTCTCTCATCTCAACTACCATATCAGGCTCGGTGCCAATTAGCTCAGATGTATCATCCCAACACAACGGCGATCTACACTTCCTACCATACAGTGCCTCAAATGGTGCCATTTTGATCGAGGCATGCCAACTATTGTTGTACGTGAATTCGATCAATGGTAAGTGCAACTCCCAATCATCCTTCCAATCTAAATCACAGGCTCGCAACATATCCTCCAGCGTCTATATCGTCCGCTCAGACTGTCCGTCTGTCTGAGGGTGGTAGGATGTACTGAGTCTCAACTCGGTCCCGAAGGCTCTATGAATGGCCTGCCAAAAGTGTGATATGAAGCGATCATCTCGATCTGAAACAATACTCTTGGGAGTCCCATGCAACCTCACGATCTCAGCAATGAACACTCGTGCTAGTCTCTCTGGCCCCCAAGTGTCCTTAATACCCAGAAAAAGAGCTGATTTGGTTAGTCGATAGACAATGACCCAAATAATGTTCATTCCAGTCCGAGTGTTAGGCATACTGGTAATGAAATCCATAGATATATCCTCCCATTTCCACTCCGGGATAGGAAGTGGTCGCAAAAGCCCCGTGGGTCGCTGATGCTCGATCTTAACCTGCTGACAGGTCAAACACCTCGACACAAACTCGCTAACGTCTGTCTTGAAATTACTCCACCAGTAGTTACTTCTCACATCTTTGTACATTTTGCTCGTACCAAGATGTATTGGGTAAGGTGTGGTATGAGCTTCACTCAAGATCTTCTGTCTCAGCTCAATAACACTCGGTACACACAGTCTGCCGCGAAATCTCAAAACTCCATCATCCTGAACCACAAATCCAGGGGCTTTATCCTTCCTCACATCCTCCCTCAACTGGACCAAAAACGGATCATCATACTGTTTTGCCTTGATATCATCAGTCAAGGACGAAGTGATCTCCAACGCACATAACTGACCCTGAGCTCTATGAACCCAAACCTCAATATTCTGACAAATAAAATCCCGCTGGATCCTACTCTGTGGTGGAAGTACCTCTAACATTTGTAACGCCATCGGCTTTCGGCTCAACGCATCAGCCACTACATTAGCCTTACCCAGATGATAAAGTATCTCGAGGTCGTAATTTTTAATTAGTTCCAACCACCTACGCTGTCTCAAATTCAACTCTTTCTGACTGAAGATATACTTCAAACTCTTGTGATCCATAAAAATCTTACACGACGACCCATAGAGATAATGCCTCCATATCTTTAAGGCGAAAACGACCGCAGCTAACTCCAAATCGTGCGTGGGGTAATTCACCTCATAGGGTTTCAACCGGCGGGACGCATAAGCAATAACCCTATCTCTCTGCATCAAAACACATCCGAGCCCGAGTCCCGAAGCATCACTATATACCACGAAATCTTCGTTCCCCTTAGGCAAAGCTAACACGGGTGCGGTAGTTAGTCGTCTCTTCAACTCGTCAAAACTACCCTGTCTGTCTGCAGTCCACTCGAATTTCTGAGTCTTCTGGAGCAACTGAGTGAGTGGTCTAGCAATATTAGAAAATCCCTAAACAAATCTATGTTAATAGCCGGCAAGACCCAGAAAACTCCTCACCTCCTTCACATTCTTAGGCGGCTCCCAAGCCATCACTGCCTCTATCTTCTGCAGATCTACCTGAACCCCCTCTGCTGAAATCACATGCCCGAGGAACATCAACTCCTCGAGCCAAAACTCACACTTAGAGAACTTCGCATACAACTGCTCAGCTCTCAAAATGTCTAATACAATTCGGAGATGTAAGGCGTGCTCCTCCCGACTCCGTGAATAGATAAGAATGTCATCGATAAAGACGACTACGAATTTGTCCAGATACTGAATAAAAACTTTGTTCATCAACTGCATGAACACTGCTGGGGCATTGGTTAGCCCGAAAGGCATAACCACAAACTCGTAATGGCCATATCTCATCCGAAAAGCAGCTTTCGGTATATCACCATCCCGAATCCTCAACTGGTAGTAGCCCGATCGTAAATCAAACTTCGAAAAGACTATTGCTCCCTGAAGTTGATCAACTAAATCGTCGATCCTGGGAAAGGGTATTTGTCTTTGATGGTTAACTTGTTTAATTCTCGATAATCGATGCATAAACGAAGCGATCCATCCTTCTTCTTAACAAAAAGTACAGGCACACCCCAAGGCGATGCGCTCAGTCGAATATACCCTTTATCTAACAACTCTCCCAACTGTTTCTTCAACTCTAACATCTCCGACGGTGCCATACGGTACGGTGCTCGAGAAATAGGGGCCGCATTCGGATCAAGATCAATAGGAAACTCAACCTCTCGCTGCGGTGTCAATCCCGGCAAGTCATCTGGAAATACGTCGGGATATTCACTAGCAGCTGGAATTGACGACAAATCAACTCCACCGTCTTCCGCCTTCAGAGCATAACACCAGTAGCCGACAAAACCCTGATTCAGAAGTTTTACCGCCTTCAAGGCGCTAATCACACTCCCCGATCTACCCGGCTTACAACCGACGAGAGTATGCTCGGTGCCATCCTCGGCCACTATCGAGATGGTACGAGTCCTATAGTTTATGATAGCACCGTGACAATCCAACCAATCATCCCTGAGGATCAAATCCTCACCCTTAAGGTCTATAACAATGAGATTCGAGGGCCAATCCCGGCTCCCGATCCTCACTGGGCAATCCCTAACTTCCCGGTCCCCAACCATACAATCCCCGCTAGGCGTACCCACCACAAACGGTTCACACTCAAACAAGAAATCAAAACCAATACGACTCACACAATCTGAAGCAATAAATGAGTGGGTAGCACCCGAATCAAAAAGCACTGAAACTGGATGAGAAAGGATCTGAGTGATACCTGACGCCACCAGAACGTCTGCCTCCTCTGTGCGCCTCATCTGATACAATCGGGGGTGAACCGAACTCGAACTTGATGCTGTACGGCGATCCGGCTAACCCCGACCTCTGCCACGACCTGAACTCCGAGGAAAAAAATTAGCTGGAGTCCTATGTTCCTTCTAATCGGCAGTGGTAGTCGGAACTCTAGCGGCCCTAGTGGCCCTCTCACAATGAGCTGCCCGATGCCCAGTCTGTCCGCAAGTAAAGCAAGTAACTAACGGAAATGGGCAATCCTTCATCACGTGCTCGGGCTGACTGCAATTAAAACAAACTCTCCCGCCAGGTGCAACAGACTGGACCGAACGGTAACCCTGAGATCCACTGGCCTGATGAAACGGCCTCTACCCAGATGTAGGAGCAGACTGAGACCTCGAAAAATGACCACCCTTACCGGCCGAGAATCCGCCAGTAGTCTTCTGCTTCTTAGCTTCCGAAACCAACTCTGATTCCGGGGCAGCCATCTCGATCGCTAGAGCGTGATCCTGGTATTCCTTCAAAGTGGCACACATGAGCGGTGCCATACTCTGCCTGATATGCGGCTTCATGCGCATATTGAAGTAACGGATTTTATCAGCCTCAGTCCTCACCTGATCTTTCACGAAACCCAACTGCTGATTATAAGAGATAATGGCCTGAGAAATCGGCAAATCCTGGGGTGTGGCAGTGAAGAACTCCACAATCCTGCGTTCTTTGACTGGCGGCGGACAATATTCTGCTTCCATAGCATCCCTGAATTCCTCCCAAGTGGCTCGACGGTCTCTGGGCGCCACATCCTCCCACCATTCCGTAGCTTCCTTATCCAGGAGGTACTGGGCAATATGTACCCTCCTATCTTCGGGACAAGCTACGGCATCAAAGGTCCTGGACAACTGAAAGAGCCAATTCTCCCAACCGAGGGAGTCAGAAGATCCGGAGAAATGAGGAGGGTGCATCTTAGTCACCGTCTGAAGCCACTTACTAGCTTCCTCTTCAGGTGTCGGGGGCGGATTCTGGTGTCCACCCTGAGCTATCTGAGCAAGCTGAGCTACTAACTGTTGAAGTACGGTAGTAGCCCCAGCGTCGGCATTATTACTCGACGGCACTGAATGAGAGGTTGAGTCCGCAGAGGACTAAGAAAGTGAGCCCTCTTCATTATTAGCACCCCGACCACGGCCTCGAACACATCCCCTAGCCGGTCTACCACGACCTCTCAACATACTGAAGAAAATATGAAAAGAACAAGATCAGAAAGATTCACAATCTACAAGGTTGGTATCACAATTCTCAATTCCGAACAATGCAAGAAAACGAATTTTAGAAGTATAAGAGTTCGAGGAGACTTACAACCACGGGTCACACGAAAAGACGGTAGCATGATGATATTAGGCTCAATGACTGACTATAACGACGCAACTGACAGACCCAAAATTAACCGACAGCCTAGGCATTCAAAACCTAAGGCTCTGATACCATAAATGTAACACCCCAAATCACAAATGGGACATTACACGCCGTAGAACCTTCATGAGGTCTACCAGGCTAACACATAACACACCAACCGAGCATGAAATCCCATAAGACACAATCATCAAAGTAAAACAGGGTCGTGGCCTCGGCCAAAACATTTTAATCCAGTAACGAAAAAATGCAACCACAGTAAATCCACTGCCCACGCAGGGAACTTTAACCAATAAAAAAAATAATAAAATGGACTTGAGCCTCATCATCATGCCAGTCCATCCTTTGCGTGCGCATCCCGTGCCAGCTCCTCAGCTCGACCAGTACCTGAAATGCATAAGACGCATTTCCCCATTTAAGGGTTTAACATTCGAATAGCTAGTGCAAGTACACAATTACACAACATTATATACATACGCGATTCAACGCAAACAAACCATTAGGAAAATCATTTCAAAATCAATATTCCGGAATATCACATTTACATTAAATCAGTATATCATCATGTTTTCCACATCACAAATATCCACGCTTGGTAGCTCGCGACCGTACCCATTAGTATCGGCCCCCAGAGGTCCCGTAGAACTGTCCCTAGGTGAGAAACCACTTCCGCGGCCGTACCCTTTAGTATCGGCCCCCAGAGTCCCGCCGAACCGTCCCCAGGTGGAAGAATATCAACACACGCACCCAAGTCCCCTTCCGTGGCTGTACCCATTAGTATCGGCCCCCAGAGGCCTCATATGCCATCCCCAGGTGGAAGAGTAACAATCACATTCATTCAATAATACAGTTTACATCATTCGCATCAAAACCGTACAAACATAATGAAATATAATACATGTACTTGCCTTCGATGACACGATGCGAAGAAAACGGCGAAAGTAAAGGTTTTGGTCCAAACAATCATCACAAATCCGATCCTAACAACAATAGAGACTCAATCAACTACAATTCTACTCAGAAATCACGAATTAATCGGTGTTCTACCCTATGGGACAATACGCCGAACACTATGAAGGCATAAGGTTCAAATTCGATCAACGAAGGGGAAAACTTGGAATTGATCCGCTAAAGTTCTAGGAAAACATAACACCACGATTACCCAACTATAATTCATCATCGATCGAAGCAAAAACAAAAGGAAAAATGAATAATAGCCCAAAACCCTAAAATTAGGTATAATGTCTAATTACCTCAATTCAACGATGGACTGGTGGAAGGAAGATGATTGATTCGTGCTAGAATGTCCAATTCCGAGTTATAAGATGATGGAAGGTAATATCTGAGGGAGCTCGCCTGAAATCGCCAAGGAGAAGTGGAAAAACGGGAGAAAAAGGAACAAATGGGGTTAAAACACCCATCTGTCCTTTATATACTAGACAGAACACGGCGCAACAAACGGTCCAAATAGCACCGTGTTCATCGCCGTATTGCAGGTCGCCGGCCGACCCCTGTGCGACACGGCGCAAAGACACGAAGCAAAATGCCGCGGGTCTTGCGCCGTTTCGCAAGGCAGTGGGCACCACTGGGTAACACGGCGCACATACACGGCGCAGAATGCCGCGGGTCTTGCGCCGTTTTGCACAGGTCAGGCCAGACAGCCTCTTGACACAAGACGACACTACCATAGCTGAAAAAGACGATAAACCAAAACATGATATGCCAACCCAACGGTCCGAGAAAATTATATGCAATGAGAAACAATATCCAATAACCCAAAATAGTCCGAGGTACACAACCAAAATCGAACAAGGAACAAATTCCCTAAACTTATAGGAAATTACAAAATGGCCCAAACGTCCGAAATTCACGATGCAACGTCGGATTAACAATCTGAAATACACAACATGCGCAACTCAACCAAATGAACAAGTGGAAATATAATAGAATACACATGCGATAAAATATAACTCAAGATGAAAATACGTAAAAACATCATCGAAAATCGTCCAAATGGAGAAACTCCAAGAACAAAATAGATTCAGAATTCCAAAACAGTGTCAAGCGAGTTGTCCGAAACGAACATACACCAAAAACAGAAATTACCAAAAATAAAAAGTACGGATATTACATGGGTGATCTCATTATGGGTAAGTCTGGGGCTTGAACCTTCGCGGTTGGTTTTCCAGCACTTGTAATTCAGTAGGTCACGGTTATTGGATGATCTCATTGTGATACGAATTCGTGTCGTGGCTTCGGCCCTCATTGTGATACGGCTTCGTGCCGTGGCTTTGGCCCTCATGTGATACAACTTCGGGATGTCTTGGCTTCAGGCCATGTAATGATTGGTAGCTTAGGCTGAGTGGCTTTCAGACCAGTGTGATATTTTGGCAGCTTCGACTGAGTGGCTTTTAGGCCATTGTGATATTTTGGTATTTCCGTTAGAGCCTTTGGGCATTGTGACTCGTATCTATTTCAGCCCTAGTTTGGTTTACCTTCGGGTAATTCGTTGTTGCGTTCTAAATTAATGATTCGCCGTTGGGCACTTGTGTTCTAACCTGTTGAGCAGGTACTGATCGTATGCCGTGAGCAGGTACATGTATTTGATATTCATTATTTGGATGACTTACCCCATGGGGGCGGAACATGTTTTCATGTTTTAGGTGCTTCCGAGGAGAGAGTTGAGACACAGGGGCATGACAATGGCGATGAGGCATTCGAACGATACTAGTCCGAGTTGTTTTGATGTTCATGTCGGTCGGACAGTTTGGAGTACTCCAATTTCGTCAGTTGTTGTCATATTTGTATTATCCAAGCGAGGCTCGTGGATGTTGATGTATTTTTATTTTGGCCATGTAGTCTGATACTTGTCGTTGAAATTCCATATCGGAATATTATGTCGGATATCATAGTAGGGACTGTGATTTCCCCTTTTGGTCAGTTTATTGTGTTTTAGTCGTGTTCGCCTGGTGGATCTCCTGGTGTGGGGTCCACGGAACTTTAATAACCCAATGGGGGTTTGGGGGAATTACAGAAGATGGTACCAGAGAAATGGGTTGTGAAATACCCTGACATGTGAGTTATGTGGCTCTACCGATGCAGTAGTGATGGGGTTGTCAGGTTATGACAATCTGGACAGTTGGGGTTTGTGAGTCGTGATAGTTGGGCGACTGTATGAGTTATTCTTTCATCGAGTCGTTGTCAGTGAAGACTAGTATCACAAGACCTCGAAGCTTCATATGGCCTGTGTAAGGATAGATTCTCTTTTATATTCATACATTCATTATGTCATTGATTATACATGTTTTGTTGAAACATGTATGTAACATTTGTGTTACGATTCATTCATGATTAATTATTTTGGAGCGTGTGGGCTCTGTATTGGGTATGATTAGCATGATTGATGTAATTGTTTATGTGTTGAGTATGTATACTTGTCTTTGGCTATTAACTTAGCATTCCGGATTGGCCGTTGAGGCGTATTTGAGCTATGATCATGATTGAGCATTATTCTTTCAGTATGGAATGAGGAATCCGAGGACGTGACAGAGGGGGTAGGGGTTGCAGAGCGGGCCGGAACCCAGAACCTTATGTCTATGTGCATGCGGATGCCGAGATGGATCAGAGTTCGGCCGGTGGTGTTACCTACGCAACCGATTCTCCTTCGGGACATCATACTCGAGAAGTCGATCAGACTGAGAGTGTACACGTCGACCCTTTCTTGCTTATGAGGGGCATGATGGCCCAGATGACTCAGGTGATGCAGATAGTGTAGACCATGCAGGCCTCAATGGTTCGTGGTGCACCGCAGCAGGGATTCCAGGTGCCGTTTCATGGTCAGAGTGGGGGAGTGAGTCAGATTGTTGGCGATATCTCTCGTCAGAGTCCGCCAATTTTTGAGGGTTCATCAGATACAGCTGACATTGTTCATTGCCTTGAACATTTTGATAAACTCTTTGACATGGTTCAGTGTCCGGAAGAGAGTAAGGTGGCAGTAGCGGCTTACTACTTGAGTAAGGGTGCTTATTCTTGGTAGATTTCTGTGAAACCCACCGATCGTGATTGTGTTTGGAGCGAGTTCAAGACTCTTATGTTACAGAGGTATTATCTGGCTCCACTTCATGAAGCCAAGTTGTCAGAGGTTTTGAACCCTGAATCTATCAAGGACGAGGGTGTTATTGTTATTGCTGAGAAGTTTCATAGACTTCTTCAGTTTGCTTCGTCTGTTATCCATACTGAGGCGGATAAGATCAAGTATTTTAGCAAGAGGCTGAACCCGCAGTTGAGGATGCAGTTGTTCAATCATAATTGTAACTCACTTGGTGAATTCATCGAGAAGGCTCTTGGAGCAGAGCTTTTGATCAAAGAGCTTGCTCGGAAAAACCGTTCAGTTTCTTCTAGTGAGAGGACTAGGATGACGGTTCGTTCAGAGGGACATCGGACTCCAATGTCCAGGAGTTCGCTTTCTAGTCTCCTTCGTGTTGGGAAAGCATCTTCCTCTCCAGCGACGAGTTCGACCATTGTTTGCATTAACTGTGATACAATAAGACATCACAGTACCCGGTGTTCAATGCAGACTATTGCTTGTTTTCTATATGGGAGGCAGGGACACCTTCAGAAATACTGCAGGAGTTCTAGTGCTAGTAGGTCTCGAGAGACCTCACGGGCCTCAAGAGTTTTTGTTACTCAAGTCCGTACTTAATCCAAGGGGTCCTCTCAGACTTCTGAAGCCAGAGGTAGGGACAGCCTAGAAGGAGCAGTGAGTTCAGATTTGGGTCTTCCTCGAGTCGTTGAGATCGAGGAGATAGATGATTTGGAGGATATAGATGTTGGGTACACTTGAGATGTAGCCTCGATTTATGTATTCCTTTCTTTGACTTTCAGATTAATGTTTAACTTAATTTATATTATGGTATTGTGGTTGTGAACCATTTGTTGTTGATCTATCTTGTAATGATAGTATTTGATAATCTTGAGATTTGAGGTTGTTTGATGTGATTTTCTTTCCTTTTGGTGCTGTACCCGAGATTTCGTGATAATTTGGGTAAACCTTGTGGTGATTCGAGACGTCAAGTCATGAGGACTTGGGTGCACGATTGATATGGTCCCGAGGACTATGTCTCTATTGTTATTATCTTTGCATGGCACGAGTCAGTGTTTGCATGGGTGTCCGATGCCGACGATAACGGGAAAGTGTACATCGATGATTGTAGACATGTACAATGAGCGGCTCCCGCGGGGTGTGTACGCCGGTGTTACGAGTCATGCAGTTGGTACAACTTTTTGGCTGGTCTCTAGCAGAGGACTCATGATTCGACTAATCTTGCACTTGATTGAGTGTTTTTATCACTTGATTTTTTGCCGTGTTCGGGCAGGGGAGACGCGGGGACCCAAGGGGTTGGCCCAGCTACTCAGGCGGAGTTGTTCGTATTGAGGAGTATTCCTAGAGATGTTGTTTTCAGATCCGATGGATAGTTCATATCCCGAGTTGTGTACTCTTAGTTTTGGGGATGAAACTCTTTTTAAGGGGGAAGTATGTAATATCGGGGGGTAATATTTTTTTTCATTTCACTATTGGGTCGTACGTATTCATTTGGAATTATACAAGTGTTGTTGTATTTGACTGATACAATGTATATTGTATTAGGATATTTCAGAATCGAAATATTTATACTTGTCATCAGTTTTGTTTCGTCATTTGTATGTTGCTTGGTGAGTTTGGAATTTTTGGCCAAGTATATTGGACCTAACGTACGCTACATGCATAACATTACGTACGTTAAGGGTGGTAGGTTGCGTACGTTAAACCATGTTGGTTACGTACGTAACACAGGGTATCTAATCACATCTGACTTTCGGAGTGTGGGGCCGAACGTGATTGGATCATGTTGGCCTTTCGAGGCAGCCAAGTCAACGGCATTACGTACGTGATGCTTATGACATAGCATACATAATGCATGTTTCATTTTGAGGCAGTAGTTTCTGGGATAACGTAGCGTATGCTACATAAAGGTGATAACATACGTAATAGTTCTTACGTACGTTAAGGAGGGAGGATAGCGGCCGTAATGCGATGTGCAGATTATAAAGACATGTTTCGTCTTTCATTTTCTCACGATCCAAGTTCGACTTCTTCCTACAGAAATCATCCCTCTGCATTTCTTAGTGTATTCCAGCCTCTTCCAACTTGATTTGGAGCTTCATAACTTGGATTGGAGATTAGGAACTTGAAGATTGGAGTGGATTCTTCATGGTTTGAGGTTGTTCTTCATTATTCTAGAGGTATGTTGTTTAATCTTGTGTTTAACTCGAGATTATGTTGATATTGTTGTTGTGTAGTTCATGTAATGATGATTTGTTGGAGGATAGTATGGTTCTTCATAGTTTTGATGAACTTATGATGAAGAACATGATGACATAGCTTGAGTTTGATTGTGTTCTCGATGTTTAATAATACTTGGAGGTTATAATCATGTCTAGGAAGAGTTATGTTAAGATTTTTAGATGATTAACATAACCTTGAGATGATTATTGTTGTTGGTTGTGTTCTTGAGAGATTATCACCACTTTAGTAAGGATTTATGATGAATTAGGAGGTGATTATCATAATTCTGAAATGGTTAAGTTAATCTTGTTGATTAATCCAAAATTCTTGAGGAAGACATCATGTTTGTTGTGATGATGATGTTCTTGAGGTATTGAGTATGATATTGGTGATATTATCATTTTGAGATGATTGATTTGATGTTGTTCTTGATAATCCTTGTTGAATTGTATTTACAATTGTTAAGAACATAATGATCATGTTAATTTATCATTGAGGTGTTGAAGGACGTTAGAATTCATAGTTGGAGACTATGATATTCGTTTGTGTGGTTTGATCGATTCGTGTTGAATCGGGGTTGTCTTTTGTGCTATTTTCGATTTCTATCGTGTTATTGAATGAATTGTATTTCGTTCAAGGTTGTTCGAGTGCTTGTGATTGTTGGAGGATGCCGTTCTTCGTTCGTTGGAGGATCTCGTCGCCTTTGGTTTGAGCAAGTTTAATACTTGTACTAGTCAATGAGATTAATGTTATCATGTATATGTATGAATGTGTGTATCATTTCGAGACTTGGTCTTTTTATGATTTTGTTGATATCAGGGGATTGTTTGACACGATACCCTTCGACAAATTATGCCAAATGTTATTGTTGTTCGGCAAAAGCCGTTCAAGGCATTGAGATACTTGTTGTTGATGATATTCTCGATAGCCGGTTCGCGGTATCGATGTATTGATTGTTGTTGTTGGTACTGATGTCGATTTAAGACTTTGTTGTGATCATTCTTATTGATGTTGGTGTTTTGCTATTGATGTTGTGTTGGCCGATTGAAGGCATTGACATGTTTGATTATCAATTTCGTTGTCGGTAACCGATTATTGGTGCTGAGGCATCCGTTGTATAGTTGTTATCGATTGGCCATTCTAAGGTAATCGATGTATTGAATTGGGACTGTCGAAGACATTTCCCATTCGTTGTATCGTTGTTATCGATTGGCTGTTCTAAGGTAATCGATGTATTGAATTGTGACTGTCGAAGACATTTCCCATCCGTCGTATCGTTGTTATCGATTGGCCGTTCTAAGGTAATAGATGTATTGAATTTGGACTATCGAAGACATTTCTCATCCGTTGAGTTGTTGTTATCGATTGGCCGTTCTAAGGTAATCGATGTATTGAATTGGGACTGTCGAGGATAGTTCCCATCCGTTGAGTCGTTATTATCGATTGGTCGTTCTAAGACAATCGAGGTATTGAATTGGGACTATCGAGGATAGTTCCCATCCATTGAGTCATTGTGATCGATTGGCCATTCCAAGGCAGTTGAGGTATTTGAATTGGGACTGTCGAGGACGGTGCCCATACGTGAGTTATTGTTGTCGTGGTGGTCGACTCAAGGCAGCACACTATTATTCTTGTGAATTCGGTAATCTTGGGATCGTTGCCATTTGTGATTAATTATGTTTTGGAGGCTAGTCTCGGCTAGTGCTCGATGGGTAAGTTTGGGGCTTGAACCTTCGCGGTTGGTTTCCCAACACCTACAGTTCACTAGGTCACAGTCATGTTGATGATCTCGTTATGGGTAAGTTTGCGGCTTGAACCTTCGCGGTTGGTTTCCCAACACCTACAGTTCAGGCCATTGTGATGTTTTGGTATTTTCGTTAGAGCCTTCGGGCATTGTGACTCGTATCTATTTCAGCACTGGTTTGGTTTTCCTTCGGGTAATTCGTTGGTGTGTTCTATATTGATGATTTGCCGTTGGGTACTTGTGTTCTAACCTGTTGAGCAGGTATTGATCATATGCCGTGGGCATAGTGTTTCACGAATGCTCGGTTCTTACTTTAGTTTGTGAGCATCTCGTTTTACCATTGTTGTACTATTTATTCTGCCGTTGGATACATATCATGTTGTACATGTATTTGATATTCATTATCTGGATGACTGACCCCGTGGGGCCGAACATGTTTTCATGTTTTAGGTGCTTCCGAGGAGAGAGTTGAGACACAGGGGCAGGACGATGGCGACGAGGCATTCGAGCGATACTAGTCCGAGTTGTTTCGGTGTTCATGTTAGTCGGACAGTTTGGAGTACTCCAGTTTTGTAAGTTGTTGTCATATTTGTATTATCCGAGCAAGGATCGTGGATGTTGTTGTATTTTTTATTTTGGCCATGTTGGCCCATTCTTGTCGTTGAAATTCCATATTAGAATATTATGTCCGATATTATAGTAGGGACTGTGATTTCCCCTTTTGGTCAGTTTGTTGTGTTTTAGTCGTGTTCGCCTGGTGGATCTCCTGGTGTGGGGTCCACGGCACTGTAATAACCCAATGGGATTTGGGAGCATTACACCATTGGACCTTGACGAACACCTTGTCTTTGTTTCTCAGTCGGCGAACTGATCGTTTGAGAATCGCTTCCGGTTGCTCAACATCAGTAAGATCTTTATTCACATCGATAGCAGAATAATTTATGACATGACCCGGATCGTGCACGTACTTCCTTAACATTGACACGTGAAAAACTTTGTGCACTACTGGGAAGTCGGGAGGTAAAGCCAATTGATAAGCCAAATCTATAACACAATCGATAATTTCGAATGGTCACACGTATCTCGGTCTCAACTTGTTCCTTAGACCAAAGTGAACAATTCCCTTGGTAGGAGATACCATAAAAAACACCTTATCTCCCACAAAGAAATCGAGATCCTTCTAACGCTTGTCAGTATAAGACTTCTGATTATCTTTCGCTATCTTGATTCACTCTCAAAGCTTATCGAAAACACCAACTATCTGATCGATCATCTCGGGTCCTAAAATTTTCCTTTCACCTACTTCGTCCCAATGCAGAGGTGCTCGACACCTTCCTACCATATAAAGCTTTGTACGGTGCCATACCGATTGTCGCTTAATATCTATTGTTGTAGGCAAATTCCACCAATGGTAGGAGTCATTCCCAATAATTACCCATATTCAACACACAAGCACGTAGCATATCCTCAAGTATCTGAAATGTCCTCTCATATTGACCGTCTGTCTGAGGATGATAATCCATACTAAAATTCAACTACGTTCCCAAAGATTATTGCAAACGTTCCCAAAAATGCGATGTAAAATGAGTATCTCTATCTGAGACTGGCATCCCATGCAGTCTGATAATCTCCTTAACATAAAGTTGGGCATACTGATTCATCCAAAAATTCATTTTGATGGGAATGAAGTAAGCTGACTTAGTGAGTCGATCCACTATGACCCAAATCGCATGATTATCCCTTTCCGTTCGGGGTAAACCCAACACGAAGGCCATAGTAATGTGTTCCCATTTCCATTCTAGGATATGAAGCGATTTCAGCAATCCAAAAGGGCGTCGGTGCTCTGCTGTCACCTGTTGACAGAATATACATTTTTCTGACATAATATGCCACATCTCTCTTCAAAACTTCCCACCAAAATGTCCTTTTCAGGTCCTCGTACATGTTTGTACCACCAGTGTGGGATGTACAAGGAGTATTGTGTGCTTCTCTTAAAATTTCTTCTCTAATCTTGTCCATATTAGGCACACATATTCTCGCTCCATAATATATCATGCCATCATCAGACACAACGAAACCTTTATCTTCTCCAGCTAGTGTACGCTCCCTCATCTTGACCAAAAACTCATCTCGACGAAAAACTCATTTCGGCCTTGACCTTCCTTGATTCTCTCTTTCAAAGTCGGTTGTACTACCAAGGCAGTTAATACGGACTCTACTAATTTGGACGGTGTGGCCTCTCAATGTTCAGCCTTGCCAACTCTTTGATGAAAATGGGTTCTTGGTAAAGACACAACTTAGCTCTCCTCTGGCCTCATGACTTAAAGCATCCACGACTACATTTGCTTTACCTAAATGGTAAAGGATCTTACAATCATAGTCCTTAACCAATTCCAACCATCTCCTCTGCCTCATGTTCAATTCCTTCTGTGTGAAAAGATATTTCAAACTTTTATGGTCTGAATATATTTCACACTTACCTCCATACTCGCAGTGTCTCCAAATTTTCAAGGCACGCCAATTCCAGATCATGAGTAGGATAATTCGACTCATGTGGCTTCAGTTGCCTTGAACCATAAGATAATATCTTGCCTTCCTGCATCAAAAAACACCCTAGTTAAAACAATGACAAACTCCTTCGTCAGTTCGGGTATAGTTAAAACTGGTGCTGTAGTCAATTTACATTTGAGTTCTTGGAAACTCCTCTCGCATTTCTCGTTCTACAAGAACGTTTCTTCTTTCCTCATCAAACGTGTCATTGGTGCAGCTATCTTGGAGAATCCTTCTATGAATCTTCTATAGTAACCAGCTAACCCGATGATACTCCGAAGTTCAATCCCGTTCCTTGGCACTTTCCAATCATTTACAGCTTCAACCTTTGCCGGATCAACTTTGATTCCTTGAGCGGTGACAATGTGTCCAAGGAATGAAATTCTATCAATCCAAAAGTCCCGCTTGCTGAACTTTTCATAACTTCTCCTTGCGAAGTACAGTCAAACCTGTTCTCAAATGCTGCTCATGCTCTTTCTTATTCTTTTAATACACTAGTATGTCATTAATAAAGACAGTGACAAACTGATCCTAGTATGGTTGAAAACTCGATTCATGAGACTGCTGGCGCATTAGTCAAATCAAAGGACATCACCATAAACTCGTAGTGTCTATATCGTGTTCAAACTACAGTCTTCGAGATATCATCATCCTTGATCTTCAATTGGTGATACCCTGAACGCAAGTCTATCTTTGAGAACACACCAACTCCTTCGAGCTGATCAAACAAATCCTCAATACTGGGAAGTGGATACATGTTCTTTATCGTGAGTCGATTGAGTTCATGATAGTCTATACACATCCTTAAACCTCCATCCTTTTTCTTCACAAAAAGCACCGGTGTACCCCATGGCGACACACTCGTCCAGATAAATACCGACTCAAGAAACTCTTTAATTTGCATCTCGAGTTCTTGCAACTCCTTAGGCACCATTCTATAGGGATCCCTTGATACCAGCGCTGCACCAGGCACTAGTTCGATCGTGAATTCCATTTGTCGAGTCGGAGGAACTCCTAGTAAATCCTCGGGAAAAATGTCCAGAAACTCCTTCACAAGAGGAACATCGGCTACCGTCACATCAAAACTCATTTTTCCCATCTTATTTACCCAAAATCCTTGGCATCCCTGCTTCCTCAACAACTTCATAGCTTTCATGGTTGAAATTACTTTTGGGGTCCTATTGTACGTCACTCCTTCAAAAATAATCTTGATACCATCTGAAGGACATAAGGTTACTCGTCTTAATGCGCAGTCCGCTATAGCCCTGTGTTTTCTCAACCAGTCCATTCCCAAGATGGCTGGTATTGCCATTTCCTCTTGCTATTGGACACCACTAGGGGTGCCCTAGATTTCTCCACATCCAAATTGACAGATATGTCCTCGGCCCTGGCAACCACTTCTTTGTAGGACAAACGCCAAGGACATGCTAAATGATGGCGAATCTGATCATGCAGTCCGTCTCGGAACTTCTGAGACTTCATGTCATCCGTCTCGACCATGTTAGGAGCAAAAGGACACATATGATTGAACTTGCACTCGTAGTCGGTGACCGACATTCCTCCCTGTGTCAGGCAAGGAATTCCTTCTGCATGTTGGTTTTGTACACCCTTGGGTAGTACTTATCCATAACTGTTTCCTTGAACTGGTCCCAAGTAAACGCATCCTTCTCGTCTTGGGTTTTGATTCTCCACAATCCAATACACCATGCTCTAGCATCCTCCGTGAGCTGAAACACGGCACATGACACCTTGTGAGCATCGGTGCATTCCATGTAACCGAAGATACTATCTAGGTTCAAAAACCATTCTTCTATGGTTGCTGGACCCTCACGACCAAGAAAAACAGGAGGCTTGAACTGATTAAAACGCTTGATGACTTGTGCTTGAACTTTCTCGGGAGTTTTAGGCGGGAAAATGGTCGTGTCTTGAAGCAATGTGGCTAGTCCCATCAAAAGCTGATATTGAGTAGGTTAAGTGTTGCGGTTACCACGGTTAGCCATGAGTCTTCCAACGAGTTATAAAATCCATCAGTCGACCCAGTGAAAGAAGTAAGGAATAGGAAGATACCAATAATATGCATATAATAGTCACAATACACAAAAATGATAAAAGATGATAGAAATAACTGATATTCATTATATATAATATGTTGTTAGAAAAAAAAAATGGAATTGGATACAGCAACCAGAATTCTTAAAATAATAACTATATAATAAAAATGAACTAAGACTACGGCTACTCTTCATCATCACTGTTAATAATCTCTATAACAGGAACATGGGGCCACTGCTCAATCCACGAAATAACATCATCATCAGACTCGGCATCCGCCATCATAACATCCTTCATGTTCTCCGCGAGGTCTTCCTGCTCTCATCAGGAACTTCTTTTGGATCTTTCTCGGGATCTTCTCAGGATCTTCTTCGAGGTCTTCTTCAGGATCCTCTTCAGGGTCTTCTCAGGATCCTATTCTTCCGTAGAGTCGGAACTCCAATTTTCACATGGTATCATGTCTCGAGCGTACATATCTAATAATCGACCGGCTACGAACCGCTCTTCTGGTGTTCTCTTTATGGACTCCTGCCAATGCTAGAAAATGCAATAACCCCAATCATCGAGTAACCTTAGCATTAGGTGGTTCAATTGTTGCTTGACAGAACTTTGTTTCCCGGACTGCAACTACTTGCTCAACCGGTTGATGACATAGTGCGGTGCATTCTCTGGTAAACTCGGATCATCCCACCAATCCTTGCGTGCCAGAAGACGCGAGTCAAACGTAGTAGGAAACCTCTTACGTGGTGTTATCCTAGGTTTTTTGATGCCCAAGGACTCTCACACACAAGGTTTAGTCAATTATAGCATATTAATCTTAAAACATGCAAGACTTCATGCTTAATCGTATAAAAATCTGACAATGTGACATGAAACTGCTATTATTTGCATAATATGATTCATGCTTTACTTGTTATTAAGCATTATTTTATATTATTTTGACATTTCATGATTCACGTTATCTGATAGTTAATATAACGTCATTGAAGTGGCTAAGCATTTGATCATAACCCCAAGTACAAGCGGTAAGCCTACAAGCAGTAAATAACATCAGTGATGTGTCTATCGGTTGGTCTCGGGGTTTTAGTTGGTGGGTATGATAAGTCAATTTAGATTGATGATTCAAGTAAATAATCATTTCTTAGTCCGATAACACGTATCAAGCATCTTCATACTTGTGAATACCATCAATGATGAAATTCAGGACCTCACTAATAACCTTTGCTAAGTCATTCAATTTGTATGTACCTTATTCGTCCCAAATGCAGTCAGGTAGAATTGAATTTGTCCTTTAGTTCATTATCCAAATCATGTCATATTTCTAGGTGAGTCCATAGGCTATTATTTCTAGTGTTAGTTATATAAAAGTTCATAAAGATAACAACAAACTCCTTTTCTACCACTTCCGAATGTATTCATAGAAATAACTTTGTTTAAACAATAAAAATGCATATTAAGCTTTGTCAAATACCTTGGAACATACGTACATAACCTAAATATGATCAATCCCTACTAGGAACCAGTTTAAAACATCTAAGAACCAGATTATAACAACTTGAACCAGTCCATTCTTCTAAACTTGACTTCTAGAAGCTATTAAGGGGTATTTTAGTACTTACACCATTATAAACCGACTCTTCCACTTATATAAGGGAGAAAACCGACTCTAAACTCTTCTGTGCTGAACTCGATCTAGAAGCTCCACACTTTGAAAATGCACCAAAAAATCAAAGAGAAATCATAAAATCATCAACACCTCAATTCATTTAACAATTAAGGTGAGTTTTCTTTGTTTTACTCTTGTTCTTGCTATATTTCTTGTGTTATATGAATTTTTGATAGCTGTTTAAGGTTCTTATACACGTTCTAGTGATGTGAACTCATACATGGCTTAAACTTGTGTTTGATGTGGATTTATAGGGCTTAAAACCCACTAAGACAAAAAGAGTCAATTCTGCCACCTTTTGAAAACATGTGTATAGTATTAAATTAGTTGGCTTCAGGCACAGGGGTTACTATATACACGTGCTTAAGTATATTAGGAATGTTATATCAGAAATTGGTGCAAATCTGACTTATAATCAAGTGGATATACAGGGGACAAATTCAGCTATTTCTAGATCTTGATAATTTCTCCTGAACCATTGTGTTGTTAAAGAATCCCAGAGTTGTGGGCTATAAGAGTCGATTTAACATTATGCACAGAAACTTATAGGCTTCATAATGAATTAGGAGTGCAGAAAAATGATAGAGTATTAGGATATATAACGAAATGCGCACATAAAATTTGTAGAATACCAATTATGTGAAATCGGTAAAACCCTTCGGATATGCAGTGGTTAAACTTTGTGTATACCATATATTCTTTAAAGACACTTCTTGAAACAAGATCTGAGGATATATCATCACAACCACCTCTTACTGGTATAAAATCAAAGGTATTACATGAATATGGTAAGTAGTAAATGATTTCAAAACTGTATCACAAGAGCATTTGTTTGAAAATGTGTTGATGATTGTTGTTCTGGATATTGCTTGTACCTTGTGTATATGTGGATAACATAATGCTCTATTTTTATTGTGTGACGTGTCACATAGAGCATTTATAGATGTGGTATTATCATGATGCATATGATCATAGCATAGAATTGGAGGTTGATGTTGCATGCATTGATCATAGTACAAGCGTTATAAAGGTTATCAGAACAAACCGTTTTTGTTATGTACATCGCGGGCTACTGGTAAGGGTTTGTTTTGCGGCGGAGTCTGGTACATGTCGTAGTGATCCATGTGTTATGATTGGACACTTTGTGTGATGTTTTGCGGTAGAGTCTGGGACACACCGTGGTGACCCATGTGTATGATTGGGCACCTTTATAGCCATGCTTCTGGTGGATTCTAGGACACGCCAGGCTGACCCATGTGTTATGAGTGGGCAGTTTTTTCTGGCTATGGTTAGACATGCACACTTTTGGCCCAGGTCAGGAAATCGAGGTGTACATAGCAGCGCGCTATAAATGAGTTTTCGAAAGTTAAAGGAAAATGAAACTGCATTTCACAAACTCATTCATAAATGATTTCATGCATTGTGTGTCACTACTTACTGATCTTTTGCTCATTTAGTTGAATTCTTATGATACAGATAATAATTTGGGCTATCAGGCATTGGTTGATGTCCGGGATGCTTCTCCACACCAACGAGCTGTTGTATATGAACATCAGACCCATGGAGTGTTCTGTGTGTGTTATGTCTAAATTTGCTTATAAACCTATACAGCCGATGTTTTCTTTTGGTTGTAATATAATAGTCGGCTGATGTGTAAAAGTAACTTTTGGTGTGTAAAAGGAGTTTTCTCTTAAAAGTTTTAAGTTTTTGATGTGCTGTAATATATAATAAGGGTATTTTTAATATCGGGTATCAGATAGCCAAATCTAGGGGGTGTGACAGATTTGGTATCGAATCAAAGGTTTAAAGGGTTTCTGAAGACCATTCATATATAACAATCGCTTGGCGGAGAAGAGCAACCCATCAGTTAATGGTTGCATTTATGTTTTTGTACTTGCTATTTGTGTGTTTATGTTAATATTGGCTAATAAAAGATCCTTGTGTGAAAAGTGAAGGCTATTAAAAGATTATGGAAGAGAATAGAACATAAGGTAGTGCTGAAGGAGCGAGGGATAACCATATCGACCGACTGTAGGATCTTGTGGAAAGGCTTATAGAATGGGATGTTAGACGTGAAGCCGAGGCTCGTCGTTCTCCATCTCCCCGGAATGATGTCATTGACCTGGTTAGTGAGAGGTTCCAGAAACTAAAACCTCCCACATTTGAAGGTGGGCTTGATACGAGAGTCTATGAGAATTGGCTTTGAACTACGAAAAAGATGTTCAGCTATGGCAGAATCCCTGATGAGGCCAAGGTTTCATGTGCGGTGTTTTACCTCCATAATGATGCTAGTTACTTGTGGGACACCATGATTGGTATATATGATGTTCCTAGACTGACATGGGAGGAATTTAATGAGCTGTTCGAGGCGAAATACCTTACGTAGGCCGCACGAGATGCGAAGCGGAAGAAATTTTCCAACTTAAAGCAGGGTGACATGTCAGTTGATTAATATGTCAGAAAATTTGAGGAGCTATCAAGGTATGCGCCACAATGGTAAGCACGGACGAGCTAAAGGTCGAATAATTCATCGAGGGTCTGAAACCAAAGATATACATAGATGTTCAAGTCGGGTAAACTGGAGGCTAAAAATACGTGGCAGTGGTTTAGCGACCTCTAAACGCAGAAATGGCTCAAAGGAAAATCTTGGAGGAACAAAAGGAGAGAGAGGCTAAAGAAAAGCATAACCAGTCGAATTATCAGTAGGGCCAAGGCAAGTGGCAGCTGTAACACCCCGAGATATTCGGAATAATTACAGCGCCGTAAACCCTTTAGATAAGGATTTACAAGGCTAATTTTAAAAGAAGTGTAAAAACAATACAATCGAACAACTGAAGTTCAAATACAAATTTGATTCAACCGATCAAATAAGTTAACTTATACAACCATATCGAATTGACTTCATTAAAGCAGACGTACTCGAGTACTAAACGAACCAAGAAGACAAATCACAACAACAATAACATCAATCACATCACTGAGCCATTTCATCGTCCTGTCGGTACTGTGGTTGCCTCCCCGCTCCTCGGCTACCTGAACATCAAAACAATGTCCACCCCCGAAGGGGTTAGCAAAACAATGCTAGTACAAGTATCATCATACAATAAATCATCAATGCATCATAAAACATGCAATACGGACTTCCGCCACCGGAATCCAACGATGCGAATCCTCACGATTCCATCAACACAATACAAGGTAATCCAAATGATCCAGGCTTCTCATCATAGATCCCCATGATGATCCCGTCGGACCAACGCATGGTGGAAAACCCGTCCAACGATCCGGCCTCAAAGATAGATCCCCATGATGATCCCGCTTGACCAACGCATGGTGGACAATCGATCCAGCGCCTCAAAGATAGATCCTCATGATCCCCTCGGATCATTTATACCATAAATCGATCAACTATGCATACACATATGCATTTCAATATGTTCATCAATACGAACCAATAACAACGAATATCACGAAAATTTCCAGAAATACATCTCATATTCAACAATATGAATAAAACCACAAGCATGATAAATCGAACTCGACATATGATACTTGCCTCGAAAATGGCAAGGACGAAACACTTCAATGATCTCGACACACTCGAAGGCCGCCTCCTTCGATCAACGTAACAAGCTCGAACCTTAACAAAAGGAACGATATACAAATCATCTCAAGTCGGACGATGGTCTAACAATTCGGTCTACGGCCGAAAAGCTCAAAACAAACAATCTGTCTGGACTGCTTAGCGTGCGCTACGTATTCTACGTAGCGTGCGCTAAGCCGTCCAGTTAGCGTACGCTATCGTGTAAGACTAGAGTGCGCTAGCTACGAACTGACAGTTCGAATCGGCTGATACATAACGTGCGCTACGTACGTATAGTGCGTTAACTGACCCCCGTTAGCGCACGTTAACTCACATATGTTAGCGTGCGCTAACTTTGCATGGCAGAAATACTGCTAACGGAAAAACTGGGTTGAAAGGTGGTGAATTCATGAATTCTATGTTGATACAACAGGTCATACTCAAGCATGTCATGCTAATAAGTTTTGTGGAAGTTCCATGATCATGAGGTACAAATATACGGATAATAATCTCAACGTCATATCTTATCTTTGATCTTCAAGAATTATACCAAGTTCCGATTATTTCAAGTCCCAAAACAATATGATTTCTTACGTAAAACATACGAACTAGGTAATATCCGATTATTGATCATAAATCGATTTGAAAACGCTTAGGAGTCCGATTACTAAGATGGTTCAAGGGTTCATACGATAAATAGTGCCGATACGTCAAAAAGTATCCTTCTAACATGTGATGACCGATCATAAACGAAATAACTGGCTATCAACACATAATCAGACGTCCTTAAAAACATTACTAACATTGGTGAAGAACCATCTACCACAAAGTAGTGAAGAACACGGAGGAAGTTGAAGCAATCCAACACCGAAAGCTTGAACACCAATCTCCAATGATACACGATCTTCTATCACGAGCTAGGGTGTTGATATGAAGTGTTTAGGATGAAGGAAGTTATGTTCTAAGTGTAAGAATTCGGGTAATGGGAGAAGAGAGAACTGAAATCACGAATAGGATGATGTCCTATTTATAATAAATGACTATTAGCGCGCGCTAGACCCTGCTCGTAGCGTGCGCTAACGGTTCACTGGACTAAACTGTACTCAGCACTTAGCGTGCGCTACGCATATACCTGTAGCGTGCGCTAAGGCGTTGACTCGGCTTTTCCCAAAAATCCGTCCAGGTACATCCCGACACGATCCGACAGGGGTCCCCCGGCCAGCTCTCACCTACCGCACGTCTCAATCAATTTGACCGCGCATAGCGTGCGCTAATGATCCTCAGTAGCGTGCGCTATGAACCCACGTTAGCGCACGCTAAACTTAGCCAATAGCGTGCGCTACATGCGCAGATTTACAATATTTAAATCACAACCACGAAAATAAACGTTCGACAACATCGGATTATGAAATACGGAGAATAGTACTCAGACAAAAGTACAATCATTACAATATCACAAGTTCCAATTACATAACAAAATTCTCGGGTATTACAGCAGCACTCAAACAAGGGTAACAAGAGGCAAGGCCAGTTCTACAAAGGTAATGGCCAGAAACTGCTTAAGAACAACAACAAAGGACAACCATCAATTGGAGCTAAACAAAAGCCAAAATGCACAAAATGTGGAAGATATGACTTTGGCGTCTGCAGGGAAGGACCCGTAGCCTGCTACAAGTGTGGAAAGATGGGTCATTTTGTGAAGGAGTGTACCTCTAATGACTCCGAGCATAAGAAAGTAAAAGGAAGGGTATTTGCAATCATGCAAGCCGAGGCTGATGCCAACCCTTCAGTCGTATCAGGTAACATACTAATTTGTGGTATTCCTGCATATGTATTGTTAGATCCAGGAGCAACGCATTTATTTGCATCAACCAAGTATGTGAGAATATTGGGCAATCCATTGGAAGAGTTTGGTGGAAAATTTAATGTGCCTACCCCTTCAGGAGAACTCTTAAGCTCGGACAAAGTTCTATGATCCTGTAGTGTGGTAATCGATAACTGGGAACTGGATGCTGATCTCATTGTGCTCAACATGTCGGATTATGAAGTAATCTTAGGGATGGATTGGTTATCCAAGCATCATGCTACCATGGATTGTAAAAAGAAGATTGTTCCATTCCAACCACCAAATGAAGGGGATTTTGTGTTTGCTGGGAGTAGCAGCAAATTGAGAACAACAATGATTTCAGCAATGACGGCACGATAACTACTTAGAAGTGGATGTGTCGGTTATTTAGCCAGTGTGGTGGACACTCAGAAGGAGCAGAGCCACAAACCCAAATATGTATCCGTGGTATATGAATTTCTAGAAGTATTCCCAGAGGATTTACCAGGGCTACCTCCAGACAAAGAAATTGAATTCAACATTGAGATGATTCTAGAAACAGCCCCAATATCGAAAGCATCGTACAGAATGGCTCCTACAGAATTGAAAGAATTAAAAATTCAGTTGCAGGAACTGCTTGATAAAGGATTCGTATGACCCAATTATTCACCATGGGGAGCCCCAGTACTTTTCGTCAAGAAGAAGGACGGTGCCATGAGACTCTGTATCGATAATAGAGAATTTAATAGGGTGACCATCAATAACAGATATTGTAATACCCGGATAATTATCATGTATTTTGCCTGTATTCGAAACTTGTAGCATTTTGTTTTAGGATATTAATAATTGAAGAGTGATTTTTCCCGTATTCGTATTCCAACATTCATGATCATATTGGGAAGAACTTGCAAATTCATGCATGCAACTACGTCATAACGTACGTTAACGGGTGAGCATAGCGTACGTTAAGAACTGCAGATAACGTATGTTATGGGTGATGCATAGCATACGTAACAGGCAGTCAAACAGATTATGTTGGTCGGCATATGGGCCAGCTGGGGATGGGGTCCAGATAAGATTCCCGCATGAACTTGTACAGCTTTTTGATAAAGCAAGTAAACGAGGCATAACGTACATTAAAGGAGTAAAATAGCGTACGCTACACAAAGCGTATTACGTACGTAAAGGTGATGGTTAACGTATGTTAAAGAGGTCAGAAAACGAGGCAGTAGCTACTGGCGAATGTTAACGTATGTAAGGAATAGCACATTATGTACGCTAAGTCTATAGCATACGTAATACCTTGTGGAAAATGTACGTAAAGATCAGGATCTTATAAATAAGACATCACCCCATTCATTTCACAATCGTTCTTCTTCGTTCCTTGGCCGATTTCTGGAAGTCCAGAGAGCCTTCCCCCATATTATAATCCTTGTTTAGCCTTTCTACTTGGTGGTTGAAGTTGAGAAGCATCTTGGTTTGGTGTTCAAGCTCCAGGTGTTGAGTTCCGCCGAGTGGTTCATCATTCTCTTCCAAAATAAGGTATGTGAAGCTATCCCAACCTAGAATGCGTATTCTTGTACTTCTTATGAGCATTCTACTGGAGTTATTAAGATTTATTTGATTACTTAGCGAATCGTATACCATGCTTTAGGAGAATTGAGGGAATTTATACTAGGATTTTCATGGTTAAATGGAATTTGGGTTACACCTTGATTTTGTTAAAGATCAAGATGGAGTCTACTGAATTCATAACATGCCTTTAACAATGGTTTTGAAACACTCTTTTGGGGAACGATTTGTTTAGGTTATCACATGTGTTAGATAAATTCAAGAAGATTAAGGTGGAGGGAGTTCATCAAGTATAGTTCATGATTTGTAGAGGCTTCCTGATAAATCTTCATTTTGATGGTTAGAACGTAGTGATTAGGTTGGTATTAATGGTTTTGAACTTAAAACTTTGGCAAGAAGTATTTCTTGCGGAAGAATGAAACCGTGGAGATGAACAAAGTTAGAACTCGATTGAAATGTGTTAAATGACTGAACCAAGTATTAGAATTGATAATCAGGAATCGAAGTGTGAAGTTATGATGATTTGAATATCCTTGAATTCGTAGACGTCGACTTTCATCTCCGTTATGGTTATTTGATTCTCATGAGGTTTGTCATTTGTTCGGCCGAGCGTTCGTCGAATAGTTGAACCGTGAACCGGCTAACTTAGAATGTAACTCAGCCGTAGTAGACATTAGATGTTCGAATGTTATAATTGTTACATAGGTTGAGTTGTCATTATTTTCTTTTTGTAAGGTTCGAGGTTGCGAACAAATGATCGATGGAATGGCCCTTGAGTTTATTGAAGTCGTTGCAGCGTTTAATTCCTTGCCATCTTTCTAAGGCAAGTAATTTAATTACGTTTTATGTATTAATGTTATACATGTTGTCGTGCATATGTGTCGTTATTGTATGTCCACCTCGTGTTGGTCCGACGGGATCTTCTTGGGATCTATGCTAGCGTGCGCTGGATCATTGGACAGGATTTTCCAACTCGTGTTGGTCCGACGGGATCATCTTGGGATCTATGCAGTGAATGCTGGATCATCGAAATTACTATCTGTATGTTGTATCTTGTTGTGATTGTGTTGTATGCTATTGTGAGTTTTCTCGTAGTAGAGACTCGTTATTATTATTGTCGTTGATGATGTTGTCATTATTCTTCATGATATGTTGAATAATCTACTGTTGTATAATTATCATACTTGTACTAGCATCGTTGTGCTAACCCCTTCGTGGGTGGATATTTGTTTTATGTTCAGGATACATGAGGACGGGGAAGCAACCACTTGAGCTGCATGATGACGAGGGTGCGGAGTGATGTTATGGCCGGGATGGTTTGTCAGTTGCGTTTTGTTTCTAATAAAGTACTCGAGTACGCTGTCGTTTTGTTCTTCCTTTGAAATTTATATTCGGATGTTGGTCGATTTGTACTTTTCATACTTTTCATACTTCGTCAAGTGGTCAGCCAAATGACCCGGTTTGCTCAAGTGGTGGACATGATGCAAGTGGTGGTAGGATTGCAGCCGAGAGAAAGACATCAAGGCATCTCAGACTTGGGAAACCGAGGAGATAGATGGCTACAGGAGGTGGCAAAGATGCACCCGCCGAAGTTCGATAGTTTTTCGGAGACACCGACATGGGATCATTGGTTGAGAGAACTGGAGAAAATATTTTTCGGGATTAACTGCCGAGATGACCGGAGAGCCCCCATTGCCCAGTATTCCTGATGGGAGAAGCGTCCAAATGGTGGGAAGCCATACGACCTATCGATCATGATGCTGATTGGGGAGAATTCAAACTTATGATGGAAGCTCAGTACTGCCCTCGTCCGGTGATGGAAGCCAATGTTCGGGAATTTTTCTCCGCGCAGCCTTCGTATGTGCCGATGGCTCAGACAATTAAGTCATTTAATCAGCAGCTGGCGTTTGTTCGACACTTGGTCAAAACCGATGCAGAAATGATGATTCACTTTGATATGAGAATGAAGCCTAAGATACAGAGGTACATGTCAGATTTTGAATGCACCACTCTCTGCCAGTATCAAGACAACGCTCTGGCATATGAAATGAAAGAAGCAGCTATAGAAAAGTTCTTGAGTCCAAGAAGCAGAAAGTCTCTGGTAGTTTCACAGAGCACAAGAGTAGTGGGCCCCGCAAAGCCTAGTCATAATTTCATTCATTCAAGAGGCCTCTGCATCCATCCAAAGGTGGAAAGAACTCCAGAGCAGTATCAGCAATGGCCGATGCACCAGGAAATGTTTTAACTTTGGTCGGATAGGACATTATCGACGTGATTGATCACTCCCCGCCATGACGTGTTATGATCGTAGACAAGAAGGACATAGTGCGGTGTTCTGTGAAGAGGCTAAATAATCTTTTGGATCTCGTAATTCGCAGCCAATCTAGAAACAGGCGAGCGTCCCTCAGACGAAACATAGTGTTCAGCCACCCCAAAATTTCGGCCGAGGTAGATGCAGAGGATAGTACGATTGAAGAGAAGCATCAAGTGCTGGATCTGCTCCTCCACGCCTCTATGAGATGAGGAGGGCAGACGATCCGAATACAGCTGTCGCATCAGGTACTGTTCAAATCCTTTCGCAACCAGTTAGTGTCTTGTTCAATACAGGAGCTACACATTTATTTATATCATTGTCTTGTGTTAATCGCTTGAACATTTCTTATTTTCATGAATGTGAGTCATATAATGTTGGTTTACCGAATAGGGTAAGAGTTGTGGGGAAATTAGACACTAGATATTTTCCTGTATCAATTGGAGACAGAGAGTGGCCCTCAAATCTGATTGTGACAGAGATACAAGGAGACGATCTGATTCTCGGCGACGATTGGCTTAACCTATGTGGAGCTATTGTGAACTACCGAAAGAGGAATATCTTGTTGATAGCCGAAGATGGTTCCAAATTATTATTCAAGGGATGGAGACAAGGAAGCTCAGGAACGTACGCTAAAGTAAGGACTTAGCTTACGCTAATGCACAAGGCTTACGTACGTTAAGAAGAATAGTTAACGTACGTAAGGTGCACAAAGCTTACGTACATTAAGAAGGATAGTTAACGTATGTAACATTGTATGAGACACAATCAGGCTGTGATCGACGAGTGGGTCCGATGGTCGACAACTTTCGGCGCAGATGTGGAAAGGAAAGTCAACGAAGAGGTTAACGTACGCAATAGATTCCACATTACGTACGTTAAATGGACATACCACTGTAGCAAGTCAACGACCATGTTATGTATGTTATGGCATAAGCCTTACGTACGTAAAACATGGCACAAAATGAGGTAGTTGCCTCTGTACTGTCGTTACATACGCTATCAAGGTTAGATAACATACATAAGGATTGTTACAGATGTTAAGTGGTTTATGTAGCGTACGTAATGCCTGAATTTTTATTAATATGAGGGCTCCATCATTTTGTCATTTTGGAGAGTTACACTTTGTTTCTTCGCCACTCAACCCTCCCAGACCAATTTTAGTCTCTTCCAACTTGGTTGTGAGCTTGGGAGCATGGGTTTGAGCTTGAGATATGAAGATGTTGTTGATACTTCAGGTGTTTGATAGTGTTGTTCATCTTCTTGAGGTATGTTGGTTAATCCTCTCTTTATTTTCGGGTTTTGATGTTGTTGATTGATGATTAAGTCGTGTGATGATAGTTTATGGAAGTGTTGTGATGATTCTTGAAGTTTCATGGAGTTTGAGTTGAGTAAGATGATGATATGGTGATATATATATATATATATATTGGATTATGTTGTTGTTATGAATATGATTATGGAATCATGCTGTTCATGGTTTTGAGTATAATCATGGATCTAATAATGTTGTACATGAATAAATGGAATTGTGACAAGAGATTGAAGATGTTGGTTAAGGTTATTCATGTTATAAGGATTTCGATTCGTTTAAACGTGCTCGTAAGATGGATTATTGAATTTTTATTGATGTTGTGGTTGATACATGAGTATTGATATGATTCTTATGGATTCGGATATAACCAAACATTTGATGATTAGAGCCAATATTATGTTGATTGTAGTGGTAGATTTCGTATGTTCTTGGTGAAATATGCATCATGATATGGGGATGAATCTGGAAAGATTATTGTTGATCTTAGAACATGATTATCAATTGTATTGAACTATTTGGATAGTTCGAGTTGTCGATTATGTCGGTCGTATTATATTACTCTGAATTTACAATTATGAACAAGGAGGAATCTTGTTAATTCATATAGGAGGTCGAATTCGGAATAGAGTATGTTATGTGATCCTAGTTATCAGGATAAGTTGATTGTTGATATAATTATCGGATTGTGGAATCATACTGTGATTATGGACTCGTGATGGATTGATTGAATAATTCGAAATAGTGTTTAATCGAGATATTGTGGAACCGTTGGGTTTGTTGATTGGTTATATTGATTGTTGATTGTTATCGAACTTGTTGTTATCGATTATTACAATAGGTTGTGAGGGTTGATCGTTGATTAGAATAATATGTTGCGGTCGAGTTCGAGGATGTCTTGCTTTAGTAGGGGTCAAGGATCTCATAGATGAAGGCAAGGGAATTAGTAACGGCTTCACTATCGCCGTATTGGTATCGAGGCAAGTTATTACTTGCTTAGTTTATAATATTTAATGAATGGTTTCAGTTTCATTCGTTTATAATTCATATAACAATGATAATTGTGAACTCCAGAGATTTGGGATTGTATGCTGTTTTCTGATTTTTGGAATTAAATCATAATGTATATGATTTACATTTGTTATTGGTATACTTGGGTATCGAGGATACATTATGGTAAAGACGAGGATATGAGTTATCTATAGTCTGTAGTATTTTGGATCGTCGAATATTGAGAAAATTGTTGGTGATAGTTTTAACAATGAGTTTGATCTCGAAGGACTCGGGGCAATTACTCTAATCATTTTAGTCATTTTGTGTCGGTCATGTTGTGATACATTCGTGTATTGTTGTTGTCATGCATTTGTGTATTGTTGTTATCATGCATTTGTGCATTGTTGTCATATGTCCATCATGTGTTGGTCCGACAGGATCATCATCGGAATCGATAATTGTGTGCGCTGGATCGTTGGATGGGTATTTCCACTATGTGTTGGTCCTATGGGATCATCATGGGAATCTATGTTGTGTGCGCTGGATCATTGGATTACCATGTGTTATTGTGCATATGTATATTGTTGGTTATCCACCACGTGTTGATATAATAGGATCATCGTGGGAATGTATGCTGTGTGTGCTGGATCGTTGGATTACCATAAGTATACATTGTTGTTATTGTTGTGAGCATATTGATGTTGTCATGTGAGTATGCATTTTTCGGTCTCTGTAGGACCAGGTCCGTATGATGTATTGATCTGATCTCGGATTAGATCTTGAGGTATGGTCCGTACCTCATACGGACCAGGTCCGTATGAGGTATTGATCTGATCTCGTGGCATTACGTATCTTGAGGTATGTTCCATATTTTCTTCTTGGTACTTGTCTGTTGATTGGCAAATTGATTATCATGTTGATATTTGATGATGTTATCCGATGGATTGGATTGGTCGGAGTTGGTATATTTTCATATTGGTGAGTTATGATGACGTTTGAGGATCTCAGTATTGTTTGGGATACTGTACATATGTTTAGGTATGAGTTCATTGTGTTGTTCAGAATACGAGATGTGGAATATGGTAAGGATTATTTTGATGAGGATTATCATCGAAGTGGTAAAGTTATGGCGGTAAGATTACATTGATAGTATTCTTGCTTAGTGTTTTCATTGGTACGTAATTATTGATGTGATGTGATCGTTATCATTGTTGAGTATTATGGCTGCCCCCGTCGTGGGCTTTATTGTTAGGTTCTTGGGATATCGAGCTTGTAGCGGTTGTGAAGAGATGAGCTTCCCGGAGGATACTGGCTATGGCGTGTGTTTATGGATTGAGTACTTTGACTAGTTGCTACTTTCCGCTGCAAAAGTATTTTTAGTTATTTTTAGAATCCGTTGTGAGTGTGTTTTAAAATGGGTTGCTAGTATTTTGCGAATTTGAGTTTATTTTGGAAATCGTTTCTAAACTATTTTGTCGATACACGCAAGCGGTGGCTTAACGTATGCTTTTGAAACTCTGAGTTTTGGCATGACAGACTTGTACTTTCAAATGAGATTTTACGACGGTATTGTTAAATGGATTTTATAAAGTCTTTGAATATTTTAAAAGATATTACCGTCATCGCCGCTTAGGCGTATTTGATATGTTTTTAAAAATATATATAAGCCTTGTGGGTTCCGTTTCGGGGCCCACGACGCTGTAATATTCCCGGATGGCTCTGGGGTGTTAAAGAATATGGTATCGGAGCTTATGTTGTGAAAACTTAGGCTGTCGGGTCGAGTCGAGTCGTGTTTTTGTCACGTCATTTGAGTTGTCGATTGGCAAGTATTAGAGCCCTAGGTTTTTGTTGTTCACTCGTGTAATATCCGGTTGTAATTCAGTCATTGTCATTTAGTAATTATGATTCAGTAATTGTCACTCACTAATTATTTACTCATTAATGATCATTCATCGCTCATATTCATTCATTATATTCACCGATCAGAGTAATTGTATCGTACATCAGTTATTATCCATCGTCCTACCTGGTTGGAGGATCGAACCGTGGTCATCATCATTGTCATCTTTATGGTGGGTTGTGTGTGAGGAGTAGCGCACGCTACGTACTCTCTTTAGCGCGCGCTAATTGAGTACGGGTAGCGCACGCTACCTCTCCGTATTAGCGCATGCTAATGTGGTTCAGGCCTACAGTCCAGAAGGCACTGGACTTCAGCCAAGTTGGAGTAGCGCATGCTACGAATGGTAAGTAGCGCACGCTAGTAAGTTTGGATAGCGCCCGCTATGCAGTCAGTGTAGCGCGCGCTAAGGCCGATCAGGCAGAGTCCAGTGGGTACTGGACTGATTTTGGAATAATTCCTAGCACACGCTATGAGTGGATTTTAGCATACGCTAATGGAGCAGTATGTAACACCCCCGATATATTCAGGGATATTACAGCGCCGTAAATCCTTTACATAAGAATTTACAAGGCTGAATAAAGGAAATGACAATAATAGATACCAATTTATGAAATTGCTGAAATAAAATACAACCGTCTCTTTCAAATCTGAGAATACAAATATCCAATGAAGGGTTATTATTACATCACAAAAATACAAACATTATAAACTGACGACGTACTCGAGTACTTATTGAAATAACCAACAAACAACAGATAGTAAACCCGGCCGGAACATCACTCTGCACCCTCGTCGTCATGCATCTCCAGTGGTTGTTTCCCCGCTCTCCTGGATCCTGAACATACACAAATGTTCACCCCAGAAGGGGTTAGCACAACGATGCTAGTACAAGTACAATAATCATACAACAGTGATATATTCAACAATTATATCATAACAAGTTTCTCCAACGAGAAATATCCACAACACATATCATATCATAATAGTTTCAACATACTGATGGTATTCCAACGATCCAGCGCACACAGCTATAGATTCCCATGATGATCCCGTCGGACCAACACATGGTGGAACTACCTGTCCAACGATCCAGCGCACACAGCTATAGATTCCCATGATGATTCCCGTCGGATCAACGCATGGTGGACATATAATCACAACATATTTACACGATACAATCACGCCATAATTATCATAATATAAACAATTCTAGTTTAGAGTACTTGCCTCGGTTCGTTGACAAGAATAAACTTCCACGAATATCAAAGTACTCGAAGGTCGTTCCCTTCGATCAATCACGTGTTAAGCTCGAACCTTAACAAAAGAAATAGCATAGAATTCATTTCATGCCGAACGAACGTCAAACAATTCAACAATTACGGTAGAAAGTCCTTAATATTAAATTTGCCTGGATAGCTTAACGCACGCTAAGAATCCTATGTAGCGTACGTTAATGCTATTCGTTAGCGCACGTAATACACACAGCCTAGCGTATGCTAACCAGGCGTGGTCATTGTCTCACTGATCAGCCGACTGACTCAGCTGATGACTTAACGCACGCTAAGTCCCAATAATGGCGTACGCTAAACGTACTCGATAGCGCACGTTAATTCACGTAGCTTAGCGCACGCTAAGAGTGCATGGAAGTTTACTGGAGGGCAGCAAATTATACAAGTGGTGATGAAGTAAGCGAATTCCTCAGTAATTATGTTTGTTATCCGGCTTCATGTTATGATCATAACCTTTATGAACGATCTCATGGATAATAACAACTTCGAGGTGCAAGTATACGTATAATCATCATAACACCATAATCCGCTTTGATTACAATTCTCATGCGAAGTTGGTGATCTCCGGTTGATGTATTAGATTCTACTATCATTATACATATTCAGACTTCATCTGGAGGTGAACTAACAATTTCAACTTATACGAAAGAATATTTCCTAAGACGATTCTTCCCATAAGTCCTTATAACCGAAAATAATACCACCTCCAATTTATGATTACTAAGATAACATAAATCATATGGATAATAAACTTCAGAATGTTCTCTTATCACTTGAAGTACTAGGATTCCAACTACGAGGTTCCAACGATAATATCATAAGCATAAACATTCCAATCTTAAAACATGATGTTTGTTGAATAATTCACTAATGAAATTCAATATCACGTTAGCATGATCATCTAATCCCTTGGAATCCAAATCTAAGGCTGGTGATAGGTTGAACATACCTTAATATGCCGAAATCACTGAACCACAAGGTAGAATCTGACTCCGGTTGGTTATGTGCCACTCCAAGGTGTTACTTCTCTTCAATGATCACTCACAAGTGATAACCAATATTCAAGGATTACTAAGATGTGTTCAAAGTGTGTTAGAGGGATGATTAAAACTCTCTGGCCTCTCAAGAATGAAGAATGGACGAAGGAAATGTAAGCCAAAAAGGGTGGTCGTCTCATTTATAATATTCTGCACTTTAGCTAATTAGCGCACGCTACTAAGCATTCCTTAGCGCGCGCTAATAAGAGTTGACTTCAAAACTGTCCAGGTTCGTCCGCGGGAATCTTACCTGGACCCATGTCCCGGCTGGCGCATGTGCTAGCCACCTACCTCAATAATTCAGTGTCTAGCACACACAACTCCTACATACGTAGTGTGCGCTAGTAATAGCCGATAGCGCGCGTTAAGCTACATTCTTAGCGTGCGCTATCACGAGTTTGCATGAGAAAATTTGCATGTTGTTATACTTAAGTACAAGGATGCCAATGGATGCCAATGCAAGAAATATCATACTCCAATAATCAAAACCACAATTCCGACTAATACAGGGTTTGAATAAAGATGAAATACACAGTAATAAATCCCAATATTACACAGTAGCGCCTGCTGATTATTGGACGTAGCGAGCGCTATCGCGAGCAGGTCAGAGGACAGGAGGTTCTTGACTTCAGTCACTGTACATCAGGTATTTAGCTAGCGCACGCTAACATTTGGAGTTAACGCATGCTATCGGGAGGGCGTTAGCGCACGCTATTAAGTTCCTGGCGTACGCTAACGAGGCAGTCAGAGTTCACTCGACTGTCCAGTTAACCCGTTAGCACACGCTAAATATCAGGTCGTAGCGTGCGCTAAACTGGAATTATTATAAATATGACAGTCCGGCTCAGATTTATCATTTTCACTTCTCACTTCGATTTCGGGCGATTTTGGGCGATTCAGAGAGATCTTTTCGAGCTGCACTCATCCATCATCATCTTCAAGCTTATCATTTGGATTTATCATCATTTCATCCTCTCGAACACATCAAATCAAGGTAATTATTTCTTGGATCTAGAATTTCGGATTTTGGGTATTTTCCTTCCGATTTCTTCGTGTAAGCTTGGATTGTTGTTGAAATATGTTAGATATGGGTTATCTACCTTGAATAAATGTATTCCTATGGATTTATTGATATGTTTTTCGGATTTTATGAACATTTGTAGAATTAATCAAGAACCCTTGATGTTGACTTTGGTTATTTTTGGGGGTTTCCGATTATAGTTGTCGTAACTTCGAGTTGTGGTCTCCTATTGGAATATTGATATCATTGAAGGTGTTTTGTTGGATTAAACTACTCATTTTGGAGTTGGTTTCGATATATTTGGTTTTTGGTTATAATCAAGGGTTGATGTTCGCTAAGTGGTTGTTTGAATGCCTCAATGAATTTGGATATTGTTGTACCGACCTTTGAGTTAGTCGTAATTCATGCTTGATATGTATATTGAGCGGATTATTGGTAATTGTGTTATTCAAGGTTGTTCGAGCGACCGACATCTGTTTTTAGGACATTGTTCGAGGAAGGACATTATAACACCGGTATTGTGTAAGTAAATTCTTACTCGGTTAAAAGGACATTCATTCCTTACGTTGTTGTTCATTCATACATGTAATTCACTCATAATATATCGTTCATGTCGAGACTTGTATTTATCAACTCATCATGTAACTCACAAGTAGCGACGGTTCCAAATCATTTCATTGAAGCTATCACACATTGTGTCATTATTTCATCTCGGTGAGTCGTTTTTGATCCTTATCGGATTCTATTCATTACTCCTCACCTTGGTCATTTTTGTTTTGGTGATCTTCCAGAATTATATTGCATGGCCGGTTGGCGCATGTGTGGAATTTTAGTCGGGCACACTATGGTCATGTGTATAAGCAGGACTCCGGACACATTGGACTGTGCGCATGGTGATGTGTATACGCGGGACTCCGGACACATTGGACCGTGAGACTAATTAGGCCAATAGCGGGTGTATATGTGGGACTCCGGACACTCGGCTACTTGTGCTCTTACGCATTTCATTCGGGCGTTCATTGATGCTCATCATTTAACTTAATTCATTAATTCATTTATGTGATTGTTGTATACTGTTCAACTCTTGAGGATTGTTGTTCTGTGTAACTGACCGCGTTGGGGGATATTGTTTTTAGGTCATGGCAAGGCTAAGGCACGAGAAGAGAACGTTGATGGCGAGGAGTCCGAGTGATACTAGTAGGGGCCCCCAGTCCTTTTCAGTCATTCGTGTTTACTTCATTATATTTCCGCTGCAGACTTCCGTTTGAATACTCTATTCAGTGTTGTATATTTTATCTTCATATAAAATATGCATGTGTTCTGTATCATCTTGGGTGTGTTATAATGAAACTCCTCATCGGAGTAATTAATGATATAATGTGGTTCGGTACTAAAATTATATTACTTAATTCATTAATTCTCATTCGCCTAGTGGGTCCCAGTCGGGGGTCCACGACGCTGTAATATTCACCTAGTTTGGGGTGTTACAACTCGAGCTTGTATGTTATGTGGTTTACCAGTGTGGTAATGTGGTTGTATTACACTTATCCAAATGGTATTAACGTGTTTCTTCGGAAAGAGATGTGTTGTGTTCTCGAATTAAACTGATTTTACAAAAAGTATGTTTGAAAATACCTGTATCGAGTATTTTCTAAAGTTGAGCCATGTGCCAGTATCATGGGGAATCATCAGCTTCACGATCTGTAAGTATTTGGATTTTTGAATTGCATTGAGGTTATTTGCAAGATGATTTGGAAGAGGCTGTCGAACGAATTCCTATGGGTGAGAAATTGATCACTGGTGGTGACCCTAGTGGGCATGTCGGTGTTAGCAGAGATGGCTTTGAGAGCGTTCATGGTGGATTTGGTTTTGGGGATAGGAATGAAGCAGGAAATGGTATATTAGATTTCGCATTAGCTTATGACTTGGGTATTATGAACACTTGGTTCGAGAAAAGGGACTCTAATTTGGTGACATATAGAAATGGAGGTAATGCAAGTCAGATTGATTTCTTTTTAGTAAGGAATGTTTGGAGGAAAAGTTTTACTAATTGCAAGGTGACACCTAGTGAAAGTGCTGCAACGCAGCATAGGGTTGTGGTGCTTTACTTTCGAGGTAAGAGGTACTTAAGAAAGAGAAGACCACAAGTTGACCCTCGAATTAAGTGGTGGAAGCTTCAAGGGAGAGTCGACATACTTTTGTGGCTAAGATTTCTGATAATGGTATTTGGTCTGATTGCACGGAGATGGGTATAGGTTCGATGTGGAATTTGTTGGAGCATAACATAAAGAGAGTTGCAAAAGAAGTCCTAGGAGAATCTAAAGGAAACAGACCATCAAGTAAGGACACATTTTGGTGGAATGATGAAGTTAAGCAAGCGATAAAGACCAAACGTGAATTTTATAAGCTACTGGGTAAATGCTCGAGCGATGAGAATTATGAGAAGTACAAGAAAGCTAGAACATAAGCTAAAAAGGCAGTGCGAAATGCAAGATCAAAGGTCAATCAAGAATTATATGTAAGATTAGATACAAAAATAAGGGGAAAATGATATCTATAAACTTGCTCGTATGAGAGAGAAAAGACGCGAGATATTGGAAAAGTTAAATGTGTGAAAGATACTAACCAAAAAGTTTTGGTTCAAGATATAGACATAAAAGAGAGATGGAGATCATACTTTTGATACCCTATTCAATGGCCATCAAGAACAATGTATTGAGAATTTAAACATCCCTTCAAGTATGGTTAATCGAGAGTTTAAGAGGAGAATTCAAAAGGGTGAAGTGACAATGGCATTGAAGAAGATGGAGTTAAAGAAAGCAGAAGGACCATATGGTATACCTATTGAAGTTTGGAGGTGTTTGGGGGAGAGATAGATCGAACGGGTAACTAAGATTTCAATAAGATTTGGAGAAGAAATAAGATGCCATCAGCATGGAGGAAAAGTATTCTCATCCCTTTGTGTAGGAACAAAGGTGATGTTCAAGATTGTTCTAATTATCATGGAATTAAACTAATGAGTCATACCATGAAGTTGTGGGAACGAGTGATTAAACAAAGGATCAGGAAATGTGTGAAGATAACAAAAAATCAGTTTGGATTTATGCCTGGAAGATCGACCATGGAAGCAATTTATCTTATCCAGCAGTTGATGGGACCTTATCGAGATAAAAAGAAAGATCTGCATATGGTTTTTATTGATTTAGAGATGGCATATGATAATGTACCAATGGAAGTACTTTGGTGGGCCTTAGCAAGGAATGGTGTATTCCGGAAATATATTGACATTATAAAGGACATGTATGAGGGAGCTAGTACAAGTGTACGTAGTAATGTTGGGAGGATAGAAGAATTCCCTATTATGATTGGGGTGCATCAAGGATCTGCTCTTAGTACTTTTCTATTTGCCATAGTCATGGACGAATTGACAAGAGAAATTCAAAATGACGTTCTGTGGTGTATGATGTTCGCAGATGATATCTTGTTAATTGATGAAACGAAGGTTGGAGTGCAATAGAAATTGGAACTTTCGAGGGATACTTTGGAAGTTCGAGGCTTTAGGCTGAGCAGAAGTAAGACTGAATATATGGAGTGTAGGTTTAGCGAAAACAGTGATAGAGAGGCGGGGATGATCAAATTTGATGGGAAAGTTCATGGATTCACTTTTGTTTCAGTATCTTGGCTGTATTATCCAAAAGTATGGAGAGCTAGATGGCGATGTGGCTCACAGAATAAAGATAGGGTGGTTGAAGTGGAAGAGTGCCACAGGGGTTTTATGTGGTCCTGACATGCCTCATAGATTAAAGGGTAAATTTTACTGCACGACAATTAGGCCTGCACTGTTATATGGCACCGAGTGTTGGGCTGTAAAATAATGTCACCTTCAAGAGATGAATGTGGTGTTTATGCGTATGCTACGATGGATGATTGGTAATAAAAAAAAAGGATCGGCTCAGAAATGAGGTGATTAGAGAGAAGGTAAGAGTTGCGTCTATATAAGACAATATGATGGAGAATCGATTACGATGGTTTGGTCATGTGAGAAGAAGATATGTTGATGCCCCAGTGAGGAGGCTAGAAAGTTGGGGAATAAGTAATATTGTGAAAGGTAGAGGAAGGCCCAAGAAAACTTGGATAAAGATGATTGAAAATGATACACGGTTTCTTGGAATCGGAGAAAGTATGGCGATGGAGAGGCAAATATGGAGGGAAAGAATACGGATGGTGGATGGAATCTGATTTTTTATCTGTTTTTTTATTCCTATTTTCTTTTATCATGTTATCTTTTAATTTATTTTTCTGGATTTTTCAATTTTTTTTTGAGTTGATTTGCTTTTTTCTCTACCTTTTCCCTCTTTTTTCCTTTTATGTTATTTATGTAACGATCATTGACCCCAAATTATTTTGGGACTAAGGCTTAGATATTGTTGTTGTATTAAGGTTATTTGCAGTTATAAGTTGATATGTTTTGAGATTCAGAAGAATACTATGTGTTGCTGTATGAGGTAGCAGAATATAATAGTTTGGACAAAACTGATGATCTTGAGAAGTTATGATTCTGGAAAATCAATATGTCGGTTAAACTTGGAAAATGGAGTTGTGTAATTGGGAGAAATGTTGTGGATTGTTGAGAGGAACATGTAGTCATGCTAGTTCATATTTAGATATATGAAATTATTTTTGAACAGTTTACTTTTCAACATGATATATTTTGAATAAACTGTTTTTCTCGACGTCATGAAAATGTATTTTCTTAAATTTATTTTGAGAGACAATATTGTTGTCTTTAAAAGCATATTTCATCATGGCATAGTGAAGTGTTGCAGAATGGAGTAATGGTCGATATATCAAGTCATATGTGGAAAATATGATTTAACAAAGTCTATACAATAAGATTTTGAATTCTATCGTATGATTTTCCGAACGAATGTCAGTGGAATTGGTGATAAGACGAATTGGTATACAAGAGTCTGGATGTGGTCAATAATTTGCTTAATTTCATTTTATTTAATTATGTGTATTCAAAAATAATTTTCATCGAGAACTTGACATAACGAGCCGATTTAACTTTTCGAAAATTTATTTTAGTCTCACGAATATATAGATATATATGTTTTGGGTTTTGAAATTCTTGAAAGAACTTCCGTAAATGGATTTTATTGACAAGATTATATGATTTCAAAGCTGTTTTGAAAATATGATTGGTATACGTACAAATTTAGTGCATAATGCATATCATGGTGAAGTTCTGAGTGAGACTCACAAACTGGATAACACCTCAATGGTACGATGAAAAGAGGTTCGAATTTAGTATGGTAGTTTGGTTATCCAGGGATGACCGGTTGGTTCATCAGATAAGAGAAATATGTCTCGTGTTGTAGATTCAGTACAGAATATGATTTTCGAGCTTCGGGTTTTGTGAAATTGGGTCATGTGTGCTATGCGGCTCTATTGGTGTGGCAGTAGCATGATTTTCTTATAGTGATTTTTGACTTTTGAGCCAACTGATTTTTCTTTGCATGTGGTATTTTGAGTGATTTATTAGTAAGTATAGATTTGGGGATGGTAACTCCAGTATGGTTGTTTTGGATATTGATTGGTCCTTCCCACTCCATGTATGATTGGGTATGTTCGTTGGTTTACGACTGGTTGTGCATACGCCGAGAGGTATGTTCAACAATTGGGCGTGTTTATTTGAGATCCACTGTATGTGATTTGTGTAACGTTTTGGGAATTTTACTCTTTCGTATATCTGTCCCTGTGGTTCTGTGTTGATCGTATTAGAGCTTATCTTGTGAGGGTATTATTGGTTATTGTTGATCATTCATTGGTAGTATTGGAGTTTATCATGTGGATGATATTCTCGGTTATGTTTTGACCTTTGTTTGGTCGTATTGGAGTTTATCATGTCGATAATATTCCTGGTTAATTTATTGGTTGATCATTTTATTGATCATATGAGCGTTTAGACTTTGTGTCGATGTTTCCAGATTTGTTGCCATTGTTTTAGGCAGTTGTTTCAAATATATATCGTGTATTATTGGTTTTTATCAGGATTGGGACTTGATTGTGCGATCAGGCATACATGATTTGACATGGATGCATTATTCCATAATTGAGTGATAACAATGTATTTTGTTCAAATTTGTGAAATTGTGATTGTAAGCGTATTGAGGCTTTGAAAGTGGGGTCATTTGCTAGTATCGCAGGATATCACCGACTTCACACATTTGTAAGTATACTGTTTAAGTTATTCGTTAATAAAGATGATTGATTGATTTTGTGAGGATTCTGGATATTGTGGTTGAATTTTGATTGTGACCGGATTGCAAGTTTCGAGGACGAAACTTATTTTAAGTGGGGTAGAATGTCAGATCCTGAATTTATACTATGGTTGTTTAATGTTATTTTATCCGAGTTATATTGTACAACATAGAATCTGTACATTATGGATATGATAATTAAAGGACTGAGACATCTGTATTCATAGGCGGATCCAGGACCGAAAAACCACTGGTGCACCGACCATCCCACGAAAACAATGTCGAACGATAAAATATATATTAAAATTACATTAAAGACAACAAATAATACATAAAGAAAGTCAGTAATAACAAAGCGGGGGACAATTAGGCGAACATGTCATGCTGGAAAACTTACCTCTAGATCGGGGTGAGGTCGAGCCTCTTGGGGGTACTCAAGACAGGGGACGATCCCCCTCATGTGTGTGTGTGGGAAAAAAAACAAAAAAAAAAAGAAAGGATCCGTACATTTACAAAGAAAATCGCTTATATTTACTGTCCATTTCCTGAAAATGTGCTAAAATAACATCATTACTAATAGTTTTAAGTACATATTTTTCTATAAATGTTACAAGATGATTATTTAACCATTGATCACCCATCTTACTACATAACTCACTCTTTACATACTTCATAGCTGAGAAGCCTCGTTCAACACTTGCAGTTGCTACGGGAAAATCAACATTTCTTTCAAAAGTAATTTCTAATATTTGATTAACTGAAACTCTTCAGCTAGTTTTGTATTAAAGGTGCATCTTAATTTTTTCATCAAAAGAAGCAAGTGTTTGCGAAATACTTCAAGGTTGAATAAACAATTTTAAACACTTTAATTAATATCGTCTTGATCAAAACAGATTACGTCAAATCAAAAAATATATTTAATAGGTATATATGACTTTACCTATTAAACTTCGAGAGTAAAAAATAATTAAACTCCTCGATAATTCAACTATTGCCAAAATAAAATAACGAAAAAGATAATACTAGATATTATCGGGGAAGAGGGTCTTATTCTGAAAAAATCTAGTGGTGCACGTGCACCACTAGGTTATGGCTAGGTCCGCCCCTGTCTGTATTGGTATATTTATCGTACTTGGTCGACAATTACATTTGAAGATATTGTGTGTCAGGTCTGTTGCATGAGAAAATTAATGGACGAGTATATGTACTCAGTATGTCGTGTATACGTATCAGGTATACTGAGATGACAAACAAGAATAGTTGGAATTGGCTGAGTACTGCTTGATTAACGTACGCTAAAGTAAGGACTTAGCATACCCTAATGCACAAGGCTTACGTACGTTAAGAAGAATAGTTAACGTACGTAAGGTGCACAAAGCTTACGTATGTTAAGAAGGATAGTTTACGTATGTAAAGGTCATATAAGGTAGGAACAGGCCGTCATCGATGGGTGGGTCCCGTGGTTGGCAACTTTCGGCACAGATGTGGAAAGGCAAGTCAACGAAGATGTTAACCTACGCAATGGATTGCACATTACATACGTTAAATGGACATATCACTATAGCAATTCAAAGACCATGTTACGTACGTTATGGCATATGCCTTACATATGTACGACATGGCACGAAATGAGGCAGTAGCCTCTGGACTGTTGTTACGTATGCTATCAAGTTCAGATAACGTACGTAAGTATTGTTACGGACGTTAAGTGGTTTATGTAGCGTACGTAATGGATGAATTTCTATTAATATGAGGGCTCCGTCATTTCGTCATTTTGTAGAGTTCCACTTCATTTCTTCGCCCCTCAACCCTCCCAGACCGATTTTAGTCTCTTCCCACTTGGTTGTGAGCTTGGGAGCATGGATTAGAGCTTGAGATATGAAGATGTTGATACTTGAGGTGTTTCATGGTGTTGTTCATCTTCTTGAGGTATGTTCGTTAATCCTCTCTTTATTTTCGGGTTTTGATGTTGTTGATTGATGATTAATTCGTGTGATGATAGCTAATGGAAGTGTTGTGATGATTCTTGAAGTTTCATGGAGTTTTAGTTGAGGAAGATGATGATATGATGATATGTATGTATGTATATATATATATATATATATTGTTGGTATGAACATGATTATGGAATCATGGTGTTAATGGTTTTGAGTATATGAATGGATTTAATGATGTCATACATGAATAAATGGAATTGTGAGAAGAGATTGAAGATGTTGGTTAAGGTTATTAATATTATAAGGATTTCGATGCGTTTAAACGTGCTTGTAAGAAGGATTATCGGATTTTGTTGATGTTGTGGTTGATACATGAGTATTGATATGATTCTTATGGGTTCAGATATAACCATAGATTTCATGATTAGAATCAACATTATGTTGATTGTAGTGGTAGATTTCGTATGTTCTTGGGGAAATATGCATCATGATATGGGGATGAATTCGGAAAGATTATGGTTAATCTTAGAAAATGATTATCAATGGTATTGAACTTTTTGGATAGTTTGGGTAGTCGATTATGTCGGCAGTATTATTTTACTATGAATTTATAATTATGAACAAGGAGGAATCTTGTTAATTCATATAGGACGTTGAATTCGAAATAGAGTATGTTATGTAATCCTAGTTATCGGGATAAGTTGATTGTTGATATAATTATCGGATTGTGGAATCGTATTGTGATTATGGACTCGTGGTTGATTGATTGAGTTATTCGGAATAGTGTTTAATCGAGGTATTGTGGAACCGTTGGGTTTGTTGAGGGTTGATCGTTGATTAGAATAATATGTTGCGGTCGATTTCAAAGATGTCTTGCTTCAGTAGGGGTCAAGGAGCTCATAGACGAAGCAAGGGATTGGTAATGGCTTCACTATCGCCGCATCGGTATCGATGCAAGTTATTACTTGCTTAGTTTATAATATTTAATGAATTGTTTCAGTCTTATTCATTTATAATTCGTATAACAATGATAATTGTGAACTCTGGAGATTTGGGATTGTATGTTGTTTTCTGATTTTGGGAATTAAATCATAATGTATATGATTTACATTGTTATTGGTATACTTGGGTATCGAGGATACATTATGGTAAAGACGAGGATATGAGTTATCTATAGTCCGTGATATTTTGGATCGTCGGATATTGAGAAAATTATTGGTGATGGTTTTGACATCGAGTTTGCTCTCGAAGGACTCGGGGCAAGTGCTCTATTCATTTTTGTCATTTTCTGTTGATCATGTTCTGATACAATCGTGTATTGTTGTTGTCATGCATTTGTGTAGTGTTGCTATCATGTAGTTGTGCATTATTGTTGTATGTCCACCATGTGTTGGTCCGACGGGATCACCATGGGAATCTATATTTATGTGCGCTGGATCGTTGGACGGG